>CM074287.1:4993784-5641284 GCA_037194245.1 Opsariichthys bidens | reverse complement strand
CAGTTTTTAATTTTATGTTGCTTTCCAGGACACGGAGACCGATAACAGACTGGTGAATGGCTCCACAGAGATGAATGAGTTTGAGACGCTAACAGCTAAGTTTCACTTTGTGGATTTAGCAGGCTCTGAACGACTGAAGAGAACAGGGGCCACAGGAGACCGGGCCAAAGAAGGCATCTCTATCAACTGTGGACTGGTAAAAACAGAAGTTAAAGTGTAACGTGGTATAAACTATAAAATACAAAACAGTAATGCTACAAGACCTAAACAATACGTGTGTTAATATGATTTCAGTATCATAAAATCACTTAATAAACTTTTCTGTTAATCTATATCCCGTTTTACTTATTTAAGCTTGTTTACAGGATCTCTTAAGCTGATATATTAGTAAAAAAAAAATCTAGAGAGCTAGAGTCTGGCATTAAAGACCTGTGGGAAGCTAGATTTTCCACATTACATCCATTCACATCCACCTGCTGCTAGTGTGACTTCCACCTGGTGGTTTTCAGAGAACAAACACAGCATTGAAAGACTGATTTATTCAAAGAAATAATCATAATCTATTTACCCTGATGTTGTATGAAACCTGAAGTAAGGCTCCTTGAATTAAAAAAATTAAATTTTCGATTTTTCAGATAAAAATTGTGATATAAAGCTATATAATCTTGATAATATTATTATAATTATTAACAATATTATTAGTAGTAAATAAAAATATAAATTACTCTTGTAATATATTACTGTAAAATAAAAAATGAGCTCAAGCAAAAGTAAAATAATATTTATTATTATTATGTCTTCATTTCTTAATTTTTAAATGTTAAACCATTGAACTTTTGAAGCAATTTGATAATCGGACTAAGCCATAGCGTAATTTCTTTAATCATGCAGCCATAAAACACAAAGGACAAAATGGCACTACAATGAATATCAGAATGTATTGTGAATTTTTGAAACTTTTGTTTTTTGAGGCTTTTGTTGTTGTTGTTGTCTATTTTGGAGCTTGATAGACTGCAATTAATTGGCAAGAACTGTGTAACAGTTCTACCTTTTGTTCCATAAAAATGATGATAGCTGATGACAGGAGTTAGATGAAATAGAAATAGATGATAATGATGCCAGGTTTGGAACATCGTGATCACTAGTAAAATAAAAATAATTTATTTATTAGTGTACGATTCTTTCAATGTGAGTCATTGATTGTATATTTTGTATATCACCTTTTGATAACTAATCATTTTGGCATGTTTTCTGGTGTTAAAGTTAGCTCTGGGCAATGTGATCAGCGCTCTGGGTGACAGGAGCAAACGCTCCACACATGTGCCTTACCGTGACTCTAAACTGACTCGCCTGCTTCAAGATTCCCTAGGAGGAAACAGGTACATTTTTTAAGACATTTTGTTAGGCGCTAATCCAGGTATTTCTGCAGGTTTTTTCAAATGTTGCCTTTCCCTTGTAACTTCCAGTCAGACAATAATGATCGCCTGCATCAGTCCATCAGACAGAGACTTCATGGAGACCCTAAACACACTAAAATATGCAAACCGTGCTCGCAACATCAAGAACAAAGTGATGGTAAACCAGGACCGGGCCAGTCAACAGATCAGCGCTCTGAGAACAGAGATCGCCCGTCTGCAAATGGAGCTCATGGAGTACAAGACGGTTTGTACTGCGATGTTTAAGTCAGAAATGAATATGTTATGTGATACAGTTGTTCAAAATTATTCAACCCCCACTGAAATTGATTGTTTTGGCCGGTTTGACATTGATTTTTATCATTCAGTCATCCTGCTTACAATTAAATCAAAGAGGCACGTGTAGGTCAGACAAATATAACATAACATTTATAATGAAATAACCACAAATGTCTTTTCTCTGCTCACATCATTATCAGTTTTATTCAACCTCCAAGTGACATTCAATCTTAATACTTAGTACAACATCCTTTTACAGTTATAACAGCTTTTAAACGTGAAGCATAGCTTGACACAAGTGTCTTGCAGCGAGCTACGGGTATCTTCGCCCATTCATCATGGGCAAAAGCCTCCAGTTCAGTCACATTCTTAGGCTTGCGCACTGCAACTGCTTTCTTTAAGTCCCACCAGAGGTTCTCAATCGGATTTAAGTCTGGTGACTGCGATGGCCATTTCAAAATGTTCCAGCCTTTAATCTGCAACCATGCTCTAGTGGACTTGGAGGTATGCTTGGGATCATTGTCCTGTTGAAAGGTCCAACGTCTCCCAAGCCTCAGGTTTGTGACGGACTGCATCACATTGTCCTCCAATATCTCCTGGTACTGAAGAGAATTCATGGTACCTTGCACACGCTGAAGCTTCCCAGTACCTGCAGAAGCAAAACAGCCCCAAAGCATGATTGACCCCCCGCCATGCTTCACAGTAGGCAAGGTGTTCTTTTCTTCATAGGCCTTGTTCTTCCTCCTCCAAACATAGCGTTGATCCATGGGCCCAAACAGTTCTAATTTTGTTTCATCAGTCCACATAACACTATCCCAAAACTTCTGTGGTTTGTCCACATGACTTTTGGCATACTGCAGTCGACTCTTCTTATTCTTTGGAGACAGCAAGGGGGTGCGCCTGGGAGTTCTGGCATGGAGGCCTTCATTACGCAGGGTGCGCCGTATTGTCTGAGCAGAAACTTCAGTACCTACATCTGACAAATCTTTTCTCAGTTCCTCAGCAGTCACACGGGGACTTTTCTCCACTCTACGCTTCAGGTAGCGCACAGCAGTCGAAGTCAGCATCTTCTTTCTGCCACGACCAGGTAGCGTTTCAACAGTGCCCTTTGCCTTGAATTTGCGAATGATGCTTCCTATGGTGTCTCTTGGTATGTTTAACATCTTTGCAATCTTCTTATAGCCATTGCCCTTCCTGTGAAGAGTAATCACCTCTTCTCTTGTCTTCCTGGACCATTCTCTTGACTTCACCATGTTTGTAACCACACCAGTAAATGTCTAGAAGGAGCTGAGTATCACAGTCATTTTAAAGCTGCCTAATTGGTGCTTATTAGGCTTTATTGCTGCTCCCTGACATCCACAGGTGCTTTCAATACCTGATTGAAAACACTTCAATGGACCTCTGTTCTTCAGAGTGGTAGTCTTTAAGGGGTTGAATAATTGTGTCAATGAAGAATTCACAAAAGAAACATTTACTACTGTATTACAAAACCAATTGATGTCATTTTAGTTGCATATGCTTCTTTAAGAAGTCCTTGTAGGATTTCATTCTGAATTCAATTACAAATGTACTCTAAATTCTCTAAAACCATTTACAGCATTGGGGGGTTGAATAATTTTGAACACAACTGTATGTGAATAGTATTTTGTTTATATAATATAATATAGGAACTTAGTTTTCTTAATTTAAATAAATACAATTAAATTGATTATTTGGAACATTATTTTAATTTTAATTAAACTACTTAAAACAAATTTAAAATAATAATAAAAATATGTTAAATTTTATATTTATTTTTGAAACAGGGTAAGCGTATGGTTGGCGAGGATGGACTGGAAAGCGTCAATGACATGGTGCATGAGAATTCCATGCTACAGACTGAAAACAATAACTTGCGTGTACGAGTGAAGGCAATGCAGGAAACCATTGACGCCCAAAGAGCCAGACTCACCCAGCTACTGAGCGACCAAGCCAACCAGACCCTCGCCAGATCAGGTACTCACAAAGACATAAATGCAATATCAGATCCTTTACATAAATTAGAAATAATAATGCTAATACTTTGCAAGAGAGGTATAGCTCATTTCAAACACATTAAATGCCCCCTCAACACAACATGTACTTCATCCAAACCATAATATGTACAGGGAGTGCAGAATTATTAGGCAAGTTGTATTTTTGAGGATTAATTTTATTATTGAACAATAACCATGTTCTCAATGAACACAAAAAACTCATTAATATCAAAGCTGAATATTTTTGGAAGTTTTAGTTTTTAGTTTTTAATTTTAGCTATTTTAGGGGGATATCTGTGTGTGCAGGTGACTATTACTGTGCATAATTATTAGGCACCTTAACAAAAAACAAAATTATACCCATTTCAATTATTTATTTTTACCAGTGAAACCAATATAACATCTCAACATTCACAAATATACATTTCTGACATTCAAAAACCAAACAAAAACAAATCAGTGACCAATATAGCCACCTTTCTTTGCAAGGACACTCAAAAGCCTGCCATCCATGGATTCTGTCAGTGTTTTGATCTGTTCACCATCAACATTGCGTGCAGCAGCAACCACAGCCTCCCAGACACTGTTCAGAGAGGTGTACTGTTTTCCCTCCTTGTAAATTGCACATTTGATGATGGACCACAGGTTCTCAATGGGGTTCATTCATCATTAGATTTTCTTCTTTTATACCCTTTCTTGCCAGCCACGCTGTGGAGTACTTGGAGCATTGTCCTGCATGAAAATCATGTTTTTCTTGAAGGATGTAGACTTCTTCCTGTACCACTGCTTGAAGAAGGTGTCTTCCAGAAACTGGCAGTAGGACTGGGAGTTGAGCTTGACTCCTTCCTCAACCCCAAAAGGCCCCACAAGCTCATCTTTGATGATACCAGCCCAAACCAGTACTCCACCTCCACCTTGCTGGCGTCTGAGTCGGACTGGAGCTCTCTGCCCTTTACCAATCCAGCCACGGGCCCATCCATCTGGCCCATCAAGACTCACTCTCATTTCATCAGTCCATAAAACCTTAGAAAAATCAGTCTTGAGATATTTCTTGGCCCAGTCTTGACGTTTCAGCTTGTGTGTCTTGTTCAGTGGTGGTCGACTTTCTGCCTTTCTTACCTTGGCCATGTCTCTGAGTATTGCACACCTTGTGCTTTTGGGCACTCCAGTGATGTTGCAGCTCTGAAATATGGCCAAACTGGTGGCAAGTGGCATCTTGGCAGCTGCACGCTTGACTTTTCTCAGTTCACGGGCAGTTATTTTGCGCCTTGGTTTTTCCACACGCTTCTTGCGACCTTGTTGACTATTTTGAATGAAACGCTTGATTGTTCGATGATCACACTTCAGAAGCTTGGCTATTTTAAGACTTCTGCATCCCTCTGCAATATATCTCACTATTTTTGACTTTTCTGAGCCTGTCAAGTCCTTCTTTTGAACCATTTTGCCAAAGGAAAGGAAGTTGCCTAATAATTATGCACACCTGATATAGGGTGTTGATGTCATTAGACCACACCCATTCTCATTACAGAGATGCACATCACCTAATATGCTTAATTGGTAGTAGGCTTTCCAGCCTATACAGCTTAGAGTAAGACAACATGCATAACGAGGATGATGTGGTCAAAATACTCATTTGCCTAATAATTCTGCACTCCCTGTAGCTGTGTCTGGTTTTTTGGTGCAATCCTGTTACCGCATGACTTTTGCCCTATTGATAAATGGAATTTTCTTTAAAATTATTACATTTGAGGTATAACTTAACATTGTAATACAGTAAGATCTCATTTGTTAATATTAGTGAACGCATTAACTAACATGAACTTACAATGAACAGTATGTTTTAATGCATTTATTAACCTTTCTTAATGTCAGTTAATTAACTTTCATGTTATACCTCACACTGCATTAACTAATGTTTACAGATACAGTACATCATTTGATCTTAAAAATGCAATAGTAAATGCTAAGATTAACTTTAACTAATTGAATAAATGCCTTTAGAAGTATTCTTCATTATTAGCTCATATTAACTAACAGGGTTGGGGAGTAACGAAATACAAGTAACTTAGTTACATATTTAAAATACAAAATTTGAGTAACTGTATTTCATTACAGTTACATTTTAAATGGGTGGTAATCAGATTACAGTTACATCTGAAAAGTGTTTTAGATTACATTGTCATTTAAACAGCAATTGGTGATTCTCTGACAGTCTGAAAAAGCAGAGTTAAGTTTCATCAACATTTCAAATTGAAAATTGAAATCAAATTGAAAGTGTTCTTCCAGAATTATTCCTCACCGCATCTCTAAACGATGTACATAATTCTGACTAAGGTTGATACATTGTACTGCGCTGATGTGAGCGTTCACTCTCTGTTGCATTAATCGCCTCAGAATTTGTGTTTGAATAGCGCGTGTTCTCAGTGGGTGTGGTCACATTAGCGGATAATTAGCTGACTCTCGAACGACTGACATCTCTCTTTTCAAAAAGATTACATAAACAGAGAATAGATTTGACTTACATGATTTAAAACGTGACATTTCAACGTTTATTTAGACATGCGTCCCATATCTGTGTGAATAGTATTCACTAAGTTACCGTTCATTTTCTTATGACTATCAGAATGGACTTAATTCGGAGAGAGATCGCAGCTCACGCATCATGTTAGTTTGGTTTATTTTGCAAAAAGCACAATATTTTGTTTTTATTCTGAGTGTACATGAATAAAAGCAGACATTTCACAGATTAGAATGGTATATAACTCTTAATTGAATGTCCAAAATTGACTGAGCATTTTGAGTCTTTTTCACCCTGACAAGAAAAAAGTGAGTAAATCACATAGGCGTGACAGCCGTCTTCAGAGGTTTAAAAGCTGTTCTCACAGCTGGTAGAGCGGCAGCGAGAGTGCACAGCCACCATTCCCCTGTGTGCTTCGGCACTTAAAGAGCAAGTCCCTAAAAGAGCGAGCACGAGTAGTTTCGCCTCTTTTTAAAGATGTTGTTCTACTTGTGTGTTTCTGGATGCAGTCATTACCTGGTGCCTCGGGATGGTCTCCAGCGCTGCATCACGTGTTTGGGCTTAAAGCACGCTGAGATAGCGTTTGTGTTCCCTGTAGTTGCGTAGGCTGTCCCTCTCCACCCTCAAAGTCCATGCTGCTATTTCTGCACACCACGACCACATAGATGGCAAATCCGTTGGTAAGCATGACCAGGTCGTCAGGTTCCTTAGGGGGGCGAGACGGTTAAATCCTCCTCGTCCCCCCTCCATACCCTCTTAGGACGTGGCTCTGGTGTTAAGAGCACTCCAGAATGCTCCCTTTGAGCCTTTGCAGTCAGCAGACTTAAAGATTCTATCGATGAAGACTTTGCTGTTGACTGCATTGGCCTCCATCAAGAGGGTAGGGGACCTGCAGTCTTTTTCGGTCGCAGAATCATGCCTAGAGTTTAGGCTGGGTGACAGCCACGTGATACTGAGACCCCGGCCTGGCTATGTGCCCAAGGTTCCTACCACTCCCTTCAGGGTCCAGGTACTGAGCCTGCAAGCACTGCCCATGGAGGAGGCAGACCCAGCCCTGGCTTTGCTCTGTCCAGTTCGTGCTTTGCGACTGTACAGACAGAACCCAAAGCGTCAGGACCTCAGACCAGCTTGTTGTCTGTTACGGAGGCCAGCAGAAGGGAAAGGCTGTCTCCAAGCAGAGGATGGCCCACTGGATAGTGGATGCGGCGTGCCCTGCACGCTTAGGTTGCTTGCGCACTCCACAAGAGGTGTCGCATCCTCCTGGGCGCTAGCTCATGGTGCCTTGCTGACAAACATTTGTAGAGCTGCGGGCTGGGCGACACCTAACACGTTCGCTAGATTCTATAGCCTTCGTGTCGAAACCGGTCTCCTCCCGTGTTCTCACCCCAGGTCAGAGACCCTGCGGGGATCTCATATGGCTGGTTCCACAGTTGCTCCTCAACGAATCCCGTGTCTTTCCCTCTGGGAGCCCCAGTTATTCCATATGTTGCACAGCCCTACAGATTAGTCCATATGTTCTCTTCCACATAACTCCTTCGGGAAAGGATGTGGCTTCCGCAGCGTCCCTTTTCCACAAAATAGTGTGAATCCCAGTGTTATCCGATAGTCTCACTGAATGGGTTTTTGGGGAACAGCAGTGATCGACACTCTGTGTGTTAGCCCTGTCCCCCGTCATCAGGCAAGGGAGCGCTGGAAGAGGGCAGTTCCTGTGGCGCTTTGGTAGGGATTCCTATTCGACGGTCAGTCCGACGTACATTGAACACGACCGACTGAATGGGAACGTCTCGGTTACAAAGGTAACCCTCGTTCCCTGAAGGAGGGAACGGAGACGTACGTCCCATTGCCACAGTCGCTGTACCCCGCTGATGCTGCCACCTATCCGCTTCGGCTCCTCAGCGAAAACCTGAAGATGCAACGCACCTGCTGCTCATTATATACACGCGCTGTGAGCTGAGCAGCTGATGCAAATTATTGCATTGGCTCGTTTTAGTTACACTCAAAGTAGATTGGCCTCTTTCAGGGAACGAGGGTTACCTTTGTAACTAAGAAGTTTCCAATTAAACCTTATTGTAAATTGTTATGTGTAACATTATTTGCACTCTTTCTGGAGCTCGGTGGGAAGTAAATAATATTGCATTTGTTACAGTCAAAAATTATCTAATGAATATTTTTAATATTGAGAAATATCAGTGTTTCAATAACTATATCCCAGAAGGTGCCAAACAGCATCCCTATTACCCATTCTGTTTTTGTTTAAATTATTTAAAGACATGAATTAAACATTCTGTTTGTTTAATGTTCACCACCAGAAAACGTCAGATACACATTAATTTGGTTTTAAATGTCAGACAAATTTTGGTTGCAAACCAAGTTAGAAAAATCAAGTCAAAAATGTGACTCACCTACACAAGATGGATTATTTCCTTGTGCTGGTTTTACATACCCAAGAAAAAATGCTATTACTCTAAAACAATTTAATTTTCCAATTTTTTTGCAGGTGAAGGAAGTGAAGAGATTGGAAACATGATCCACAATTACATCAAAGAGATTGAGGAGCTCAGGTAATGCATGGAAACACAGTACTCCCATATTTGAGAAGTTCTTAAACCCCTCTATATGTGTAATGTTTGTGTATTGTGTGGTCTTTAGGGCAAAGCTACTAGAGAGTGAAGCTGTGAATGAAAACCTGCGGAAGAACCTGTCCCGTGCCTCCACCCGCTCCTCATTTTACGCTGGCCCGACCTCCATTAGCTCCGGCCACCTTGCACCTGAAAAAGATGCCGCAGACATCATTGAAATAGCTAAGAAAGACCTGGAGAAACTGAAGAAGAAGGAGAAGAAGAAAAAGAAGAGGTAAGCTACTGACATTGATGCTTAACGGCGTTAAGGAACATGAAACTTTGATTTCCTTTTTCCCCTTGGACATAGGGTGTGTCAGGGATTGTTCTGGTCTGCTGTATGCCTCAAATATATGGTGTATAATTTCAATGCTTCCTCACAGGCATTCTCATTGTGATGAGTTGCTCCCAATAGGAAACATTTGAAAAATACTGTAAAACAGATAGATTCATGCGTTGCTGTACATCTTTGTCACAATACTCCTCTGACTTTTTTACACACATGGATTTCTCAGCTTGGTTATGTCAGATACCCTGGGCTAAAAATGAAATCTTGCACTTTTGGGTAATATTTCTTTTTACAGTGTCCTTGTTGTTTATGTTACATATACAGTACTTTCTGTAGTAATAACAATAAATTATTCATAAATACATGCAACTAACCTTAAACCAAACCATAACTCCATAAGAACATGTTGTTAATTAATATTGCTCAGTACTTAAAATATAATTACACGTTAACAAGGACACTTTAAAATAATGTGTAATCCAAAGTGTACAATATAAAACTATTAAATAGAAGGAATTGTTCATAAATATAATATAGTTTAAGTTCTATAAAAAGTATAGGTGGTATAAGTCATTTTCAAAGATTCATGAGAGTGTGGTCACTGCCAACTTTTTTTTTTTTTTGCTGTTATTCTTGTGGCCTTGGTAACGGTAAACTCGGTAAGTTTGGTGGATCTCACTATAGAATTGTGGGTAATGTAGTACTTTACCGGCAATTCTGGCATCATTACATAAAAATGTGATTTTATGGTTAAAATATGAGTTGAAATCGCTTTCAACCAGTGCCATGTTGATGAAGTATTTTTGTATGGGAGCTTGGAAGTTAGCATCAACCTGGATCCCTTGACAAAAACCTAGAATTTTTCTATTGGCCTTTGGATTATTGTATATAATAAGCACTGTTATCAACAAATGTTTTGTTTATCATTATAATTTTCATGAATGAACACAGCTTTTATGAATTTTGCTCAAATGACTTCAACATCATTATCACTAAGCTTCCTTCAACCAATTCTTTTAGTCTTTATTTTAAAAAAAAATATGCCATGCCTGCAGCACTCTGTACTGGGGAGGTTTGTTTATACCAGATTCTTTTATTCAAAAAACAAAAGAAAAACTTCAAAGTATATGAATTTGGAAGTATTCCTGTTCCTCACGTGTTCTTCTCATCTGTGGCACTTTGGTTCCTCTTACTCTCACCTCACCCCCACCTTCACTCTTGAAGACTTCAGCAGATGGATGAAGATGCTCATGAAGATCTTGAGAACGCCAGGTTGGAGAATGTCATTAAATGCTGTTGTTCCACTAACCGTATAGTCACCGCACCATGGAAAAGTTGACCCATTGCACTTCTCTCTTCTTACCTCTAATATACTGTAACATGAAAAATGTCAATTGTTCAAAGGTTTAGAGTCTGTAAATCTGTTTCAGAAACTAGTGAGCTGCCTCGCTGTCTGTATAGTAAGCTACCTTAATTGAGCCTCATAAGTGAATGATCTTAAACATAAGCAGCAACTCCAAATAGAGTTCATCTAATGATGTGCACAGTTGAGTTTGAAGTTAACATCTTGCTAAGTTAACAATGTGTTCCTAAAAACAAACAATAGTAAGTACAAAAACAAAATTGAATAGTTCATTTGTAATTGAATTTAACTGTTTTTATTTGACATATGCATGTTAGCATGTTGCTAGGCTAATGGTTTGATGCTGTAATTAGCATAAATGAAAAGTTTTACAGTGTGAGATCTGGAATTGACTTGTCCACGAAGTATATATGTGATGCTGCCTTAAATTTGGGTCAAAGGAACATATCTTAGAGGCATACCCTTACTAAAATTAACCAAGGTTTTACAACAAATATGCCAAAAAAACATGGTTAATATAGATAAACCATGGTAACCACAAATTAACCATGTTTTTCTTACCTTAACTACTTTTAAAAAAGTACTTTTTTAATTTCAATTATGCAGCATAATTATGGAATCTACTCTGTTGGAGCCACATCTATGTTGCCTTAAAATGCTGTCTAGGTAGGTAGCTCACTAGGGTTTGGAACAAAACTTTAGAGTTCTCTTCCATTCAGTTGGGTTTTATTCTTGTAGCCCTTCAAGATGTGTAATCCAGTCATATTCACATTTGATCAATATGTGATGTCACTTCAGAGTTGAATGATTAAATCACTTATTAATTGATCTTTCAACCTAGTGATTTAAAGACCCCATGAAATCTGAATCATAGTTTTTTACTTCAATAGGATATACATGAACACTGTGATTGTCAACGATTCCATGGGGTCTTTAAGTAAAGGGGTTTGCCTTTTATTAAATTTGACGTAATAGGTTTAATGATATTCGTCTGATGTCATGCAGTGTCATAAAGGAGGAGGGGCCAGATAACGAACAGGATAAAGAGACCTCTGAGAGAGCCATTGAAGAGCCAGAAGCGGTAAATTGAACTTTCTCCTGTGTATTCAAAAGATATGCTGGTTTGAATGGTTAATCATCCTTTATCGTCCTTGGGATCCTACAAGCCAAAACATTGCTTCTAAAAATGGCAATATTTCTACAGGATGGGAGTGATCATGATGAAGGTGAGGAAGCTGAGGGTGAGGAAGAGGAAGATGAGATGGAAGTGGACAGCTCTGATGACTCTGACTCTGAGCTGGAGGAAAAAGGTAAAATTTCTGCATTTTAATTTGGATTGGTCTGATATTTTTTTATTTATTTATGTATTCTTCAGGTCAATTCTGAATTTTTTTCTCAATTGCGAGTTTATATCTTGCAATTCTGACTTTTTTCTCGCAATTCTGACTCTGAGAAAAAAGTATTATGAGAAACTATCCATTTTAAACTGGATTTGAATTATTTCATCAACTTGATTGATTAACCAAATCTTGTTCTTGTTGAATGAAAAACAACATCCGTTCTGTGCATTTGTGTGTTGACAGAGGACTTTCAGGCAGATCTGGCCAACATCACATGTGAGATCGCCATCAAACAGCGACTGATCGATGAACTGGAGAACAGTCAGAGACGTCTACACACACTCAAACAACAGTATGAGCAGAAACTCATGATGCTGCAGAGCAAAATCAGAGACACACAGTTGGAGAGAGACCGTGTACTGCATAACATGGGTACAGCACACACTCATACACACATACACAGCATAACTAAGTCATTCATATTAATATGTGATTAATGAGCACTTCAGAAATACGACCTGTCAAAAGTTTGGAATCAATTAGGATTTTTTTTATGTTTTGAAAAGGGCCTCTTATGCTCATTATAAATTGTTATTTATTCTTGTGATGACAAAGCTGAATTTTCAGCATAATAACTTGCTGTGTCACATGATCTCTCTGTCTATACTGAACGCAAGAAGCTGACCTTTGCAAAGCACTTGGACTACTTCAGAAATAGAATAGGGAATCCGTTTACTGTCGAGAATTTGTTGCGTCACGCCACATCCAGTGTAGACAATATCACTGATTATTATGGATTCTATTGTCTTTTGACATGCATGGTGTAGACACTGTGTTAGTCTTTCAGTATACCTTTATTGCCCTCTTCTGGTTTGTTTTGGAAAGGGCTTAAATGAAAATGGAAATGCACAAATAATAATAATAGTTATAATAATAAAAGTTGTTGGCCTTTTTCACGCTGCACACTTAAAGCAAACTGTAAGTGGTACACCAGTGTAACTGTAGAAGCGTAACTTTGCTACTTAAAAGTCCAAAGTTGAGATCACATTTCTGTGCAGGCTCAGTGGAGACATGTACGGAGGAGAAAGCAAAGAAGATTAAATCTGAATACGAGAAGAAGTTGAACTCCATGAACAAGGAGTTGCAGAAACTGCAGTCGGCACAGAAGGAGCACGCACGCCTGCTGAAGAACCAATCACAGTACGAGAAACAGCTTAAGAAACTACAGCAGGAAGTGACTGAGATGAAGAAAACCAAGGTATGTTTGTGTATTTTTACTATTGCTCATACTAAAGGGCAGTTCAAGTTAACTGTAGCAACATCTGGCCAACTATCATTGTAGTGTCTTAATCGTTGCTGTCATGGTGACTGTGTTCCGTTCAGGTTGGTCTTATGAAACAGATGAAAGAACAGCAGGAGAAGAACCGAGTTACAGAGACCCGCCGCAACCGAGAGATCGCCTCACTTAAGAAAGACCAGCGCAAACAGGAGGTGAGACACTATGCCCTGAACAGCCCCAGAAAATTATGGGATATTCTCAAACACAATCCCTGCTTATTTTCTCTTTCTTGTCGTGTTTAGCACCAACTAAGGCAGCTTGAGGCTCAAAAGAGACAGCAGGAGCTTGTTCTTCGCAGGAGGGCAGAAGAGGTGACAAAACCAGTATTATTTGGGAATAACTATTTTTGTTACAAAAGCACTGGTGTATGGCTGTAGCTATTTGAAAGAATTTAGGCTGTGAGTCCACCAAAGTGTTTTTTCCTGAGGCTAGCGTATTGTTCCAATTGTTTTCAATGGGAGCGCTACGTTTTGCTAAAACTCCAGCAGCGTGATGAGGCGGTGAGTATCTATTTCAAGAGTTGAAGAATGTTCAACTTTGGGTAAAACTCAGTGCTTATCACTGTCGCTTTTTACCCAGTCGTCCAGTCACTGTGAAGGAGGGGCGGGACAAAATATCACACCAACCCACCGCCACATTCTGCTTGTACAATGATAACAAATGACAACAACAAGCACATCTCTTTACCAATGCCAGAGCAAGTATGTTGCATTGTGTCAACTATTTTATTTTCAGAAACAAACTTCTTCCACAGATATTTATCAAAGCACATATAGCATCTCAACTGAACAAAACGCTACGAAGCACTCTCATGCGTCAACAGCAAGGTGTTTTCAGAAGAGTGCTGACGTTTTCAGCTATCAAAAAACATTTTGGTGGACACGGCCTTAGAGCCAAAATTCTCAGAGAGTCTTATGGTCATATCTTATAGGTTTGGAAAGACATGAGCATGAGTAAATGATGACAGAATTTAAATTTTTGTGTGTACTAACCCTTGAATCACTCACAGTGTAACACCTAGAGGAAAAAGATTTTTTTCCCGTGTCTTTGAATCAGATAACTGCCCTTAGGCGCCAAGTGCGACCAGCATCAGGCAAGGTTAACCGCAAGATCAGTTTACCGGAGCCTTTGCAGGAGTCTTCATCCCGTGTGACTCCCATCCGACCACACACCACCGGGGCCATGAATTATAATGGGACGAGGTAACGTGAAAAGGTTTCATTTCAGATGGGTTGGCTTTTGAGTATTTTGAGTGACTGATGTGGTCATGAAATTTGTATTCCAGAAAGCGGCAGATCAGAACAGGAGGAGTGTACTATACCAGAACAGCACGAGCCAAATGGCAGTCGCTAGAACGTCGCATTAGTGACATCATCATGCAGAGGATGACCATCTCCAATATGGAGACTGACATGATCCGCCTACTTAAGGTGGCTGAGAATTACTTTTTATTATTACTTTTGTCATTCCCATCATTGAAAATTTACTTGGGACAAAATAAATGTAAATTTAAAATTTTCATTTTTAGCGAATTGGAGATGGAGTTAATTGACAAATGATTCACTTTCTGTGTGTACAGCAACGTGAGGAATTGACCAAACGCAGAGAGAAGGTGATGAAAAAGAGGGACAAGATCGCCAGTGAGGACACGGATGTCGAAAGGACCATCCTCTCTCTTAATGAAGAGATGGAGTCGCTGACCGCAAACATCGACTACATCAACGACAGCATCGCAGACTGCCAGGCCAACATCATGCAGATGGAGGAGGCCAAGGTAATTATGAGAAACAGGAAATGATGTCACACAGTATCATAACCTAATAATACATAGAGTAAAATAATTATAATCTTGCAGCAGACCCTATTTTGTGGGTCAGAAATGTTTGATTCATTGGCTTAAATATTTTATATCCGTTCTTCACTTTAGGAGGAGGGAGATACAGTGGACGTCTCGGCTGTGATCAGCTCATGCACGTTATCAGAGGCCCGTATCCTGCTTGACCACTTCCTGTCGATGGCCATCAATAAGGTACTGGAAATGATGAAGCTCAGTAGATTTTCATTTTGAAATTAGAGATGCCCTGTATATTACATTGGTCAATTTTAGCACCTTAACATATTTGCATAAATTATCATAATTTCTGATCATTTGAGGATTTCTTTATTTACACAGAATTCTTATTTTGATGATTAGGTTGATTTTTTTTTTTTTTAAAGTATTATTATTCTGGAGATTATAATGTGATAAGCAACGAATGTAATATAATATATTTACACAGTAGTATATATATATATATGTATATAATATAATATGCAGTAGTCTTGGATACTACTGGATAGTGTACATTTTATGTTTTAAAATATATTTATTTATTTATTTAAATAGGTTCTGTGACAAGATGAACTCTTTGCTCAGAGCCTCTTCTTTTAAACATAAAAAGCTGTTTTATTTTAGCTTCATGCATTTTTATCAACATTGAATGTGGGTAAGTTTCATAAAAAAAGCAACATTTTGAAAAAAAAGAGAAAATCAGAAGTTGCATAATAGAAGAAGTTGCACCATACAACAGTGAAAAGACAGAAATCTTTAATTCAGTTGATAATATAATGTAATATAATATAATATAATTTACAGCGTTGGATTCACCTGGATAGTGTAAATTTTATGTTTTGCCTTTTTGATGAATTTTTATTAAAATATTAATATTTAATTCAAAAACATTATTTGCACAAAAAAAAAACACATCAGTTGACCACAAGTTTAGTATGTAGCAATTGGTAGCCTATCTGCCAAAATATCTATATTGCTTTATACTTTAATTCAGGCGGTTATGTTTTTACCATTTTAAACAACAATCTCTGATTTTAGGTTTTAGATAACATGTAAGGACACATTTTACATCCATAGTATCACCCTTTTCTACAATTCAAGATTCAATAATGTAGGCCAGGACATTTCATTTCATCTGGATTTCATTGACTCATAAAAAGGGTGCTATAATATTACAGGTTTATATTGTTTTCCCTTCCAGAAACATTTCACTGTATAACATTGTTCTTAGGGCTTACAAGCTGCACAGAAGGAGTCTCAGATCAAAGTGATGGAGGGCCGTTTGAAACAGACAGAGATAAACAGTGCCACACAGAACCAGCTGCTCTTCCACATGCTCAAGGAGAAAGCCGAGCTCAACCCTGAGCTGGACGCTCTGCTTGGGAACGCTCTCCAAGGTCTGCCACATATAAACACACCTTCACATTCAGCTGCTTGGTTTTTCTTCTCTAGACTTGTTCCTTTTAAGTTTGATTTTGATTTGCTTGTGTCTTTTTGTGGCCTGAATTCAAACAGAACTAGGTAACGTGCCATTGGGTAAGTAGAGGCATCTAGAGCTGTCCACCAGTGCATGTTTCTCCCTCAGACTAACAGACAGTAACAGTAGCGTAGAGCTGCATGGGTCTTGCCTAAACCCCCTGTGGACTTTACTCTTTGGAGAACATACCTTTCAACTGAAATATCAACTGTAAAAGCCCTTAAGATCTCTCAAGAGCTTCTAATAAAGACCCATGGAGAATGTAGACTCTTCCAGCTGTTATGTTTGTGATAGTGTTAGTTGCAGCTCTAATTCCAGTATTATACTGTATAATAATAATAATAATAATTCATATTTATTAATAATATTACAAATATATCACTAATGATTATTAATATTATTAATAAATAATATAATTAATTAATACTGCAAGGATTTTTACTTAAATTTTTTAATACTGAAATTTTTTTACATTTCCTAGTTTCATGGCTTCTCCTTATGTTGTAATATTTGAATAGCATATTTATAGGAATGGTTATAATTAGCACATTTCAGTCATGTCATGCTTGTGCTGGTCAAATAGCACGACGAAGGCTTAAATAGTCTTTATTCAGATTATGCAGAACGCATAAATACACAGGAGATTTGACATAAACATTAACGAGAACCGACAAAAGAACCGAATGAAATGTAGGGCTTAAATAAGCCTACACAGGGAACAACGTAATCAAAGAGAAACAGAACAGGTGCATGGAATTAGAAACTATGGAAACTAATTAACAAACAGGGAACTAACTTGGAACACAGGCAAACAGGATCAGAGTGAAAACGTAACCAAAATAGAACATAAAAGTCGTGATTAATTTGTGTCAAAATTATGTATCACTTTATCGATCAAGTAACGTGTTTAATTATGTTTAAACAGTGCATATGATGTTTAGTGGTGCATATAAATTAAAATGGTTAAAAACTGTCATTCTTCTGTGTTTATTTAGAAAACAACAGGTGGAAAACATGCTATTATTATTATTATTATAGCTTTAAACATTTTTGTCACATTTTAAATCTACTTAGTAAAAAATGGATGGTGGCTCTAAATGGTAAACATGGTAAAAATACAGCTTAAATACATATTCATTTACAAGTTTCCTTTTTCTATGTCTGCCATAGTGACCATACATCCTTTAAAAATATGTTTGCATCCCTAATCCTGGTGTCCTGGCTGTAGATTGAACACACCTCCTCTCTTCTAGTTCAGGGTTGTGATTTACAACACTATGATGCATGTCGCTTGAATAATAATGTTCACTGATATCATACAGGTAAGTTAAAATGAGAGCACCAGTGTTTCTGATGTTGAAGTGCGTGTGTCTTTGTATTTGCACAGAAAACGGAGATGAAAGCAGCAGTGATGAATCAGCACAGAGTCCAGCCACAGAGAAAAGGTAAAGCACTACAGTCAGGCCAATAAAGCTCTATAAACTGAATTGTAAATCTGTCTTGATGTCCTTTCTTCTATAAAACACAGTCAGCTGATTCTGCTATTGATCTGATTGAGTACTTTGGTGAAGGGTAATTTAATCTACCTTTGAAATTGCTTGAAGTAGTTGTTATATGTATGTGTGCGTGCATTTCAATCATTGTCAGTGTCTTTTGGGAACTCATCATTTCATTATAAATTTTGACATTTTTGTCACCGGAATGCTTCTCTTGCAGTTGTTTGGCTTCAGATCTCATGAAACTTTGTGGAGAAACCAAAGCCAGAAATAAGGTAGAACGGACTAAATTAATTTGTATGTATAAATGTGTGTATTAAAGGGTTAGTTCACCCAAAAATGAAAATTTTAATTCAAATTAATCTGATTATAAATCTATCATGAATCTGATTATGAATCAATCTAATCTATTAATCTGACTATTAATCTATAGATTAATAATCTTTGATGAAATCTGAGAGCTCTCTGACTCAAACACAAAACAAAAATTACAAATATTATTCAACGATATCCTCTCTTCTGTGTCATTAGAGCGTAAAAACGCTCAGCGCTTCCAGGTTCTACATCAGAACGCCTGCTTAGTATTGGCTGACTCTATTCACATGAGCAGCACAACGCATGTGTGTGATACTGATGCAGGAGCCGGCCAATAATGAGTTGGACTGCATTCACTATGTAAATTGCATATGTAAGGTAGAGAAGGTAGAGAAGAAATTGTTGAATAAAGTCGTTAATTTTGTTTTGTTTTTGCACACAATAAGTATTCTCGTCGCCTCATAACATTAAGGTTGAACTACTGCAATCACCTTGACTATTTTAACAAATGTCTTTAGTACCTTTCTGGACCTTGAAAATGGTTGTTAAATTGCTGTCTGTAGATGAGTTGGATACCTCTTGTATTTCATCAAAAATATCTTTAGTAGTGTTCCAAGGTCTTACGGGTGTGGGCATGGACATGACGTGTAATTAATGACAAAATTTTTATTTTTGGGTGAACTAACCCTTTAAAAAGATTGGAGTCAATAGTTTTGAAAGAAGTCTGTAATACTCAACATTGCTGCTTTTAATTGAGCAAAAATATTGAAAAAAATATATATAATTATATTATATATATATACAAATATTACAATATATACGCTCAAATACATTGGCCTGTTAAATTAGCCTGTATGATTTGATATTATATATTTCCTATTACGTTTTTTACGTAATTATGCTTCAACTAACTGATAATTATAAACATAGAATAACAGTTTATCATAAAAAAACAATAACAGCAGCCCTCATTGAGGGGAAAAAAGCTATGTTGAGGACATAAATTGAAATCACAAGACTTCTTCTTTGCTTCTAATTTAACATATACTATAACTCAAGTACAAACTCTTTGTTTTAATATATGATGAATTTAGGCTCGCAGAAGAACTACCACCCAAATGGAGCTGTTATACGCCAACACTGGTGACCCTGATGCCCCTCCAGAGGATTTCTCTGCCTCTCTACTTCCTGTAGTGGAGAATCCTGAGGGAAATAAAGACCTGACCCCTGTTCCTCATTTAGGGGACAGAGACTCAATGGCCTTCTCCTCTAGCTTAGCATCCAAGACAAATGCTGTGTAAGTGATTGGTCAAAAGATATATGTTTAGGTTAAAAGAAACCAAAAAAAAAAAAAAAAAAAAAGTATGTGAACATATGTATGTTTACAAGTGGTATGGGATTAATGACACAGTGTATTTTACAATGGCTTTGAACAAGGCTAATCAAATTTGTTTTACTTGTCGAAAGTAATTATTATAAAAAAACATTATAAAATGTTATAAAAAAACATTTTATTTGGGAACATGTTCATATGATCACTACATCTAAATAATTCATGGAAAATGCCTTCACCTTAGAATTTCTTCTGGCATCTCCTGCACGTTAACCTCTGATGTTCTAGGGAGGTTCATCGATCTCAGACTCTAAGCCATTCCTTTATTATACACTCCTCATAAACATTCTAACACATTCTAATAAACATTACAGTCACGTCTGATGTGATGTTTTTAAGACGCGCTGGCTTTTGTCTACCGTGTAGCTGCAGTGCCAGATCTCCAACGGCTACAGAAAAGAAGCTTATGGACCGCTCGCCTCTCACCCGCCGAAGAACTCAGGACAGGAGCCAGAACCCTGCAGACAGAACCAGAACCCTGGACAAACCGTAAGAAACAGCTAGCTTTACATAAATTCCTCCTTCCAAACATCTTTGCCAAATTTGTTTACAGATGTTCTAAATTTCTTGTACTACTAAAGTGCACATCCATACTTCAGTGAACAAGAACAAAGTTTAAGGCAAGCATCAATAGCATACTAATACCAGTAATTAGCATTAGCTGTCCCAGCCTATTCAAAAAACCTAGAAATCGCATTGCAACATGCTTTAAACCGCCTTAGCAGCCACCCAGAACAACCACATAGCAACTTATTATAGAGCACTTAGCATTACAAAACCACTTTAGCATTATCTCCGTAAGTTTAAACCATAGTTTTTCAGTTCTGGGACTGATGTTGTATTAAAACCCAAAGGTAGCATTTTTTTTTGTTTTGTATGGTTTTTAAATAGCATCTATTTCTTTCCATTTCAAAACATGTCATAAATACTACAACATACCATAAATAATACTGCCACATAATTTGGTTATAAGTAGGTATCTTAAAGGGTTAGTTGAAATGAAAAATGAAATTTATGTCATTAATTACTCTACCTCATGTCGACCACACCTGTAATGCCTTCGTTCGTCTTCGGAACACAAATTAAGATATTTTTGATGAAACCCAGGAGGTTTCTGATCCCCAAGAGAAAGCAATGTAATTACCACATTCAAGGTCCAGAAAGGTAGTAAAGACATCATTAAAATAGTCCACATGCTTTACATGGCTGCCATGCAATTGACACTGTTTTCACACTTTCAAGCGATATATTAAATATGAAACTCTTTCATATGCCTGTCGACGTGTTGTCAGTGTCCTCTTTGCTCCGGAATGTATTTTTCACTTCGTGAGAACATGATGTGTGGTTGGGAAAGTGCATGGCTTGTCTAACAAAGCAACAGTAACTAAAGGGGGTGGGTCTTTGCGAAGGTCAATTGCATGTAAAACAGTTATTTAACTTTTAATAATAATGTACCAGCTAACATGTACTATATCCGTGTATATCCAAATGAATACATATTGAAATTACTTCAAGCTGAACTTAAAATTTGGCAGCCTGCCTTCATACAGTATATCACTACACCCGCAAATTACAAAAATTACAGTCCCGTGGATTCCTATTGAAATAAATTGATTTTGCGGTGAAAATTTACACAATGGTAATTGTGACTGCACCTTTATTAAAAACTATGATGCCTAAAAGTGCTGTTCAGCTTAGCTGCTCTCTACAGTTTGGAACAGAGCCAGTGTATTTTATTTGATTGATTTGATTGAGAGATTCATGCATAATTGTTTGTTTCTTTTTTTTTTTTGGTCCAGAGGAGTGGTAAGCCCAGCTCAAGCTGGCCGCTTGAGTCGAGCAGCAAAACTGCAGTGTGTGCACGTGGCCGAGGGTCATACTAAACCCCTGCTGTGTGTGGACTCAACTGATGATCTACTCTTCACTGGCTCAAAGGGTCAGACAGTGATCTTTATTTTTTTATGTAAAAATCATAGCTTTATGAACTGGTATTTACTACAGTATGGAGCATACAATTAACCCTTCACTAAGTGTCTTCTTGTTACACTCAGCTGGTCATGCGATAATGACCATTTGACTACATATTATCTTAGCTATTGCATGGTTGATTAACAGATGAATAAATGCATGGGCATAATGCTTATTTGAGTTGAAATTATGTTAGCTTACTTAAAATGCATTCAATCAGAATCTATTGAAATACATTCAATCCATCACTTCTAGCTACAGTAATTGAGGGGGTTGAAGGCTAATTAAACCACAGTGTACATAATTACTGGAGAACTAATTCTACTTTGAAAAGAGTGTGCTGGTTGAGCATTTCAGCTGTTGGTACACTGAGAACTAACAAGCATTTTTACTTTTAACCATTTATATACCCCCTTCAACATGGGTCCCCAAACTCCTTTCTGGAGGGCCACTGTCCTGCAGAGATTAGCTCTAACTTGCCTCAACACACCTGCCTGCTTTTTTTTCTAGTATGCCTAGTAAGACCTTGATTAGCTGGTTCAAGTGTGTTTTATTTGGGGTTGGAGCTGAACTCTGGAAGACAGTGGTCCTCCAGGTCCTCTTTGTTCCATCCACACCCATCGCTTTTTATCTATCTCAGATCGCACATGTAAGGTGTGGAACCTGGTAACGGGTCAGGAAATCATGTCTCTTGGAGATCATCCCAGCAGTGTAGTATCAGTCCGATACTGTTCTAGTCTGGTCTTTACCGTCTCCACTGCTTATGTCAAAGTATGGGACATCCGTGACTCTGCCAAATGCATCCGCACACTCACGTGAGTCATTCTGGTACTATTTAATATATCTAAAGCCACTGTTCTCTAAAGCTTCTAAATATTTTACCAGTGGTTGCTCATTCTTAGCTCTCTGTCTGTTTTAGTTCTTCTGGACAAGTGTCGCATGGTGACACGTGTGGGGGTAGTTCTGTTGCCATTCCACCAGGAGAAAATCAGATCAATCAGATTGCCCTCAATCCTTCCGGAACATTCCTTTATGCTGCTTCAGGCAACACGGTCAGGATGTGGGACTTGAGAAGGTACTGACCTAGTGTCTAGAAGTTATTCTTAGTGCTAAACATGTATTTTGGTAAACTATTAGCGCTTTTACACCATTGGATCAAACAGTTCTCAGCATGGTGAGTAACGGTACCAGTTAAAGGAGGAGTCAACACTAGTTGCCAAATGTCATAGCTAGTCTGCAGATTTTAGGCAGAAGTGACAAATTTTACTGAAAATCATGTAGTATACACTGATCAGCCACAACATTAAAACCACATGCCTAATATTGTGTAGATCCTCTTTGTGTTCCCAAAACAGCTCCTAGACATTAGCAGCAAAAATTAAATTCCTGTTATTAAATACTCACTCTCATGTCATTGCACACCTGTAAGACCTTTGTTCATCTTCAGAACATAATTTAAGATATTTTTGATGAAATCCCAAGGGTATCTGAAACACACATATGTACCAGTGTCCTGCAAAGGACCCGGAGTTTCCCAGCAGAACATTGCCTAGAGCATAACTCCGGCTACGCCAGCCTGCCCTCTTCCCATACTGCATCCTGCTGCTTAAATCAAACATTATTCATCAGACCAGGCAACCTTCTTCCATTGTTCCATGGTCTAGTACTTATGCTCACATGCCCATCGTAGACATTTTCAGTGGTGGAGAGGATGCCTAATGGGCAATCTGACCTGTCTGTGGCTACACAGCAAACTGCGATACACTGTGTGTTCTTGAATTTCACTTGTTGCGAGCTGGAAAAATGGTCAAGAAAAAAGATCTGAGTGAATTTGAGATGGGCCATATAGTGCTAGACAATTGGGTCAGAGAATCTCCAAAGCAGCAAGTCATGTGGGTTTTTCCTGGTATGCAGTGGTTAGTACCTACCAAAAGTGGTGAAAGGAAGGGCAATTGTGAACCGGTGTCAGGATCATGGGCACCCAAGACGCATTGATGCACGTGGTCAGATCACACAGAATAGCTACTGTAGCTCAGATTGCTGAAAAACTTAATGCTGCTCATGATGGAAAAGTGTCAGAAATGACTGTTCACTTGATGCCTGATATCAGTCCCTCCAGAAAAATGCGGGATTTTTTTGTGATTGTTGCGGGCAAAAATCCTTGATTATGCGGCACGTTTTCTTAAAAAACGCGATGGAATATGCGGGATATTTTCGCAATTTTATGCAAAAGAGGAAAAAAAGGTGATTCCCCCAACACCCTGTTCTCACTAGGCTACTACCTTAATGTAAAGAGGCAGGCTTACTAAATCACAGAATATTTAAGTTCTCATTCTGTTTTATTTCAGACCTTAATCAACACATGGCTCAAAATTACAAAACATTGAGTCAAATAAGTTCTGTCGCTTTACAAAAGGAATATTCAACTTCTGTAAAAATGAATAAATAAAATATAAAAAAATAAAATGTGTGCTTCCTGTTTAACAGAGGTAGCTATACAAAACAGACATCTTTTGTTAAATGAAGTGCTTCCAGTGCACAAAGTGTAATCTCTTACTGCAACGTAAATTATTTTACACACTACTAATATACAGCGTCATGTAACACACTGGGAAACTGCTTCGTGCAGTCTTTTTAGCTTATTTTTGTTGGCAAATGAGAATTATTGGCGTGCTTCATCATGGTTTCACCACGGGGTTTACAAATGACGTTCACGTCGCGTAATTACGTCACTTCATAACGTTCCCATGGCAATAGGGGGAAAATAATGGCGCTTTACTTGTGTGAAGTAAACGCAACAGTTTTCAACTTTCTGCTAAGATATATGAGACTTTTTTGCAGCGAAAATACAGGGATTATGAAATCATGCTAGCCCCGCATAATTTTCTTGCTGAAATCGGCAATTTATGAGGCGAAAGTGCGGCATATTTGAAAAAATGTAACCCCCGCATAAATATGCGGACTTTGGATGATTATGCATGAAATCAAGCGATCGCATAATCGCGTTTTTCTAGAGGGACTGTGATATATCCCACCCGTTGACAGGTGACATTGTAACAATATAATGAATGTTATTCACTTCATCTGTCAGTAGTTTTAATGTTGTGAATGATGGGCACAGACTCTTATTTTTAGCTTCAGACTGTGATTCCATCTAGTCAGAGGATATCAAAC
This sequence comes from Opsariichthys bidens, assembly GCA_037194245.1. NCBI lineage: Eukaryota > Metazoa > Chordata > Actinopteri > Cypriniformes > Xenocyprididae > Opsariichthys > Opsariichthys bidens. The sequence continues at coordinate 5,616,454 of CM074287.1, read as the reverse complement.
ATTTTTGTTATTTTGAGCAGATTACAGAACATATGTATTGTTTTCATTTGTCAAGCATCATAGTAAGGAGGTGGATGTTTCAACTATTTGAAAGTTTGTGTCTGTAACGGGCATGCTTTGTCTTTAACTGTTTATGGTAAGTTGGATGCACATCCATTAACCCTTGTATATTCTGTGTTGTGTTCTCGTTGTGCTGAATGAAGAAAGGACCCAAGCCACAGCCAACTGCAAAAATACTTCTAAATAAAAATGTGAAAATGAACTAAATAACATCCACTTACCTGTACAAATCAACAACAACAACAAAAAAAACATTAGGCTCTGTCACATGCAGTCTCCTCCACACAACATACAGATCTCAAGCTCCTGTTAGCAGATAAATATACAGAAAACCCTGTAGACCAGCACGTAGAAATATGTCTACTCTAAAGCTTAAGGTTTATATTCAATTGAAATGATGGCACAAAGTCTGTGACCTCTTAAAGTGACAGTACAGATATTAACACCATGGTCTGATTACAACATCCAGGCATAAATATTGGCAATACACCACATCTTTAACATATAGAAAACAATGTTCATCACGATTTGGTGACATTTAAACCATAAAAGTAAAGATATAATTTCAACCCGGTTACATGTCCGATACGTTTTTCCTCTGTAACATTCACAAAAGTGTTCAGATTTTACAAGTTCTATATTGTGTATTCCAGCCTTAAGTCTCTATTTACACATTATTCTGTTGTCTTCAACAGGTTTGTATCTACTGGGAAACTGACTGGACATATGGGGCCGGTAATGTGTCTTGTGGTAGACCAGATGGGGAAGGGTCAAGATCTGGTTATAACAGGCTCAAAAGATCACACCGTGAAGGTATGTTCGGACATTCTAACACGCTCTCTGAGAACTAACATAAGAGCCCCTATGGGTGCACATGCTGATTTCCATATGATAATTTTCCCCTTTTGGTCGCAGCTCATGCACAATTACACAAGCACTTGCAGTTAATTTATGGTTGCTTGAACAAAAACATTAGTTTAAACCATAATTATAACCTATTATAACCATTATTATAATTATAAGTGCAACCAGAAAAAAATCCAGGAAGATGCTTTTGGCTTTTTTGTCTTGTTATGCATTTCAAGGCTTTATTTTCTTGTGTTGCAGATGTTTGAAGTGGTGGAAGGCGCTCAGGGCAGCATCAGCGCCGCACATCATTTCGACCCAGCCCATAAGGATGGGCTGGAGGCTCTGGCCGTGCAGGGTGATTCACTTTTTACTGCTTCCAGAGACTCCTGCATAAAAAAATGGGACCTAGCCAGCAAACAGATACAAGGGGTAGGTACCTGAATAAATGACAGCTTTGCTGATTGACAGTAAACACTCTGACTGTGTTCCAGAATCTATTGATCTGCCAACCTAAGCAGCATTTTTAGGCATCATTCCCAAAACTAAAGCTGTTCCATTTAGTATGCAGCAAAATTGTGGTGCCAACTTAAAAGATCTTGTTCTTGCAGCATTGCATGTTCTTTGAGAACAAGTCTTTGAGCTTAGTGAAAAATACCAATCGAGATGATGGAATTGAGATGAAATGTATTGTAAATATACAAAAAGTCTGTAGTTTAGCAGTATTCTAATGCTAAAATCGATTTGAATCAAGGAAGTCTAATATTTGTAGAAAGCTATTTGTTAGCATTACCATTTCCATAGCACTGAGGACAGCGAGTCAGCTAACTAGGGTTTAAAACAGAGTTGACTTTTGTTTATACCTAAAAACAAATCCATAAATGACTTTTTAACTATCACACATAAAGACACTGACTGTAGTAAAACCCTCACAACCAAACTTCATTCATCCAGCTATAATTAATTTGTTTGCATGCTTTCTTGTAGCAGGTAGAATGGGCTCATTCTGATCTGCTGAGCTCTCTGGCGGTGGTCCCTGGCTCCAGTGCTGTTATGAGCGGCTGCAAGGGCGGACTGCTCAAATTCTGGCACACAGACACGCTCAGAGCTCTGGGAGAAATAAGGGGTCATGACAGCTCTGTCAATGACATCTGCACAAACAGCAATCAGCTCTTTACCGCCTCAGAGTGAGTGACAGGCATTTAAACACCAACACAAACATAAAAATACAGATAATCAGAGTTTACGGTTTTAGATGCTGTATTTAGTATTAAAAGCACATAACTTATTGCGTACCTTTTGTGCTACTTCAAATCGTGCAGTGTACAAGGAGAGATGTGATATTAGTTTATTTGGAATATCTTAAAGAATACCCTAACAACATAGCAATCACTCATGTAACCTCATAGCAATGGCTTTGGAACCATCTATAAATCACACGTGATTAACATTATCAGGTAATAATTACTACAGGCATTCAGTGTTGTCATTACGTTGTCAACTAGTAAGCCATGAAATTACTAAAAAGTACCAATACATTACGTAACATAAAATTACGGTACATTGTGAGCTGAGTAATGTGCTAAAAAAATGACTAGAACACCCCAGTAACTGCATAGCAGCACTTTGGTAACAGCCCAGGCAAATACATAAAAATGTGCTAAACTACCAGAACACCCTGGTGACTGCTTAGCAGCACCGTGGCAACCACTCTGAACTCATTCTCAGCCTTTTAGCAACACCTTGGTAACTGTCCAGGCAATAACAGTGTGGTTAAAAACCACCAGATTATGCTAGCAATCGCACAGCAACACCTTGGCAACCACTCTGAACTCTTTTGCAACTGCATGGCAGCACTTTGATTAACACCCAGGCAAATACAAAACAATGTGCTAAAAACCACCAGAACAAACAGGCAAATGCACAGCAACACCTTGGCAAGCACTCAGAACACATTTACAATCGTATAGCAACACCCCAGCAACTACCAACAACAATGGTGGCAGCTTTACCACTCACGTTAAATAGAAAAATAGGTGCATTATTTGCAACTGTTAAACTGCATTGGGATTTTTTCCCCCCCACAGTGACCGGACAGTGAAGTTCTGGCAAGTGAAAGGATCTTTAGAGGACGGCCTTTACTGACTGAGTCAAAGCAACTCTGATGAGAACAGAAGGTCACTGTGAAGGTTTTGGCTGCAAGAATTTCCTCTACCAATGTGACACTACTTTCCTGAAACTCTGCTTCCATTCCCATTTGGCAGTGATTCAGTGGAGAGCATCCTGTTGTAACTGCTGTATTTTTCCTCATCTACAGTGATGAAGTGCCCTGTTTAGCTGTTGCCGACCATAATGGGGGATATTGTAGGTCAATAAGTGTTTGTTCATGTGGCACACTCCTAAAGCTGGGCTTTGGGCATTACAGACTGCCATATGAGCAGTGCGTTTAAGAAGCACATGTGTTTGTGAACGTCATGTTGACTGGACTGAAATGATATGCTTTTAAATTATTCATTAATATTGATGTCAGCTCTTTCCAATGTTTGTTGACCAAAGTTAGACACTTTGTTTGAATCTTTCCTTCTAATTACAACACATCATACAGTAGCCTTAACTGCACTGAAATGGTACAGTGAACTGTTTCTTTTTCATTTCTGGTTGAAACCTTTTAGTACGCTGTACAAAAATATTTTCTCTGGTGTACTGTAGTTATTATCAATGTCAGATGATGAGTCAAATAAACTACATCTGTCAAAATTCCACAGATGTCTGCAATTCTTGAGTCAGACCTTGTTCAGAGCAGCGCCATGACAGGTGTGAAAGCGAGGGGTTGTGATGGATAGACATGCCGCTTTCAAATGCTTCTGCTGTATAAATCTCCTTGATTGCTTATATTTTTCCAGTTTTTTCTGTCTACTTTAATTTCTTTGAATGACAGTGTTTCGTCAGCAGAACATATTAAATAAGAGTACAAACCACTGAAGAGAAGTATGTCTAACCCTCACAGCCTTGCTGTCATCAAAAATGCCGCTGCTGTGAATAAGGTCAATAGAATGAGCTTAAACAAATGTACATACTGTAAAATAGAGCAAGGACTGCACTTTCAGAGTACTAATACTAGGGGCAGTGCACACAATGCACTATGAACTGGAATATGCAGTGTATGTATTATATATGGACGCCCCTTACATTCAGGGGACTTCTGACCATTTGAACTAATTTAAACTCATGTTTAATTTATATTAAAATATATATGACATGTCCAGAAATAAAGATCTGATCATGGCCTTGATCAATCTTCAAGTAGATTTTGTTTTTTGAAATTGTGTGATGGTATTGAAATATTCGATTTTTTGGTAGTCAAAAGGTGGATATGTCTTGATTTGGTTGTTTGAGAGTTCCTGAATAAATATATTCTACTTTAAAAATCTGTTCATAAAAAAAGTAAAAGTAAAAAATATGTAATAAAGTATGTTTTAGTTATTTCTATTTGTAATTTATTTAACAATTTAAAAAAAAAATCATATATATGCTTGGTGTGATAGTAATCACAGCAATATTGGAGACTATAAAGATTGTTATAAAATTGTATTATTACTTCTTAAAAAAGTGCAAAGTACAATAACATCTTTCATACATTTATTGTTGAGTGAAAGTTAAAAAGTCTGGGCAGTAGCCCAAAATACTGAAAATCTGACAAAATGTAACATTTAAGATTTGATTTAATTAAAGTAATACAATAAATTATTATAATCTAGCATTCAAAACTAAAACAATTGCTAATTTTTTTCCCCCTTTAAAATCATCCTTGGTGTCAGAAGTCTTTAATGAAAGAATCTGCCATTTAAATATTGATTAAAAATATATTGTTAAACAAAACTAAATTTATTTTTAAACTTACATGAGTACAAAAATACACGAGTGTAATGTGCTTTTGAGCCAGGAACCTTACACCTCTAAAATGACCTTTGACCCCAACTGTGAGCTTTGCATTTATTTATGCAAATGTTAATTTCATAGTTGTTACCAATTCATGTTTAATAGAAATCTGTACATCTGTACCTGACAGTGTTAAATCAAATGATTAAAAGCCACAGATGCTTTGACAAATTAGATGCAAGTATGGCTCTGATTAAAATATAAAATCAAAGATTCATCACTCTAAAATAATTATCCCTACAAATATGTTCTCATTAGTTTCATGATTAAATTTGAAATAACCTGACATAAAGTACCACTCATTCTATTTGTGAACTAATGAAAGCTTATGTAAGTATCCGATTTAGCTGAGCCTGTCTGTTTGTTTGACACATTATATTTTATGCTAACAGAGAAAAAGAGCAAACATTATTGCTGTGGCATTTTATATCCTTTCTTTGTTATATTTAATTTGCCCTAGTTACACTTCTGCAACACGTGTGGCCTGTTACCCAAAACAAATTTCATTGTAGATTTTGACGTTGGAGCAATGGAACCAGAAGTGCAAAAACACTAATTTCTGGGGCTTTGGATTAATTCCTGCAGCACTCTATGGACAGGAACTACTGTAACTGTTATAATACCCAAAACGACTTGCTGCACGGACATGGTGCAAGTCCTTCTCTTACATGCAGCACCTCAGCGCCCAGCAGCTGTCTCCATCTCACAAGGCACTCATCTAAATTTAGAATAAGAGGGAATTCACTCAGCTGAAAGGAATCTCTCAGCTCAAGCACAAACACCCTCACGTCATCCTACCGTACTCTGCTGTAATGTCAGTCATTCATTTGCTTCTTACTGGAAACATTATGAAAGGATACAGGACTCAACTGTAACAACTTAAACAACTGTAGCGGGTGCAAATTCAAAAACTCAATATAAAAACCATATACATACTTTCTCTGAATAAATGATTTATCACTTGATGAGAGTGTTGTAATAAATAATATAAGTGACTTTAAGATAATGAAAAAAGATGGCTGGCTGATTGTCCAATAAAATTTTTGTCATGATCAAAGTACACTGACCAAGTCTGAAGTCACCTACTGCCAGCGTATGTATTGCGTTTGAAGACTTTATTTTATTTATTTATTTATTTATTTTTCAGAATTTAGAATTATTAAATGACTATACAGTAATCAATATGATGTTACATTTTAGAAACTATCTATTTTTGAAAGATGATGCTTTAATAATTTGCTTAATATAGTAGCATAAATTTAAAATTATATATAAATTACTGTATATAGTCATGCAATATATCAATATATCCAATGAGACTGTTAGTTTGTATATTTTTCCCCCTCAAAAAAGCCAAAGTATCACAGTTTGTGTGTAAATAAGAAACACACAGAAAGGAAGTATGCGAGTGTATATTTGAGTATGAGAGTGGAGTGGGGAAAGCAATGGTTCACTTACTTCTTTGCTTATTTCTGCTCCAGGTTTTCCATCTCCACCCTGGGTTTTTAATATCCTGCAAAAAAAGAAAAAAATCATGTGGTGTGTGAAAATTTAAAAAGATATAAAAGAAACTGCAACATTCTTATATATACACTGCTTCTTATAACATTCCTGTGAATGCTGCAATAAAATAAATTACAAATATTACAAGAAAAATTTGCCCGACATTTAAATAGTCTGGTTCAGTCTTTGCTGTAGCCTAGTCCTGCAGCAAGCTATCAGATTTCCTGTGAAACCCTCTGCCTCCTCCAGCTCCACCTGTCCAGAAGTGTCTATTTATGCAGCAGCATATCTTATCTTACATGCTTACATCAGCATATAAGTGTATTTATTAGCAGTAGCAAGATTGTATACTTGCTTTGTAGCAGCAGCAGCAATAATCAGCAGCAACAATAATCAGCAGCAGCGTAGCATTTCTAGTATTTCAAACACATTAGCATTGTCATATTCAATAACATGCTAAAACTATTCTAAGTGTTGTCATAATTGAAACATATGTCTTAGTTGGCTGACAAGAAAAGGATTAATTCCCCCAGAAATGAAAATTCTGTCATTGATTACTCACCTCAATGCTGTTCCAAACCCGTAAGACCTTAGTCAGTGTGACTGCAGTGGTTCAACCTTAATTTTATGAAGTGTCGAGAATCCCAAAAAGCAAACAAACAGAAAAAAAATGACTTTATTGAACAATTTCTTCTCTTCTGTGTCAGTCTCCGATGCTGTTCTATTACAGAACTCCAGCTCAGTATTGGCCGGCTCCTATGTCAGTACCATACGTTGTGGTGCTCATGTCACAGCATCGGAGACTGACACAGAAGCGAAGAAATTGTTCAATAAAGTCATTTTTTGCACACAAAATGTATTCTTGTTGCTTCATAAATTTAAAGTTAACCCCTTTTTGGACCTTGAGAGTAGTAATTGCGTTGCTGTCTATGGGGGGGTTAGAAAGCGCATCCAAAGCTGTCCCTGTGTGATTTTAATCGTTGACCAGTTTTTTGCCATTTAGCATGAATGTACTCCTAATCCAGACCTGATGGCAAAAATCAATAATCACTGTTGTTGATCCCTGAATGTGTTTTTCCACCAGTCACCAGTCCACGGCATAGCCATTTCCTCATAAATTCAACATGTCACTTGTCATACCCTTGTGTAATAACTGGTTATATTCAAAGCAACTAAAAAGAGAGTCACTTCAACATGCCTCATCCATTTATTATTTTTTTTGTTATTGTTATTATATTATTTAAATATGGTATATATATATGTATATATATGCCACAAGTAATATAATACTTAAATTATACAACAATATTTATGTTAATAAATACTGCCATTATTTAATAATATTTATGATTGCATTCTATAACAGTATTGTTATTATTATTATTATTATGTGGAAGAAGAAGAAGAAGAAGAAGAAGAAGAAGAAGAAGAAGAAGAAGAAGAAGAGAAGAAGAAGAAGAAGGAGAAGGAGAAGAATGGAACTGTTGTTGCTGTATCTGTCACGGCGTTGTCAGTGTTAAATCTGTTTTGAGTCTCACATGAATTCACAGGGAAGAATTCTCCAAGTGTGGCACCATTCCCTCGCCCATGCAGCATCACACACTCTCTAACACACTCACATTCTCTCATGGCGAGCAGAAGGAACGCCGCCTCTGTTATGGACTGACGGAAGCTCTACTTTCCTCCTAGCATTCTTTCGAGACCCATGAATCCAATTGCGTAAAGAGGCGTGAGTCTCCACACTCTTCCGTCTAAAGGGGTTAAATAAAGGAAGCCTCATCATGAACAGTATGAGCAGTTGCGGCTTCCTGAATATGGCGACGACAGGAGATTTTGACCCGCTGAACGCCACTATTCCTGCTACAAAAGTTGAGATTACAGTCTCGTGCAGGTGAGGAACGTTTACGTACCGCTCACACCTTTACGCACAACTGTCATTTTTCGACATTAAGTTACCCGTCATGTTTTAATGCAACATTTGGAGACTACACTATTTCGCATGACATTTTGGCACAAAACCAGGTTAACTCCAAAATTGAATGCGTAAGTGTGTAAACGTGGTGTATACGTGGAAATCTTAAGAGAGGAAATATATTTCCACTGTACTTAAAATCTAGGAGTTGTTCGAGCTCTCACTTTCTTTCGCATCATAACAAACACTATCCACAGCGCTTTTTCCACCAGCTGCAAGTCAAATGCCTAACATAAGTTTTGTTTTGTTTCGGAATAACTATATGGTGTTTTTCTGAGAAGGGTTATAACTTCAGAAGTGAAATAAATTGTTTTGAAGTATGATTTAAAGGTGGACTTTGTAATGATTATGATTTGTTTTTTGTGTGTGGGTCTAGTCATACGACAAACTGATAACACGTTTGTTTTTCTCTCATGATGAGGTCTATCGTATCTATCGTATGAGTTCTATTTTTAAACTGAACTATGATGTTTCTATCCTGAAACTTAAAGTAAAAATTTGGTTTATGTTTATTGAACCGTTTTCATATGGTCTCATTCAGGCTTTACTATGCTCTAATAATTTGGTCTCCACAAAGTAGAAAAAACCCCACACACTTGTTGTTGTACATGACTAATAGAGGCTTCCTGTTGATTTATGTTGTTTTTGTATTAAAATAATTAATTACTGTACACAGTGCTTCCAAAAACCTTTTAGAATTTTTAGATTAAGATATACTTAGTCAATTTCTTTCTTACTTACTTTAAACTTCAAATGACTGCAAAAACCACACACACACACACACAGGTTTGTTTTGCTATCAAAGTGAGGACATTCCATAGTTTTTACTGTACAAACTGTACAAATTACCCACCTACACTACCCATCACAGAAAACATTCTGCATCCTTACGTTTTTAATAAAACATTGCTTAGTATGTTTTTAAAGCTATTTTAAATATGGAGACTTGTGCAATGTCCTCATATTTCATGTTTATGTCATAATATCAGTGTAATACGCATTATACAAAGTTGAGTCCTCATAAATCACAAAAACACACACACGCACACACACAAATGTGACCGTTTGAATCAAACATGTTTCCGTGATGCTGTTCAAATTGTTCAAGAGTAGTTCATGGTGAATATAGGACACATCACATTTTAACTCAAAAATTTAACACTCCTTTAACATTCCTTATCCTACACTCTTGACATCTTTTGAAATACTAGTGAAATACTAATGAATCCACCAGAAGCGATTCATTTGGAGAATGATTATCTCATTTTTCTCAACGCCCTTTTGTCTAGCTGGAAAATTATGGCTTTAATAATGCAGAAAAAAAAATGTTTTGGAAAATTATTTATTAATGTGCATTTAGAGATTGTTGAAATTAATAATTTATGTGTATAAGTTTATGATGCATCTGGGTTGCCTCACGTAAACAAATGCTAGTGGGCAGGACCTGTCCAGTCAGCCATTGTGAGGAGATGTTGACGGTGAATTACTATGCTCTGTGTCCCCTTGGGCAAGCTTGTGCAACAGGGAATACACACTCACACACACACACACATCGGTGCACACAATCTAGAAGCTCTTTTGCAACACTGTACCGGGTGGGAAGGGAACAGAACTGGTGCCATGGTTACGATCAGGTACATTCCTGTACTGTAGGGCCACTTTACCACTGTCACTATGGTTATCATTGCAGAGAGAGGAGAATATCTATATTCATAAGATAGATTCACAGTAAATCCTGAGAAATAAAATGCAAAATTAGATGCATATTATATTTAGTGTCTAGTGTTATGGATATTTCAAGGCCCACAGGTGTGGCAAAGTTTACTTGTTGAGGATTTTTTTTTTTTTTTTTTTTAACTGTTAATTATGTTTCAGAGTGACCAGAGTTCAAATTTCAATGTGAGTGGTTTCTTGGCTGTGTAATTATCTTAACTTGAAGCGTATGAGGTTGTTAGGTCACTGTAATCACATACAAATTGGTGAATGGCTAGAGAATATCCAGCCATTTTTGTCCAGTTTATGCCAGATAAATATAGTCTGTTTTAAAGGGCTTTTTTGTTTTATTCTCTATTTAATTATCTTATTTAATTGCAGTGTTCTTCAGAAGTAAATACAGGAAACATGTGGGTAACAGATAACAGACATGGGGTTAATATATAAATTATAGCTGAACAATTCTGGATACATTGAGAATCACAATTTCTTTTGTTTAAAACAGAGATCAAGATTCTCCCAAGATTCTGAATAGACAGCTAAACAACAACATGTAATTTCCTAGAGGTTCTGATAAAATGTTAAAAAATATTTAATTTATTTGAATGAATTGTTTTCGGGAAAAATGATTCTTTCATAATGATTCAATTACAATAATCAAATACATTTTTAACAATCACTTGTTGCCACCTACTGGTGTAACAATGCAATTTATATTTGAATGTCTTTATTTGAATTGTCATGTTTGATTGGTAATGTAGACATCAGTGTTTTTATCCGAGCTATAAACTTGTATTGCAGTTCTTCTGTGATATTTTGAATTATTGTAAGATATAAATAATGATACTGTAGAGAACTCTACTATAAATCACTGTCATATAGGAATAAGATCACATAGATGTTTGAATCTAGAATGTTTAACGATTTATCATGCAGCTCTAGTGCATATTTAGCTATAATTGCTGACCATTTAATCGTTAAAAGTAAAAATATAATATATAATAAAAAACATGTGTATATAAAATGTTAAATAGTATTTATTTAAAATAGTTGCATGATACGTTGTCATGATGTTATGGTTTGATTTTTAAATGATAGAATGTATAGTAGAAAGCAAAATATGATTTTGTATGAAATATTATTGCGATATTCATAGATCAGTAAATGTACACTCAACATAAATGGATGTCGCGATTACATCTGAAGTTTATCAGTATTAAAGGAATCTACAGACAAGTATAATCTGAAGTTAAAGGGGGGGAGGCTCCAATGCTATTTCATACATTCTGACTTATTTACTCTTTTAGAGAGTTATTCTCATGGTGAGCATTGCCAAAGTTTCAAAACACAAGTTGGACATGTAATGGAGTGTTTCTGTGCTAAATGCATCCTTCCAGATTCAGATAAATTTCGGAAAGTTTTTTTGATTATGGCCTATATGACACCATAAAGGGGTGTAATTCCTTGAATGGGTACTTCTTCCTAATAAGCATGCGCACACATCACGAGAGCAAGAGAATGCCCATCAACATGCTTCGTTTGGGTTACGAAAGCTGAGGGATTTTTCAACAATGTCACAAAGAAGTGTGTTTTTGGTTGTGAGGGAAAGATAACCTTTTTCAGCTTCCTTTTTAAGTGCATGTATGTAATGTAAACAACATGAACTTTTTTGTTTCCTTTTTATTTATAATGATATCACAGCTTGCAGACGATCACTACGTGACTCTTTAGCTCTGCCCATGGCATGCCTCCTGAAGCTTGCCTTTTTTCGGAAAGAGTCAGTACAGCGATAAAACTATGATAAAAAATATGATAAAAGTCAAGACTTTATATATGAAGATGGATATATGAAGCATTCAGTACTATTCTAAAGGTTCTAGATTAACATGAGACTGGTGGAAACTGTCTGTGTACCCTTTAAGGTTATTTGCTTATTTAGCACCTGGTCTTACAAACTAGGTTTACAAGTTCTTCGGAGGTGGAACAGGGACCCTCAGTTACATATTGTGTAAAATTGTAGCTATGGTTGAAGTAATTTTACTGTTCTTTTTTTACCACATTATTTCATAAATATTAGAGTTTGAGATCAAACAATGGTGAATCCCCTGCCACAGACCCACTGTTGAAGACCCCTGGTTTATAATGTAAAATCATCTGGCATGCACAAATTCCATCTGTGAACAATATTCTCAAATGTTGTCAACGTTGGCTTTGCAATGATCAAAATGAATTAATGAATTCATTTATGTTCCTCTGTTTCTGATCAACTGTAAATGCAAGTTCAGATATTTTTACACTCATAGATAATTATGCTTTTAGGAAAAATGCCTTAAAGATGAAATTTTATGTGTGACTTATGTTCTGCTTAGTGCTTTGGGAAACTGATTCAATATTGCAAGCTCTTTCCTCTCGTATTGAATAGCCAGAAACACAATGTAATTCAATTGAAAAGCTCCACTCCAGAACACATAAACTTGCATTTTCCCACTGTTTACAGATCTATTAAAGCCGGGGTGGACTGACACAGATAGATAAGAATCCCCTTTGTACACTGATTCAAATGATTGGTAAACGGCTTTGCCTGACAATTCCTGTGTTAATTTTTTCCTGTTTGATTCACAGGTCATCAGTTTCAATAGTTGACCTAATGTGTGTTATTAATTTGACCTAATGTGACTTATTGTGTATTATTTGATGTTAAGTCATTCAAACAGGTCTTGTCCATGCAGAAGAATAGTAGTAATACAATATTAAAGTGTCTACATGTTTTGGATGGCTGACAGGATTTTGCTAGGATTTTCAGCTTTTACTGCATTGTTATGCATACATATACTTATCTTGGCGTGTTCCCCGAACTATACCTTTGGAAGTTGCTTAAAGTATATCTTCTTGTGCGACATTACCAGGTGCCATCCATGGCGGTGTCAAGTCAAGTCAAGTCAAGTCACCTTTATTTATATAGCGCTTTTTACAATACAAATTGTGTCAAAGCGGCTTTACAGTAATTGGCAAATAATTTTTGGCTGCACAGGAGCTCTTAGAGAAAATGGTGTCCTTGTCCAGCTTAAATAAATTCAGTATTGATTCATTACATGGTAAAAATCCATAGTTATTCATTTAGTTAATTCTATCTGCAACCGTATCTGTATATCAGCACTGTATAAAAACAGTGATTTAAATGTCTAGCTCAGTCCAGTTCGCAGACAACGGTGTCAATGCAGGCAGATCAAAAACATGTTGAATATCAAGTGTCCCCAACAAAGCAAGCCAAAGGCGACAGCGGCAAGGAACCCAAACACCAACATGTGACATCAGGTGACCAACAGGTGACAAGAATGGAGAAATAAAAACCTTGGGAGAAACCAGGCTCAGTCAGGAGGCCACTTTTCCTCTGGCCAACAGCGAACAGTGGTTGATTGATTCAGGCAGAGTTACAGGTCGCAACAGTCAAAATATTTTATTCAGTTACATCTAGTTGAAGATTGTATTCATATGTATTCATCATGGGACGGTTTGTTAGGGATCTGTGCCACTGGCTGTCGTGTTGGTGAGGCCTTTACAAGTGATGATGTACTTGACACAATCTCTGCTGACACGTCAGGGCTGCGTTGTGGTCATGTATAGGCGGGACCTCCATTTGACCTGGATACGGCCCAGATCAGGCTGATTACAGTAAACCTCAGGATAAGCAGAGAGATTTTTCTTTTGATGTAACTAGTACATCTGGTGTTATAGGAAGTGTTTGTGGTTCCAGCTGACCTAATCTATGCAGCCTAACAATCCTTTAACCTGATATGAAAACATAAATTGATAATGTGTTATGTGTATGCCAGGTAAAAGAGATGCGTTTTCAGTCTAGATTTAAACTGACAGAGAGTGTCAGGCGGTTGTGCTGAATTGGTTGATATCGATGGCTCGAAAATCAATACAGGGGCTGCTTCACTGCGTTATGAGAAAGTGGTGGTCTTTATAAAATAAGCACTTCAGATGTAGAAATTGCATTTATCAAGACTCGTGGGATCTTATAAAAATAATCCAAATTGCAAACTAAATCTATATTGTATTTTATCTATATTCTGGGGGCTCAATATTCCAGCAGAGTCCCCAGCCTGAGTTTGAGGCAACTGTTATTTTAGAACATTATTTTAGAACATATTAATTTCTTGGAGACTCGTCATGCAGCTGACAAATCTGTAGATATCGCGTTCATGTAATCTTTCTTTTCATTTAAAATGTTCACACACTTGTTAACTATTGTGAATTTTATGATATATTCCGATTGTAAAATATGTGGAAGTGAATGTGTTTCGTCACGTGATTCGATTGCACCGATATTCATTAACGAAATTTTCCCCGAAGTACATAAAAGTATGTGGCCGGTGAACGGGGAGAAGAATAGAGTAAACTTTATTGTTTCATACACAATGTGTATATGATATGAATAAGTCAAATTATATAATTGAAAGGGTTTTTATTGCAACTTCCATAGACATCAGTGTATGGAATTCGAATTTAACAAACTTTAAATTTCTTTTTAATAATAATACTTCATTCAAATGTCTATTGAAATGTCTGAAATCTAAAATAAACCTGATGTGGTTGAAAACACTGAATAGTTGTAGTTGTAGTAGATATACGACAGGCGCAGAGCGTGTCTGTCTGTGGCACTGAACGTTCTAATCATACCGGTGTGATCGTATGCATTAAAGGGTTCATTAAAATCAACAATGTTTCAGGGGTGGGGCAGAAACTGAGGGCGCAACATTGGCCCTCCTGGCACCGGGCCAGAGTCGGACCAACAAGATCTAAAAGCTGCTGACACAAGCTGTGGCAGGCAATTTGTTTTATTTTTTTTTTTTTTTTATAGTTTGACAAAACTCCCCACCACAGTTATTTCCTTTAAATAGACTCCTAAGCCTTTACCGTCTAAAGGTTTGCCAGCTGATGTACCTTTGGATAATATAATCAAAAAGATAACAACCATCAGTGTAATGACAATTTTATTCTTTGTATGAAAATCTTTGCATTTTTTTTTTTTTTTTTTGCCATTAGCCTAAATAAACACTGGGTGTATTACAACTTCAGAATTATATTCGTGTAGACTGTCAACAGTGATAAGGCATAGAAGGTATAAGAATGGTCCAGATAAACATGTATTAACATTAAGTTACAGTTGAAGAGGTCAAATTTAGTGTGTGAATGTGAGAATTTGATAAGAGCTCTGCCACTACACAACATTTATCTTCATATATTCAGCTCACACCTTTTTTAACTGCAGGTTACACTTTGCAGAAGTAGCATATTATGCAATTATTTATTAATTTACGTCATATTGTTTTAAAGTTAATAAAAAGGTTAAATTGTTACAGCAATTGCTACCAATAAAATTTCATGGTTCTCTATTTGGTACCATAGCAACCAAACAACTGCAATTAAAGCTGCAAGCAGCGATTGGACACGTGCCACCCCCACCTTGTGCCTTTAGAAAAACAGAGCATTGTGGTAAATATGCATTTAAGTAAACAAATATAGGAGGACAATGTCAGTCATTTGTATTTGCCACACTTCCTGCTACCAGCTGGTGTTGATGTGTTCAGGGCAGGACTCTTCTTAAACGTGAAGTTTGGGGCAAATTGGACATTGTTTGCCTGAGTTGCAAAGTTACTGAGTTACTTCCTGTTTTGTGGTGTTAATCGCATACATTATCCAATTGTTGCATGATTTAATGTGTTTCTGGCATGTTACTTGATGGCATATTTAAATGTGTTTCAGGGATTGAATTACAGTATAAAGCATGCCATTTCCTGTTGCCAACAGGTTGGGCAGGTTGGACATTGTATGTCTGTCTTAAAATAACTTCCTAAAATTCACACTGCACCTTTAAGGTCCATTAAATAATATTAACTGATACACATTATGATTTTTATTATGTATTATTAAATGTTGAAACTGATATTAACTAAGACTTTTAAATGATTTTGAAGTATTTTTTTCATTGACAGTTTATGTAAAGTGTCCATTTTTAACTATTTATTTATCTGTAAAAATAAATTTCAGTTAATACAAATTAAATAAAATGATTTAGTTATTAATGCTAATAATTATAAGTAAATAACATCTCAAAACATTAGCATCACAGAACTCACGCTAAACAAAAACTGGAGCTATGAGTTAACCTTAAGGCATCAAAGCTATGCCAATGTAGTTCTGTGGTAAATTTCTGTGTTAAAAGCTTAACATGTACTGACGTGAAATTTTCCTTTAGTTGCATTTTCAGAGTTTCTCTTTTGAATAGTTTCACATATAGGACACATGTTCCATCTTGAAACACTACATTTATTTAGCCAGGACTGTTCTTACAGAATCATCTTCTATTCAATCTTATGTTCTTGAAATGATCCACTGAGATCCAGCCTGCCAATTTATGATTCTCACGTCCAACTTCATTAGAAGATGCTCGTTAGGGACATTTTTAATAAGCTCTCGCTCAGGTGTAAGGTGCTGGGGGTCCCATTTTCTCTGTAACTGATCTGAATGGTCAAAAGAGCAGCTGTAGACCCAGCTGAATCTAGTCTCTCTCGAGGTAGATTTCTCAGCATTTCTGTTCCATAAGCCAGTATCCTTAGATCACCTCGATTAAAAACGCATCCTTAATTTTATGCAAAATTTATTCATTAATAACTTTACATCAGAGAGGCCATGGTGGGCTCACTTGTTGTTTATTTAAAATGAATGGGAATGACATGCTCAAGCTCATTTGGACATTTTTCTAATGTTTTCTAATCTAAATTTGCAAAACAACACACACACAAAAAACCAATGGTTTGGAATTACATAATTTTAATATTTGGTTGAGCAAATCCTTTAAATAATCACAACAGAGTCTTCAGGTGGTTCAGAAGTGTGTGTGAAGGTGTGCATGTTTATATTACATTGTGGGGACCAAATGATACCCACAAGGCTAGTAAAACCTGAGATCACCTACATTGTGGGGACCACCCAGCAGTCCTCATGGGGGAAATGGATTAACTAACATACTAAATTATGTTTTGTTTATGTAAAAATTCCGAAAGTTTTCTGTAATGAGAAGGTTTAGGGGTTGGGTTAGTGTAGGGGGATAGCATATACAGTTTGTACAGTATAAAACCATTACGTCAATGGAGAGTCCCTACAAGGATAGTGAACCAGACGTGTGCGTGTGTGTAAATGCGTGAGAATCTGAGAGTGTGGTTGTGTAATTTACACGGTTTCTGGCCAGGAGTGTGTTTGATCCTCTGAGATGAATTGATTTTATCCAGTCCATCCTAATTTTGCTTTGTAGTTTTACATATTTATTCACGTATTTGTATTTGTTTGAACCTGGGAGCTTGAGAGGTGTATAGTGGCATTAAAGGAATAATTTATTTACTCACCCTTATGTTGTTCCAAACATATGACTTTTTTGCTTTTGTGGGACATAAAAGGATCAATTTTGAATAATGTATTGATCTCATTTGGTATGCAACTAAACAATAAATGAGGCCTGAAGCTAAAAGAGGTCTATATGACTCTGTACTTTATGTCTTCTGAAGCCATACAATAGGGTTTTTTTTGACAAGCTTATCATGAATCATTCAGAGGTGCATTTCCTGAAAGCATTATTAATAAACTTTGATTGTGTTTTTTTTTCGGTGTCAGCATAGTTCAGTAAATGTGGTCAAAAGAACAGGCTTAATTATTCAAAATCATTGCTACTTCTGTCATGAAAGCATCTGTCAGGGTTATGCAGCTGTTTACTTAGTTTCTGAGTTTTGGTTCAGTCCTCATTGTTTTCTGTTTGCCAGTTTCTGCATTTCTTGCATTGTCTATTACCATAGTCATCAAATGAGATACCCAGAAGTTGTGTGTTACTTTAACGATCTCTACATATTTAAGCCCGTTTACTCATTTCTGTGTTCTGTGCCTCTGAGAATCTAAGGGGCTGTTTACACAATGTTTTCCGGTACAAATGGAAAACTTTTTATGTGTTTTGGCTGTTCATTTACACGACAACAGCATTTTGGTGGCCTGAAAACTTTTGAATTAGTTTCAAAACTTGGTGTCATCTCTGTGTAAACTGCAAAAATGCTAAATGATGTTTTATCAACAAAGTTCAGGAGGAACATATTTAAATAATCAGGCCATCAAGTCATTTCAACCAGATGCCAACAGTCAATAACCGACATACTGTATCTACTGTATCTTTTCAGCTTCCCTCCACCACCCTGTCTCCTCAGACTCACCTGTGAAAACGGTAATGGCATGCACATGCGTATTGAGTGTTTAGTCTATCCACCTTATTTTTCAATGCAAAAGTAAGGTTTTCTGTGAATTTGTGAGACTTATGATTCATTTGGCCACTATAGGGAAATAACGAGAAGAATATCGAAGTGCTTCGATATATCGTTGACTTTCTTTACAAAATGATAGGGGTGTGACGAGATCTCGTACCACGAGATCTCGCGAGACTAAAACGTGACGAGATTTCTCGTCGAGGTGAAAAGTTGTGTTGTCGTATTATTATTGAAGATGCCCCCACCACTTTCAAATCGTTTTTGTGGAAACATTTTGGTTTTCCAGTAGAAATAATAAACGGAGAAAGAATAACACACAAGACACAAACAATATGTAAACATTGTAAGAAAACTATGCTGTACACCTCGGCCAAGGTTGTACAGACTCTTAGGGGCCATTCATATATCGCGCGCATTTTCATTCGCGCAAAATGGCGCGCCTTCCTCATGGTCGTGGAGAGTACAGTTCATGGTTGCATAGCAACGACAGACACAACAGAAGCACGAGCTCCCGAACGCTTGCAAAAGTAGGGGGTGTGACGAGATCTCGTACCACGAGATCTCGCGAGACTAAAACGTGACGAGATTTCTCGTCGAGGTGAAAAGTTGTGTTGTCGTATTATTATTGAAGATGCCCCCACCACTTTCAAATCGTTTTTGTGGAAACATTTTGGTTTTCCAGTAGAAATAATAAACGGAGAAAGAATAACACACAAGACACAAACAATATGTAAACATTGTAAGAAAACTATGCTGTACACCTCGGCCAAGGTTGTACAGACTCTTAGGGGCCATTCATATATCGCGCGCATTTTCATTCGCGCAAAATGGCGCGCCTTCCTCATGGTCGTGGAGAGTACAGTTCATGGTTGCATAGCAACGACAGACACAACAGAAGCACGAGCTCCCGAACGCTTGCAAAAGTAGGGGTGTGACGAGATCTCGTACCACGAGATCTCGCGAGACTAAAACGTGACGAGATTTCTCGTCGAGGTGAAAAGTTGTGTTGTCGTATTATTATTGAAGATGCCCCCACCACTTTCAAATCGTTTTTGTGGAAACATTTTGGTTTTCCAGTAGAAATAATAAACGGAGAAAGAATAACACACAAGACACAAACAATATGTAAACATTGTAAGAAAACTATGCTGTACACCTCGGCCAAGGTTGTACAGACTCTTAGGGGCCATTCATATATCGCGCGCATTTTCATTCGCGCAAAATGGCGCGCCTTCCTCATGGTCGTGGAGAGTACAGTTCATGGTTGCATAGCAACGACAGACACAACAGAAGCACGAGCTCCCGAACGCTTGCAAAAGTAGGGGTGTGACGAGATCTCGTACCACGAGATCTCGCGAGACTAAAACGTGACGAGATTTCTCGTCGAGGTGAAAAGTTGTGTCGTCGTATTATTATTGAAGATGCCCCCACCACTTTCAAATCGTTTTTGTGGAAACATTTTGGTTTTCCAGTAGAAATAATAAACGGAGAAAGAATAACACACAAGACACAAACAATATGTAAACATTGTAAGAAAACTATGCTGTACACCTCGGCCAAGGTTGTACAGACTCTTAGGGGCCATTCATATATCGCGCGTATTTTCATTCGCGCAAAATGGCGTGCCTTCCTCATGGTCGTGGAGAGTACAGTTCATGGTTGCATAGCAACGACAGACACAACAGAAGCGCGAGCTCCCGAATGCTTGCAAAAGTAGGAGGAAGTGACGCGCGGCCGCGCTTTACACACTTTTTTAGGCGCGATATGTGAACGGCCCCTAAAGAGGCAGAAAGCATCGCTATTTCTGCTAATGGCTGGACTTCTCGGTGTACGCAGGGCTATATAACAGATACAGCCCACACAGTCAATAGTGACTGGGAAATGGTCAACTTTGTACTGCAGTTAGAGTGACACTTAAAGTGTTACTTGATTTTTTTTTATTTATATGTTTATTTTATTTATACTGTTTAATTATGTTCAGTCTGTAGAAAGAAGTTCAGTGAGATTTCTCATGTGAAATTATACAGGGCAGAAAACAATTGGTTGATTTTGTGGCAAAACATTTAGCAGTGTTTGCATGTTGTTTTACTGCAAATAATTCATTAAAATAGAAGTAAAATGACATGCATTACAAGTTGATTTCAAAATGCACCAACATTTTTGCATTTTATGATTTTCAGTTGCATAAAAGACTATTTTCCCTTCATACGTTTCATTATTGAGGATTTCTTAAAAATACTATAAAAATCTTGTCTCGTGAACCCAATCTTGTGTCTCATCTCGTCTCGTCTCGTGGGATAGGGGTCTCGTCACACCCCTACAAAATGACATCACCAACTACTTGTCTGGCATGCATAAAACAGCCTTTTTAGCCATTTTCGCGGATCCGTTTGAACTGGGATGAAAATGTTGTCATCTGTACAAAGAATGTTGTGATCTATACCAAGAAAAAAACTTCCATTTTTAGTACATTGTTGTCGTGTAAATAAGTTATGTGGTTGTGGTTTCCACTAAGATTCTACTTTTGCTGATTATTATTATTCATTTGTTGAATTAGAAAATCCTTCCAAAAAAACTGTGACGCTGCAGTACTACAGCCATGTGTGACAGCGTCACTGATTTTGTTTAAGGATTTTCTGTGAATAATTTACAATTTGTCTCATTATCATATGATTTCAGAAGACTTGCAATATTCATTTGGACTACATTTATAATACTTTTATTGTAATTTTCTTTTTGTGTTTAACAAACCAAATTGATGCTTCGCAAAGACCCACCCCCTTTAGTTACTCTAAAGGTAACTGTTGCTCTGTCCGACAAGCCATGCGCTCTCACGCCATACATCATGTTCTCACAGAGTGAAAAATACATTGCGGAGCAAAGAGGACATTGACGACGCATCGACAGACAAAACAGAGCACGTTAATTTTGATATGAAACAGTTTCCTATTTAAAATTTTTTCATTTTTTAAAGAAGTTTAAACAATAAATACCGTATAGTATCGTGACAGATCGCTGTTAAGTGGCTCGTGAACCAACCATCTCTTCATACTAGTTCATTTATAGCATCAAATAAACATGAATGGACATCAGAAGGAATGTTGTTTGAAGCGCAGAAAGATGTGAGTACACACAATTTTTAAAACGTTAATCTAACTCCCCTAACTACTTTGTCAGACAAAATGGTGGATTCAGGGTTATGATTGGTTAGATCGCATGTCAATCAAACTGGGTCAATTCCCATTCACTTTTAATTATAATAACAAATATTGGCCTGGAGACCACAGAAAAAAAGACATTAGGTTATTACTGACAGAATTTTCATATTTGGGTGAAGTACAGCATCCCTTTAAGCAAAGAGTTTCTTGAATTTTACAGACACTTTTGATGGGTGGTTAATGGCTTTAGTAGATTTGCCCGCTATTTGTCCAGAGACAATGATGAGAGAAATCACACTTCTTGGGACTGTATGAAAAATAATTTTCTTTCTGTTTATAGAAACATGGTCTCTCTCAAAGGTCAGAACCGGAAGTAGGCTTGCATTCAGTCCAGAAGTGGCTGCTGGACTTATCAGTAACAGAATTCATTAAAACATGCAGAACAAAATGAGAGTAGAATTGAAAAAGTTACTTGAGGGCTGTCTGGAAGTAGATCCAAGTGCTTCTGTAATGTTGGAATTAATGTCTGCAAATTTCCGTCCTTTTCCCTGTCCCTGTGCTTGTACTTAGGTGTCTCTTTGTGATTTTTGTCTGTATAGCTGCAGAGGAGCTTTTTATTTGTTCTATAGAACAAACATTGTTTTCTCTGAAGCAGCTGATGATGACCTGCCCAGGCGGACTATTTGATTGGCCTCTCCTCAAACGCTCACTGGGTTTCCAGCAGCCCGTCGAAGCGGTAAATTCTGGTTGCTATGTGACTCATTGCGTTGGTGAACCTCTGTTGGTCTGCTGCTCCCCAGGCTTGATGGGAGATTAATACTGCACTGGATGACACATTACTGTGCTGCTTTGCTCTTCCTTGCAAGCTGCCCGCTTCAAATCGGAGGTCACCCTTTAAATGAAAAAAGCAAACCTTGAGTAAAAGACACATTTTAGATAAATATAAAGGAATATTGTGGGTTAAATGCAACTTAAGCTCTATAAGGCATATGTAACATGCATTGATTACAACAACAACAAAAAAAATCTTGACTCAGTTTGTAAAATAAAAAATGGCATTTACAGTAAAAAGTCTAGTTAGCGATAGGTTTGTTAAGTGCAGAAATGCGATGCTTCTGTTTTTGTTAAAGTGCTTTATTTAGTGCTGTATTGTTTTCCCATGTGGCTACTTTCGTAGGTGGGATGTCAAACGTACATTTTCAATATTGACTAACTAGGTGGTTAGAAATTGAAACCCAGTATAATCATTTGTTTTTGGATCCACTACAGCATATAGACATATTTCTTAAGGGGTGCTAACGCAAAACATCCTTGAGTTTAAAATACAGTTAGATAGAGCAGAACAGAATATAACAGAATGGAGAAGTCTTGTTTTTATTGGTTAGATATGCACTGCTGATGGCAAGAAAAGAAAGGTAGAAAGAAAAGAAAAAAGAAAAAAGAGGTAGTCGTGATACTGCATTTGAATGGGAAAATAGATAAATTAGCCTAAAATATTACAAGTATGAAAGGAGTTGTCTTGAAATGTATTTTTGAAGGAAGAAGATTTGTTTTGAAAAGAGAAGTTCATTCCAGCGGTTACTGTTAGCAAGAGATAGCCATTACTGGTATTTTCCAGTAGTGGCAACTAGTCTGTTGCTTTAATTCCTGTTGGTGGAGTTTGTTCCAGTAAAAAGTGCTTTAACATGAAACAGTTAAGAGTATGTGCAAGCTGCGAATGAACAAGTTTTGTAAGATACTTTACTTTAATTCCTGATGGTGGAGTTTGTAGTGCTATGAAATAGTAAAGGGTGTGTGTTCATTTAATCAGTGAAAATGTTTAAAATGTTCTCTTGTCTTTTCTAATATTTTTTTGAGTGTGAAACAATGGCGACTGTATTGCGTATGGCTATGCTTTTCTGAACTGATTTAACAGTGATATTTTTGGCACCTCGATCTGTCACGACAGCAGGAAGCCGCTCCATTGACCTTTAAGGCCATAAAGATCACATAATGGGTTGTATTGAGGAAAATGAAAAGTGTGTCTGAGTGTATTGAGCAGTGACAAGAAACCCGCTGAGGTAGAGCTCAATACGCTCTATAAGGAAGACTCAGGCAGGCTGTACAGCAGAGAACAGAACACTGCTGTCTTAACGACTGACAGTATTTAATCAATGTACATTTTCCTCATTGGTTACAGGCCAAGAGCTTTTGGAAAGCTTGAATGCTTTAAATACTCAAGCTCTTTAAGAAGTCAGGTGGAATTTTCTTTTTAATCATTCATCAGCTGTAGAAAAGTTTCTCTGTGTCATTATCGTTATAGCTGTTCTCATCGAATTAGAATGATTATTGAAACTTAGTTTTAGTTATAGTTAACATAGTTATCATTGCTGGTGTGAACAAGCCTTTAGAATCTCAAGAATTATATGTGGCTGTCAGTCTCGCTAAGTTACTGTACTGACTGTACTGTATGTCATACAGCGTTAAGAATTTGCATTCTCATAACACTTGTTTTTTACTTCTCTTGAGATTTCAGAGAAAATATAATGCTGAGAGCTTTGACAACAATGTCAGAGGAACTTTATAAAAAAAAAACCTGGACGGTCAAAACATCTAAGAAAGACTACATGCCGTAGATGTGCTCGATCACACATTTCTGCCCCTTGATATGAAAATCAGACACCTTCCTCGAAGCTTCCTGTTGTTACTAGTCACTACAAATACACTGCCAGTGTTATGAGCTAGCAAACATGTCCTCAGAGGGAAAAATCAATGACCACAGAAACCACACGAGACATATGACTCAAACGTCACACAGAACTCACGCATTTTATACAAGAAATGAAATCTGTCTTTATGATCCAACTTTAAATCAAGCAGGTTCACAGAATGCCATATTACACTTATTAGCAAATCAGTTCCATTCAGTTCTTTGCATGTTCCAAGTGTATTTCCATTTTCAATTGCATAATATAAACAAACCATGTATCATAATTGCAAAAATAATGTGAATATATGAAATGTATTTTGACTGTCTCAACAAATGATGAGAAAAGAAGGTAACATGAAAAAGTTTTTCATGTTTCCATGTTTTTTTTAATGGGATGTCATGCAGTACTGTAGATTTTGGAAAAAGTATTTTGTTATCTGGATATTATGT
This sequence comes from Opsariichthys bidens, assembly GCA_037194245.1. Classification (NCBI taxonomy): domain Eukaryota; kingdom Metazoa; phylum Chordata; class Actinopteri; order Cypriniformes; family Xenocyprididae; genus Opsariichthys; species Opsariichthys bidens. The sequence continues at coordinate 5,591,812 of CM074287.1, read as the reverse complement.
TTGCACACTGTGCATACACTGTACAATTTTTTTTCTTTGAGTTGTAGGTTATTGGAGTATATTTTACAATAAAATACTACTGCAGTCTTTCTACTTCAAAATTTCATGTTAATTCAATGTATTACTATTTATGACATTTACTAGCAATTTCTAGGTGAAAATTGTTTTATACCATTTTTTGTAAAAACTGCATACTTTAAAATAGTAAATAGTATGAGAGTATGCTGTACTATGCTTTATTATTTAATATTTCAAAAACAGCAGGAATAAAAAAAAGAAAACAGTGGTATCAATTACGTATTTTTTAGTCTGTGATTATTATTAGTCAAGTCAAGTCATCTTTATTTATATAGCGCTTTTTACAATGCAAATTGTGGCAAAGCAGCTTTACATTAATAAGAAAATGGTGTCATTGTGCAGCTTATTCTATATATTATTGATTCATTCCGTTGCAAATATCAATAGTTATTAGTCTACTTAATTTAGGTATATCAGCACTGCAGAAAACAGCGACGTAATCGTCCGGGTCAGCTCAGTTTGTATACAACGGCGCCAATGCAGGCATATCAAAAACACTGCTGAATATCAAGCAAGTGTCCCCAACTTAAGCAAGCCAAAGGCAACAGCGGCAAGGAACCAAAACTCCAACAAATGGAGAAAAAAACCTCGGGAGAAACCAGGCTTAGTTGGGGGGCCAGTTCTCCTCTGGCCAACAGTGAACACTTGTCCGATACTCAGGCAGAGTTACAGGTCATTAAACCGATTTGGAATCACAACAGTCAAAATATTTAATCTAGTTTACGATCTTTTTGATCACGCCGGTATGGGACGGTTTGTTGGGATGTGTGCCACTGGCTGATGAGTCGGTAAGGTCTTACTATATTATATATATATATTACTATATTACTATATAATTACTATATAATACCCAGTGTATTACATGTGAATTAAATTGTAACGCTAAATATGGGAAATGTAGTCTCACCTTACAGTTTGCAAGTTGCAAGTTTTTGCTTCATAAACTCAAATTGGCTCTTGCGAACTGTTTGAGAGCCACTGTTGTATAGAGGGTATGCATTGACATCACTCGATACTGTTCCTGTTACAACTTATCAAACATTCAGTAATTCATGGATATTGACATGCAGCCAGGAATCGTGTTTCCAGACATTTATATGCGTGATTTCGATGGCAGGGAAATACATAAAGCAAATTTTGCCTGTAAACGCTTTATATAAATACAATATTGGTAGGTTTAAATCCGAGTGATCACTTATGTCAATGTATAACAATAAAATATATAGGGTTTCTGATTTTACCCCAAAATTTAATATATTGACAAAATGAATACTTCAATGTAGGTTTCGCAGACTGGACTCCAGTTTTTTTTCTGTGAATTGCAGAAACTCTCCTTGCAGTGTGCATCCTCAAGTGTCAAAATAAACAGCAGGAGGCATCAATGATTCTGCCTCTAGAAGCTGCTCTCGTACTATATGGTGACAACGGACTCTCTCAGGTGCTCCAGCCTCCCAATATAGCTCCAGCAATGGATGCAACTGGGAACAACTATTAGCATGGATTTTTGCCTGTAACCAATTGTTCTACCAGTCAACAATCCAGGCCGATTAATTGGCAAAACCGATGAATTGGTCGACCTCTAGTATTAACTCTATTAAAAAATCTGTGGCTCTTGCAAACTCTAAGGTGGGACTACATTTAAAGAAAAAAAAAATTTCACAAAAAAATTTTTTTTATTAAAAGCAACAGTAAAGACATTTATAATGTTACAAAAGAGGTTTATTCAAAATAAATTATCTTCTTTTTGAACATTCTATTCATCAAAAAATCCTGAGGAAAACAAAATGAATCAGTGTTTTTGATTCAAAATGAATAAAAAAAAATATTTCACATGTAATACACTGGGTATTAAATAGTAATTATATAGTAATAATAATCATTGACTAAAAAATCAGAAATTGATGGTTAAAATAATTTTTTCGGTCATTTTTGCATCCCTAAACATGCGGAATTGTGCTGAATTGAAGCACATTATTATGTGGTATCAAAGTTATCAAAAATGATGGTTTCACACTGTTTTAATATTTTAGTACATTGGCACCTTTTTTGTGCCAGTATGCCACGCAGTCCTACTTTATTGTATAGTTTATAAAGATGTCAACCCCTCTTTTTAAGGCAGAGCATCACACTTGAACCCTCTAATTGGTTCTCAATAACACTCACTTTAACCTTGAAGGTGAATGAGTAGCCCTCAGGGAAAGCACAGATGTTGTGCTGGAATAAATCTGTAACAGAAAAAGTAGTTTTCTGAAGAATATTGAGGGAGCTGTGTTTTAAAGCTGCGTTTTAGGGTTATCAAATTGAAAGGGCTCCTTTAGCATGATAGCAAAGAAATACAACAGCGAATGCTTTTAGAGTCCCTGAACACTCTCATAAAGCTAATTACAGTCTCTTCAACTGCCCGCATCAGCAGCACTTCCTATAAAGAGCTCTCGCCAACCCAGTGGCTCTCTATTCTCAAACGACTACAGTATTGATTCTGTGGTCTTTCTTAGTGACAAGATCTCTCTTATTATTTTGAAGTTGCCGTGTAGTGTGATATTCTGACAATTGCAAGGAGGTGGAATTAAATTGTCATCATAAATAGAATATGCCACATGAAAAGACGTTTTTCTGCCACATGCCTGATTTCAATATATATATATATATATATATATATATATATGGTAACACTTTACTCGAAAGGGTGTGCATAAGAGTGACATGTCACCTTCATAATAATCATGAATATGAAGGAGGGTTTATGACAACTAACATGAAGTGTCATTCGCCCAATTATGTAATTTTTAATGCAAAGATGGCATTGTTTAAGATGTCTTTGTTATGACAACTTGACATAAACCAAAACATAATAACCTGTCATAACCTGTGACGTGTCATGTCATGATTATGAAGGTGTCATGTCAGTCTTATGCACACCCCTTCAAGTAAAGTGTTACCATATATATATATATATTATATCATATCACCCAGTCCTAAAACTTGTATAGTTCTTATCAGTGTTAATTTAAAAACATCCAATTATGCAGAATATAACAATATGATAGGGTTTTTGATTTTACTCTAAAATTCAATATCTTGACAAATGATAACTGCAAATCCACGTTTCGATGCCTGGAGTCCAGTTTATCCTGTGAATTGAACCAGGGTCTGGTGAAGTCATCCTTACTCGGGTCACATATCTGCAGGAATCTCCCTACATGTGTTCAGACCCCTCCCCAGGTCTGCACAATCTACTTATACTTGAGACTATATACAATATGCAACCAACACTACTCTATTTATATGTAATGTTTATTAATATGTACTAGGGCTGTGTATCGCCAACAATGTCACGATACGATACGCATCACGATACTAAGTCCACGATACGATACGTATCACGATATGGTTCAATTTGGAATTTAAATTTCTTTTGAGTAGAGTTTTGTAACAATAATGTGTTTATTGAATAACCAGTGTTATAACAGTTGTGATAACTGAAAAACAATTTTGTTTTTGTCATTAAAAAAACAATGTTTTAAATGAAATATAAAAAATTGTCACAAAAAAAACTTATAATGACTCTTCCTTGCTTTTAAAGTCACTGCCTCAGTAACTGAAATGACAATTATAGTCATTTCTTATTACTTCCTATGATGAGCAAGCATACCAAATCACAGAATATTTAAGTTCTCATTCTGTTTGGTTTCAGACCTTAATTAACACATGGCTCAAACTTACAAAACATTGAGTAACCATCCTCAAATGTTTGGCGGTGGCCAAGTGGTTTTCCAGCGTCAACTTCCGTCTGTGGCCCAACACGCAGTTGCACAGTGCAAAATAATTTGCCCCCACTGCATTGTGACACACCGGGAAACTGCTTCGCGCGGTCTTTTGCACTTATTTTTGTTGGTAGATAAGAATGATTTGCGTGCTTCGTCTCTGGATTCACCGCGGGGTTTGCAGATGATGTTCACGTCGCGTAATTACGCCACTTCATAAGGTTCCCATGGCAATAGAGGAAAATAATGGCTCTTTACTTGTGTGAAGTAAACGCAACATTTTTCAACTCTCTGCTAAGACATATGTGACTTTTTTGCAACGAAAATACAAGCATTATGCAATCATGCTAGCCCCGCATACTTTGCTTGCTGAAATCGGCAAGTGCGGCGTATTTGAAAAAATGCGACCCCCGCATAAATATGAGGACTTTGGCTGATTATGCATTAAATCAGGCGAACGCATAATCGCATAATCTGCCCGCATAAATTTACTTACTTTTGCTTTGCAGTTCTTGTATATCGCATGACTCATGTCTAATGTCTGACTGTCTGGTTTAGCGTTAAACCCAAAATTCTCCCATATTTTTGATTTTACTTTTGTCGGGTGCGGAAAAATCCTCTTATACATTTTGAATGTCTTGCTCTGCGGCTTGTTGCTAGCGCCAATTGGCGTCACGTGATTGGCTACATTTAAAAGCACGAGCATGAGCATGAGTTCATGACGATATATCGCTGTATCGATATTCTGAGCACAGCCCTAATATGTACTATATGTATTAAAGTGTCATCAACTTGATGCATTTTTACACATTTTAGATAAAAATATGGAAAGAATGCACTGGCTTAAATAGTAAATCTCTCACAGATGGCTAATGTTTGCTCATTATTTCCATCTCTTAATTTTCCAGCTATTTCGTGAATAATCAATTTATAAATAATAAAGTGTACAGTAAGTCTTTGCACTTAATCACAGGAAAATCCTGGAATTCTGGTTTACCATAAATTTAATGTTTATAGTAAATTTATGGTAAATATTTTCTTTATGAATAACCCTCATGACTTTCATGGTATGTTCTTCCTGTTTTTAAAACATATTTAGTTGTATTTAAGTGAGTTAAATAAGCTTAAAAGGTACTGAATAAGCACGCTGCAACAAAAAAAGTTTTTCGTCTGCTGTTTTTCTCTGAATCATTGCCAGTGATTAGAAGCAAGTGGAGTACACACTACAAATCCATTTAAGTTACCATCTCTCCTCATGAATATTAAACAGTGCATTTGCTAATGTGCATTGGAACAAACAGTGTGTAATTACCTCAAGCATTTCATTTAGCAGAGAGACTGTTTTCTGTACCTTTGCTTATTATACAAAATAGATATAATCTCACGTTACAGGAATGCAATGAGACATTCTCGAACACATATGCACCAGTCGAATAGGGTTAGAGCAGGGGTGTAGCTCCAACCCTAATTCAGTAAACCTATATATATATACATATATATATATATATATATGTGTATATATATATATATATATGTGTATATATATATATATATATATATATATATATATATATATATATATATATATATATATATATATATATTCAATGCTCTCGTGGGCAGCGACAGTGCTATCTCGAGGGGCGTGATTTGGAGGAACGGCCCCCCTGATCTGAACCAGAGTGGTATTCTGTTATTGGACTTCTGTGCTAGTCACAGTTTGTCCATAACGAACACCATGTTCAAGCAAAAGGGTGTCCACCATTACACGTGGCATCAGGACACGCTAGGGCGGAGGTCGATGATCGACTTTATACTTGTTTCATCTGACCTTCGGCCATATGTCTTGGACACTCGGGTGAAGAGAGGGGCGGAGCTGTCAACTGATCACCACCTGGTGGTGAGTTGGTTCAGATGGCAGGGGAGGAAGCTGGACAGACTCGGCAGACCCAAACGTACTGTGAGGATCTGCTGGGAACGTCTGGCCGAGTCCCCTGCCTGTCGTGGCGGCAATCCCCGAACCCGGTGGTGGACACCGGAGGTAAGGAGTGCCGTCAACCTGAAGAAGAAGGCCTATCAAGCCTGGTTGGCTCGGGGGACTCCTGAGGCAGCTGATGGGTACCGGCAGGCCAAGCGGACTGCAGCCCGGGTAGTTGTGGAGGCAAAAACTCGGGTCTGGGAGGAGTTCGGTGAGACCATGGAAAAGGATTATCGGTCAGCCCCGAAGAAAGGGGAAGCGGTGCCCTGCCAACACTGTTTACATTGGGGGTGGGAATCTGCTGACTTCAACTGGGGACATTGTTGGGTGGTGGAAGGAATACTTTGAGGATCTCCTCAATCCCACAGACACGTCTTCCACTGAGAAAGCAGAGGCAGAGGGCTCAGAGGTGGGCTCACCCATCACCCAAGCAGAGGTCGCCGAGGTAGTTGGAAAGCTCCTTGGTGGCAAGGCAGCGGGGGTGGATGAGATACGCCCTGAGTACCTCAAGTCTCTGGATGTTGTGGGGCTGTCTTGGCTGACACGTCTCTGCAGCATCGCGTGGCAGTTGGGGTCAGTGCCTCTGAACTGGCAGACCGGGGTGGTGGTCCCTCTTTTTAAGAAGGGGGACCGGAGGGTGTGTTCCAACTACAGAGGGATCACACTCCTCAGCCTCCCTGGGAAAGTCTATGCCAGGGTACTGGAGAGGAGAATAAGGCCGATAGTCAAACCTCAGATTCAGGAGGAACAATGCGGTTTTCATCCCGGTCGTGGAACACTGGACCAGCTCTATACCCTCTCTAGGGTGCTGGAGGGTGTATGGGAGTTTGCCCAACCAGTCCACATGTGTTTTGTGGATTTGGAGAAGGCATTCGACCGTGTCCCTCGTGGCGCGCTGTGGGGGGTGCTCCGGGAGTATGGAGTCCGGGGCCCTTTGCTAAGGGCTGTCTGGTCCCTGTATGACCGGAGCAGGAGCTTGGTTCGCATTGCCAGCAGTAAGTCAGACCTGTTCCCCGTGCATGTTGGACTCCGGCAGGGCTGCCCTTTATCACCGGTCCTGTTCATAGTCTTTATGGACAGAATTTCTAGGCACAGTCAGGGGCCGGAGGGAGTCTAGTTTGGGGACCACAGGATCTCATCCCTGCTTTTTGCGGATGATGTTGTCCTGTTGGCTCCATCGGGCCAGGACCTCCAGTGTGCACAGGGACGGTTTGCAGCCGAGTGTGAGGTGGCTGGGATGAGGATCAGCACCTCTAAGTCTGAGACCATGGTTCTCAGTCAGAAAAGGGTGGCTTGTCCTCTTCAGGTTGGTGGAGAGCTCCTGCCTCAAGTGGAGGAGTTCAAGTATCTTGGGGTTTTGTTCACGAGTGAGGTTGATAGACGGGTCGGTGCAGCTTCTGTAGTAATGCGGTCAATGTACCGGTCTGTCGTGGTGAAGAAGGAGCTGAGCTGCAAGGCGAAGCTCTCGATTTACCGGTCAATCTACGTTCCTACTCTCACCTATGATCATGAGCTTTGGGTCATGACCGAAAGAATGAGATCCCGGATACAGGCAGCCGAAATGAACTTTCTCCGCAGGGTGGCAGGGCGCTCCCTTAGAGATAGGGTGAGGAGCTCGGTCACTCGGGAGGAGCTCAAAGTAGATCCGTTGCTCCTTCACATCGAGAGGAGTCAGCTGAGGTGGCTCGGGCATCTGTTTCAGATGCCTCCCGGACGCCTCCCTAGGGAGGTGTTCCGGGCATGTCCCACTGGGAGAAGGCCCCGGGGAAGACCTAGGACACGCTGGAGAGACTATGTCTCTCGGTTGGCCTGGGAATGCCTCGGTTTCCCCCCGGAAGAGCAGTAGGAAGTGTCTGGGGAGAGGGAAGTCTGGGAATCTCTGCTCAGACTGCTGCCCCCACGACCCGGCCCCGGGTAAGCGGAAGAAAATGAATGAATATATTTTTTTTGTTAATATTTTATTATATCTTTTTATGTGACAACACTGAAGAAATGACACTTTGCTACAATGTAAACTAGTGACTGTACAGCTTGTATAACAGTGTAAATTTGCTGTCCCCTCAAAATAACTCAACACACAGCCATTAATGTCTGAACCGCTGGCCACAAAAGTGAGTGCACGCCTAAGTGAAATTCTCCAAATTGGGCACAATTAGCCATTTTCTCTCAGCGGTGTCATGTGGCTCGTTAGTGTTACAAGGTCTCAGGTGTGACTGGGGAGCAGGTGTGTTAAGTTTGATGTTATCACTCTCACGCTCTCATACTGGTCACTGGAAGTTTAACATAAAACCTCATGGCAAAGAAGTCTCTGTGGATGTGAAAAAAAGAATTGTTGCTCTACATAAAGATGGCGTAGGCTATAAGAAGATTGCCAAGACCGTGAAACTGACCTGCAGCACGGTGGCCAAGACCATACAGCGGTTTAACAGGACAGGTTCCAGAACAGGCCTTGCCATGGTCAATCAAAGAAGTTGAGTACACGTGCTCAGCGTGCAGAGGTTGTGTTTGGGAAATAGACATATGAGTGCTGCCAGTATTGCTGCAAAGGTTGAAGGGGTGGGGGGTCAGCCTGTCAGTGCTCAGATCATACTCCACACACTTCATCAAATTGGTCTGCATGGCTGTCATTCTAGAAGTGAACAGTTTGCTGAAGACAAGCAGACTAATGTAAGGACCACCCATCAGCCCAAGGACGGAATCTTGCATTCTGGGCGAAGGTATAATGCGTGTATGTCTTTTCAGCACCCACGTGAAATTCACATAATTTTTAGGATTTAGTTAAAATTTTACTTTAGCTGCTCGCTTAATCTGACCCCAGGAATAATTTAATGTGACTCCAATTGTAAACAACCTCTAATTGGTAATGTTTCTGATGTAACTTTAATAGCTGATCGTGTGAATAAATGTTTTAATTAATTTAGATGTTGTATTATTTCAGTTCTCCTATTTTCAATTATCCTTTCATTAAGGCGTTGCATCACTTAGAAAGCTGTATACGGCCGAAATACGTTTTCACGACACAAACTGACCAGTTTAGAATCTCAGTCAGAGGATGTAGAGTTTGCTAATAACGCAAAATGTGGATCCGCTTATTCGTACAAAAGCGCCGTTTGTTTAGCCACGCTACTACAGCTTGGAAACTCATGACAGGCAGCAATCTAAAAATCTCAATTCATGTACCACCTGCTCCATTTATTGCGATTTTAGTATGACCATATCCTGACGCAGATTTGCGGAAATGTCAAAAACCTCTTAATCTACCCGTGATAATGATTTCAGAAGAAGTTAAATCATCCCGCTTTGTGGCTCGCTTGCGATGGCCATCTTGCGGCGATGCTCGGGAGCGTTGGCCATAGTGATCGCAGGACAGAGGGACGAGATGTTTTCTTACGCACTGTGGGGAGGGGCCCACGGACAGAAATGGCCGTTACCATTGGACTGGTATGTCAAGGATATCGGCGTGGAGTGAGCTGGCGATGCTTTGTGTTTCTGCTTGGACCGGATGAGGTGCACGCTTCTCTGGGATTTGATTTACTTCAAATTGAGAGGCAAAAAACAGGAGAATGACATTAATAGCTTCGACTAGGGAGAATTCACAGACGGGTTCATAGAAGCGTACACCGTCCCCATCCAGACCAAAGCAGAAACACATAATAAGCATAGCATCATGCCAGTTCACCAGATGTGAGAGCTCGATGAACTCCTCAACATACCTTTCTAAAGGACGGCCATTCAGTCGCACTCCCCACAGGCAATCCTCTGCTGCGATCATATTATTGGTATGGTCCGTAATTCTGTTACGTGACGTGTACTCCAAAGAACACACGAAAATGAGGATGAACAGAAAAGTCTCTTTTAATGAAAAATCCAGGAATACAAGAACATTTAACACGTCAACACACGTACGATCACGGACCAAGAGTGAGGGAAACACAAGGGTATATATGCAACACTAATGACTGGAACACAGGTGAAAAACATAACTAATGATGATGAACAGCTGAACGAAAAATTAACTAATGAAGACAGGGAAGAAAAACTGGGTCACACGAGGAACACATGACAGGACAAACAGGCAGACACAGGAAACTTGAAATGTACAACGCTTACACAGAGGTGGGTGAATGTTCTTAAAGACACTCACCCATCCCTGTGTGGGGATTTCAGGCTACAGAATGTCCCCCTTTGCTGCTGTGCCTTTTCCCCTAAATACCCAGACCAGAACAAAAGTATTGTAAATATTTATTGCACTGACACCTGACACTTTGATCCCAATTTGGACATTTTCACTTAGGGGTGTACTCACTTTTGTGGTCAGCGGTTTAGACATTGATGGCTGTGTGTTGAGTTATTTTGAGAGTACAGCAAATTTACACTGTTATACAAGCTGTACACTCACTACTTTATTTTGTAGCAATTGATGTAGTGAAATTAAGCATATAATTAACAAATTAGACATTTTGTGCAGATACTAAATTCTTGTATTTTTTTACTGTGTGTGTGTGTGTGTGAGAGAGAGAGAGAGAGAGAGAGAGAGAGAGAGAGAGAGAGAGAGAGAGAGAGAGAGAGAGTGAGAGTGAGTGAGTGTGTGTGTGTGTGTGTGTGTTTGTATGTATTTTGTTGGCTTTTTGGTGTAGTCCACAAAAGAGAGCATGCATGCAAACAGGTTCCAGGCTCTCACAGCCCCTGTCAGATGAAATTAGGGCAGGTTTCTTGAAAAAGGCACTGAGAATATTCAAGCAATAGAACTGCAGATGGTCACCTGTGTTCTCTCTCTCTCTCTCTCTCTCTCTCTTTCTCTCTCTCTCTCTCTCTCTCTCTCTCTCTCTCTCTCTCTCTCTCTCTCTCTGTGTGTGTGTACTTGTTTTGACTATACTTGTGAGGACCAAATGTCCTCACTTATGTTGTGAAATACTTTCACAACCTACTAGTAAGGACAATTGACTCTCTCTAGTTAAAAAGGCTTATAAATCAACCAAAACAAGTTTTTATTGAAATCTAGTGATGGTCACATGTTTCTGTGATGGTTGGGTTAGGTGATAGAAAATATAACTGACCTGATATAAAATCAATGAAAGTCTATGCAATATCCTCACTAAGATAGCAAAACAAACCTGTGTGTGTGTGTGTGTGTGTGTGTGTGACTGACTCCACCTGTACCACACTGATCGTGAAATGTCTGTGCACATGCCAGGCCACAGAGCTCTAAATTTCTTCTCACAGTATAATACAAACTAATAGTTCAAATGTTTGCATATTCTGCCTCTCATCCCTTCAAGCTTCAGTGTTTGTGACTTTTTCTTTCAAAGTCTTACATCAATAATAGAGGAGTCTTTCCAATTTGAGGCACTCGAGTCAGGTGCCGAGCTACTGGAATGAAGTGCTTGTGTTGTGAGTGTGAAGGCACCTTTCTCTCTCGGAGCGCTTTGAATCTAGTTCAGTGAGATGCCGTATTCTCTGAGGAGCCGTTATTCAGGTCACTCTACAGGAAAAGCCAAAGCCAAAAAGAATCGTCTGGGATTTCACAGAGGTCTGAGGACAACCCAGCAGATAGAGGGAGAGAGACGAGAAGGAGAAAGAGATATTCACTCGTTCTGCTGCCTTATTTGTTTTGCTGTTTCTCAGAACCTGGGTTGTGTCTTTGAGACTCTCTTTCCATCCTCCCTGTGAGCTGTGCATTATCTATGCCTTACATCTCCCTCACTATGTCAGATCCTGTTCTCTTCCAGTCATTTCCTCTCCTTCTTCTTGTTTTCCTTCCCCAATCATCTAATTTTCGTCTCTCCTCACCTTTTTGTCTATTTATCTGATCTTCTCATTTCCTACGGTATTCTCTACCTTACTCCCCAATTTTCATTCTCTCTTCTCATCCTGTTTTTTTTTTACTTTTCTCTCATTCATCCTCTCATCTCCGCTTTTGCCAGCCTTATTTCTCTTCTCCTCTCCTCTCCATCTTTTTACCTGAAGAACAGAAAATCCCATCATAAATTGGTTAAGGCTTTTTAATGTAATCAGTTGCTGTATGACTAACTGTTCTGTAGGAGTCGTCTAGCTACTCTCTTCTCACACAGATCCAATTTATTTCTTAGCCTGGACCTGACGTCAGCTAGGTGAGGTCCCAAGGGGCCGTCAGAGCCCAGCATGTCACCAAGGCAACGCTGTCATAGGGCCAATCAAAAGAGCAGGTTCTCTGCGCTTGTTAAAATGATGAAAAATACCTAATCAGAAAATAAGTGAATGAAATAGAGATGTCAGATCTCTGTATATTCTTGTTTGAGATATCTATACATGTTATTCAGAGAGATCGAGCAGTTGTCAGTCATGGCAGCAGACATCATCATTGGTGGTTAGTTATCAAAGTAACTGCCTCCAGCCTCACCTGTCATGCTATGTATCTGCATGTCTCTAAAACATTATCATCCCTTCATTTTTTTGTGAACAGCCTTTAAATGATGCCAGTAATTAGATAACTGTTTGTGTTATTCACAAAGTTAGTTTCTAACAAATTATTAGTCATTAGATTTTGCCATCTTCTATTACGTTGTACAACATTTTTTTATTGTAGATCTTATGTATCTAGATCCAGATACATTTGTAGGTTTTATAGAACTTCAGGTTAGCAGAATGCCAAAAAATACAATAATCAAGCAAATCTTTGGTTATTTTTTAGCATCTATGTGATACAAAAATCCTTAATACTTGTATTGAGGAGATTAAGATAAAATGCAAAAAACTTTTTTGACACCTGCTTTTTTTTGGATTTGTCTTAATTACCATTGATTTATATATATTTAAATACAGTTGTATAATGAAGCTTAACTGTAGCCTTAAAAATTACAAACATGTTAATTTACAAAAGGTGACATACTGCTTCAAACATTGTCAGAATTTTGTTTGAAAAATCATAGAGTGCGTTTAAGGCTGGGCAAGGCTTAGCCTTTTCCTGGTCACAAACTTGAGGCATGAAATTTTATTACTCAAACCATTGACCGCTGCTGCTTCTGATTGCATTTAGAGGGAAAAGCTTCCCATAACTGCTGGTCTAGGATCAGAGAGAATGTCAAAGGTTTCTATTTACAACGTGTTTTTGCAGCAATGTGAAATGTAGCCAATGTTAATTTCTTGGGTTACTCTTTACAATAAAGTTTATTAGTTAGTATTAACCTTAGGCTGAACCCCTGCTTTTGAAAAATCCCAAGAAATGACATACCCAATCTAAAACAAATGCAACTTCTCACTTCACCTTCTTTGAAACTGTATTAAATGCCCTTCATGAAAAAGAAACATCAGTGAGCTTTACATTTAAAAACTATTCATAATAACAGGTGGCAGCATGACAGGTACATCTAGTAGGTGCATGCATGTAGTTTAGCACACCATCAATACTTGACAATGTATGAGATTAAAACCAAGTTTTTGCTCCAAACGTAGTTTATATCACAAGTCGAGTGTTTTAAATAACCTTCTGTGATGTAATGTGACTTCGGATCAAAACATCTGACCGAAAATACATTATTTTATGGTATTCTGCACAATAAGAAAAGCTATCCCGATTAGCATTGCATTATAAATATAAACTATTATTATGATAATACCCGACATGGCATGAAGAGCATAGATAAACCATATATCATCATAGTCGTGTATTTATTGTCTTTAAAAGTGTCCAGCTGCATGTTATAGTGATCTCTGGAAGCTTCTGTTAGTTCCTGGACTGTCACATGGTATGCCTCTTCTTCTTCAATTCCATTTATGGAATAAATTAGCACAGAGCGCCATCCGGCTGCAAGTATGAATCGAAAACAGTACATCAGAGTATCCAGCGCTCGTAATGATTACAACGGCACTTTTTGAATAAAAAATTGAAGAAATATTACTCCTCTTATAGAAATATGACATAAACATATGAAAATCCATCAATATTTCTCCAAATTTTCATGCTTTTGAGCTAAAAGCCCAAAGGGATGTTGTTTTGTCAAGAGTTTTGATGACCATCTCACAGGAGTTTTTTCTCAATGGATGTGGCTGACACACTTATTTCAATGCTATCGACGTTTTTCACATTCATAGCTCCTGACACATATTAACAAATTACGGTCACTATACGATTTTGAGAGTAAAGCAGAGATTAAAAATTGAATCTTGAGTCTTATATCTTTTAATGATGTATAGCTTGTCAAGTTACCTAACCATGAGCAATACATTTGTTACTGTATTTACTAATCTTCTTTAGCGTTAGTTAATGAAAATACAGTTGTTCATTGTTTGTTCATGTTAGTTCACAGTGCATTAACTAATATTAACATGATTTTAATAATGTATTAGTAAATGTTGAAATTAACATGAACAAAAATTAATAAATGCTGTGTAAGTGCTGTTCATTATTAGTTCATGTTAACTAATGTTAACAAATGAACCTTATTGGAAAGTGTTACCATTTCTTGAATGCAATGGCCAATCAGAGGTGTCAATGAAGCTAACTGCACTCACAGCGATTTTTAGTCGATTCTGAGTTCTGAGATGCCACCTAATCCTTTCATTATAACAAACAAAGTGTGGACATTATCGTTGTGCAGTTTGCTTCATTGATTATAATGAAACTTAATGAGATCGCAATGAACTAAAATGCTTTCACAGCATTAATAACAGCTTTTTGTGATTATTAAGGAAGTGCTCTTTGCCAAATCCTGCATATGCTATGCTATGCTATGCTTGCTTTTCTGTTAAAATTAAGATTGTTTTGTGAACGTAGATGCTTTAATAAGAAATAATTTATCAGAAGCATAGTGGTGAAGAAGTGTTGTGGGGTGGCAACACATACTTGAGACTATTTCAAGCAGAAGTGAAAAGTAGCTAATTACAAACACTTTCGTTACAGTAGCCTACTTAAGTACATTTTTCATTTTTTTCTACTTTGAGAACAATGAAATTCTGGTATTTTTTTCAGTTGAATAAAAATAAAATAAACTTCGCTACATTTATTCTTCACCAAGTACGTTGAGAGGTGCCCACGGGGCAACAGGGCTAGTTGGCACTTTTCAAACTACCATGGTGGAGCTCTTTCATCCAATCACAGACAGGTCTGACTCTGGTGCTGAATCAATCAAAACAGCTCAGCTGGGGGCCGGGGTGCTCAAACCGTGCTTTGAATTCCAATCACTAACAGTGGTGCTAACGCTAACATTTCAATATTTTAGTAAATGTAAATGAACGAATTTCATATTGAAAAAATTGTTTTTGTTTTAAATTGGCCGCTCCTGAAATGGGTCATACCACTGATAGTACAAGGGTACTGAGAGGTAAATAGTAAACTCAGCTCATACAACGACGCTGTTATTGCTTGGATGGAGCAAGAGCAATGTAAGTGTCTAAAATGGATGCACACAGTTCAGCTGAATTTTAAAACTTGCCCTTGCAATTCAACTAAATGTACTAAACAAACTGTTAGAGTCTGTTTACCTGTCAGTCTGTTTACCATGTCTTGTGATCCTCGTGTGACCCAGTTTTCCTTCCGTCTTCATTTGTTCATTATCATCAGCTGTTCGTCATTATCATTTATGTCTTTCACCTGTGTCCATGTCATTAGTGTCTGTATATATACCCTTGTGTTTCCTTCACTCTTTGTCCGTGATCGTTCATGTGTTGATGTGTTTGGTGTTTCGTATTCCTGGATTTCCTCATTAAAAGTCAAGTCAAGTCATCTTTATTTATATAGCGTTTTTTACAATGCAAATTGTGGCAAAGCAGCTTTACATTAATAAGAAAATGGTGTCATTGTACAGCTTAATCTATATATTATTGATTCATTCCGTTGCAAATATCAGTAGTTATTAGTCTAGTTAATTTAGGTATAGCAGCACTGCAGGAAACCGTGACGTAATCGTCCGGCTCAGCTCAGTTCGCATACAACGGCGCGAATGCAGGCATATCAAAAACACTGCTGAATATCAAGCAAGTGTCCCCAACTTAAGCAAGCCAAAGGCAACAGCTGCAAGGAACCAAAACTCCAACAAATGGAGAAAAAAACCTCGGGAGAAACCAGGCTTAGTCGGGGGGCCAGTTCTCCTCTGCCTGGGTATCGGACTGTAACAAAGTTCGTAAATATGGGAAGAAGGAGGCGGGAACCGGCGAACATTTAACATATTTAATAATCAAATAAAACCAACAATAAAACGAAAGTATAAGGGCGGCAGTTCCTCACGGCGACTGCCGCCCACACAAACCAAATAAAACACAACATAAAATCCAGGCCTGGTCCTCTCTCGTCCTCCACTGTCGTCGCTCCTCCTTTATGCTTCCGGAGCTCCTCCGTGGGAGATACGAGACCGGTGCGCCGAGCACCTGAAGCTCGTTAACTCTCGCGTCACCGGCCTCGCGCCGTTCCCCCACGGCTCTCGCCCGCCGTGCTCGTCACACGGACAAATGTTCACTGTTGGCCAGAGTTACAGGTCATTAAACCGATTTGGAATCGCAACAGTCAAAATATTTAATCTAGTTCCATCTAGTTTAAGATCTTTTTGATCACGCCGGTATGGGACGGTTTGTTGGGATATGTGCCACTGGCTGATGAGTCGGTAAGGTCTTAACAAAGGATGAGCTAGTTAACACAGTCTCCGCCGACACCACAGGGCCACATTGCTGCCGCACACAGGCACAGGTTCCCCGTCCGACCCAGACACGGCCCGGATCCAGCCAATCACGCTAATTGGTAAACCTCGGGATAAAATTAGCGTAGACGCCATTCTTCTTCTGATGTACCGAGTACATCTGGTGTTAGAGGAAGTGTTCCTGGTTCCGGCTGACTTGATCTATGCAGCCTAACAATCCTTTAACAGATATGAAGACAAAAGTTTATAGTGTGTCATGTGTATGCCAGGTTAAATAGATGCATTTTTAGTCTAGATTTAAACTGACAGATTGTGTCTGCTTCCCGAACAATGCTAGGAAGATTGTTCCAGAGTTTAGGTGTCAAATAGGAAAAGGATCTACCGCCTGCGGTTGATTTTGATATTTTGGTATTAATAACTGGCCAGAATTCTGAGATCATAATAGACGCGAAGGACTATAATGCATTAAGAGCTCACTCAGATACTGAGGAGCTAAGCCATTTAGTGCTTTGTAAGTAATTAGCAAGATTTTAAAATCTATACGATGTTTAATAGGGAGCCAGTGCAGTTTTAACAGAACCGGGCTAATATGTTCATACTTCCTGGTTCTAGTAAGGACTCTAGCAGCTGCATTTTGGACCAGCTGTAATTTGTTTATCACGCGAGCAGGGCAACCACCCAGTAGAGCGTTACAGTAATCTAGTCTCGAGGTCATAAACGCATGAACTAACTGTTCTGCATTTGTCATTGAGAGCATATGTCGCAATTTAGATATATTTTTAAGATGGAAGAATGCGGTTTTACATATGCTAGAAATGTGGCTTTCAAATGAAAGATTGGTATCAAAGAGCACACCCAGGTTCCTAACTGATGAAGACGACTTAACAGTGTTAGACAGTATTCTAGATTATTATGTGCTGAAGTTTTTGGTCCAATAATTAGAATCTGTTTTTTCTGAATTTAGTAGTAGGAAATTAAATAGTCATCCAATTTTTTATATCAGCTACGCATTCTGTTAATTTTGAGAATTGGTAGGTTTCGTCAGGGCGCGAGGAAATATAGAGCTCAGTATCATCAGTGTAACAGTGAAAGTGTAACGGAACTGAGGAGACAACGAGTGAGATCCTAGTGCAGCTTTATTAGGTAACGTGGTCAGACAGGCAGAGATCATCAATGGCGAACAACAGTGGCAAAGGGCAGACAAGCTCGTGGTGGTTTCCAGGCAGGAGGTCAGAGGCAGGCAGATAAACGTCGACAGAAAAAAAGGGAACAGGCAGGATCAGACACAGGAAAACCAGACAGGGAAATAACGCTCGGAAATTGTGAATGAATCAAACAATACTTCGCAACCCAGAGGTGAGTGAGTGAGCTATTTGTAGTGCAGTGATGAAGCTAATGAGTAGTGCTGACGAGACACAGCTGGCGGATGATCAGTGACCGAGTGAGGGATTCTGGGAAGTGTAGTGTTGTGAGGGAGAAGCATGGTGCGAGCGGGTGACCTCTAGTGGCGAGTGGGTGTAAGGATGGACAGAGTCCGTGACAGAAAGCTAATGACATCTCCCAAGGGTAGCATGTACAGAGTGAAAAGCAACGGTCCTAGAACTGACCCTTGTGGTACTCCATATTTAACTTGTGATCGAAATGACGTCTCTTCATTTACTACTACAAACTGATAACGGTCAGATAAGTATGATTTGAACCATGCAATTCCACTAATTCCAGCATAATTTTCTAGTCTATTCAAAAGAATATTGTGGTCGATAGTGTCAAAACCAGCACTGAGGTCTAGTAACACTAATAGAGAGATACAACCACGATCTAATGATAAGAGCAAATCATTTGTAACTCTAATGAGAGCAGTCTCAGTACTATGGTACGGTCTAAATCCTGACTGGAAATCCTCACAGATACCATTTCTTTCCAAGTAGGAACTAAGTTGAGATGATACTGCCTTTTCTAGTATTTTTGACAGAAAAGGTAGATTGGAAATCGGTCTGTAATTGACTAATTCACCAGGATCAAGTTGTGGTTTTTTAATAAGAGGTTTGATAATAGCCTGCTTAAAATTTTTCGGTATGTAACCTAGTGATAAAGATGAATTAATGATCTTAAGAAGAGGATCTATGACCTCTGGAAGCATCTCTTTCAATAGCTTAGTCGGTATAGGGTCTAACATACATGTTGTTGATTTTTGATGATTTAACAAGTTTAGACAATTCTTCCTTTCCTATAGCAGCGAATGAATGAAATTTTTCCTCAGGGATACTACAATCCACTGTCTGATGTGATACTGTACTAGACAGTTGCATGGCTATAATTTTCTCTCTAATGTTGTCAATCTTGCAAGTAAAGAAGTTCATAAAGTCATTACTGCTGTGCTGTTTGGAAACATCAGAAGTTGAGGCTGTATTTCTCGTTAATTTAGCCACTGTATTAAATAAGTGCTTAGGTTTGTGTTTATTTTCTTCTAAAAGATTTGAAAAATAAGCAGATCTAGTGGTTTACAGCCTTTCTGTACTCCATCATTTTCTCTCTCCATGAAATCCGAAAAACTTCTAGTTTTGAATTCTTCCAGCTGCCCTCCATTTTTTTTGCTGCTCTCTTAAGGGCCCGAGTGTGCTCGTTATACCATGGTGTTGGACTAATATCCTTAATCTTTTTTAGGCGCAAAGGAGCGACAGAGTCTAGAGTGTTCGAAAAGAGAGCGTCAATAGTTTCTGTTGCAACATCGAGTTCTTCTAAGCTGTCTGGTTTGCTAAGTTGATGAAACTGATCAGGAAGATTATTTATAAAGCAATTTTTAGTGGTAGAAGTGATGGTTCTAACATATTTGTGGCAGACAGGCGGTTTTCCAGCCTTGGTTATATGTAGCACGCATGAGACTAGATAATGATCTGAGACGTCATTGCTCTGCTGCAGAATTTCAACGGCATCAATATTGATTCCATGTGACAATATTAGATCTAGAGTATGATTACGACAATGAGTTGGTCCTGACACGTGTTGTCTAACTCCAATAGAGCTTAGAATATCTGTTAATGCCAATCCCAAAGCGTCTTTTTCATTATCTACATGTATATTAAAATCACCAACAATAAGGACTTTATCCACAGCCAGTACTAACTCCGATAGAAAATCAGAAAATTCTTTGATAAAATCTGTATGGTGCCCTGGTGGCCTGTATACAGTAGCCAACACAAATTTCAAATGAGATTTGTCACTTACATTATATAACGTTACATAGAGCGCCATCACTTCAAAAGAGATATATTTGAAAGACTTTTGAGTAATACTGAAGATATTACTATAGATTACAGCAACACCTCCCCCTTTACCTTTCTGATGAGGTTCATGTCGATGAGGGCTTGACTCATTTAAAGTAAAGCAACCGTCTGGTTTTAGCCCGGTTTCTGTCAAACACAGCACATCTAGATTATTTTCTGTGATAATATCATTTACAATAAGTGCTTTTGAAGAAAGGGATCGAATATTCAGCAACCCAAGCTTTATCATTTGTTTATCTTTATAATCTCTGTTTACTACTTGTTGAACATCAATTAAATTATCACCCGTAAATGGGTTTGGAAGTTTTCTGTGTTTATTAGTTTGGGGTACAAAAAAGACATTTATGTTCATCTTCTTCGTGCGTTCTTTCAGCTACACGTCACGCAGCACAAACTTAGTACGACGCTGAAATAACCTCAACATTAACAATAACAGTGAAATAAGAGCCCATGGTTTATCTGGCAATAGGGTGGAAGTAAAAGTGTAGGTTTGTTACTACAGCAACGGTCGACTCCTGGCACATTTTCAGAATGAAAAAAAGAGCAATTCATTAAATTAACCTGTACCCCACTTTACTTTTTAAAAGGTACTTTTCTATTTGTCTCAAAACCTTATTCTTTAATCAAACCCTTTTTACCTTTCTTAAAAAATATTAAAATGAGCTTAAGTAGTCTTTTTAAAATGAGTCATTACTACAATCGCTCCAAAAGCAGAGCGTCAAACATGACAATTTATGAGATTAGTATAATTGTCTTCCGAATATAAAATTAACTATGCTCCAAAATATACTGGTCAGTCGTGTTTGAAATTATATTAGACTATAAAGTAATGCTGCACCATACACGACTTAACAGGCAGCTAAACAAAACACATAATTTACTAGAAGTTCTAACATATTATTTGATTCAGTCTATTTAACATGGTTGATTTGAATTGTTTTTTTGTTTGTTTGTTTTTAAAATCAGTTTGAATGAATAATCCAATAACTAACTCATATATACTTCACTGCGTTACTGAATGATAAAGCGTTATCTCTTGAATAGATCATTCAATGTCAAATGTTCAATAACAAATACATTTAACCGTCACTTGTCGCTACCTAGTGGTATACCAATGTAATTGGTAAAAGTTGCATTCAAAAGGTGATATACTCTATTTTGATCACAACTGTGGTTTTTGTATCCAAACTGTAAAGTTGTTTTCCCAGTATTTCTGAGATTTGTAACAGAAAGGATGGTACTGCGTGGTTGAAAGTACTGTTTTTTCTTTAAGTTGTTTGATACCTAAACTGTACCTGACAACTGCTCTTTATGGCTCACCGGTAGCGTGAACACAGATTTAAATGTGATTTTTTTGTCAGAGGTTTAATATAAAAATAATACTAAAGTACTTTATAACGTATTAAATTGTAGTTTTCCAGCAAACAACTTACTTGAGTTATATTATATTTCAGTACTTCTACTCGTCCTCAAGTACATTACTTCTTTTAAGTACATTTTTTTAGTACTGAGGAATCAATTTAAATGTTTTTAAAGGGGAAGTTCATCTCCTTAGTCTTACACTGGAGTCGATTCACCCTCCACCTATGAGAAGTCACAAACAAACAAGTACCAAAATGTACCTACTTTTCATTAACTCATTTATTATCTAGTCAAGAAAAGAGTGTTTGGGTGTAAAATTTTCCTCTTGGTGCTTTTTGAATAAGGTATCCATATTCCAAGGCAATTATGAATTAAAAAGTCTTTATTATCTGTAATGAAGAGACAGCGGAGTGGGATGCAAATGCAGGCTTTTATTAAGCAACGTGGTCAAACAGGCAATGGTCAAATCAACAGCAAACATGAATGTCAGAGGGTAGGCAGAATCATAATTGTTAAACAGGCAAAGTGGATCGAGGTAGGCAGCAAGCAATCAACAGTCCAATAATCCAAGGCAATAAATCCAGCAGGCAAGCAGGGAATGATCCGAAACCAGGAAAACAGGCAGAATCAAAACCAGGAAAACAACTTAAGAGAATATCAAGACCACGCGTCAACTGTGTGTGAGTGGTGCTTAAATAGTGACAGATAATGTGCTGCAGCTGGCTGGGGTAATCAGTGACAGGGTACAAGGCTTCTGGGGGATTTAGTGTGCATGGGAAAGTGAATGTGTGCTAATGGATTGTGGGAAGTGAAGTCCATTGGAGAGTAAGTGAGCATGTGAACAGTCCAAGGTGAAGTGCCCTCTTGTCGTTGTAACGGGCACTTCAGCTAACGATCATTACAAATGTCTTATGGCTATTTAGTTTAAAACAACCTTTCAAAAAAAATAAATTACTTAAATGCATAATACGATTAATTTAATAATAAATGCATGTAGTAACTAGTTAATAATTGACATATGTTCATTTACTATAATGTGTGCCTTGCCAGACGAGGATGGACTCTCCAGCTGAGTCTGGTTCCTTACAGGGGTTTTCTTCTCTTTCTCATTGTTGTGGAGTATTTAGCCACTCTTTTCTGTAAAGCTGCTTTAAAATAATATTTATAATGAACAAATGCCATACACTACATTTAAAACGTCTCGGTTATGTATGTAACCCTCGTTCCCTGAAGGAGGGAACGGAGACGTACATCAGAACTGAACACTCTTGTAGCAAATTTAGCTCAAAAGAAATATGAATAATTAATTATAACTTATTATAATTACTTATAAATATTTGGATCGGTTAACAGAATTAACTTAACGTAGTAAAATCAATTTTACAGTCAATTAACCTGTTTTTCCAGTGGACACTTGGTTAATTGTTTATTAATTCTAAGAAATGTTCCTGGTTATGGGAAATGACATTCTTACTCTACAGTAATACTTAGAGCATGTAGTCAAAATCTGCATCATTAGGGACTCCCGTATATGAGCATGAAACCCAGCCAACTTCGTATGTGACATGTACAAGACTTTATTAACTAGACTGAACACTTAAACTACTCTAACATTTACACACATACATACATGCATACAGTGTACCAAGAGAAAAAGAGAGCTGATGCAGAATACAGGAAAGCCAGTTATAGCATTGTTTGAAAGTCAACAGATCAACAGCCTTGAGCAAACCATCTGTCAGGAAAAACTACGGATTCAGTTGCAGGTGACAGGAAAAGTTTATTCTGCTCACAATGAGCCCAAAAATTTCCACAGGAACAAAAGCGAAAAATTACAAAACAAATCCACTGGAACAGGGGATCCTTGATGTCCTCTGTGACGCAGTGTCAAAGTCCTAGCGGAGAGCCTCCCCAGTGTCGCAATCTGCCAAAACTCCTCAAAACTCCTCCAGGAGTGTGCTGAACTTGCAGAGGGGAGCTTGGGCAATAATCCGAGTCTCCACCAACTCAGGGAAGGCCGTGGTCGATAACTGAACAACTAAGCCAGGCCCGGGGAGAGAGAGAGACATTCAAAACCAAAAAACAAAAACAAACCAAACATCCTTAGGAGTTTTAACGGACACAGCACGGCAAGACACGGCTAACAGGAGCTGGGCAAAAACAAAGAAATGGCAACACATACCAAGACGGTCTGACAAACGACTGAGCACAAGAGGATCTAAAATAGACGGGGGCTAACGAGGAAGGATAGGTAACAGGTGTGACAGAAACCCAGATGAGAATGAGGATAACGAGTGGGAGGGGAAAACACCACACTGACAGCGGGACACATGGAGAGCTGTCAAAACAGAACCAACAGGACAACAAGGCACAAGGACACCAAGACAAAACACAGCAATTCAGACTGAAGTCATGACAAGGCCTCCTCAGCCCTCCTCCAGGTGCGTCGACACCGACGGACGAAGGCCAAGGCAGATGGGACCGCCGCTTCGGGTTCCTGTGCAGGGAAAAGAGGCGGTTGATAACCCACAGAACATTGAAAAGGAGACATACCTGTAGACGCCACCGGAAGGGAGTTGTGGGAATATTCGACCCACGATAGCTGCTGACTCCAGGAGCTCGGATTATGTGATGCCAGGCAGCGGAGAACTCTTTCGAGATCCTGATTGGCTCGCTCGGCCTGCCCATTGGTCTGTGGGTGAAAACCTGAAGACAGACTCGTAGAGGCCCCGATCTGTCTACAGAATTCTTTCCAAAACCGAGAGACGAATTGTGGTCCTCTGTCGGAGACCACATCGACCGGAAGACCATGGATCCGGAAGACGTGATTCACCACCACCTGAGCAGTCTCCATGGCGGACGGGAGTTTGGGTAAGGGTATAAAATGGGCCGCCTTGGAAAAACGGTCCACTACCGTCAGAATCATGGTGTTACCTCTCAACGGGGGTAGACCAGTGACAAAATCAAGGGCCAGGTGTGACCAAGGGCGAGAGGGAATGAGCAAGGGCTGTAACAGACCAACAGGAGGCTGGTTCGACGTCTTATTTTGAGCGCACACTGAGCAAGCCAACATGAACTGCCTGACATCTCGGGCCATGGATGGCCACCAAAATCGCTGACGGATGGCAGCCAGCGACCTTCGAACCCCCGGATGACAGGCTACTCTGGACTCATGCCCCCACTGAAGGACCTCAGGACGCAGCGCAGCCGGCACGAACAACCGACCCCCTGGACACCCCACCGGAACCTCCCTCCCCCGCACGGCCTCCTCCACACGCCGTTCGACATCCCAGGAAAGGGACCCCACCACCATCTCTCTGGAGAGGATGGCCTTGGGGGTCGCCTCCTCCCCAGGACACTCGAACAAACGAGAGAGGGCGTCAGGCTTAACATTTTTGGAGCCTGGCCGATAAGAGAGGGAGAAGTTAAACCGTCCGAAGAAGAGTGCCCAGCGGGCCTGGTGGGCATTCAACCTCTTGGCCGAACAGATATACTCCAGATTCTTGTGATCCGTCCAGACCAAGAAGGGCTGCGCGGTTCCCTCCAACCAGTGCCGCCACTCACCCAGAGCCAGCCTGACTGCCAGCAACTCCCTGTTACCTATGTCATAATTACGTTCAGCAGGGCTAAGACGGTGAGAGAAGAAGGCACAAGGATGCACCTTCCCATCTCTGGGGAACCGCTGAGATAGGACCGCGCCTACCCCGACATCGGAGGCATCTACCTCAACAATGAATTGCCGTTCAGGATCTGGAAGACAAAGAACAGGAGCAGAGATGAAACGGGACTTAAGGGCATCAAAAGCCTCCTGAGCCTGAACATTCCATCTGAACGGTACCTTCGGTGAGGTGAGAGCTGTTAAGGGTGCAGCAACCAGGCTAAAGTTCCGGATGAACCGCCTATAGAAGTTGGCAAACCCCAAGAACCGCTGCAACGCCTTCCGAGAGTCAGGGGATGGCCACTCAGACACGGCCCTTACCTTAGCGGGATCAGCTTTGATCCCCTCCGTTGAGATTATATGCCCCAAGAACGAAACAGACTTGGCATGGAACACGCACTTCTCCGCCTTGACGTAGAGCTGGTTCTCCAGCAGCCGTTGTAGCACCTGACGAACATGTTGAGTGTGTACCTGCATGGAGGGGGAGAAGATGAGAATATCATCAAGGTACACAAAGACAAACCTGCCCACCATGTCTCTCAACACGTCATTAACCAGGGCCTGGAAGACAGCTGGGGCATTGGTAAGCCCGAAGTGTAGAACCCGGTATTCAAAGTGTCCCGTAGGTGTGTTGAAAGCTGTCTTCCACTCATCCCCCTCACGTATCCGGATCAAATGGTAAGCATTCCGGAGGTCTAGCTTGGTAAAGACCCTGGCTCCCTGCAGCAACTCAAAAGCTGATGACATCAGAGGGAGAGGATACCTGTTTCTTATAGTGATGTCATTAAGGCCCCGATAATCAATGCAGGGTCGCAGGGAGCCGTCCTTCTTCTTAACAAAGAAGAACCCAGCCCCAGCGGGTGAGGAAGAGGAACGGATGAGGCCAGCATTTAAGGATTCCTGAATATACTTGTCCATGGCCTCCCTCTCAGGACCGGATAGGGAATAAAGACGACCCTTGGGCGGAGAGGTGCCTGGGAGGAGATCGATGGCACAGTCATAGGGTCGATGAGGAGGTAAGGATGTGGCCCGGGACAAAACAAAAAAACAAACCAAACATCCTTAGGAGTCTTAACGGACACAGCACGGCAAGACACGGCTAACAGGAGCTGGGCAAAAACAAAGAAATGGCAACACATACCAAGACGGTCTGACAAACGACTGAGCACAAGAGGATCTAAAATAGACGGGGGCTAACGAGGAAGGATAGGTAACAGGTGTGACAGAAACCCAGATGAGAATGAGGATAATGAGTGGGAGGGGAAAACACCACACTGACAGCGGGACACATGGAGAGCTGTCAAAACAGAACCAACAGGACAACAAGGCACAAGGACACCAAGACAAAACACAGCAATTCAGACTGAAGTCATGACACCATCAGTTTAGTTCTAACACACCCTTCTTTAAAAGGGGTAAGGATACTTGATGTATCAAATATTGAGACTAATTGTGATACTTGCATGTCTCGCCCATTTGAATTAAACTGTCCTGATGCAATTTGTGGAGGCTCCGTTGATCTTGTTGATGTTGTCTTGATGAGAGAGAACCAGTTGGATTCAGAGGATCTTTGGTGAATGGAAAGACAAGGCCGCAGCCTGGCACAAACTTGGGGTTCTTCAGAACTTCTAGCTCAGTGTTATCTTCACAGCGTTTCCTCAGTACCAGAAGAAGAAGAGAGAGTTGATCTTGTGATCTGTGACACACCCTCTGGAGGTGACTAAGCCAATAAGGATTTGTTCCTTCGGAGGGAACTTTTACGACCCTTTGTTCTCTAGCAAGATATTTGCATAAGACATCATATTGGATGGATGAGAGAAGAACCTTCTAGATTCTTATTATACTTGATGTGTCAGAGTTAACAAAATGTAATGTAAATTAACAGATTGGGAGTGAAGATTGGAGTCGAGAGAGTCCAAACGTGCTACCCATGTGATTATAGTTAGTCATAATATGCAACTCCTAAGCATTAATACAAAAAGTTCAAATAAGAGAATTAATACATAGGTCGAACCCTATGAAAGGAAAATTATGAGAGGGAAAAATTGGATACACGTTTATACATTTCTCGAGTGGTTATATATAGAATATAGAGGATTAAAATGGTTTATTTGTCCTTCTCAACAAGAATGAAGTCAGTGTCACATTCTCTGCACATTCTTTACGGTTGTAAAACCCTATCAGATGGTGTCCATGGGGGAGGGTTCCAGACCTCAGAGTGAGTTTTTAAAGATTATTTGTTAAGTATGACAAATAATCGTGTCTGATTTGTCTCAGTCGTTACACTCTTTACACTCTTCGAGTGTAAATTAAACGAGCCGGGTATAAAGCGGGTATAAATACGGAAGCGGCAGCGCTTGCACTTTGTTTTTCGCTGAGGAGACGAACAGTGGTCCACGCTCAGCGGGGTACAGTAACTGTGGCGAAGGGACGTACGTCTCCGTTCCCTCCTTCAGGGAACGAGGGTTACATACGTAACTGAGACGTTCCCTTTCAGTCGGTCACGTTCGACGTACGTCAGAACTGAACCGACGAATTGGGATCCCTAATAAAAAGCCACAGTTACTGACCCCCTCCAGCGCCCAACGTAAGTCGAAGGAGGGGGCTGGACTTACGCCAGGGAAGTCTACTGCTATTCCGCATGACCCACTCAGTAAGACTTGGATAATACTGGGAAAGCGTGCCCACTGGGGACGCTGCGGAGACCACAACCTACCTGAAGGGAGGAAAATTACGTGGGAATGTACATATGGACTGGCCGTAGGCAGTGCACATATGAGGTCCCTGGGATGGCTCCGGCCTAGGTAGGGGTGAGACACATCTAGCAGGGACAGCAGAGCAGGCTCTGCGGAGGGAAAGACACAGGCTTACATAGGAAGGCTACCGTGGACATTACACATATGGGACCGCCGTAGGGGTAACAACATATGGAACCCAGCTTAGCAGAGCCAGTATGCGTGCTCAAGCCTAGCAAAGGACACTCCGCAATGTCCGAAGCCGCAAGGGGTAGCGGAGGACTCAACAGGGTTCGCCAACTGGGGAACTCTACTGGAGCAAATAGACGCACATATCCGGCCCAGCGGGCGGGAGTGGCGTATTCAAGCGGACACTAGAAAGGGTTCTTCGCGCTACCGACCAGTAGGGGCGAGTACACAGGAAGATACAGATTCTACACGAAGAATCTAGCGAACGTGTTGGGTGTCGCCCAGCCTGCAGCTCTACATATATCTGTTAGCGAGTCGCCATGAGCCTGCGCCCAGGAAGAAGCTACTCTCCTAGGGGAGTGAGCCCTCAATCCGAGCGGGCAAGGCACGCCTTGGGACTGATAAGCCAAGGCAATGGCATCCACTACCCAGTGGGCCATCCACTGCTTGGAGACAGCCTTTCCCTTCTGCTGGCCTCTGTAACAGACAAAGAGCTGGTCTGAGGTCCTGAAGCTTTGAGTTCTGTCAACGTACAGACGCCGAGTGCGGACGGGACAGAGTAAAGCCAGGGCTGGGTCTGCCTCCTCCGAGGGCAGCGCTTGCAGGTTCACTACCTGATCTCTAAAGGGAGTGGTAGGAACCTTGGGCACATATCTGGGCCGGGGTCTCAAGGTAACGTGAGAGTTGGCCGGCCCAAATTCTAGGCACGATTCGTCGACCGAAAAAGCGTGCAAGTCCCCTACCCTCTTGATGGAGGCCAGTGCAGTCAGGAGAACTGTTTTAAGTGACAGAATTTTTAACTCAGCTGACTGCAAAGGCTTGAAGAGAGGTCCCTGGAGAGCTGTAAACACCAGGGACAAGTCCCAAGAGGGTATAGAGACTGGGCGAGACGGATTCAGTCTCCTCGCCCCCCTCAGGAACCTGACGATCAGGTCATGCTTCCCCAGAGACTTACCCTCAACTGCATCGTGATGTGCGGCGATAGTGGCAACATACACTTTTGGGGTGGAGGGAGACAGCCTTCGCTCTTGTAGGAAGGAAAGCACTGACCTGATCGAGCAAGATTGGGGGTTTTCCTGGTGAGAAGAGCACCATTCGACGAACAGGTTCCACTTCATATCATAGAGGTGCCTCGTAGAAGGAGCTCTAGCGGAAATGATGGTGTCTGGGGTAAGCCACTTAGAACCTCCGCGTCCCGTCCAGGGACCATACATAGAGATTCCAGAGGTCCGGACGCAGGTGCCAGAGGGTGCCCCGTCTCTGAGTAAGAAGGTCCTTCCTCAGAGGAATGGGCCAAGGAGGTGCTGTCACGAGGAGCATGAGTTCTGAAAACCAGGTCCGGTTGGGCCAATATAGTGCAACTAGCAGGACCTGCTCCTCGTCCTCCCTGACTTTGCACAACGTCTGTGCAAGAAGATTCACTGGGGGAAACGCATACTTACGGAGGCCCCGGGGCCAGCTGTGTGCCAGTGTGTCCGTGCCGAGGGTTCCCTCGGACAGGGAGTAAAATAACTGGCAATGGTTCGAGTCCGGGGTGGCAAACAGATCTATCTGTGCGGTCCCGAAGCGACACCATATCAGCTAGACCGCCTGGGGATGGAGTCTCCATTCTCCCGGGAGCGGAGGCTGCCGTGAGAGCTCGTCGGCTGCACGGTTGAGCACACCTGGGATGTGAATGGCACGAAGCGACCTCAGATGCTTCTGACTCCAAAGGAGGAGATGGCGGGCGAGTTGTGACATGCGACGGGAGCGTAGACCACCCTGGTGATTGATACCTGAATCTGCATGCCCGTTGTACGTGGCCCCCCACCCGGTGGAGGAGGCATCCGTGGAGACCTCAGCATGCCTGGACACCTGTTCCAGGGGAACTCCAGCCCGCAGGAACGAGGGGTCGGACCACTTAGTAAGGGTACGACGGCAGTTCAGTGTAATGGCCACACGAAATGTGCCGCGTTGCCACGGCCATCTCGGGACTTGAAGCCAGTGTTGAAGCGGCCTCATATGAAGCAATCTGAGCGGTGTAACTGTGGCTGTGGATGCCATATGCCCCAGGAGCCTCTGAAATAATTTCAGTGGGGCCGCTGTCCTGCTCTTGAGCGTACTCAGGCAGTTCAACACCGACTGGACGGGCTCCTCAGTGAGGTGCGCAGTCTGGCTGACCGAGTCCAGTTCCATACCGAGATAAGAGATCCTCTGCTCGGGGGCGAGTTTGCTCTTGTCCCAGTTGACCCAAAGACCCAACTGGCTGAGGTGAGCTAACACCAGATCCCTGTGTTCGCACAACTGCTCTCGCGAGTGAGCTAGGATCAGCCAGTCGTGAGATAGTTGAGGATGCGAACGCCCTGTTCCTTGAGCGGAACAATAGCCGCCGCCGCAATCTTGGTAAAGACACTGGGCGACAGGGCCAACCCGAAGGGTAGGACCTTGTACTGATATGCCCGACCCTCGAACGCAAATCGTAGAAAGGGTCTGTGTCGAGGAAGAATCGAGACATGAAAGTACGCGTCCTTCAGGTCGATCGCTGCAAACCAATCTTGGGGATGGATGCATTCGAAAATGCGTTTCTGCGTCAACATCTTGAATGGCAGCCTGTGAAGGGACCGATTCAAGACTCGCAGGTCCAAGATTGGCCCTAACCCACCGCCTTTCTTGGGTACAATGAAGTAGGGGCTGTAAAACCCTGACCTCATATTGGCTGGAGGGACTGGCTCTATTGCGTCCTTCGCCAGTAGGACTGCAATCTCCGCCTGAAGCACAGGAGCATCGTTCGCATCCACGTGAGTGAAATGGATGCCCCTGAACACCGGGGGACGCCGGGCAAACTGAATCGCATAGTCGAGTCTGATCGTGTGGATGAGCCAGTGGGACGGGCTGGGAAGCGCTAGCCAGGCTTCCAGACTCCGCACCAGCTGGACCAACGGCACAACAGACATACCTGGGGGGGGGCAGCGAGGCGGAGCCAGGGAACCTGACTCGGATGGCAGAGCGGTCCGAATTGAGGTTTGGCTCCGCGGAGTGACAGTGCGCGTGGGAGACGGCATGGGGGCGGCCTCGAACAGCACACTGCCCTCTGCTGGCGAAATGAGAGGGGGCTGAGGCTGGCGAGGCATAGCATGACACACCCCCAGACGCACCCTCTTGTGACTCAGAGGAAGTGGAAACTGATCTTTTATTGAAAATGTGGGAACAGAAAGAAACGGTACGGTACCTTTAAAAGTATTGATTTTCAATACCACAGGGAAGAACTGTCATATACAGGTGCTGGTCATATAATTAGAATATCATCAAAAAGTTGATTTATTTCAATAATTCCATTCAAAAAGTGAATATATCACATCTTCCTCTTCACAATAACCCATAGTCTTTTTATGGGGTTAAGGACAG
This sequence comes from Opsariichthys bidens, assembly GCA_037194245.1. Taxonomy (NCBI): domain Eukaryota; kingdom Metazoa; phylum Chordata; class Actinopteri; order Cypriniformes; family Xenocyprididae; genus Opsariichthys; species Opsariichthys bidens. The sequence goes on along the minus strand of CM074287.1, from coordinate 5,560,773 downwards.
GCGAGTTTGCTGGCCAAATAAGAACAGGGATACCATGGTTCTTAAACCAGGTACTAGTTGCTTTGGCACTGTGTGCAGGTGCCAAGTCCTGTTGGAAAACTTAATCTCTTCATAAAAAAGACAAAAAAAATCCTATCCTTCCCTTTTCCCTTCCTACTCTAGCTTATGTTACTGAGCAATGTATTACACTTGTATTGTGAGCACTTCCTGTGTCTGTTTGCCAATTCATGAAGAATCGCTTGTTTGTATTCCTCACTAGTAAGTCGCTTTGGATAAAAGCGTCTGCTAAATGACTAAATGTAATGGAAATGGAAATGGCAAATGAAATCTGCATCTCCATAAAGTTGGTCTACAGCAGGAAGCATGAAGTGCTCTAAAACTTCCTGGTATACGGCTGCGTTGATCTTGGACCTCAGAAAACACTGTGGACCAACACTAGCAGATGACATGGCCCCCCAAACCATCACTGACTGTGGAAACTTCACACTGGACCTCAAGCAACGTGAATTGTGTGCCTCTCCTCTCTTCCTCCAGAATCTGGGACCCTGATTTCCAAAGGAAATGCAAAATTTACTTTCATCAGAGAACATAACTTTGGACCACTCAGCAGCAGTCCAGTCCTTTTTGTCTTTAGCCCAGGTGAGACGCTTCCGACGCTGGCTGTTGTTCAAGAGTGGCTTGACACAAGGAATGCGATTGCTGAAACCCATGTCTTACATACGCTTGTGCGTAGTGGTTCTTGAAGCACTGACTCCAGCTGCAGTCCACTCTTTGTGAATCTCCCCCACATTTTTGAATGGGTTTTGTTTCACAATCCTCTCCAGGGTGCGGTTATCCTTATTGCTTCTACACTTTTTTCTACCACATATTTTCCTTCCCTTCACCTCTCTATTAATGTGCTTGGCCACAGAGCTCTGTGAACAGCCAGCCTCTTTTGCAATGACTTTTTGTATCTTGCCCTGCTTATGCAAGGGTTAGCAAAGGTGTCAATGGTTGTCTTTTGGACAACTGTTAAGTCAGCAGTTACAGAATCATGGGGAACTAGAACTGAGAGACCATTTAAATGCCTTTGCAGGTGTTTTGAGTTAATTAGCTGATTAAAGTGTGAATTTGGGATTTTCCTCTGTGTGTAATGAATGAATATAATATACAAGATTCACTTTTTGAATGGAATTAGTGAAGTAAATCAACTTTTTAATGATATTCTAATTATATGACCAGCACCTGTATAGACCTATATAGATATTTACATAGATATTTTTAATATCATCTTTTTTTTCATACATTCGTTGAAAGTCTAGGAAATCAGTAATTTCTTCTGAAGAGATCACTTTAATTAATAAATGATTTTAATTAAGGCTTTTTATTCATATGTAAACTTTGCTCAATTAACATTACAACTATCTCACCTAGCCTAAATGTTTGCTCACTCAGTGTATTTGTGTTTTTATATTGGGATAATTCTGTTGCAATAGCACAAGATAACTTGTATTAAGAACAAGCTTTTCTAAGTTTTTTTAAATATATTTTATGTAATAATTTCACAATTAATCTCCAAGTAATGTAGAAACAATATAGACAGTATATTTTAAATACTTGTTTAATGGCATCTTTTTATGAATGAAGGCCTTTAGTGGCCATTAGTGGCTGCTGTCACTTTAAGATCTGCCGCTGCGGGACATAAAGCGTTTTTGACATGCATCCCATCTCAACTCTTTACATTTATTTAAGACTTATTTAACTGCTCTAATGAGGATCCTTGACAAAAGTGACATTTTGGCATAATTGTACATGTTATAATTTCTATATTTTATATTTATACTCTCTGTGTGCACAATTCTGATGGGCATCTTTCTGTGCATCGGGTGTCTGTCAGTACTTTCAGACAGCACATTCTCTTTTGTCGCACTTGAATGGTTTAAAAGCAGAATTTTGACCCGAACCCAGAATACCCCCCGCCCCCGCCCCCGGTTGTGATATACGTAGATAGAACTAGAAGTGGGGAGATGGGGTGGAGGAGGGATGCTGATAAACTTTCAGATGATCAGAGGTAAGTCTGCTGTATTTATACCTCTTGTCATTGATTGAGTTGATTACCTGAATACTCTCCACCTGAGCTAATAAGGTTAATTATCTGCACTTGATCCTCCCGAACTTTGTTAAGTAAACATCATTTGCATGAGGAAGAGCGTGATCATATAATGTAACGCTAACCAAAGGATAACATAAAAAATGGAGGCTGCGTTAATGCATTAAATATTTTTAATGCGCTAAAACTGAAAACAATTTATCACATACATTAATGCGTCAACACAGGAAGTCCCTCAGATTTGCTTTCAGGGGCAAAGCATAACAGCTTTTCGCTTGTCCTGTCGGCCTAGTCTTATCACCCTATATTAGGGATGCGCGATATACCAGTATATATTTTATTTGAAAGGTACGAAATCATGATTTTGCTGATTTCGGTATATATATGCTGCTATTCCGAAGTTACTACCCAAACTGACGCGAAACAGACAAATGTGATAACATAGAGGAACAAAATGGATAAAGCAGCTGAATCTCACTCAACACACCTAAAACTAATAAATAATGAGAGCAATGAACGTATAATTCGGAATTACTTTGCTTATAAAAATGATGAAGAACCATCATAACCTTGCCCCAGCCAACACACCCATGTGGGACCCAGGTGGGTCTGATGTGGGTTGCCTAAGTGGGGCCCAGACAGTTTTGTCCTCGGTTTCCATGTAGGCCCCACATGGGTTAGCCCAGATGAAATGAACACTGCCCAGTATGCACACTACATGCTGTTAAATGTAACACTGAATCAGTGTTGGAGTTAATGAGATAATGAAGTGATTGAGTGACGACTGAACATTAATGATGAACACCTGCTGTTAACAAGCCAAATCAATGAAGAAAAGATGTACAACAACAGAAACTACAGCTTCAGCCACAGTCTTAGATGAAATCAACTGAAGATAAAAGACATTAAATTTTTGAAGATCTGATTAATCAACTCCACAAACAGCATTACCAGCTTCACTTATTACTGACCAGACTGACTTTATTTTCACGTGTCTACAGAAGCTCTTATTGAGAATTAGCAGAGGTTTAGATGTTGTTTTATTGGTTCCCTCACGAGCTAGGGTACGATCATGCATGGTCGCTCAGCTCAGGATCTGTGGAGGGGTCATCATCTCTCTCTGCACTTGCTGACTGGTGATTAGTGCTCAGGCTCTTCATCCCTGGGCACCAAATTCAGGCAGCAGGACATCCTGTCTGGCCAGGGGCTGAGGCCCAGGGTATGGAGACTCCACTCCTGAGGGGTGGAGCTTTTATGGAGGTGCAGACATGTCCAAGGCTGTGCCTGTATTTGGCCTGACCCCCATAAAAAAAAACAAAAACAAAAAAAAAAACGTTCCTGTCTGAGCTACCTCTTTAGAAAAGCTATTTCTTTGAAAATTAGTGTCATATTTATACAACACGCTTCCCTTGCCCCTCTGCTTTTGTTTTATTGCTCTACCTTTTTGTACTCATAATCCTTTGTCATACTTCTTTAGTTCCTTTGTCACACCCCTGTAAAATGACATGGCAGGAAAGTGTAACGGGTCCACTGTGCTGTGACTGTTCTTTAATTAAAAGTCTCTGCTACTCTCTGGGTATTGAAACACCTACACCTCTGACGAACCGATTCTCACCGCCACTGCGGTGATTAAAGTATGATGGCCATCCCAGTTGACCAACACTAAATCTGTTAAATTATATTTACATCAGCATATGTCGAAGGAAAGGACCTTCCTATCAGGCTGAAACAAAACTGAAAATGAAAAACATGTTCTTGAATCAGCATCTTTGTTTTTCTTGGAACAACATTCCTTTCAAAGAAACACATTGTAGTCAGATAAGTTCCACACCCTATCCTTACTGTAACTGCTAAAACCACACGGAAATGAAAAGATTGGTTAAGGCACCTTAAGGCATTAAACAGGGTTGCTATTGTAAACTGAATCAATGTTATATTAAAACTTTACCGTTTTTATGACAATCATGAACCATATGTCTTAATACAGACCTTGCTTGCTTCAAATTCTGGCAATGTTCAGTTCATTTTGTAATTCATTTCGTAACTATAATTACTAGCTAAACATATTTAAAAATATAAATATGAAATCGATATATATCCACAAAAAAACTATCTATCAAAACCATTGCTAACTAACTACAACAAACTGAAATGTAAATAAATTTTGAAAATATTCTAAAAATAAAATTAAAAAAATGGAAATGCTATGTGTCAAGAGAACCTTGGCAAATCCATTGAATTTAATGGAAATTGTGGATGAAAGGATGTGGATAATTTTTTAATGTGACAAAAGATAACAAATGTTTCACTTCAGCACCAACAGACTAATTTAGGCACGCTTTGACCAATGAGAATTTGAGAATGGTTTCGGGTCCAGTTGTATTTTTGTTGGTTGACACAACAATGCTGATCCAGGAAGATGTTCTACTTTGTTCTACTTACGTTCTACACATTGATTATTATTGAGAAGAAGGTTTGATCAACAGAGCTCTATACAAAGATTTGAGAGGAGCTTGGGAGGAATAATTCCAAAATCCCATCAACACTTTCAATTTCTATTTCTATTTATTTGTAGCTTCATTATTAAGTGGTGTTTTTTAAAGCTTGGTTAGCAAGCCAAGTATTTTTTCTTTCATATTACTTAAAGATAAATTAAAATAAATTAAAATTGAGTTTTAAAATGGTGGAGATAGATCAATATTCAGGATATATATGATACCAAATGTTTGTATAAAAGAGCATGTTACATATTGTTGTAATATTAAAAAAAAGAAAAAAAGCTTAAGCCATTTGGTCAGTGGTCTGACATGGGAAAATGAAGGGCCAGGGAGAATTATTTATTTATTTCTGGCTGTTATGATGTACAATGTTGGCCTGAACCTCTGATCTTGTTGAAAACATACAGACTGCACAGACTGAACATTTGTCACTTATTAAGCGAGACAGTATAGATGTTTTCTGGGAGAGAGGGAGAGTGGGTGGGTGTGAACTGCCAGGAATGTCACGTTTTCCTCTGTGCTTTTTACACAGGGATTCCTAACATGTGACAAGTAACATCTCATCCACGCTTTCACTTCCAGCTTTCATGTCTCTCACTCTGGCACCCCTCACTCTAGCTCCGAGGGGCTGCATCTGTCTGTATCCTGTCAGCAGATGAAATGGATGACGGTTGCACTGAGAGCTCTATTATCCTCCTACTCCCTCTTGCCCTGTTATTTACACTCTGACTGGAGTTCACGCTGCACTTTTGATGCCACCCGTGAACTTCGGGGAAGAAACCTTTAGCAGTGTCACTCAATCTGTTGCAGTTTATTTGGTGAAAACACCTCTAGGGCAAATTCACTAAATGGTTGCGACGGTGTCGTATGCTGTATTTCAACACAAAACCTGCGTCTTATTACCTATTAACCTCTTATTAACCTGTGTTTTATTAACAAGCTGCAGTGTGGTTTTAACTAGAAGCTAATGCTACCCTGTGAGTATTTAAGTCCCATTCATTAATAAACCAGTGTTGGGGAAAGTTACTTTTTAAATGAAATCTTACAATATTGTGTTACTCCCTAAAAGAAAAGTAACTAATTGGTTAGTAAATTTTTGTGAAAAGTAATGTGTTGTTGTTTTTAATAATGACCAAAAAATAAAAATAAACCAACTGTCAGGATCTGGGTGACTTCTCTGTTCTCTCTCACTCTCCAGCGCACACACATACTGTCAAGTCTACACTCTGTCTTCACCTGTTGATCATCACAATCAGCGCTCGCGCTGCTTTGCGCCCACACCTGTGTCTTGTCTTGTCTAATCACTCTGTCTATTTCTGGCGTTTGTTCTCTCTGGTCTGTGTCGGATTATTGTGTGTGAGTAAGTCTCTCTCGTTTTTGTCTGCAAGAAGTTCCTCACCGTTGTCTCGTCTTGTGTATCAGCACTCGCCGTGTCGTTCCCTGTTTCCCGCTACCAGCAGCGGTGAGCCCCGTCCGTAGATCGCTCTGCTCAGCTGCCTGCTTCAAGGACCATTCTCCCTGAGAGTATTTTTCGTTTCTTCAGTATTTCTCCCGACAATGTATCCACTGTCAAACTGTCTACCTGGAGAACACCATTTGAGTTCCAGTTCTGAGCTGGAAGCTGTTTTTTGTTGGACATTAAAGACTTTGCATTGAATTACCTTTGCTTTTGGATCCTTTTGTATCTCGCATAACACCAACAAACAAAACTTCTATTTTTGGCAAATGTAAAGTCCCTTTCACATTAAAAGTGAATTGAAAAAACCTCAGACTGAAGAAAATGCAAAATCATGCCTGTACAGTAGAGGCAAACTCAAACAAACCTTTCAGCTGTTCTGCTATTCTGGTTTGCAAACACAAGTAACAGGAAGGAAGAAAGTTTAACACTGTTACTTCAGCAAAAAACAAAATGAAACACAAATGTGATGTTTAACTACAGTAACTTTTGCTTATTAGTATGGTTGAATTTGGTCATCAGCATTTCATTGTTTTTTTCATGTTTAGGAATACTGAATTAGTTTTTGTGCAAGTGAGATGAGTAAATCTTTGCTTTTTTTAGTCTAGAACTACAATAAGCATCAGCGCCATTGCACTTACTCCCGACTTCTCTCAACATGGGGACAAGAGAGCTGTCAGTTCTGTTACTCATTTGAAAATGTAACTCAGATATGTTGTAAATTTAAAAATGTAAAGTAATGTGTTACTTTACTAGTTGCTTGAAAAAAGTAATCTGATTACTTAACGCGTATTATGATGCATTACCACAAACAGTGTAGAAGAAAATGTTCTCTTGCTAATTGTCTTCCAGATTCACTAGAAATGCACACACATACATTTGATTGGTAAAACTGTACAATAAGGTTCAATTAATTGTCCTGAAGTCTAAGCATTACTAAGCAACCACATGAAATAGTTTGGAGCAAAATAATGAGAACATTTCGGCTTTGCGGGAGCTTTACTGAACAAGGATTAGATGAGAAACAAACATTGGAAAGGCTTAGCATTAGAAACAGACAGTGCACCACAGACGCCATTTCCAGCATTCGCTCTCATCCTCGTCTCTCACGTTGCTGCTCATGGGAAATATGTCGCTTGAACATATTTTGAAGGTTAACAACTAAACGATCAAAAACATTAAAGCAATCATAATCATTATAACTTTATCATTATTCATTGTCAATCAACTGTAGCTAATAAACTGCAACAAAATATGTATCATTTTAAAGCATAGAAACTCGGCTTTAACTTCATGAAACATGCATAGATTGGTGAAACTTTTCTTTGTAACTTTTGATTACGTAATGCTATCACCACAACATTTGATCCAGATGCAGTTCACCAAAACTTCACCAAAAAAGAAGTGTCCTCTTACCTTATTTCCTTCCTGAGTTATTGCATGTCAAATAATATTTGTAAAATTATATATTTTTCTGTATTTTATCATTATTTTATTGTGCAGTTTCTCAGCATGAGAATGTCCAAATGTAATACATTTTTTTGTAAAAATGTAAAAAATTTAAATTATTATTATTTTTTTAAAAGTTTTCTATCAAATGATACCTACCTTTTGACTCTCCTTGCTATAGTTTTTGAGTCTTTACTTTTGTGTATGTGTAAGGGTGATTCACCTACAGGGGTTCAGGCTGCAAGGTTGCCGAATGACTAAAGAAACGTTACAAGCAAGATGGTAGAAAACTGTATATTTCTTGTCTATTACCATCCACTGGAACTTATACCAACGATGGAAATAAGCACAGTTACAGTAGCAAAATATGTGGGAAAGTGTTGCTTTAATGCTATAATATTATATTGCAATAAGTAGCACATACAAAGTTAATATCAAATCAAAACTAGTTAGCACATTATTTGTTATGAAAGAGTTCAATGACAATATATCTGTTTATGGTTAATCTTACAATGGTTACAAAATAGATGAGATGATATAAACTTAAACCATTAATTGTACCCAACATATGTAAAAAGTTACCTGAGAGATGGTTAGAAAGAGGGAAAGAGAAACACAAAGAGAGATAGAGAGAGGGACAGAGAGTGTCCAAGAAAAAGGGTAGAGAATAAAAGAAAGAGACAGAGCAACAGTTACAATCCTCTTTTATCTCTTCTTTGAGCATGTGACTGTAACCCAAATGTGAGACATTCAAACTGACCAATCAGAAGTAAAACTTCCCCCACTGTACTGAAGGTGTGACAATTCATAGACCCCTGATGCACACACATCTTGGCCTACAGGCCTTGAGAACTATCAGCACCTTTGTGTCTTCCAAATGGCCCTTGTAGCATGAGAGAGGGGGTTGAAACAGCAAAGCAAATGTCTTTGTTCTTTTTAAAATATCTTTGGAAATTTTCTGCCCTTCATATGTCACTCAGAAAAAACTCTAAAAATGTTTCAGGGCTTAAAGGATTAGTTCACTTCTGAATGGAAATTTCCTGATAATTTACTCACCCCCATGTCATCCAAGATGTTCATGTCTGTCTTTCTTCAGTCGAAAAGAAATTAAGGTTTTTGAGGAAAACATTCCAGTATTTTCGACTATATAATGGACTTTCTTTAGTTCCTTTGTCACACCCCTGTAAAATGACATGGCAGGAAAGTGTAACGGGACTGAAATTGCAGTTTCAGTGAAGCTTAAAAGCTCTCTACACGATACCAGAAGAGTAATAAGGGTCTTATCTAGCAAAAATAAATGGGATATAATTTGATATACTTTTTAACCACAAATGCTCATCTTGTACTCGCTCTGCGATTCTACAAAGCGAACGTGCAAAGGTTAAGCCAAACGCCCTCTACAAAAAAAAGGTAAAAGAACGATGTTGGATGAATTTGACGTTGCAGGAGAAAATTAGATGAGAGTTCTTCACCTCACCGCGGTACTTCTGTGACCTTTCAATGTAATATGTGGTAGATTGCAGAGTAGTCCAAGATGAGCATTTGTGGTTAAAAAGTTTTATTTTATTTTTTTGTTTTAGAAAATGACCCATCGTTTCGCTATAAGATCCTTATTCCTTGTTGATCACGTAGAGCGCTTTGAAGCTGCAATGAAACTGCATTTTGGACCTTCCACCTGGCAAACCCCACTGAAGTCCACTATATGGACAAAAATACTGCAATCTTTTCCTCAAAAAAATAATCACTTTTTGACTGAGAGAAGAACATCCTGGATGACATGGGGTGAGTAAATTATGAGGAAATTTTAATTCTGAAGTGAACTATTCCTTTAAAGGGTTAATCAATAATTATCAAGTGTTTTTAAATTCAGAGAAATTCACAATTTTAAATTGTGCCCTGTCCCTCCCTTGTCACTTGTGCCTATCAATGACACAATATCTGGGTTATTCCTGGTTTCCGCTTGTACTGCATAGTAACCATGCAACAGACACAGACAGCTGCGTAACGTCTAGCGGTGCTCTATTGTTGTTTCATTCAAACATTATGGACCATGGCAAGCAAACTTTGGGACAAAAGGAGAAATAAAATGAGGATCAATATCAGTGTAGTGTTTCCGGGATGATGAGAGCTTTGCGACAAACTTTGACTTGACAGAGATGGTGCTCTTGCACATTATAAATGTAGGCTACATAAGACCAATGTTAAATAGCAATGTTAAATAGCTCAACATAACGAAGTGTTAGAATATCATCAGTATGATATTCTAATATTGTTCTTGCTCGCTGTTAAGTCTCATACAGCCAACAAACTAATACACAGAATAACATTACAAATTTCAACACACTCAAATGCAGTTTAGTATGATAGTGTAACATTACATTTACATTTACATTTAGTCATTTAGCAGACGCTTTTATCCAAAGCGACTTACAAGTGAGGAAAACAAACAAGCGATTCTTCATGAATTGGCAAATAACACAGGAAGTGCTCACAATACAAGTTTCATACATTGCTCAGTACCATAAGCTAGAGTAGGAAGGGAAAAGGGAAGGAAAGGGTTTTTTTTTTTTTTTTTTTTTTTTTTTTTTATGAGGGGATCAAGTGTTCACGGAAGAGGTGAGTTTTCAGCTGTCTCTTGAATATTGCCAGGGATTCTGCGCTCCTGATGAAAGTAGGGAGATCATTCCACCAGCAGGGAGCAGTGAAGGAGAATGTTCTGGAGAGTGATTTTGTGCCTCTCTGTGACGGTACCACATGCCTTCGCTCCTTTAGTGATCGCAGGCTTCTGGTGGGGACATAGCGTTGTAGCAGTGTGTGGAGGTAGGAAGGTGCAGAGCCTGTGGTGGATCTGTAAGCAAGCATCAGCGCTTTGAACTTGATGCGAGCACCGAGGGGTAGCCAGTGCAGAGAGATGAAGAGGGGCGTGACGTGGGCTCTCTTAGGCTCGTTGAAGACAAGACGAGCAGCAGCGTTCTGGATCATTTGAAGAGGTTTGATTGCACTTGACGGCAGACCAGCCAGAAGAGCATTGCAGTAATCAAGCCTTGAAATGACCAGGGCCTGGACAAGCAGTTGTGTTGCGTGCTCAGTCAGGATGGGACGGATTTTCCTGATGTTGCGAAGTGCAAATCTGCATGACCGCGCCGTCTTTGAGATGTGGTCTCTGAAGGTCAGTTGGTCATCAAAGATAACTCCAAGATTTCTGGCCGACTTAGATGGGGTGATGGTGGTTGTACCAAGCTGTATGTTGATGTCGTGTTGTAGGGTAGGAGTGGCAGGGAAGACTAAAAGCTCAGTCTTTGCCAGGTTGAGCTGCAGGTGGTGTTCTTCCATCCAGGTGGAGATATCCGCCAGACAGCTTGAGATCCGTGCAGCTACTGTGGAATCATCTGGTTGGAAGGACAGGTAGAGTTGTGTGTCATCAGCATAGCAGCATAGCAGCACCATCTTGCACATTATAAATGTAGGCTACATAAGACCAATGTTAAATAGCAATGTTAAATAGCTCAACATGACGAAGTGTTAGAATATCATCAGTATGATATTCTAATATTGTTCTTGCTCGCTGTTAAGTCTCATACAGCCAACAAACTAATACACAGAATAACATTACAAATTTCAACACACTCAAATGCAGTTTAGTATGATAGTGGAACATTAGACCAAGTGAAACAGCGCTGCGTTACCTCACAATTTTAATTAATCAAATAAACTGACCTTTAAGAGAATGAAATGTCCTATCCTTTATCCTCAGGAGTCGTGTGTGTCACTGATATCTCTCTCTTATTAGTAATCACATCCGCAATTCTCGGCCATGCCCAGCTTTATGGCACAGTCATATTAAAAAACATGCATTCACTCATCCATAAACATTATTTCCCCATAAACATTATTTGGTCAATCAGCATGATGACAAGTTCCATGTTCCACTCATTCACTGTGTCATCAATCTACGCCTTTGTTATTGTTTTGAATAGTTTAGCGACCCCTAGCGGTGAAAAAATATACATATTGTGCCTTTAATCTATGTTTAAAATTAAGTGGTGCAAAACAACTCTATTATAAACAACAAATACATAACAAATCCTTGATTAGTGTGAAACTTTGCTTAATTTAATCCTTATTTGGTGCAACCCACCCAAGTGTTTTTCATATTAGCTTTTTAAAAAAAATCATCCTGCTGTTTTTAGTGATTCAAATCACTGCAGGTGCTGTATATGGATCACAAGTGCCTTGTTCACATATTTTTGTTTTTGAGATGGAAAATTGACAGGCTCCGTGACAGTCAAAACTATGAATAGTCATCAGTATCATCAGTTTATATTATGTGAAAGTTATAAACTATACTTGATCAGCTATATTTTTTATACAGTACTAATTCCGATCATAACGAGGCATTCTTCAAATAATGATCAAATGATGGAAAGCTATGCTATAATGCAAGTTAATGCAAGTAATTATGCAGTGCATATTGTGTTTCGTGACAGTGTGTGTGTAAATAAACAGAGCCATCAGCAGATACATCATTATTAAATTCCTCGTCATTGTATCTGTATCTCTCTCCGTTTACCCTCCTTCACTATGTTCCTGTCTCCCCCTCTCCTTCTCTTTTTCTGTCTGTCTCTCGCTCTCTCTCCTTCTTGTCCTTGAGGTCTTTCCCCTTCTTCAGCTTGCCAGGAACATTCACCCACCCTCTGGAAATTACAGCTGAGAGAAAGCTGTTTTTATGCATTTATCATTCTTTCCACTGAAAACTCCTTGAAGCATGTGTCAATTTTATTAGTGTGTCAGGTGGAAGCCCTTATCGAGCGTGCTGGACCCTGCACGCATTGGAAACTCAACGAGATGTAACCCCATGTGTGTAGTTGACCGGAATCACAAATTAAAAGGAACATTCTGGGTTCTTTTCAATTTAATGTATCTATTTACTGCATCTCTGATGTAAAATTGAGCAGGAAAAATGTTATAACAGTGTTACACTTACAATAGACACCAAGCAGGAATTGAAATAGTAATGTGAAATTAAGAGTTTATATTTTTATATTTCTAATTTGTTTAACAATATATAATTCAAATTCATATGCAATATGCCATTATAAATGTTTCAGACAGCAGTATGTTATCACATGACCACATCATTTAATTTAGAAAGTGGTCTCCCACCATCTCAGAATTATAAAGTTAATTAATATTTTAATACAATTACAAGTGCCTTGGCAGTCCAATCAGATGAAAAAAGGAAACGATGTTAAAAATCATGTAGGTCTTTCATGCATTCTTTGCATTGAGGAATATAGACCCTATGTAGCCTCTTCTTCATGCTTCACTCATTGTGCTCTATGTTCCAGTTTGTATTTCCAAAGCATGAAGGTAAGATCTTAAGGATTTATGAATGAACCTCTCATTTTAAAATCTTCCTGATATCCACTTCAAACATTACAATGCTCATGATAACTTTCATTAACTCTACAATAAGTAAGTACATCCACTTCTCCAGCTAATTACTCTTTGACAGCGATACCATAGAAATATACAGGGCTAAAGCCAACAGAAGTTCAAAGACAAAATTCTAAAGATTGCTTGTTTCTCTGGCGCATAAGGTCTATATTGTTATCTTGCTTTATACTGCAAAGTTTGGCATTTGCAGATGGTGATTATTCTATGATTATTCAATGCATACAGAAAATGTATGTATTTTTCTAATCACACATATACAGTCATGGCCAAAAATATTGACACCCTTGGTAAATATAATCGAAGATGACTGTAAAAAATAAACCTGCATTGTTTGTTCTTTTGAACTTTAATTCATAAAATTAGCAAAAATCTAACCTTTCATTGAAGGAAAAGAATTGAAAGTGGGGGGGAAATCACATTGAAATAAATGTTTTTCTTCAAAACACAATTATTGGCACCCCAAGAATTTTTTATGAGTAAAATATCTTTGAAGTATATCACCATTCAAATTTACATTTTTTTAGCACACCATGGATCATGAACATGAAATTGTCCAGTTATGATTTCCTGTTCCTCCTTTTCCAGAGGTATAAACATAGGAAACACAAAGACCAAATTCCCGTAATCATTCATCACAATGGATTAAACCAAAGAATACAGCTCTGGGGCCGGTTGGACATAAACCCGGTCACTAAGCTTAACGTAAAATGTGTTTTAAGTCCTGCGTAAAATTAATACCTGTTGCACCATCTTGGCGATGAGATGTGCACTAACATCTGAGACTAAATCTTACGCCTTGTCAAGGGTAGGTGTAAAGTGAGAAGCCTTGACTTGTTTCCATGTTGAAAATAAAGACAATAAAAACGCTGAGAGGATGGCGCGTCTGGTATTCAGGCTCCACGATCAGCAGGCTGTCGTTGTGTTTTTCAGAGCTGTCCTCCGTACTAAAGGCAAACAGGTATGTAAGAGGAAAGGCAGAATCGTAGTCAGCAAAGAGGCAATAATGCCGAGATAGGCAGCAAGTTATCACAGTCCAGTAAAACAAAGCAATAGTCCAAAGGCAGGCAGAGAAACAATCACGAATAGCAAAAACAGACAGGGTAAATTGCGACATATGCTCTCAATGACAAATGCGGAACAGCTAGTTCATGCGTTTATGACCTCGAGACTAGATTACTGTAACGCTCTACAAGGTGGTTGCCCTTCTCGCGTGATAAACAAATTACAGCTGGTCCAAAACGCAGCTGCTAGAGTCCTTACTAGAACCAGGAAGTATGACCATATTTGCCTGGTTCTGTCAAAACTGTACTGGCTCCCTATTAAACATTGCATAGATTTTAAAATCTTGCTAATTACTTACAAAGCACTAAATGGTTTAGCTCCCCAGTACCTGAGTGAGCTCTTAATGCATTATAGTCCTTCACGTCTATTACGATCTCAGAATTCTGGCCAGTTGTTAATACCTAGAATATCAAAATCAACTGCAGGCGGTAGATCCTTTTCCTATTTGGCACCTAAACTCTGGAACGATCTTCCTAGCATTGTTCGGGAAGCAGACACATTCTGTCAGTTTAAATCTAGACTAAAAACGCATCTATTTAACCTGGCATACACATGACGCACTATAAACTTTTGTCTTCATATCCGTTAAAGGATTGTTAGGCTGCATAGATCAGGTCAGCCGGAACTGGGAACACTTCCCATAACACCGGATGTACTCCTTACATCAGAAGAAGAATGGCGTCTACACAAATTTTTGTCTCTCTACTTATCCCAAGGTTTACCAATTAACGTGATTGGCTGGATCTGGGCCGTGTTTGGGTCGGACGGGGAACCTGTGCCTGTGTGCAGCAGCAATGTGGCCCTGTGGTGTCGGCGGAGACTGTGTGAACTAGCTCATCCTTTGTGAAGACCTTACCGACTCATCAGCCAGTGGCACATATCCCCAACAAACCGTCCCATACCGGCGTGATCAAAAAGATCTTAAACTAGATGGAACTGGATAAAATATTTTGACTGTTGCGATTCCAAATCGGTTTAATGACCTGTAACTCTGCCTGAGTATCGGACAAGTGTTCGCTGTTGGCCAGAGGAGAACTGGCCCCCCGACTAAGCCTAGTTTCTCCCAAGGTTTTTTTTCTCCATTTGTTGGAGTTTTGGTTCCTTGCCACTGTTGCCTTTGGCTTGCTTAAATTGGGGACACTTGCTTGATATTCAGCAGTGTTTTTAGTGTGCCTGCATTGGCGCCGTTGTATCCGAACTGAGCTGAGCCGGACAATTATGTCACTGTTTTCTGCAGTGCTGATATACATAAATTAACTAGACATAAATAACTATTGATCTTTGCAACGGAATGAATCAATAATATATAGAATAAGCTGGACAATGACACCATTTTCTTTTGGAGCTGCTGTGCAGCCAAAATTATTTGCCAATTATTAATGTAAAGCTGCTTTGCCACAATTTGCATTGTAAAAAGCACTATATAAATAAAGGTGACTTGACTTGACTTAATGACCGGAAGACAAGACAGGGATAATCGCTCAGAAATGATCACTTACAGCAAATCAAGACTTCGCAAAGATATGTTTGTGCAGAGTGCTTATAAAGTGCCGATAATGTGCTACACCTGAATGGGGTGATCAGTTACAATGTAAGGGCTTCTGGGAAATTTAGTGTGCATGTGTCTGAGTGAGTGTGTGATAGTTCTTGTGTGGTGAATTGTGGGAAATGGAGTCCGGTAGTGAATCGATGGTTAAGTGGAGTGCCCACTGGTGGGCACTCCAAGCGGTAATCCTAGCAAGAATATAACAGCGTGTACGCGCATTGACAACGCTAAGCGTAGCTGTACCTAGTCGTACTTTTCGGTGGTGCAACTGGTGTAAATATTCAACGGAAAGCTGTACGTAACTCCAGCATAAAGCTTATATCTAACTTTTTTAATGTCTAGCTGGTGCAACCGGCCCCTGATGTGCAAGATTGTTGAGCTTCACAAAATAGAAAGTGGCTGTAAGAAAATAGCTACAGCATTGAAAATCCCTATTTTCACTATCAGAACAATAACTAAGAAGTTTTAATCAACAAAAGATGTTACAGATCTGCCTGGAGGAGAACGTATTTCTATATCGTCGTAATTCGGGATGAGGAGGAAAGTTTGAGTGGCCAAAAACTTCCAAGTATCACAGCTGGAGAATTGCAAAGATTAGTTGAGTCTTGATTATCAGAAAGCCTCAAAAAAAAAAAAAAAAAAAAAGTCAAACAGCACCTACATCCCCAAAAGTTTTTTGGGGAGGGTTTCAAGAAAAATCCTCTGCTCTCATCCAGAAACATTCTCCAGGATATTCAGTTGTCAGACAAGACTGGAGCTTCAAATGGGACCAGCTTCTATGATCAGATTAAACTTAAAAAAAGAGCTTTTTGGCTGCAAACCCACTGGATGGGATTGGTGCACACAGGGATAAAAAAGTACCCCATGTCCATGGTTAAATATACTGCTGAATCTTTATTGCTTTAGGCTTATTTTTCCACTGGTCCTGACATCTTGTTCGGTTACATGGTATCATCTATCAAGTACCAACAGATAAAAAAATCAAAACCTGAACAGTTCTGCTAGAAATCCAATAATAGGCCATGGTTGGCTCATCCATCAGGACATTGATCAAAACCAACACAAAAATCTCTCACTGAGCACAAAATTATGCTTCTGTCATGGCCTTCCCAGTCCCCTGACCTGAACCCTAAAGAAAATGAGTGGAGTGAACTGAAGAGAAGGACCAACATGGAGCTGGGAATATGAACGATCTGTAGAGATTCTGTATGAAGGAATGGTCTCTGATATCTTGTCAGGTGTTCTCCAAACTCATCAAGCATTATAGTTGAATACTCAAAGCTGTTATCTTGGCAAAAGGAGGTTGCAAAAAGTATTGAATAAAGGGGTGCCAATAATTGTGGCCAATGTGTTTTAGAGAAAAACATTTCGTAGTGGGATCCCCCCCCCCAACCTGAAGCCAGAATGCCACTGCTTTTACGGATAGTATGTGGTGTAAGATTTTTAATTTAACTTATTTTTATTTTATTTTTTGAAGCATTGTATTCTGTTGGGTTCCACAGTCACAGTTTAATGCCAATACAACATACAAAATTGACCTGAAAATGTCATCCATGTATATAAATAAATAAACAAATAAAATAACCAGCCTCACAGTTCCAAAAGTAAACCATAAATAATAGATGAAGATGAGACTTATGTAATATCCTCTGTTGTTGTACTCAAATAAGAGAGGAAGTAATTTTGAAAGAAGTCTTAATGTGTGTTACGACCCTCTACTCATACTACTAAAAGAACAAATAAAGAGTATAACATATTAGTGTAAAAGTTAAATAATAATGAATAATGAAAAGTAAACGGGTTCAGTTACTCCATTGACAACCTGCGCGATAAGATGAATTAAGACAAAGACCGTTCAGAATTAGCACTTCTCTTTACATGAGACAAACACCCGATGTTATATACACACACACAAGTGAACCCAAAATAAATATTTACAAAAATATATACAAATAATAAACAAAACACGGAACACAGGAGGGAGGGAAAAAGAGCGACGCTAAATCAAAGAAATCAACAAAACCAAACGTATGCTAACTTACTCCATTTAAAGAATTAATCTAAGAAAAGAAACAAATTATCAACTAAACTACACTAACTAACAAACATAAATACAAAGGGTGGCGTCTGCTCATTACCTGGTGTGTTTAAACAAATTCATCACTACGTGTTGCATTGTGTAGGTCACGTGACATCCTAGCTACCTCTCCTCTCCGAGTCCGGGAAAGACTTTAAGATGATCTCCAATTTGCGATGTTTGCAAAGGTTTCACACACGAAGGATAAAATAATCAAATTAATACATCAGGGTTCACTAACAACAAACAGCAAGTCACAAACACAAACACGTATCCTCTCTGTCTTCCTCTTGTCATTTCCGGACCTTTATCCATGATAGAAGCGTTGCGATTGGTTCCTGAGAAGGATGTCATCTCATTGAATAATGAGGTAATCATAATTGACACATCAGTCAACCAACCACGGACCTAAGAGCGGATAGAGGAGACAAAAAGAAAAAACGACAACCAAAATACAATGCGGACGTAACAATGTGACTTAAAGTTAAAATTCCGTTAAAAGTATATTTACCGTAAATATATTGGATAGACTGGATGTCTGCTGTCCATATGCATGAAAAGAATCTAGAATTTTCATTTATCAAAGAGAACAGGTGAAAGGGGGTGTACATAAGACACTAAATAGAAGTCCCTGACAATCCCAGGGATTTGTTCTGGTTGTCAAGGGATATACTAAACATGTCTTCATAATGGAATGGCTGTGTGTAAGCTCTAGATCAGAATGACTTTATTTCCAGTCCCTCAGCACAATCCCTTCATACACTTGGAACAGAAAAACTTAAGATTTTATCAGAGAAGACAGGGCAGACTTTCAGAACACACCACTGACACAATAATTTTCCTCACAACCTGCACTAATGCACAGTTACAAAAGCCCAGATGCGGAACTTCATCTCTTCCTTGATGCACCTGCCAAGTTTACCTTGAACATCTACCTTAAAACATCCATATTCTGCAACATTTATTTCACTGTCCTCTTATAGTGGATTTTGTGCACCAAAAACGTCCAAATTCGTGAATACTGCATAAGTTAAATTGGGGGTGGTCATTATGTTAATGATGTCATTAAACATTAATATGCTCCTTGTCTTATTGTGAATTTTGTGGTGGTTCATTCTGCAGGTAACCAGGTGTTTTATGGCTGTCACCTTTGGTTAGTCGTTATTATTATTTGGTTGTCCTTATTAGTTTTTGAAGGTCAAGACATGCCTTCTATTTGCAATTAAAGTTACACTGGAAGAGAGACTGGGGTCAGATTTAAAAGAACGGCAATTTTTATGCTTTATTTCTTCAATCATGAACAAGATGTTATGATGACACTTGTTCTGCATATGCTCAGTAAAGAAGGTTTAAAGTATAAAAGTATTGATGCCTTTTGAATTTATTTTATCTTTAAGTTGTATGCACCAAATCAGCATATAATGGCTGCTTAAAATTCATATAAATAGCATTGAAATAAATGGCATTTTAAACCATGCTAAAGTAGAACATTTATTTTAAATTATAATATTTCACAGTGTTACTCTTTTTATTGTATTTTTGATTAAATTAGAAAGTAGCTGGTAGATTCCTTTTCTTCACAATGCTTATTTTACTCCGTTTATTCATCAATACTCAACACCTCAGTTTACACAGACAAACATACTCATAAATATGTTGCGAGTTTCTGTTTTTTTCATGCATAATTAAAATTATTAATGTTCAATTTCCTTTTACAGAAACCTGCTCGACAGAGACACGTTTTCCAAATCAGATCCAAGTAAGATTTTCTTTCTTGTCAGTTTTTGATAATCGTTGTTCAAATGCATACTGTACTTTGAAATATGCTCATCAAACTTTGAAAAGTTATTGAAATATTTCTCAGGCCTTGGTTTACTATGACACGGCGTACAGCCGTATAATCAACTGCTCTCAGCCTTGTTAAGAGCAGACTTTCTACAGTCTGAAAGCTTACACAATCACATGACTCATTGCTTTCTGTTTGCATTCTCTCGCACTGATTGTGTGAAGTAAAGCCTCCCGTTTCAGATCTGAATGTGGCACGGGCCTCAGAAATAGACGCACTGTGGGCAGCCCTGATTATTGTAATATTTGCCTTCAACTCAAGTCTTTCTGAAGAGAATATCTAAATGTCACACAGTTTGCCTTCGTTATCAGAGTAATCCAAATTCAAAAGTACGGGCGAGGAGAGCTGTCAAATGGATGATACTTAATGTTGTTATCCTACTTTGGGTGTTTTATAAGATTTCATAATTATTTTTTCCTGTTATTTTTAATGATTTTGATTATTTTAATGGCCTACTCAAATTCTTCTCATAAGTAGAATTTTATGAACATCATTTAGTCTAAATCACATTCAAAACCACATGGACAATTTCATTTGAAGTTTCATCATAGTATTCTAATAGCATTGATGTTTCACCACACCGTTATCAATGATACTTGTCAGGTTTCTGTAAATAAATACACATCCTCGCACCACTCACTCACTCACTTATTTTCTCTATCACTTAATCCTCCAGAACGTTTGTTTAGAATTACAATTCTTTATAGTCCCTCACTCTTATCATTCATTCACTTACCTCCCCTCCATTCACTTGTACTCACTCATTCATGTACTATACATACATTATCATTCAGAAGTTGTTGTTTTTTAGAAAGAAAGAAAGAAAGTGAGAACAAAGAAAAATAAATACACATTAAATTGGTCAAAAGTGACAGTAAAGACATTAATAATGTTAAAAGAGATTTCTATTTTAATTAAATGTTGCTCTTTTGAAGTTTTATTTCATCATTTAGCAGACACTTTTATCCAAAGCGACTTACATGGGAAGCAATTAGGGGTTGGTGTCTTGCTCAAGGACACTTTAGTCATGGTATTGAAGGTGGAGAGAGTGCTGTTCATTCACAATCCCCTCTTTCAATTCCTGCCAGCATGGGAATCGAACCAACAAACTTCAGGTTACAAGCCCGACTCCCTCACCACTAGGCCACGACTACCCAACCTGGGTTTTATCAACTCTTAATCAAAGAATCCTTAAAATTTTGACTTTCCCTCTTTCCACATAGTAATTATTGATTACTGAACTATTGTACTATTGTATAAAATTAATATCAAATTTTGCAATCGTGCTGATATTCAAAAAAGCACTCTTGTTTGTTTGACATTGCTTAACTATATTATGTTATAAACATAAAATAAAATAACTCATTTAAGGGCAAATCATATCTTAAATTTTGGGAGCATTTTTATTAAATTTGGTTGGATTTCTGACCTTGAATGACACTATTTTACATCAACGCTAGAACAACTTGCTTGTTAAGTTAATTGAGGGGCCTAAGCCTAAGTTGCGCTGGTTGTATTTAATTTCACAGCCGTGACAAAAGCTGAAGTTTAAGGAAAACACCATCGTTGCCTGGCTGTCACCATTGCAGGTCCAGGAGACGTGGATGCTGCTCGCCTGTGTCTGTGACGAGATGTTGGAGAGTGGGAGGGGCTCATGCAGTCTCACAGAATTATTAAGAATAAATTGTTGGGCACATGCTGAGAATTGATTGAGAATTGATGCCACGGCCACAGGCCAAATGTAAACAACAACTAAAAATATAGAATAAATTAATGAAAAAAGAGCAAAAAGGGCACTTATCTAATCAGAGGCCAAAAGGGAAAGTATGTGAGCAGCACTTGGGGAGCATGTGCCTGCAGGAATTACAATATGAAATATATTAATATAGAAAAGTTATTTTAAATTGTAATATTATTTCACAATGTTGCTATTTTACTGTATTTTTTATCAAATAAATGTAGCCTTGGTGAGCATCAAAAACAAATCTTACACAACCCAAACTATGGAATGGTAGTTTTACCATTTACTCGTTCGTTTTCTCAGCCTTTTACTCAATCATTCACTCACTCATGCGGTCACTCTCTTACTCACTTGCTCAATTTTCAATGACTCTTTGAAACAGTAATTCATTGAGTCATTAATTATCTTGTTTAGACTTCAATTACACTTTAACTTAAGCAAAACTCACTAACTCGATGACCTGAACGATAAACTGACTCGATGATAAACTCAATGAAATCTGAACACTGCCTCATTTATCCAGCCATATATTAAATCACTCAAATATTCACTTATTCAATTGTTAATTTGCTACCTGATAAACTCACTCATTACAATTATTCATTGAGTCACTCACTCAAAATAGTAATAAATTGTGATTATTCCTTCAAAAATCTTTTCATTCATGTATTAATTTTAACAATAATTTGGAAAAAAAGAAAATAAAACAGAATTTGAGCCCTACATATTGAATTGCATAGCATTTTATTTTTCGTGGCATGGTATTGCATTGAATCGCATTCTTTAATCGAAGTGAAATTAGATTGCACTGTATCATAATAGGGGTGAATCACATCGCATCGGTAGCTGCCTCATATGTACTTTACTGTATGGCATCTTTGGCTATGCATTGAGATTTTCTTTCAGATTTGTTTGTCCCTTATTCCACTGTTTCGCTTACGTAAATTGCTGTAGCTATGTGTGACCTTTTTGTGAGTGTCTTTTTATTTTCATATTATTGCCATTTGTTTTCCTACTGGTCCTGTTCACGATCAACTGGACCAAGACGTCAGGTCTTCCTAGGCCGCTGACAGGGTCCTTGCATTCATGCAAGTGGGCACTTGTGCTGAGCCCCCATCTTAATTATGCTGAGTACTGTTGGCCCAGTCTCTTATTGTTACCATTAACCATGATACACATAGAAGAAAAATGTACACACACATTATAAGAAATGTTTTGCCACTGTCTGTTGCATGTTTCAGTATAGTTGTACACACACACACACACACACACACACACACACACACACATGCACACACACACATGCACACACACACACATACATTCTGTAGCCATCTTTCTCTGCCCACAGCTGGACATTGAGTCTCAGTCAATATTGTATGCATGAATTCATTAACTGTTTGTATGTGAAATCTGCATACATATATTTCTTGTACACCTAATTTTAATTATAGGCCAATTAAATACCTGTTAAACACTTTATTTTCACTATTTGTCACGCTCGGGAGGACAGGAGACGAGGATACGGGTAACAAGCAGGTTTTAATGAACAGAATGCAACACGAAACAGCGT
The DNA here is from genome assembly GCA_037194245.1 of Opsariichthys bidens. Taxonomy (NCBI): domain Eukaryota; kingdom Metazoa; phylum Chordata; class Actinopteri; order Cypriniformes; family Xenocyprididae; genus Opsariichthys; species Opsariichthys bidens. Next base: position 5,537,979 of record CM074287.1, on the reverse strand, counting down.
ACGTGGTAGTACAAACAACGACCGACAATGACTAACGAACAGACAGGAACTTATATACACAGAAGATAATTAGACACAGGTGATAAGGGTAACTGATTAAACTAAACTGAGGACAGGTGTAGACATGACGTAAGACGGAACTAAACATGACAGAACTGAACATGTGACACTATTAAATACCCATTATGCATTTTATTGCCACTTATTGCCAAATATTTTCTTCATTGTATTTAAAATAAACACCTCTCTGAGCTGATATGCATCGGGAAAAGGGAGAATAATGAGTTCAGAAAAAAGCCTCTGACAACAAGGCGGGCTATTTGCACTTGATGTAAATAGACACTCCATTATTTATTTATGATGAGCTATCCATTAAATGGTTAATATTTTGTTCATCTTACTGTGATTATTAAAAGGGTTAAAAATTAAAATTTGGGATCAACTCTCCCTCATGACATTCAAAAAGTCTATGAATTTTATTTTTCTGTGTAAAGCAATAGAAGGTATTTTGAGATTTTTTTTTTATTCATACAATGGACGTTAATGGGCATTAAAACTGCTTGATTACCAACATTCTTCACAATATCTTCTTTCATGAAAGTAATACAGGTTTAGAACGACATGAGGGTGAGTTGAAAATGGCAGCTTTGTAGCTCATCCAGTAAGATTTTAATCTCATCGCATTCCACCCCTTTTAAGCTATTTCTCTTCAAACACAGTAGACTACGAGATTACACACTACACAAACTGCATCTGAGTTAAATATGTCAAAGGTCTTCTGGCATTTGAAAAATTCTCTGCTTTTGTGTAACCCAATCTCTCCCTTTCTCTTGCTTTTCTCTCCACAGTATGTGTGCTGTACACCCAAGGCATTGGCAACAAAGAGTGGCGAGAGGTGAGCGAAACAATCTGGCCTAGTCATGTTGACCTCTTGAAGGGCCTGGCAGACCCTTGGTCACATACATATTCATACATGTAAATGTGGGGTTGAAATATTCTCAGAATAATAATCTCAGTTGAAACTCTTATTTTTCTGTTCTTCATATTTTTGCCTTCCCAGCTAATCAGAGGAAATATCAGGCTCTCTAAAGCACCATTACGAGGGTCATTTATTTATTAACCTCCATCACCCAGCCCGTGCTTATATCAAGACATCTCCAGCCCACTTTTCAAATCAGTTCATTAAAACGTTAAGTCCCTTTCACATGACATGCATCAAGGATTCAACGCACCTCTCAACGTTGTCATATGCCTCTTTGACCTCCATATGAAAGGTGTTGGGTAGCAAGAAATTGGGAGGTGTACACAGTAAAAATTGATAACTTGTATTTGCACTTAAAACATAAAAATAAAGTCCTGCCTAGTGCTCCGATAAAGAAAAGAATTAGAATTTTTTTTTTTGTGTATATGAAAATTTTGTAATGTAAATTAAAGTGTGGTCACATTGCAAAATTTCAAGCGCAAAAAAGATGCATTGTGTGTAGACTTTAGTGCAGAGATGTATGAAGCAAAGTTCACACAGAAGTCGCACAAATCGTGTGGAATCCTATTGAAATGACTGGATTTCACCTGCAAAATTTTTCCAAACAACAGTAAATGTGACCACACCTTTAAAACTAGAACTAGTTTAAATTATGTAATGAATCAGTCACTCTATCTTGTTTTGATAACATACTGTAATGAAGAGTCAACGGAGTGAGATCCAAATGCAGGCTTTTATTAATAGAAGGGATGAAACAGGCAATGGTCAGATACCAGCAAACAAGAATGTCACGGAAACGTTGAACAGGCAGATGGATCAGGGCAGGTGGCAAAACAATACAGTCCAGTAACACTAAGCAATAAGTTCAGGGGGCAGGCAGTGAACAATGACGGGGAAAACAGGCAGTATTAAAACAGGCAGACTAGACAGGAATATAACGCTCAAAAATGTTAAACACTAGGAAATAACAAGACCTCGCAAAGGTGTGTGTGTGTGTGCTGAGCTTAAATAGTAACCCTGATAGGCTGCAGCTGGTGAGGTGATCAATGATTACGGGCTTATCGGAAATGTAGTCTGGAAATGTAGTCACTCTTTGAGTGAATGTGTGATAGTCCATGGTGAAGTGCCCTCCAGAGATTGTAGAGGACACTTCAGCTGATGATCGTTACACATACGTATTACATATTATTTTAGTTTGCCGTAACTACTGAAATGTATGCACATTATAAAAGTGCCAGTGGTGTTTTTTACATGACAAATATGTACATGACTTTTCCAGGTCTAGAAATCAATTAAAACTACCTCAAGATTGTGAGAACCATGGTTTTCAAAGGGAAAAAAAATTTTGTTAAGGGGGTGGATTAAAATATATTGATGTAAATCATTTCAACTGACCATCCTTTGTTTTTCAGTTTGGGCGGACGGAAGTTATCGATAACACTTTGAACCCAGATTTTGTGCGCAAATTCATATTGGACTACTTCTTTGAAGAAAGACAGAACTTAAGGTTTGATCTGTAAGTATCAAAAGATATTCCTTTAGTGTTGGCTGCAATTACAGTAGTGGTCAAAAGTGATGTCGAGCCTTGGAAAATTGACGTTCACCTTTTATTCAAAAACTTTGTTAACATATTGCGTAGTTCTGCTAAGAGTCAATAGTTTTGTTTTTTCCAAATTGTGTGGACATAATTTTTTGATGGTGGATCTGATGAAGAAGCTGTCAGTGTTAAAAATATTGATTTTGTAACAAAGACGCATTAAATTAAAGATTTACCCATAATTTAATAACACTTGTTAAATGTAATATTTTACCCAATCCTAAAATGAATACCTATTTTTCATACTGTACATTCTAATTTTGTAATGCATAAATTCACTTGCAGTGTTTAAAAGTACTGATTTTTGTTTAATTTTTAATATATTTACAAAGAAAATAGTATATGAGCCATTTATTGGCTATTGGCCAAAACATGAAGAAAAAATTAAAAACACATAAAACATGATATTGAATGTTTTTGAAGCTGGAGGAGTGTTAGATTTTAAAATAAATAAGTTTGACCAGAGTTCTTGTGGCAAGAAGAATTTATTCAAAGTAGTAGTGTAGCACATTTTTTCAGCAGCGATATCAGCATGTCGGCCTCCAAAATATCTTAACCCAAACTTTATACATGAAGACGAAAGGGCTACAAACAATAGAAAACTGTTAGGACCTCCCACAGGAGATTGATTTACCCTGCAATCTACTCTGAGTAATGCTGTTTCTTTGTCATTCACACCCATCAGTTTCTGTTGGCCACCTTTACAGACACAGAGTTGATTGCATCTGAGGCACAGTCACAATGTAAATGCATCTGACTCAATCTTTCAGGAGAAAATTAGATGGAGTTTTTCGCCCTACCACCTTACTTTTGCCTACATCACGCGTGACCTTTCAACATAATGCGTGGTGGATCACAGAGCAGTACAAAACGAGCATTAGTGGTTAAATAGTAAGCTGCACTGAAACTGCAATTTGAACCTTCCACTCGTTGAACCCCACTGAAGTCCACTATAAGGACAAAAATACTGTAATGTTTTCCTCAAAAACCCTAATTTCTTTTCGGCTGAAGAAAGAAAGACATGAAAACCTTGTATGACATAGGGTGAGTAAATTTATAAGGAAATTTTAATCCTGAAGTGAATTAATCGTTTAACTACTTTAGTTAACGTGAACTAAGAAAAAACAGTCCTGAACAAACAATGATCAGCTGTTTTTTTATTAACTTTGTAGCAAAATTAGCGTGTGGAAAAAAGTGGAAATATTAATAATTATTCATAACTTATTATGATTGTTCATTTACAGCTCTTAGAGCGTGTAACCAGATCAATCATTTAAGTGACAACTTATTATCAGACAGGGTGTCAGAACAAAATGCATTGTGCACAAGTTTTATTAACTAGATCACAATCACATAACTAAACTAACAAACACATACATGTACACATCATATGTACACTGGTAAAGTGAGAGTGAAACCGGAAGTAGGAACCAGAAATGAAAAATGGGAAGAATCATCAAGAGTCAAGAGGCATTTATTTATCATTTGCATAGTTACCACTGGGGAAAACTGTGCATTGAAATGCTTGTGACGAGGCTCAGACATACAGTGACAATAACAGGACCATACAAAAGCCATGAATAAATAAAGTAAAACATAATATACATAAAAAAGACAAAAGGAAGGCACTGAAATAAAAGTGGCATGTGGTGTTTACAGGCAGAACAAAAAATACAAATAAATGGCAGTAATAGTTGCAATACGGGTGAACAGTGTTAGGAGTATTAAGTAGACTGAGGGACTGAGATAGGAATGCTGGGATAGAACAGTGTCCAGATTTTCAGTGTGAAGTGTCGCAGAGATACATGAAACAAGTAATAAATCTTAAGAACATTAAGTGTTCCTGAGTGTGACGAGCAGGGCGGGCGAGAGCCGTGAGGGAACGGTGCGAGGCCGGTGACGTGAGTGTTAACGAGCTTCAGGTGCTCGGCGCACCGGTCTCGAGTCCTTCACGGAGGAGCTCCAGAAGCATAAAGGAGGAGCGACGACAGTGAAGGACGAGAGAGGACCAGGCCTGGATTTTATGTTGTGTTTTATTTGGTTTATACTTTTTGGTTTTTATTGTGTTTATTTCTTTATTAAATATGTTGAATGTTCGCCGGTTCCCGCCTCCTTCTTCCCATATTTACGAACTTTGTTACACTGAGTAAGAAGTCTCAGTGTCCAAAGTGGCAGAAGTAAATCTTTGCAGTTAGTGATTGCAGGTCTAGATGAAGGACAGCTGGCTGTTAAGCAGTATGATGGCTTGAAGATAAAAATTATCACCAGTGATGAGCTCGGCTGTTCTCACCACTCTCTGAAGAGCTTTGTGGTCAGAAGAGGAGCAGTTGCCGTACCATACAGTGATACAGCTGGTCAGAATGCTCATAGTGCAGCGGTAGAAGTTCGACATGATGTCAGAGGAGATGCCAAACCTCTTCAGCCTCCCCTAGAGGCGCTGACGTGCTGTTCTCACAATGGTCTCTGAGTGTAGGCTCCAGGAAAGATCCTCAGATATTTGAAGGAACTCTTAACTCTTTCAATTTCCACTCCATTGATGTAAATGGGAACATGAACCTCTCTCTGTGACTTCCTGTAGTCCACTCCTTGGTCTTGCTGATGTTTAGAGTGAGATTGTTATCAGCACACCACGCTGTGAGTGCATTAACCTCATCTCTGTAGGATGTCTCATCGCTGTCCATGATGAGTCCTAGGATGGTTGTATCATCAGAAAATTTGAAGGTGATGTTGGAGCTGTGCTCAGCAGAGCAGTCGTAAATAAACTACGGGGCGGTAGTCATTCAGGCAGGAGACAGTTGTTTTTTCGGGAACTGGGATGATGGTGGTCTGCTTGAAGTAGGTTGGGATCACTGTCAGTCTCAAGGAGAGGTTGAAGATATTGGTGAAGACCTCTGCTAACTAGACAGCGCAGGCCCTCAGGACGTTCATGGATGCCATCCAGACTTGGAGCCTTCCGAACGTTGACTCTCTTAAAGGTCCTGCTCACTTCGGGTGTGGTTAGGACCAGACGGCAGGTGTGATGGTTAGCAGGTAGTTTCACAGCAGGAAATGTGTTGCCTGTCTCAAAGTGAGCATAGAATATATTGAGCTAGTCCGCTAAGGAGGCAGACAAAGACATATCTCTGCTTTTCCTTCCTTTGTAGTCAGTGATGTACCGCAAACTGCTCCACATACATTGGGGGTCAGAGCCATGATAATCTGACTCCACTCTGTCCCTAAAGTCTTTCTTGGCAGATCTGATAGCTTTTGGAGGTCATACCTGGACTTCTTGTAAGCAGTTAGATCCCCAGAGATGAAGGCTGAATGTGCTTTCAGCCTGGCACATACCTCGCCATTGACCCATGGTTTCTGGTTTGAAAATGATTTAACATTTACAGAAAGGACAGCATCCTCTGTGCATTTGTTGATATAGCATATCACAGAGTCTGTGTATTCATGTATGTTGTTTCTTGCTGCATCTTGAAACATTTGCCAGTCTGTTGATTCAACTGGCCAAAATTCTGAGATCGTAATAGACGCAAAGGACTATATTGCATTAAGAGCTCACTCAGGTACTGGGGAGCTAAGCCATTTAGTGCTTTGTAAGTTATTAGCAAGATTTTAAAATCTATACGATGTTTAATAGGGAGCCAGTGCAGTTTTGACAGAACCGGGCTAATATGTTCATACTTCCTGGTTCTAGTAAGGACTCTAGCAGCTGCGTTTTGGACCAGCTGTAATTTGTTTATCACGCAAGCAGGGCAACCACCCAGTAAAGCATTACAGTAATCTAGTCTTGAGGTCATAAACGCATGAACTAGCTGTTCCGCATTTGTCATTGAGAGCATATGTTGCAATTTAGATATATTTTTAAGATGGAAGAATGCGGTTTTACAAATGCTAGAAATGTGGCTTTCAAATGAAAGATTGGTATCAAAGAGCATACCCAGGTTCCTTTCTGATGAAGACGACTTAACAGAGCAGCCATCAAGGGTTAGACAGTATTCTAGGTTTTTATGTGCTGAAGTTTTTGGTCCAATAATTAGAATCTCTGTTTTTTCTGAATTTAGTAGTAGGAAATTACTAGTCATCCAATTTTTTATATCAGCTACGCATTCTGTTAATTTTGAGAATTGGTAGGATTCATCAGGGTGCGAGGAAATATAGAGCTGAGTATCATCAGCGTAACAGTGAAAACTAATGCCATGCTTCCTAATGACATCTCCCAAGGGTAGCATGTACTGAGTGAAAAGCAACGGTCCTAGAACTGAGCCTTGTGGTACTCCATATTTAACTTGTGATCGAAATGACATCTCTTCGTTTACTACTACAAACTGATAACGGTCAGATAAGTATGATTTGAACCATGCCAATGCAGTTCCACTAATTCCAGCATAATTTTCTAGTCTGTTCAAAAGAATATTGTGGTCGATAGTTTCAAAAGCAGCACTGAGGTCTAGTAACACTAATAGAGAGATACAACCACGATCTGATGATAAGAGCAAATCATTTGTTACTCTAATGAGAGCCGTCTCAGTACTATGGTACGGTCTAAATCCTGACTGGAAATCCTCACAGATACCATTTCTTTCCAAGTAGGAACACAGTTGAGATGATACTGCCTTTTCTAGTATTTTTGACAGAAAAGGTAGATTGGAGATCAGTCTGTAATTGACTAATTCTCCAGGATCAAGTTGTGGTTTTTTAATAAGAGGTTTGATAATAGCCTGCTTAAAATTTTTCAGTTCGTAACCTAGTGATAAAGATGAATTAATGATCTTAAGAAGAGGATCTATGACCTCTGAAAGCATCTCTTTCAATAGCTTAGTCGGTATAGGGTCTAGCATACATGTTGTTGATTTTGATGATTTAACAAGTTTAGACAATTCTTCCTTTCCTATAGCAGCGAATGAATGGAATTTTTCCTCAGGGATACTACAATCCACTGTCTGATGTGATACTGTAGTAGACAGTTGCATGGCTATAATTTTCTCTCTAATGTTGTCAATCTTGCAAGTAAAGAAGTTCATAAAGTCATTACTGCTGTGCTGTTTGGAAACATCAGAAGTTGAGGCTGTATTTCTCGTTAATTTAGCCACTGTAGTAAATAAATACTTAGGGTTGTGTTTATTTTCTTCTAAAAGATTTGAAAAATAAGCAGATCTAGCGGTTTTTACAGCCTTTCTGTACTCCATCATTTTCTCTCTCCATGAAATCCGAAAAACTTATAGTTTTGAATTCTTCCTTCTGCGCTCCAGTTTTCTGGCTTCTCTCTTAAGGGCCCAAGTGTGCTCATTATACCATGGCATTGGACTAATATCCTTAATCTTTTTTAAGCGCAAAGGAGCGACAGAGTCTAGAGTGTTGGAAAAGAGAGCGTCAATAGTTTGTGTTGCAACATCGAGTTCTTCTAAGCTGTCTGGTTTGCTAAGTTGATGAAACTGATCAGGAAGATTATTTATAAAGCAATTTTTAGTGGTAGAAGTGATGGTTCTAACATATTTATGGCAGACAGGCGGTTTTCCAGCCTTGGTTAAATGTAGCACGCATGAGACTAGATAATGATCTGAGACGTCACCGCTCTGCTGCAGAATTTCAACTGCATCAATATCGATTCCATGTGACAACTTTACATCTAGAGTATAATTACGACAATGAGTTGGTCCTGACACGTGTTCTCTAACTCCAATAGAGCTTGGAATATCTGTTAATGCCAATCCCAAAGCGTCTTTTTCATTATCTACATGTATATTAAAATCACCAACAATAAGGATTTTATCCACAGCCAGTACTAACTCCGATAGAAAATCAGCAAATTCTTTGAAAAAATCTGTATGGTGCCCTGGTGGCCTGTATACAGTAGCCAACACAAATTTCAAATGAGATTTGTCACTTACATTATCTAACGTTACATAGAGCACCATCACTTCAAAAGAGATATATTTGAAAGACTTTTGAGTAATACTGAAGATATTACTATAGATTACAGCAACACCTCCCCCTTTACCTTTCTGACGAGGTTCGTGTCGATAATAGTAACCTTGAGGGCCAGACTCATTTAAAGTAACGTAATCGTCTGGTTTTGTCCAGGTTTCTGTCAAACACAGCACATCTAGATTATTTTCTGTGATAATATCATTTACAATAAGTGCTTTTGAAGAAAGGGAACGAATATTCAGCAACCCAAGCTTTATCATTTGTTTATCTTTATAATCTCTGTTTACTACTTGTTGAACATCAATTAAATTATCACCCGTAAATGGGTTTGGAAGTTTTCTGTATTTATTAGTTTGGGGTACAGACGCAGTCTCTATCTGATAACATCTAGGTGAAAGAGTCTCTATGTGTTGGGATTTATCTGAATTCTGTGACGTGAGACAGCTAGCAGACGGTCGGTTTAGCCAGTCTGTCTGCTTCCTGACCTGGGCCCCAGTTAGTCAAGGTTGAGCTCTAAGACTCTAAGACTATGTGCCATATTATAGAAGAGCAGCACCACCCCAGGAGGGATGAATACCATCTCTTTTCAACAGGTCAGGTCTGCCCCAAAAACTTTTCCAATTGTCTATGAAACCTATATTATTCTGTGGACACCACTTAGACAGCCAGCCAGTGAGTGATGATTGTCTGCTAATTATCTCATCACTCCTACGAGCAGCAAGGGGTCCAGAAAAAATTACAGTGTCTGACATCATACGTGCGAGTTCACACACCACTTTAATGTTAATTTTGGTGATCTCCGACTGGCGAAGTCGAACATCATTAGCGCCAACGTGAATAACAATCTTAGAGTATTTACAATTAGCATTAGCCAGCACTTTTAAATTTGCTTTGATGTCAGGCGCTCTGGCTCATTTATGACATGTGAATCCCTCATCGCTGACAGAGGAAGCTATACTATGCAGTGCAAGTAGCAATGAAAGGAGAAGATGACATAGCTTACCATGTTCGTAGACCGACCCGACTTACCAGTTGTTTGATGAACTTGTAGAAAAAGGAGAGCGCGACAGAAATGACGGTGGGCACGGATAGCACAAACTAGTGTAATGCTAGCGCGTTGTGATGGTGATTTAGATTAAAAGAATGAAGGAACGGTGACAAACTTGCATGGTTAGCTGACTCAGTGGGAAACAGTCCTTCTCTCTCCTAGGTAAGCACATGGTGCTGGGAAGGTCATGGCCTACTGGCCTAGCAAGCCAACAGGCACCACTGTGCAGATGCAGTGTCGATTGGGTCCGGCAAGAGAGAGAGGGAGGAGACTACGCTTGCTTATGAACCTCGGGTGCTGGCCTCTCCTCCTCTGGGTTCGTGGACCAGTCATACTCAAGTTTTCAAAAGGAAAATTTATGATCTCTGCATTATAGCAGGATATTAACATGAGATATTTGTTTGTAACAAATTTGTATTATAAGACTCTAGAAGGTTCTTCTCACAGAGTTAGCTAGATGAAACATAAATTACTAAATGGGAAACGAAAGTTGGTGTTTAATCGATACCAATCACGCTAACTATGTGATTTTAATTTACCATATAGTAGTATGCAACTATAAAAACACTATAAAAGGAAAATCATGAGAGGGAAAAATTGGATACACGTTTATACATTTCTCACATAGTTACATTAACTGCACATTAATACATTAACTGATGTTAACAATGAGACCAAATTTAGTTTGTTTTACATTTCATTTTAAGTTTCATTTTAGCACTTCTAAAATAAACCTATTTTATTTCAGGGCGGTATTGAAAGAAAGGAAGGTTAACTTATTACCGTCACATATACCTTGAACTTGTGTTGAACCCCTGATTTTACCCAGAACTGCTTTGGTTGGGTAATTTTATGTGTAGAGTTTTCAATAAACCTCCTGTTGTTACAAACCGAGAGTTTATGCGCGAATGCGCGCCGACCGCGAAAGGCATTTCAATTAGGCGAACGATTTCAGATTTCAGGAGTTCGAACGCAGGAGAAAAAAAAAAAAAAAAAGGAAAAAAAAAAAAATTCAGTTGGAGGTGTTAAAAATGTTTTTAGTGCTTAGATTTTAAGAATATGTTAAGAATAAAAACATTTTAGCTAAAAAAAGCAAAGCAGAAGAGCAAGAGAGAAAAGAAAAGAAAAAAAAAAAAAAAAAAAAAAAAAAAAAAATAAAATAAAAAGTTTGATAATATAAAAAAAATGTCGTTGTTTATTTTGTTGTCCTTTTAAATTAAATTAAAAAAAATTTTTTGTTGTTGTAAATTTAGACAATTTTAAATTTTTTTTTTTCAATATTAATTTAATATATATGTAATTGTTTAATAAAAAAAAAAAAAAATGTTGAATTAAAAAAAAAAATGTTAAAATTTAAATGCTTGTTTTATAATTCCTTATTGGAGCCAGAAGAACTCTGAGCCAAGTTAAAATGAAACATAAAAACGTTCTCCAACAAGATGATATTTTCTAAATTTACTAAACTGTTAATGAAGTTTAAATTTAGTGTTTAATATCATTTAGTTTTCTATGCAGCCAATAGGAAGAAGGTTGAGGCCCATGAAACAGGTGGGGGTCCAAAAATTTGAGAGAACATCACATAAGCTGACTTCATAAATTGGCATTGATTTTCCTAAAATGTTTTTTTCTAAAATATTGACCTTACAATTATGGTGAATGGTGTTTCCTTTGGGCACTAGATTTATATTCTTGTATTTCTGATTTGATGCAGTGATGCAACAAGAAATCACAGGTCATATATTCATATGTAATTGAATTTCACAATTCATATATAAAATTATGTATATGACTAACAAAACCATCTTATTTTATGCTGAATAATGATTATTTATAAAGTTAATGGTAGCACATATAAACACAAACTGTTGGTGAAACTTTTAAGTGGTTCGATACAATTCTTCTAAATTTGTGACAATATTTTGAAATTGAATCTATTTGAGTCACACAGACTTCAATATTCAGCATGCTAAACACAACAGTGGTAACAATTAAATTTGATTTAAAGTAAATTATCAAATGCACTCTTTTTTAGTCACTAGAACTCAAGTGTGAGTCAACTTTACTTCCTAAGCTTTTGTCAGTACAACATACTATTCCTATTTCACTTTACTTAGTTTTTTAAGGCAATCTGTTTGCATGCTTTTTTTAAGTAAGTAGATTTTACAGTGTAGTGGGGACCAGTAATGAGGGCGATTTAATGGTTTAAACACCTAAAGATTTAGCACCCAAAAATATATTGTTACCTGCACATGGATTGACTTCCAATTAACATAATATCCTTCATTGACTGAAGGAGCTTTAATAGGAATGTGAGTTCCATCAATGCACAGAACCCTGAAAATGAAAGTTATGTAAGAAACATTTTAAAATGACTGTGACTGTATACAGTACCCTTACAAAAAAGAACTGCAGTATATTGAAGTAGAACTGCAGTAAAACTGTAGTATAAGTACAGCTGCAGTAAAATGAAGTACAACTGAAAGTTGCATGAAGTATAAAAACAGTAGAACTGCAGTTTTATTTTACTAGTACTTTAGATGTATTGCAGTATAGTTGTACTCCAGTAAAACTACAGACATTTTAGGTTACACTGCAATACTGCAGTTTTTTTGTGTCCAAAAAACTGCATTTTTCTATATGTAACAAAAACTGTAGTATTACTTCAAAAAAACTGCAGTAATCTTTTGTAAGGGTATTGATATATGGATAATTAAGTAGTGCTATGTAACTAAAATGGTCTCACAGAATATCATAGAAAGGACAAACCCGCCAATCTGTGGAATTCCTCTTTAATGACTCTCGATGGTTTATGGGCAGGGAACTGCACAAAAGTGTGTAGGAACCGTTTGAGTGCGAAGCATACTGTCCGAACAACCCTACACACAGTTGCCTTTCCCACATGCTCTGCATCGCCAACGTTATACAAAAAACTACCCGTCGCAAAAAAACGAAGGGCGATGCACAAAATGTGCTCTGTGTCAAGTGCTGATGTGTCACGTTTGATATGTAAGGTTTCAAAAGATTTGTTAAGTAAATTAACAAGTCTTTCGAAAAATGGTAACGCTCCGGCAAATATCCATTTGGATACGAAAACTTATCACCATCGCACGGTGGAAGAGATTCCGTATAATCTGTGCTTCTACATCCACTGGATCATCTTCAAAAGTGCATTTCATGCTCTGTCACCTCTCTGAAACAAACTAACCCTGAAACTAAACCTGCCCCAGAGCAGGTTATGTTCAGAGCGTAAGTTGCCATGGCTACTTACATACCTTGAAACTTACCTCCGTTTTTGGAACCGAAAGCTGAGGTTATCCGCCTACTTACCCTTAAACTTACCCAGGTATGTCACATAACCTGGTTTTTGGAATACCCCCCAGTTAGTTGCCTAGACTAGATTTCTTTCTTTTTTTAAGATTATTTATTTCAATTAACATTTTATTAAACTTACATTTTGTTTTAAATCAGCATCATTGCATTTTTAATTACAATAAATAATTTTAGATGTCCAAATCTTGGATCTTTGCAACTTTATTGTATAAAAATTCACCTTTTAATATTTGTTATTGCTTTGTGCCTGTCTAAATGTGTTTGTGTATGTGTGTTTTAAAGCATTTATGGGTGTATTTTAGAACAGATATGAGTCATTCTATATCCGTTGGCCCAAGTGTGTGTGAGGAAGTTGTTTGTGTGTCTTTAGGCTTCAGCATGAGTGTGTATGTCTTTAGGCTGAGTGTGTGTGTGTGTGTGTGTATGTGTGTATGTGTGTGTTGTCTCTGTGGATCGGTGTCCCCGCTCGACGGCCTGTCATACTGGGTCTGTAAATCTACAGCAGACATGAGAGGGGCCACGAGGTTGTGTGGGCAGTGCCTCTGAGACGATAACGAAACCAAAGCACCAATGATGAGGATGACATGGCACGCTTCCATGACAACAAGGGGGATTGAGCCCCACAAACTAATAGAAGAGCCAGACATATATATATATTTGTGAAGTCAAGGTATATGCAACCGTAGAGATATTTTATGACTCAGAGATCCTTCAACATTTGTTGCTTTTCTTGTCTTCTATCTTTTTTTCTTTCTCTCTTTATGTCTTTATCTCTCCATTGCGCTGTGACAGGGGAGAAGAGAATGATTCATGATGTCTCTGCTTTAATGATGTTGTTCTTCCTCTTTAATGAGAAACAGGCAAGCGTGAACTCCCCTCATAAGACTGTAATCTAATTAAAGCCCAGCTCAAAGTGGTCTCCCACCACTGATTTTGGAACCAACCTCTGCATTCCTTCTTTTCCATTGAAAGCCTTCCTGAGAAAGCATCACTACTACTTCTACTCATACTTGGGGTTGGAGATTTAAATAAACCCCTGACACTTAGTATTAAACTTTGGCACATCATTTGCCCTGCATCGTTTGGGCTACATGTATAATACTTTAAATTGTGTAGAAAATCATTCAGCTTGTTGAGGTAAAGTGTGCTGTTACATTTCTGTACATAAGCACAGCAACCACCTAGTACCACACAAGAATAGGGCTGTGTATTGGCAAAGACTTCACAATACGGCACAAAGCACGATACAGTGTATAATGAAATATTGTGATACAATACATATTGTGATATATTGCTATATACTTTATGTATATATATATATATATATATATATATATATATAGGTGTCAGGGAATACTGAATGAGGACCCAGATGCAATGAGCTGACAAGGGGTTTATTGACAAAACTAGAAACAACAGGGAAGGTGAAGTGTGAAACAGTTCAAACAGCAGGGCAGGGCAGACGACACTATGACAGGGAAGACGGCAGGGCAGAGGGGTGACCACTGGAACCAGGCGCAGGAGACAACTGACTTGACTGCTTGGGTAGCAGCACCAGGCAGGACGATGGTGGAACGAACCAAACAGGAACCCGGGACTTTGATGTTTTAGTCTCCCAGCAGTGGCTCCAGACTTGGTTGCCAGGCAGACGGACACAGTGGCCAGGGAAACTCAGGACAGGGCAGGAACCAACACGAGACACCCATACACACACACGACAAGAATCAGACAAGACAACAAGAAAGAACAAAACAAGACTGACTCAAACACCACTAAATAATAACTAAATAACTAAAGTAGCTAAGATAAAAACTCAAGAGAAATAAACAAAAAGAAATAAAACAAGACTGCGATCTGACAGGGAACTAGAGAAACAAAGGAGAAAATGGTTAATGAATAATCAAATCAAAAATAAAGGCAAACACCAAAATAAAGCTTGGAATTACTTGAGTAAAAACTAAGAGAGCTAGACTAAATCAACAAGGGGGAATAACAGACACGATAAACTAACACTAGAACAGACTAACCAGTAGCAAGAACACTGTACGCACAAAGGATACAACGAACCAGCAAAGACATGAGGAGAGGAAGCTCAATATAAGGGAGCAGAGAAACATGAGGATCAGGTGAACACAATTAGTGAAACGAGGACTAGACCGGACTAAACAAGGGGGCGTGGAAACCGCAAACAAGGAGGCAGGACAAGAGAAGCACATGGCAAACACAAACAAAGAAAAAGCCATGTGCTGACACATAACACAAACATAGAGACATGAAACAAAGACAACACAGACAAGGCTGTCAGGGCAGAACCCTGACAGTACCCCTCCCCCAATGGACGCCTCCAGGCGTCCACACTGGGCAAAGGGGTCCAAGGAGGTACCAACTGGGAGGGTGGGAAGGGAACAAAACCTGGAGTTCTAGAACATCCAGGAAACACAGGGGGTGGGACTGGGAGGGAGGAAAATGGTCCAGGGGAAAAATTTGGAACTGACCAGGGCGGTGCCATCTTAGGGAATCCATAAGGGCCAGGTAGCACAGAGGGTGGGAAGGAAGGAGAGGGAATATTAATACGAGCCTTTCTGAGGGCATGGGAGCGCATCACTGATGGAGACTTCAGCCTTGGCTTTGTGTATGAGGTAGACTCAGAAACACCTTCAGGGACTACTGGGATGTTCTCAGGAGACTCTGCGACAGACACTGGGCTTGGCTCTGCGACAGACACTGGACTTGGCTCTGCGACAGACACTGGACTTGGCTCTGCGACAGACACTGGACTTGGCTCTGCGACAGACACTGGACTTGGCTCTGCGACGGCGCCCTCCTGGGCTGCACTGGCGGGCTCTGCGACGGCGCCCTCCTGGACTGCACTGGCGGGCTCACTGGCTCAGCAATGACTGGCGTGGATTCGGTCAATTCAGGGATGATTATAGAAGAATTAGACATCCTTGGTATGACTGCAGTGGTCTTGATTGACTCTAGCGCAACTGCAGTTATAGTCTCAGCAGACCCTAGGTTGACTTGAATTGACTTGACTGGATCTGGAGTCGCTGAAACAGTCCTTGATGGCCCTGGGGGGACTGGAACCACTTCTGCAGGTAATGGGGTGACTGAGGCCGACTCGAGGATGACGAGAGTGGGCTTGACAGGCTCTGGGATGACCAGAACTGGCTTTAGGATAACTGGAAGAGTCTCCACGGACTCTGGAATGACTGGAGCTGACTCTGTGGAGACAGGGACTGATGCAGCAGCCTGGGCTGCCCTCTTCCTTCTCAACCTTCTTTTTACAGTGGGACGTAGAGGATCGAGAGCTTGACCCGCTGATGGAGGCAGGGTGAGGTGGTCACTGCAGACAGGCTCTGGCGGTGTCAGGATCTGCCAGTCTTTGCAGTGGTGAAGATATTTGGAAAAATACCAGAAGTTCAGGATCTTTAATTGATCCATCTCCCATTGTGGTATAGGATCATCCAAACAGAGATTGAACACCTCTTTAAGGGTTGAATCAGGGTACTCCAAGCCCCTTGCCATGGTCCAGAAGAACTGGGCAAAGAACTGTACATCCCGGCCCTGCTGGTGAAGCGAAGCCAACCCTTGTTGGAGTGCCAGTCTCTCTTGGGCAGTCACAGGGGGAACTATACGGATGCTCATTGAAAATAAATATGTAGATACCACAAAAATCATATAAAAATAATTTGCATTAAGTATACAACATTTATAAAGTTAGCTGAAATAGTCAGGATGTTATAAAAAAAGTGCATTAAGTAAACATTTATAAAACTGAAATAGTATTGAAATAAGTTGAATAGAGGTGTGACCCCTTTAAGAATGACGGTAAGTATGCGGGTATACAGTATTTCATTTTCTGTGGCTCATTTAAGTTGTTTTGCTGTTGACAGTGAGACGTTTGTGGAAGACAAGTTCATCTTGAGGTTGGATTAAAACACAAAGTGTGAAAATGGTTCTGTGAGTCTGACTGTTTCCTGCTGTAGCTTGAGTAATGTTTTGACATCGTCCGCTCCAAGACCGCGCCCGAGCTCTTCCTCGACTGTACGAAACACTTCCAAAACAAAAGAAATCGGCAGTCGCGAGGATGCAAGCTTATATTTTCTGCTATGCTCACTCCTGCTTACTTCTGAAACACTGGCCATTTGTATACTGGCAACTGTTACCTTTTAGACAACGAGTCAGTGATATCCGCAGGAGCAGAGGAGGAGGTCGATTGACACAGAGGGATTTAATGAAATTTTAACATAATTTTAAATCCATTTAATACATGATTTAAAATACTAGAAGTTGGAACATAATGACTCTATCATGAATATAGCAAACTATGGTGATAGTTATCGATATTTCTGCACAGCTCTACCATACAAACCATACAATCGCCACCCAGAACATACTATCAACCAATTCTAGAAAAACCCTAGCAACTAGGGCTGGGCGATTTTATTTTTTTCCGATTAATTCAAATTTAATGTGTTGCCACAATTTTATTACTTTTAAATTGAGAAGTCACGGTTTTGAATAAAAATGTTAGTTGCAATTAGACGTTCACAATTCAGCAATGAAAACAGTTCAGACAAGAAAATGATCCGACCACATGATGGCGTGCCTGATAAACTGCTCTAGTGTGACGTAGAACATCGACAAAGCCGCCACCCACACAGCAAAATTTGTCTGGCCCACCTCTGGGCCTCACCCTTGCTGCAGTTCTGGCCCAGTTCTGGCTGGGTCTCCGGCTCAAAACTGGCCCACACACTGAAAACCGACACACAATTTCCTCTGGCCCAGATATCACCCGCTGACTTAAACTGACTAAATTCTTTTGTGGCCCAGGTCTGGCCCAGCCACTATAAGACAGATCTGGCTGAGAGTCGGCTGGGTCCCCGGGCCAGATGTGGGCCTGTACCAGGCAATGAAACACAAATTCAACCATTTAAAAAGACTAAGGGTTTTTATTATAAAATCAACAAATGCACTTAAAAATAAACATGCATTAACAATCAACAAATACAGTAATATTAATAATAGCAGCACATTTTTTAAACCAAAAAATAAATAAAATAAAATAAAATAATGTGAAGCAGCTCTAAAAAGAAAACGCCTCGGTTACATAGGTAACCCTCGTTCCCTGAAGGAGGGAACGGAGACGTACATCAGATGAATAGGAACATCTCGATGTGGATGGAAGAACATCACCTGCAGCTCAACCTGGCAAAGACTGAGCTTTTAGTCTTCTCTGCCACTCCTACTCTACAACACAACATGAACATACAGCTGGGTACAACCACCATTACCCCATCAAAGTCAGCCAGAAATCTTGGAGTTATCTTCGATGACCAACTGACCTTCAGAGACCACATCTCCAAGATGGCGCGGTCATGCAGATTTGCACTTCGCAACATCAGGAAATTCCGTCCCTTCCTGACTGATCACGCAACACAACTGCTTGTCCAGGCCCTGGTCATTTCAAAGTCAAGTCAAGTCAAGTCATCTTTATTTATATAGCGCTTTTTACAATGCAAATTGTGGCAAAGCAGCTTTACATTAATAAGAAAATGGGGTCATTGTGCAGCTTATTCTATATATTATTGATTCTTTCCGTTGCAAATATCAATAGTTATTAGTCTAGTTAATTTAGGTATATCAGCACTGCAGAAAACAGTGACGTAATCGTCTGGCTCGGCTCAGTTCACATACAACGGCGCCAATGCAGGCATATCAAAAACACTGCTGATTATCAAGCAAGTGTCCCCAACTTAAGCAAGCCAAAGGCAACAGCGGCAAGGAACCAAAACTCCAACAAATGGAGAAAAAAACCTTGGGAGAAACCAGGCTAAGTTGGGGGGCCAGTTCTCCTCTGGCCAACAGTGAACACTTGTCCGATACTCAGGCAGAGTTACGGGTCATTAAACCGATTTGGAATCGCAACAGTCAAAATATTTAATCTAGTTCCATCTAGTTTAAGATCTTTTTGATCACGCCGGTATGGGACGGTTTGTTGGGATATGTGCCACTGGCTGATGAGTCGGTAAGGTCTTAACAAAGGATGGGCTAGTTAACATAGTCTCCGCCGACACCACAGGCCACATTGCTGCCGCACACAGGCACAGGTTCCCCGTCCAACCCGGACACGGCCAAGATCCAGCCAATCACGTTAATTGGTAAACCTCGGGATAAGCAGAGAGACAAAAAGTTAGCGTAGACGCCATTCTTCTTCTGATGTACCGAGTACATCTGGTGTTATAGGAAGTGTTCCCGGTTCCGGCTGACCTGATCTATGCAGCCTAACAATCCTTTAACGGATATGAAGACAAAAGTTTATAGTGCGTCATGTGTATGCCAAGTTAAATAGATGCGTTTTTAGTCTAGATTTAAACTGACAGAGTGTGTCTGCTTCCCGAACAATGCTAGGAAGATCGTTCCAGAGTTTAGGTGCCAAATAGGAAAAGGATCTACCGCCTGCGGTTGATTTTGATATTCTAGGTATTAACAACTGGCCAGAATTCTGAGATCGTAATAGACGCGGAGGACTATAATGCATTAAGAGCTCACTCAGGTACTGGGGAGCTAAGCCATTTAGTGCTTTGTAAGTAATTAGCAAGATTTTAAAATCTATACGATGTTTAATAGGGAGCCAGTGCAGTTTTGACAGAACCGGGCTAATATGTTCATATTTCCTGGTTCTAGTAAGGACTCTAGCTGCTGCGTTTTGGACCAGCTGCAATTTGTTTATCACGCGAGCAGGGCAACCACCCAATAGAGTGTTACAGTAATCTAGTCTTGAGGTCATAAACGCATGAACTAGCTGTTCCGCATTTGTCATTGAGAGCATATGTCGCAATTTAGATATATTTTTAAGATAGAAGAATGCGGTTTTACATATGCTAGAAATGTGGCTTTCAAATGAAAGATTGGTATCAAAGAGCACACCCAGGTTCCTAACTGACGAAGACGACTTAACAGAGCAGCCATCAAGTGTTAGACAGTATTCTAGGTTTTTATGTGCTGAAGTTTTTGGTCCAATAATTAGAATCTCTGTTTTTTCTGAATTTAGTAGTAGGAAGTTACTAGTCATCCAATTTTTTATATCAGCTACGCATTCTGTTAATTTTGAGAATTGGTAGGTTTCGTCAGGGCGTGAGGAAATATAGAGCTGAGTATCATCAGCGTAACAGTGAAAGCTAATGCCATGCTTCCTAATGACATCTCCCAAGGGTAACATGTACAGAGTGAAAAGCAACGGTCCTAGAACTGAGCCTTGTGGTACTCCATATTTAACTTGTGATTGAAATGACATCTCTTCATTTACTACTACAAACTGATAACGGTCAGATAAGTATGATTTGAACCATGCCAATGCAATTCCACTATTTCCAACATAATTTTCTAGTCTATTCAAAAGAATATTGTGGTCGATAATGTCAAAAGCAGCGCTGAGGTCTAGTAACACTAATAGAGAGATACAACCATGATCTAATGATAAGAGCAAATCATTTGTAACTCTAATGAGAGCAGTCTCAGTACTATGGTACGGTCTAAATCCTGACTGGAAATCCTCACAGATACCATTTCTTTCTAAGTAGGAACTAAGCTGAGATGATACTGCCTTTTCTAGTATTTTTGACAGAAAAGGTAGATTGGAAATCGGTCTGTAATTGACTAATTCACCAGGATCAAGTTGTGGTTTTTTAATAAGAGGTTTGATAATAGCCTGCTTAAAATTTTTCGGTACGTAACCTAGTGATAAAGATGAATTAATGATCTTAAGAAGAGGATCTATGACCTCTGGAAGCATCTCTTTCAATAGCTTAGTCGGTATAGGGTCTAACATACATGTTGTAGATTTTGATGATTTAACAAGTTTAGACAATTCTTCCTTTCCTATGGCAGCGAAAGAATGGAATTTTTCCTCAGGGATACAACAATCCACTGTCTGATGTGATACTGTAGTAGACAGTTGCATGGCTATAATTTTCTCTCTAATGTTGTCAATCTTGCAAGTAAAGAAGTTCATAAAGTCATTACTGCTGTGCTGTTTGGAAACATCAGAAGTTGAGGCTGTATTTCTTGTTAATTTAGCCACTGTATTAAATAAATACTTAGGGTTGTGTTTATTTTCTTCTAAAAGATTTGAAAAATAAGCAGATCTAGCGGTTTTTACGGCCTTTCTGTACTCCATCATTTTCTCTCTCCATGAAATCCGAAAAACTTCTAGTTTTGAATTCTTCCAGCTGCGCTCCAGTTTTCTGGCTGCTCTCTTAAGGGCCCGAGTGTGCTCGTTATACCATGGCGTTGGACTAATATCCTTAATCTTTTTTAAGCGCAAAGGAGCGACAGAGTCTAGAGTGTTCGAAAAGAGAGCGTCAATAGTTTCTGTTGCAACATCGAGTTCTTCTAAGCTGTCTGGTTTGCTAAGTTGATGAAACTGATCAGGAAGATTATTTATAAAGCAATTTTTAGTGGTAGAACTGATGGTTCTAACATATTTATGGCAGACAGGCGGTTTTCTTGCCTTGGATAAATGTAGCACGCATGAGACTAGATAATGATCTGAGACGTCATCGCTCTGCTGCAGAATTTCAACGGCATCAATATCGATTCCATGTGACAATATTAGATCTAGAGTATGATTACGACAATGAGTTGGTCCTGATACGTGTTGTCTAACTCCAATAGAGCTTAGAATATCTGTTAATGCCAATCCCAAAGCGTCTTTTTCATTATCTACATGTATATTAAAATCACCAACAATAAGGACTTTATCCACAGCCAGTACTAACTCCGATAGAAAATCAGCAAATTCTTTGATAAAATCTGTATGGTGCCCTGGTGGCCTGTATACGGTAGCCAACACAAATTTCAAATGAGAGTTGTCACTATCATTATATAAACTTACATAGAGCACCATCACTTCAAAAGA
Source organism: Opsariichthys bidens (assembly GCA_037194245.1). NCBI lineage: Eukaryota > Metazoa > Chordata > Actinopteri > Cypriniformes > Xenocyprididae > Opsariichthys > Opsariichthys bidens. The sequence goes on along the minus strand of CM074287.1, from coordinate 5,516,183 downwards.
GATATATTTGAAAGACTTTTGAGTAATACTGAAGATATTACTATAGATTACAGCAACACCTCCCCCTTTACCTTTCTGACGAGGTTTGTGTCGATAATAGTAACCTTGAGGGCTAGACTCATTTAAAGTAATGTAATCGTCTGGTTTTAACCAGGTTTCTGTCAAACACAGCACATCTAGGTTATTTTCTGTGATAATATCATTTACAATAAGTGCTTTTGAAGAAAGGGATCGAATATTCAGCAACCCAAGCTTTATCATTTTGTTATCTTTATAATCTCTGTTTACTACTTGTTGAACATCAATTAAATTATCACCCGTAAATGGGTTTGGAAGTTTTCTGTATTTATTAGTTCGGGGTACAGACACAGTCTCTATCTGATGATATCTAGGTGAAAGAGTCTCTATGTGTTGGGATTTATCTGAATTCTGTGACGTGAGACAGCTAGCAGACGGTCGGTTTAGCCAGTCTGTCTGCTTCCTGACCTGGGCCCCAGTTAGTCAAGGTTGAGCTCTAAGACTATGTGCCATATTACTAGAGAGAAGAGCGGCACCACCCCAGGAGGGATGAATACCATCCCTTTTCAACAGGTCAGGTCTGCCCCAAAAACTTTTCCAATTGTCTATGAAACCTATATTATTCTGTGGACACCACTTAGACAGCCAGCCATTGAGTGATGATAGTCTGCTAATTATCTCATCACTCCTACGAGCAGGAAGGGGTCCAGAAAAAATTACAGTGTCTGACATCATACGTGCGATTTCACACACCTCTTTAATGTTAATTTTGGTGATCTCCGACTGGCGAAGTCGGACATCATTAGCGCCGACGTGAATAACAATTTTAGAGTATTTACGATTAGCATTAGCCAGCACTTTTAAATTTGCTTTGATGTCAGGCGCTCTGGCTCCCGGCAAACATGTGACTATGGTGGCTGGTGTCTCTATTTTCACGTTCCGTGTAATAGAATCGCCAATAACTAGGGCACTTTCAACAGGATTCTCAGTGGGTGCGTCACTGAGTGGGGAGAACCTGTTTGATGTTCTAATCGGAACGGAAGAGTGGTGTTTTTTAACACGACTAGGCCGCCTCACGGTCACCCAGTTGCCCTGCTGCACGGGCTCTACAGCCGGAACCGAAGTTCACTAGGCTAGTCGCATCCAAAACAGTATCTGAAGCGCTTGCATTCTTACTATCCTCAATTAAAGTTTGGATGCGTGTCTCTAATTCTAAGATTTTCTCTGTCAGCCTGACTATTTCCCTACATTTATGACATGTGAATCCTTCATCGCTGACAGAAAAAGCTAAACTATGCATGTGACAGGCAGTGCAAGTAACAATGAAAGGAGAAGATGACATAGCTTACCGTGTTTGTAGACCGATCCGACTTACCAGATGTTTGATGAATTTGAAGAAAACGAGAGCGCGACAAATGACGGTGGGCACGGATAACACAAACTAGCGTAATGCTAACGCGTTGTGATGGTGATTTAGATTAAAAGATTAGAAACTAGCGATGTCAGATTAATGTGATAGGCAATATAAGACAATATCAGATATATAGTGAAGATAAAGTAGACAGAAAAAAATGACAATAAATAGATTCAAATAAAGCTATGGAGCAACAGACTCAAACAATTCAGCAGCGAGGCAGACAGAAGCAATCGATCAAGCTTGATTACTGCAATGCTCTTCTGGCTGGTCTGCCGTCAAGTGCAATCAAACCTCTTCAAATGATCCAGAATGCTGCTGCACGTCTTGTCTTCTATGAGCCTAAGAGAACCCACGTCATACCCCTCTTCAACTCTTTGCAGTGGCTACCCCTTGCTGCTCGCATCAAGTTCAAAGCGCTGATGCTTGCTTACAGGTCCACCACAGGCTCTGCACCTTCCTACCTCCACACACTGCTACAACGCTACGTCCCCACCAGAAGCCTGCGATCAATAAAGGAACGAAGGCTTGTGGTACCTTTCACAGTGAGGCACAAAATCACTCTCCAGAACATTCTCCTTCACTGCTCCCTGCTGGTGGAATGATCTCCCTACTTTCATCAGGAATACAGAATCCCTGACAATATTCAAGAGACAGCTGAAAACTCATCTCTTCCGTGAACACTTAATCCCCTCATAAAAAAACCCTTTCCTTCCGTTTTCCTTTCCTACTCTAGTTTATGGTACTGAGCAATGTAAGAAACTTGTATTGTGAGCACTTCCTGTGTTATTTGCCAATTCACGAAGAATCGCTTGTTTGTTTTCCTCACTTGTAAGTCGCTTTGGATAAAACTAAAAGCGTCTGCTAAATGTAAATGACTAAATATGGAAGAACTGGCTCCACTCGATGAGAGGTGGGTCTGCCAGAAGGAAAGACACAGGCTTCAATTAGGAGCAACCATGGAACCAGCCATTTGGGATTCCAGTAGGGTCACTCATTTGGAACCCAGCCTAAATCCGGTTATCAAGGATACAGTGGAGTATAGGCCTGGCACCAGATGCTCCGTAAAGTTGGCTGCCGAAGGGATATCGGAGGACCAGGGTCTGCCTTGTAGGAACTCTCTGGAGAAATAAGCACATATAAGCGCAGCAAGCCGACACTAAGCCGGGGCCTCTCCGTGCCTCTGACCTGAGGCAAGAACACGGGAGGAGACCAACTCAACACGAAGGCTATGGAACCTAACAAACGTGTTAGATATCACCCAGCCCGTAGCTCTAAAGATGTTTGTCAGGGAGGCATCATGAGCCAGTGCCCAGGAGGATGCGACACCTCTCGTGGAGTGCGCATGCAATCTAAGCGGGCAGAGCACGTCCTGAGCTTGGTAGGCCAGGGTGATGGCATCCACTATCCAGTGGGCCATCCTCTGCTTGGAGACAGTTTTTCACTTCTGCTCTTCGACCGAAAAAGACTGCAGGTCCCCTACCCTCTTGATGGAGGCCAATGCAGCCAGCAGCAAAGTCTTAATTGACAGAATCTTTAGGTCTGCTGACTGCAAAGGCTCAAAGGGAGCATTCTGGAGCACTCTTAGCACCAGAGCCAAGTCCCAAGAGGAGGATTTAACCGTCTCGCCTCCTTAAGGAACCCAACGACCAGGTCGTGCTTACCAACAAATTTGCCGTCTATGTGGTCGTGGTATGCAGAAATACCGGCAGCATGGACTTTGAGGGTGGAGGAGGACAGCCTACGCTCCAACCCCTGCTGCAAGAAGGAAAGTATGACTCCGATCGAGCATCTTCGGGGGCCTTCTCGGCGAGAAGAGCACCACTCGACGAACCGGTTCCACTTCAGGGCGTAAGCACGTCTCGTAGACGGTGCATGTGCTGAAGTGATGGTGTTAGGGACCTCAGAGGGTCACCTCAGAGTCACCTAGAACCTCCACGTCCCGTACAGGGACCAGACACGGAGTTTCCAGAGGTCTGGGCACAGGTGCCAAAGGGTGCCAGGGAGGGGCTGTCGTGAGGAGTGAGAGTTCTGGGAACCACGTCCGGTTGGGCCAATAGGGCGCAACTAATAATACCTGCTCCACCTCTTCCGTGACTTTACACAGGGTCTCTGCAAGTAGGCTCACTGGGGGAAACGCATATTTGTGAAGGCCCCGGGGCCAGCTGTGCGTCCCGGACAGGGAGTAAAACAACTGGCAGTGGGAGGTTTCCAGTGAGGCAAACAGCTCACTGGAATCAGCTGGACCACCTGGGAGTGGAATCGCCACTCTCCCGGCAGCGCAGCTCATGAGCGCTCATCGGCTGTACGGTTGAGCACACCGGCGATGTGAATGGCACAAAGCGATCTCAGATGATTCTGAGTCCAGAGGAGGAGATGGCGGGCGAGTTGTGACATGCGATGGGAGCGTAGACCACCTTGATGGTTTATGTACACAACGGTCTCAGTGTTGTCCGTACAGACCAGTACATGCTTGCCCCGTAGCGGCCCTTTGAGGTGGCTCAGGGCAAGGCGTATTGCAGTGCACAGCATGCCGGAACACCTGTTCTAGGGGCACTCCAGCCCGAAGAAACAAGGGGTCCGACCACGGGCTGAAGATATGGCGGCACTCTGGAGTGATTGCGACCCGGAAAGTTCAGCGTTGCAACGCCCATCTTGGGACTCAGCGGGACTGCCACTGCGGCCGCCATATGCCCCAGGAACTTCTGTCCTGACCAGTTCAACACCAACTGAGCATGTTCCTCTGTGAGGCGTGCTGTCTGTTCGACCGAGTCTAACTCCATACCGAGAAAAGAGATTCTCTGCACGGGGGCGAGTTTGCTCTTTTCCCAGTTAACCTGAAGACCCAACCAGCTGAGGTGTCTGAGCACCAAATCCCTGTGTTCGCACCACTGATCCTGCGACTGAGCTAGAATTAGCCATTCATCTAGATAGTTGAGGATGCAAACGCACTGTTCTCTCATGGGAACAAGGGCTCCCTCCATGGCCTGTGTCACGGAAGGATCGAGACATGAAAGTATGCGTCCTTCAGGTTGATCGCTGCAAACCAATTTCGGGGACGGATGTACTCGAAAATGCATTTCTACCAGAAAGACTCGGGAGGTAATTTAACTTGCAATGAAATTTATTAACAATCAGCAAGCAAACATTGTAAGATAAAGTTCTTTGGCGTAGGCCCCGTCCGTAGCTTAGATCCTGAGGGTTGCGGACTCTGCATTTCCTGCCTGAAGATGAAGGCAGGGGCGTAGCCGACCCCCGGGGGGTATGGACAGGGACCATCCTGGTGGTGGTGGGGAGGATGGAGGTTAGGTTTCGCGGCAGCATCTGCGAACTCAGACAAGTGTGATGAGTACCGATCTTATATACTACATGTGTTGGATAATGATTGGTTAGATCTAAATTAGTAGTGACGTAACATTTGAGTCTTCCTGACAGAACTTGCGCTAGAGCTTCATTTCTACCAGAAAGACTCGGGAGGTAATTTAACTTGCAATGAAATTTATTAACAATCAGCAAGCAAACATTGTAAGATAAAGTTCTTTGGCGTAGGCCCCGTCCGTAGCTTAGATCCTGAGGGTTGTGGACTCTGCATTTCCTGCCTGAAGATGAAGGCAGGGGCGTAGCCGACCCCCAAAATGGTGAAGGATAATTTATCCTGTGACGGAGCCTACCCCCCAAAGAACTGTGAAAGGATCGGAAATATGCCAGTACTGATTCTTGAAGTTCCTAGGCAGAAAAACATGAATTGACTTAGAGACTTGTACTTACCAGTGGAGAAGCCGCTAACCGTGGCGCGAGAGGCAGGGAAGGATGAAACCGCTGAGTGGTGAGAGAGAAAGCGAAGAAAAAGGAGAAAAGAGAAGAGGTAACACAAGTTGACACAGGCCACGTTAGGCCACATAGATAACGTCTTGAACGGCGACGCAGGCCACGTTAGGCCGCATAGATAACGCCTTGAACGGCGACACAGGCCACGTTAGGCCGCATAGATGACGCCTTGAACGGCGACGCAGGCCACGTTAGGCCGCATAGATGACGCCTTGAACGGCGACGCAGGCCACGTTAGGCCGCATAGATCACGCCTTGAACGGCGACGCAGGCCACGTTAGGCCGCATAGATAACGCCTTGAACGGCGACACAGGCCACGTTAGGCCGCATAGATAACGCCTTGAACGGCGACGCAGGCCACGTTAGGCCGCATAGATAACGGCTTGAACGGCGACGCAGGCCACGTTAGGCCGCATAGATGACGCCTTGAACGGCGACGCAGGCCACGTTAGGCCGCATAGATAAAGCCTTGAACGGCGACACAGGCCACGTTAGGCCGCATGGATAACGCCTTGAACGGCGACGCAGGCCACGTTAGGCCGCATAGACACGACACCCTTGAACACCCCTTTTTTTTTTCTTTTTTTTTTTTTTTTTTTTGTGGCCACATATACGCACGGCAACTCGGCCACGAGAACCACGTAGACTCACCTTGAACAGCGACGAGGCCGCAGTGGGCCCACATGTACTCAGAGCCTTGGACAGCAATGGAGGCCGCGTTAGGCCACATAGGCGCGACGCCTTGAACGGTGATTGACGTCAAATTGATTATTAGTGAGTAAGATAGTACCACCACCACCAGTATATGCATGAATTACTTTGATTGTAACTTGAGAGAGCTTGCTGAGCTTTTTGGAATCTGGTCTTATGTATGATTCGATAGCAGGGGAAGACAGTCTTCCCAGGGGCTTGATGGCTGATGTTGAAAAAGCCTCGGCTGCGGTGGTTGCTACCACGATTCTGAATGAAGGCCATTCCCCAGTAGAAGGGGAAAAGATTGAGGGATCCTGGAACAGAAGCTAATTGAGTCCTGAACGAAGCTTTACCAAGCTGTTCTCCGTTAGAGAGAAGTTGGCAGTAGTTCTAAGTGAACTTAGATATTTAATCATGGAAGGAGGGACGGAATTTGTTATTAACTTAGAAAAGTTAAAGTGACGTCAGACCATTGGAGTCACACTGAGTGTTTAAGGAAAAGAGTTAAGAAATTAGGTGAATGCCCACGAGCAAGACTGATGTTTAAAATCTGTGGTAATTCCCAGAGACACGTGAAGCCGAAAGCATGACCTCTAGCAATGTAGTGATACTTTGCAGAAGATGAATGATTGGCAGGCGTTAACAGAAGGTTTACGGGAGGATTTGGCTATGCCTTTGGGTGTCCGCCGAATAGATGAAATGAAAGACTTTGGCATTTAGGATTAAAATACAATGCGTAAAATATTTCCTGCTAGCAATCTATGGATGGATGAAATATAAAGATTACGGTTATCATGATTAGAACGACGAGGAACAGTGGTCGTGATCGAGGTGGGAATACCGGAGTGATAATGCCGGAATAATCTGTGGTGTAAGCGTTGAGTGTGGAGGGAGCAACCTTTTGCTTAAATCGGCTAGGCATTTTATGTAATTCAACACGAGATCTGATCAGGGTGAAGGTTTTTTTTTTTTTTTTTTTTTTTTTCCATATAAATTGTGTGTACTCATGTCTTTCCGTGTTTGAACGACATTCCCTCCAATGTTCACTTGACGCCACGATGAACCGGCATGAAGAGGTAATTGGTTCACGAGCCGCTGACGGATCTGTCATGACAATTAAAGGGCCCCTATGAGTATTTAGTGTTTAACAGCTAAGAATTACAGTATATTAAATATGAAATTCTCGCCCCGTGAGAACGTGATGTGTGGCGCGAGAGAGCAGGCCGTCGGGCATTGCAACAGAGGCGGGTCTTGCGAATTGCCCGGGCTGAATCTTTTGGCTGCCAAAATGACGGACAGCAGTTCAGCGTCGTTGACAGACCAGACTATACTCGTGTTAAGGAGGGGAAGGAGGGGGCAGAGTGACTTGTTATTTTAAGGATACTCAGTAAAACCCCGTATCGTTGGTTAAAGTCAGCCATCTTTGATAGGTACGACCTAACTCATCCTCCAATCTAAAGCTTGACGCAGAATGTCTCTGCAATGCTAAAGGATGACAAATTCGGCGAATGAGAGGTTTGTAGCTAACTGGGATCGGAAGTTGAGAAAAACTGCCTCGTCATCGCGGTCAACCATGAGTCTGTCACTGTAAGCGATGGAAGCAGTAGAGTAGCCGGGTTAGCCCCTTTTTCCCGAATTGTTCCTCCAGCGGGCAAACCCCCCCCCCGTGAAAAAATTCATAATCATATTACTAAGCAACCACTAGGAGGAATGACACAAAAGAGGTATCATTTTAAAGCTTAGAACTCAACTTTTTAATGCGACCGGTCATTGCTTTCAACTCTTAATGAGTGCTGAGTTAACCTCTAAGACGGAGTGTACCGCCCACGGGCGAATCATACCTGTAAAAATATTAATAATCACGTTTTCAAAACTCCACCTTCTTCATCACGAAATAGGTGTCATTGAAGCTAGAGTCTGCATTTTACAATGAATGTAAGCACTTTGAATATATCCGAGTACTGCAAAGTTATTTACTGAAAAGTAAATTTTTTTTTTTTTTTTTTTTTTTTTTTTTGAAACTCCACAAGACCCAAATGTAAGAAATAAACTAATGCAGCATTTATGTCACGTTTTGGCTCTTAACGTCATGAAACATGCACCGATTGTGGTAAAATGGGCATCGTTATTTAGGCTGATTCTCGTGATTAAAATTAGTCCAACATCGTCATAATCCAATGAAGCGATCACGATATCGATCGCGCAATTGCGACACATAAACCCCCACGGCGCACAGCTGCTATAGCTAAAACTAGATGTAGCCATCGAGTGGCATTTCAGCATGAAACTTCATGAAACAGGCATAGATTGTGGAAATAGCACATCATTACTTACAGTTGATGCTCCCGATTGAAATGACGCCAAGATCAATGGATTCCCACGTGTGGATCACGTGCTACTCCGCGTGAAAGTGCGATTTTAAAAATACCCACTAGGGGGAGACGTTGATTCCAAATGCTCCAACTTTTGATACTTCATGGGATCACCACAAATTAGATATCCAGATGCAGGTATGAAATGAGAAAGCTTTTTTTTTTTTTTTTTTTTTTTTTTTTTTTTTTAAAGGGGTTGATGACCTTACCTAGGATAAAAGATCTGAGTTGGGGTGACATCGTAACTGCAGCAGGTGGGACAAAACACCTACCGAACTCTTGAACTGACGCGGCAGTGGAGTGACTAAGATTTGATGTTGCAGTTGTAGCAGGACGTCTAGAAATGGCGTCTGGATTGTGTGATGAGAATTTAGAAGGGTAGATGAGGTCGAAGCCACACGCTGTTGATTGCTTGATCCGAGAGGAGTAGGGAAAATCTTTTTGTTTAATGCAATTTAGGAAGAATGAATACTATAAATCCAACGGTGCGATTCTCTGAGCTGTGCGCGAACTAGCATGGCGGCGTGTGGGGCTTATCTAACGCGATCATTATGAGTGATTTAAACAGCGAAACACGTCCACTTGCGCGTATTTGACGATCAGAATGACATATATGTCCAGCTATAGACCTCAATTTGTTAACATTTAATGGAAAATGAATAATCAGATCATTAGTCATACGGCGCTGTTGTGCTGCCGTGTGTCACATAACGAGCACCGTAAAGCAATAAAGTAACACGTTCTGAAAGACGGTCGCTTTGAAAAAACTCGCGCTGAGCGTTCAGCCGGAATATTTTAACTTACGTGCGAAGGGTTAGCTGGCTCTGAAAGGCATTGAACAACTTTGAAGAGCTGTGAATTTACATCCTCCGGTTCAGATATCCATGCAGCAGCGGCACTGAATGCGAGTACTGCAAACGCACGGAAGAGGAGATGCAGGACAATATTTTCGTCGGAATCTGAATAATCACAAGCAACGAGATTATTCAGGGACGAGGTTGGGTTTGCAACTGAATGCTAGCAATTAGGTTTCGCGTCAGCATCTGCGAACTCAGACAAGTGTGATGAGTACCGATCTTATATACTACATGTGTTGGATAATGATTGGTTAGATCTAAATTAGTAGTGACGTAACATTTGAGTCTTCCTGACAGAACTTGCGCTAGAGCTTCATTTCTGTGTGAGCATTTTTAACGGTAGCTTGTGAAGGCTCCGATTCATAACTCGCAGATCCAAAATCGGTCGTAACCCACCGCTTTTCTTGGGTACAATGAAGTAGGGGCTGTAGAACCCCGACCTCATGTCGGCTGGAGGGACCGCCTCTATCGCATCCTTCGCCAGTAGGCACCCCGACCACGACCGGCTCCACGACTCCACTTTGATATGATGGCTGCTGCTGCTGGGGAGCGGTGGCAGCCGCAAGGGGGCACCCTTGGCAACGAGCAGCCTGAGGCACTGCGGGCGGTGAAGGTGCAGCAGCTGACCACCTCGGCAGGATGTGGCTGATGGCCTCAGACTGCTTTTGTACAGCCGAGAACTGTTCTCAAAAAAGTTCTTAAAGTTCTCGACCATGTCGGCGAAGAGGCCAGTCTGTGACACGGGGGCATCAAGTAACCTGACTTTGTCGGTATCCCTCATGTTTGCCAGACACAGCCAGAGATGGCGTTCCTGGACCACCAGCATGGACATCGCACGACCCACTGACTGTGCCGTGACCTTCGTCGCTCGAAGTGTCGAGTTCCATGGCCACCCTCGTGCAGGTCCCGCAGTGCCTTGGCCTGATGGACCTGCAACAACGCCATAGCGTGTAAGGCAGAAGCGGCTTCCCCACAGGCATGGTAAGCCTTGCAGGTTAGGTCCGACAAGTGCTTACAGGCCCGGGAAGGGAGAGACGGCTCTCCCCACTGGGTGGAGTTAGGGCACAGTTGCATAGCAACGGCCCACTCCACAGGGGGTATGCACGAATATCCCTTTGCCGCTCCGCCATCAAGGGTGGTCAGGGAGGAGGTCCCACCGACACGGTTTCGGGCTGTAAAAGGTGCCGTCCACGTGCTAGTGATCTCTTCATTAACCTCCAGGAAGAAAGGAACTGGGGTGGGGGGCTGAGAACCAGCCCTTGCCACCCCGAGATACCAATCGTCCAGCCTTGAGGGTTTGGGATATGGTGGAGGATTCCACATCAGCACGACCCTGTTGGTGCCCGGGAAAGCATAGCCATCATTTCCGGGTCCGATTCGGGCACAGTTATCACTCCCAAAGGAGGCAGCCGTGCCGAATCATCATCCTCAAAAGAGTCAGACTCACCCTCCGAAGTAGCGATCGACATCCAGTCGTCTTGGGGAGCCCAGAAGGACATGGATGGTACACACCTCTGGGGTGGTCCACCGCCTTCTCCCTCAGCTCTACTGGTGAGAGTTCCCAGGGGGTTGGTTCCCTGAGGGAAGCACGCTCACAGTAATCCTCAAATCACCACAGCCACTGCGATGGTCATCTTCCTGCAGTGGGTGCATGACTCATCCACAAACCATCCCAAGGCGCCAGATAACGACCGCATCCAGAAACACACAAGTAGTACGACATCTTTAAAAAGATGCAAACTACTTGTGCAAGCTCTTTTAGGGACTAGCTCTTTAAAGAGCCGAAGTACGCAGGGGATGACCGCGGCAACACAGACAGGGGAAAAGTGTAGCCTGTCGTGTTCACTCACTCTTTGAAGTCGCTCTTACCAGCTGTGATAACAGCCTTTTAAGTGCTCTATTTATAGCTCACCATCACCGGCCGTAACAACGGCTTTTACAGCTGAGAACAGCTTCACTTGCTCACATAAAACAGAACAAACAAAGAAGACAAAACAAGAGAATGGCCCCGTTGCTGTGCTGTCCGCCTGCACTCTCACGAAAGCCTTGTTTCTTGTCACACTCGCTCGTAGACACCATACAGGTTCGGCTCCGAAGCAAAAAGCTGAAGATGCTACGCACCTGCTGCTCATTATATACCCGCGCTGCGAGGTGAGCAGTTGTTGCATATGATTGCATGGAACTTTTTTGCAACAAACTTTTTTTCCAGCGGCTAAGTTCCTGAATTCTAGTAGTGACCCGTGTGACAAAACGATCTTGGGCTGATGGTAAATACACACAGCTACAGCGAGTATGGATCTGACATCAGTACAACTGCTTTCAGCCAAGACTGGCCCATGCAAAAAAGACGTCTGTCAGCCAGAGCTGTTATGCACAGATCGACACAGATCTGGCCCATTATCTTTTCACCGATGCTGACATTGAGCCGACAGTGCCACATTTCAGTCGAAATCGGCCCTACTGTGCTTGCTATGTGGGCAGGGATTAGCCTATAGTAGATTAACTTTGGTTAACTTGAAATATTGTGCGTACTCACGTCTTTCCACGGTTGAAACAACATTCCATCTGATGTCCATTCATATTTATTTGATGCTATAAATAAACTAGTATGAAGAGATGATCAGTTCACGAGCCGTTTGAAGGATCTATCGCGACACATTAAGGAGCCACTATACGGTATTTAGTGTTTAAACTGCTTTAAAAAATTACAATATTTTAAATATGAAACTGTTTCACACGTTGTCAGTGTCCTCTTTGCTCCGCGATATATTTTTCACTGTGGGAGAACATGATGTGTGGTGCGAGAGAGAGGTTTTGCGAAGGGTCAATTGTTTTGAAAAAAAATCAAGATTTTATTTTTTGCTATATTGCCCAGCCCTACTAACAACTACTAGCAACCACCCATTACACCATAGCAACCACCTAGCAAAGCTTCTAGGAACAACTCAGAGCTCGCTAGCAAAAGCATAGCTATGCATTAGTAACCCTTAGAACTCTGTAGCAGCCACCCACCACTTACATAGCAATGGTTTATCAACCACTCTGAACCCCTATCAGCCACACAAAACAAACTATCAGCCATCATTACAACACCTTAGCACAATGTTTCTCATCTAAAACTATCTGGAAGATCCCAAGGACTGGAGTTGAGAAACACTGCCCAAGCAACCGACTAGCCACCAAAAACACATTAGCAACCACCCCTAACACTATTGCAATTATAACAATGTAGCATCTAGACCAATCGGACACAAATTATTGATTATAGTCAATATAGTGTCTCTTGTATTGTATTTTGTTTTTTGCATACCTTATGAGTGCACTACTAGTTAAGGTAACCCTACATATATTGTGTCTATCAAATTAATGCTCATTTAACGACTCACACTTTCATGTATGTCACCTCCTCATAGAATGCAGTGTGTGTTTGTTGTATTAATTCTCCAATTAATATATTAATATAAATGGACACAAAGGCCCACCAGCCCCATTTTAATCAGGCTCAAACACAAAAAGCCGTAAAACGCTCTTTGGTCAGGTCAACCCTAAGAGGTGTGACTTTAAAAGGCACTGTCACACTCAAAAAAATATTTTAGTCTAAACATAAGTTTTATGTAATTTACTTACATAGCAATTTTCCATCCATTTGGATTACATTGTTTTAACATAAACACACTAATAAACTTAATGTGATTCATATTTGTCAGTCATATGTAAACTACAACTGACTTCAGTCACAGCCTTTGATGAAATCAACTGAAGATAAAAGACATTTAATCTCTCAAGATCTGATTGAACAACTCCAACATACTCTACAAAACTTTCCCAGCTTCACTCACAACTAACTACACTGACTTTATTTTTGTCATACGTCTACAGAAGTTCTTATGAGAACTAACAGGTTTAGATGTTGATTTATTGAATTCATTTGAAGTTACCGTCTTTAAGGTCAGTGTTGGCTTTAATTGGGCTCTTGACTGTATTGTATTAGCTGATCTCTGTCTGTTGTTACTGAGCGTTTTTAAAACACTTTTGTAATGGCTCAAACATTAAGCAAATGTTTGATCATGTGTTGATGATTGAGTTATTGTGGAAAGAATCAACATTTAATAATCTGTTCTCATCCAGAGTTTAAACTTTTGAAGTGCTTTATGGTAAAACTGTGTTTCCATTGTGTGAGATTCAGCAGTGTTCTAACAATCAAATAATATATATATATATATATATATATATATTTTTTTTTTTTTTTTTTTTTAAATCTATTAGTGCACAGTAAAATTTCAGTCTGCATGCATTTGAGTTAGAGGTTTTTTTTTTAACCTGTCACCATTGTTGTGATTTGTATGTTGATTCTTGATGTCTGTATAACCTTTTTTTTTTGCATAAACTTGTTTTGCCTGTATGAGTCAGAATGATGGTGAATAATTCATAGCAGTTTATCACAACACTGCTTAGCGTAATAAGCAATTAACTGCTTATTGTATAGCAGAAAGCTAATAATGCATCACCCCTTTCATCAGAGACTAAATTATGAGTAAGATCACTAAGATGACTAAATAATGACTCATCATCATCACTTAACCATCAGCACCTCATCATGCATTCTCTTGTGATTCACACCTTAATTAATGAGTTATACAGACATCAAGAATCAACGTACAAATCACAACAATGGTGACAGTTTAAAAAAAAAAAAGTCTCTTGCTCCAATGCATGCAGACCTAAATTTTATTGTACACTAACAAACTTCTAAAAAATGTATAATTATTTGACTGTTGCATCACTGCTGAGTCTCACACCATAGAATCACAGTTTTACTCCAATGTAAAATTTCTTCCTATTCCAGAGTTTCAACTCCAAATGAAATCAGATTACTAAATGTTGACTCTCTTCATCACCACATGATCAAACATTTGCTTGACATTAGCGCCATAAAAGTGTTTTTACAACATTCAGTTCTCAGAACATCTGATGCAATAAAGTCAAGACCCTATTTAAAGCCAACACTAACCTCAAAGATGGTAACTTCAAATAAATTCAATAAATCATTAACATCTAAACCAGTTAGTTCTCATAAGAACTTCTGTAGACGTATGACAGAAATAAAATCAGTGTAGTTAGTTGTGAGTGAAGCTGGGAAAGTTTTGTAGAGTATGTTGGAGTTGTTCAATCAGATCTTGAGAGATTAAATGTCTTTTATCTTCAGTTGATTTCATCGAAGGCTGTGACTGAAGTCAGTTGTAGTTCTTGTGTTTCTCTGTCCTTCAGTGATTCTGCTTGTTAACAGCAGGTGTTCATCAATAATGTTCAATCATCACTTAATGATCTCATTAACTCTGACACTGCTTCAATGGTACTTTAACTCAGTAGTGCGCACACACATGACCACTAAACAATGTTCATTAACCTGTTAAAACTATGTATTCCAAATGGTTGGAAAATTGCTATGTAATTAAATTACATAAAACTTATGTTTAGACTGAAATATTTTTTTGAATGCAGTGTGATTGCCTTCTCTTGCTCCCGACTGATTTTCTATAGCTCCTGGCTGCTCTATGACTGCTCTTTGAGCTAACTCACTACACAATTCTCTAGCCACCACCCAGCTTTCACTATTAACTCCATAGCAACACCTTGGCAACCACCCAAAAACTCCCTAGCAGCCACCCCGAACACATTGCTCTAGCAACTACCCAGCACTCACTAGCAACTTCATAGCAACTAAGTTGCTACCTGACAACACCCAACCGTATAGAACACTGTGGCAAAAATGCATTGCAGAGCAAATTATTCAGAACAGCCTAGTAACAACATAGCAATGCCCTGGTAACTACCTACACCACTTTACCATCACAACATCAAATGTTATGCTGGTGGCACCACTCTTTTCAATACATTTTTTTTCTATAGAGATAGATAGATTGTATTATAAGATACAACAACACAACCAAACTGTTGCTCTGTTTTCATTTTGATCTTACTTAATCTGAGCAAATCCTAGCATCAGCAATGCAATTTATGATAAATGTGTCATGTTTTAGTGCTGAGTGTTTGAATTCTATGCATGTTTTTGTGTACGTTAGACTGACAGATTCCCATCAGTGCATGTGGTGCTATAAATAGTGTTCGGAGAGAGAAGCATAATGTGGTTTAGTCAGAGTGTGTAAATGGGAAGCTGTTTGTGTCATTCCCTTAGGGTCTATTATGTGTGTGGGCAGACAGCACACTAATCTACAATCGGCTGTGATGGTTATGCTGAGTGTCTCTATCTATGCACACATCATTTCTTTTCTGGGTCTTGTTTCTCAGTGGAGAAAAAGAGTGGCAATTTGAATTGTCATTTTCAGGTATTTATAGTGGAATTCATTAGTGGTCTTATATCCAGTTAGTGTGAAATGGGACTGGTCAATTGGATTTTTTTAAGTTCTCTTTAATATATAAATTTTTTCTCCTAAATATGTCCAATGTCTGTCCAAAGCACAGTCAGTTTTAATCCATGTGACCATCTTTTTCACGAGGGAGAAAGATTTCCGCAAATGTCTCAACATGTTAATATCAGATTGTGAGGATTCCTTTTGAAATGACTGGATTTCGCCCAAAAATATTTGTAGAACAATGGTAAATGTGACCCCTCATTAAGTTTCCTGCTTCTAGTATATTTTCTAATAGAAAGACCCCAGTAGAGCTACATTTGCCACTTTTTACTCTGTCTGTTTGAACATTTTTTTTTTCTCCCATGATTTTTACTTACAATTAAATAACTTCTGGCCATTATATTAAAAAAAATAAAAATAATAATAAAAATATTTATTTTCTGGGAACACTGAATCTCATGTCACATTACAACTTGTGTTTGAAGAGTTTCTTACTAATAACCTTGGAATAGAGGTGTTTGTTTGGTCACACATTTTGTCTACTTGTTTAATGAATGAGTCTCTGCATTGGACTTCTGGGAGCAATGAGCCTTTCAAATTTGGACAGTCTGAGTTGATGAGTGATTTAACTGATGGTAAGTGAAAGGTTTAAATATAAAATAATAATAATAAAAAACTATTTAAAATGAAATAAAAACTAAAAATTAAATTAAATAATGCTAGCAAAACTACACTAATATATTTGCACTAATTTGAGAAAAGACCATAACATAATAAATCATTTTTAAAACATTCATCACTTTATAATTTTGACTAACCAGCCTTCTCCACACATTACATTTACATTTAGTCATTTAGCAGACGCTTTTATCTAAAGCGACTTACAAGTAAGGAATACAAACAAGTGATTCTTCATGAATTGGCAAATAGACACAGGAAGTGCTCACAATAGAAGTTTCATACATTGCTCAGTACCATAAGCTAGAGTAGGAAGGGAAAAGGGAAGGATAGAATTTTTTAAATTTTTTTTTTTTTATGAAGGGATTAAGTTTTCACAGAAGAGATTAGTTTTCAGCTGTCTCTTGAATATTGCCAGGGATTCTGCGTTCCTGATGAAAATAGGGAGATCATTCCACCAGCAGGGAGCAGTGAACTAGAATGTTCTGGAAAGAGATTTTATGCCTCTCTGTGATGGTACCACAAGCCTTCGTTCCTTTAGTAATCACAGGCTTCTGGTGGGGACGTAGCGTTGTAGCAGCGTGTGGAGGTAGGAGGGTACAGAGCCTGTGGTGGATTTGTAAGCAAACATCAGCGCCTTGAACTTGATGCGAGCAGCAAGGGGTAGCCAGTGCAGAGAGATGAAGAGGGGCGTGACGTGGCTCTCTTAGGCTCGTTGAAGACAAGATGTGCAGCAGATCGTTCTGGATCATTTGAAGAGGTTTGATTGCACTTGATGGCAGTCCAGCCAGAAGAGCATTGCAGTAATCAAGCCTTGAAATGACCAGGGCCTGGACAAGAAGTTGTGTTGCATGCTCAGTCAGGAAGGGCCGGATTTTCCTGATGTTGTGAAGTGCAAATCTGCATGACCGCCGGGCCATCTTGGAGATGTGGTCTCTGAAGGTCAGTTGGTCATCGAAGATAACTCCTAGATTTCTGGCCGACTTTGATGGAGTAATGGTGGTTGTACCAAGCTGTATGTTGATGTCGTGTTGTAGAGTAGGAGTGGCAGGGAAGACTAAAAGCTCAGTCTTTACCAGGTTGAGCTGCAGGTGGTGTTCTTCCATCCATGTCGAGATGTCCGCCAGACAGCTTGAGATCCGTGCAGCTACTGTGGAGTCATCTGGTTGGAAGGACAGGTAGAGTTGTGTGTCATCAGCATAGCAGTGGTTGGAGAAACCATGTGCCTGTATGATGGGACCCAGTGATGTAGTATAAATGGAAAATAGGAGGGGACCAAGAACTGAACCCTGAGGAACCCCAGTGATCAGTTGATGAGGTTTGGATACCTCCCCTCCCCAGGTGACTCTGAAAGACCAACCTCTGAGATAGGACTCAAACCACTGAAGCGCAGTACTTGAGATGCCAAGTGATGAGAGGGTGGACAGAAGAATTTGATGGTTTACGGTGTCGAAGGCAGCAGATAGATCCAGTAGAATGAGAACAGATTATTTGGAACCAGCCTTTGAAATTCGCAGGGATTCTGTGACAGACAGTAGCGCAGTCTCGGTGGAATGGCCGCTCTTGAATACAGATTGGTTGATGTCTAGATGGTTGTTCTGTGTGAGGAAGGATGACACCTGGTTGAACACAACTCGTTCAAGTGTTTTCGATATGAATGGTAGGAGAGAGACAGGTCTGTAATTGTCTACGAGTGATGTGTTTAACGTGGGTTTTTTTTTTTTAGCTTTAGCTCGGGGTTACCCGAGCCTGCTTGAATGTGGTAGGGAAAGTGCACGTGTGGAGAGATGAGTTAATAATGTGTGTAAGTGCTGGTAAAAGAGTGGGAGAGATGGCTTGTAGAAGGTGTGAGGGGATGGGGTCTAGAGGGCAGGTGGTGGGATGAGTGGAGAGCAGAAGTTTTGATACCTCCGCCTCCGTGAGAAGAGAGAAGGAAGAGAAAAGATTAGTGGATGAGGAGGGGCTGAGTTCCTGTGTGGGTGGTGCAGAGAATTGGCTACTGATGGAAGATGTCTTGTCAGTGAAGAAATTGGCAAATTGATCAGCAGTTAAAGATGTGGTGGGTGGTGGTGGAGGGGTACAGAGGAGTGCGTTGAATGTCTTGAAGAGTGAACGTGTGTTTTTAGCGCTGTTGATCTTGTCGTGGAAGTATGAGAACTTAGCTGAATGGACTCCACTAGAAAAAGATGATAGCAGGTCTTGATACGAACCTAGGTCAGAGTCTTGTGATTTGCGCCATTTCCTTTCTGCTGCCCTGAGTTTGGTCCGGTCTTCACGAAATGCATTGGATATCCAGGGGTTAGAAGGAGTTGCTTGTGCTGGTCTGGATGACAGAGGACAGATACTGTCTAGGGAAGAAGATAAAGTGGAGCATAAAGTGTGTGTAGCAGTATTTACATCCAAAGATGAGAATTGTGTGTGTGAAGGAAGGGAGGATGACACAACAGAGGAAAGATGAGAAGGGAAAAGAAAGCGCAGGTTTCTTCTGAAGGAAACATGTGAAGTGGTTGGTGGTGCACAAATAAGTTGCAGATTGAAAGTGATGAAGAAATGGTCAGAGACGTGCAGAGGTTTGTCCAGAATGTTGTCAGTGATACAGTTACGTGTGTAGCATGTCTAATTCCTCGACAAAGGTACCCAATTGTCCTGGGGGGCGATAGATGAGTACAAGATGAATTTTGACAGGGTTTGTAATTGTAATGGCATGAGATTCAAACGAATAGTTGTTGCATAGAGCAGAGAGGGTTAAGTATTTCCAATTGTTAGAAATGAGGAAACCTGTGCCCCCTCCTCTTCCCGACTGACGAGGAGTATGAGTAAAAGTGAAGTTGTTAGAAAGAGCAGTGGGGGTTGAGGAGTCCATGTCTCAGTCAAGCCTAAGATATTGAGAGTAGAGTTAGTGGCAAAGACAATTCCATAGGCCTACAGAAACAGAGGGAGGTTTGTTAGAAGAGGAGTAAATAGGACGCAGGTTAGTGGTGCTGCGCTGCCTTCTACAGGTGATAGTGGTGCATAGGCGAGTGACAACAGGAATGTATTGAAAGCACATGTTGAGTATGGGAGCAAAGAAAAAGGGGGGAAGGGGGATACTTAACTGTCGGTGTCCTTGCTCGGTGGAGTCGTGCAGGTAGAGTCGCAGGTCTTTAAAAATTAGCCCTAACAATTAGCTCAGCAAAAGAGTTTCGCCATGAATGGGCCAAATCGAAACTACTGCAGGAAGCGCACGTACAGCACTTAAGTGCCAAACCCAGCAATGCCAAAACTAACAACCGCTACAGTTCTTCTAAATGGCAGCGAATACAATTACAAACAGATACAAGTCAAAACACAAACATACAAATAAGCAGAGAATTGAAATGAATCCTTCCTAGCAGCAAATAATAACTTAGCAATAGAGCAGAAAGGGGTATTAAGTACAAATAAACACTCACGCGCTCTCGCCGTCTTCAGTGATCTCACGCTTGTCCTGCTTTTTCCTAACTAATTCGAGTTTATATATGCTTCCAGTCGCTGAGCCCCCCCTAACAATTAGCTCAGCAAAAGAGTTTCTCCAAGTCACATAGCTGCTTGACTCAAGTCCATTTGTATTAATAAATGGATCTGTGTCAGGGAGCATTCCTGTCCATTTCCAAGAATAAAATAGATCATGAAGGTCAAGGAGCTGGAATTCTGAAGATCATTCTGATAAGACATTAGATAATGAACAATGACAAGAATGTGAGAACATTTCCCAGGCTTAACTCAAGCTGTAGGCACAGAGAGGTTAATTTTTGAAAAGATGAAAAAACAAAGAAAAATAACAAAGAAAGAACTGTCCATACTAAACTGAACATCCACCAAAACTTCATGGCTGGGATAAAGAATCATTTCAAGGTAGACCAATAGACCTTAGTCAAGGTAGAAACCATATGCAAATTGACACAGATAAATAACAAGACTTAGGGACAAAAACAAGGAAATTGACAATAGTTTCCTATTTTGGCACCTAAACATCTGCTGCTAGCACTCGGCAACATTCAGGCATTCACATTGCCCAAAGGTTTATGAGAGCCAGTTAGGGAGAAGATTTTGAGATAAGAGCATATTTATTTTTTGAAGAGCTTTTGGGCCTCAGTTTGACATATTCCTAAAGTAGTGCATCAAACTGAGAAGAACATTACGGAAGAGTGGACAAGGGTGGTGGCAGCTTCACACTTTGGGGATGTTCCTCTGCGGCAGGGTCTTGGAAAACTCCAGGATAGAAAAAAATGCATGGTGCTAAGTAGGGAAATCTCCTGAGGTGAAGACTTTCTGTATGTATGCAAGAGGGCAGAGAGTTCAGTACATCTGCCTACAGGACAGTTACCCCAAACATACTGGAACATGCAAAAGAACCACTGTAATGGCTTAAAGCCACAAATGAAGATGTCCTGGAGTTCTTCACTTAAAGCCAGATGTCACTCTATATAATTATTTTCAACTTGAGGCTGAACAGTTTTTCCAAGAAAAATGATTGCTCAATGTCAAGAACAGTTACCAAAAGTGGGTTCTACTAAATGTTAAATATGTGAAGCAGTAATTGCAATAAATTAACTTCCATAATGTGAACTAAAACAGAATTGGAGAAACTGTGTTGAATGGATGATGAATGTTATGCTACTGTTTGATATTATTGTTTTTCTCAATCATATGGCCTCGATTATGACAGCCAAAAATAAGGATAAAGGATAGTTCACCCAAATATAAGTATACTGTGATTTACTCACCCTCAAGCCATCTTAGGTGTATATGACTATCTTCTTTCAGATGAAAACAATCGGAGTTATATTAAAAAAATATCCTTGCTCTTCCAAGTTTTATAATGGTAGTGAATAACACTCCTTCGTAAGAAAAATATCCATATTTTAAATTTTATAACTTAGAATAAGTAGCTTCTTCCAGATGGCTTGCGCCAAAATAGTAACATATGATGTGATGTATAACGTAGATGAGAGCTCCTTCACTCTTATATCGAAATCTTCTGACATTTCTCTTTTAAAAATTTCTAGTTAGTCTTCTAATTCATTGCTTGTGTTTTGCTCTATCCTCTGCACTTCCGCGTTTGTCAATGTGTCGCGCATCAGGTCAGAGGTTACATTAGGTTACTCTTTTTAGCATAATTTGTTTTACGTAGACTGTCAAGTCAAGTCACCTTTATTTATATAGCGCTTTTTACAGTACAAATTGTGTCAAAGCAGCTTTACAGTAATAATCGGCAAATAATTTTTGGCTGCACTGCAGCTCTTAAAGAAAATGCTACCATTGTCCAGCTTAAATAAACTCGATATTAATTCATTCTGTTGTAAAAAAAAAAACAATAGTGTATTATTTATTAAAAACTATTGAAATAATTTAGTTAATTTCTGTATATCAGCACATGGAGAATACAGTGATGTAATTATCCAGTTTGCATACAACGGTGTCAATGCAGGCAGATCAGAAACATTACTTTATATCAAGTGTACCTAACTAAGCATGCCAAAGGCAACAGCTGCAAAGAACCCAAACTCCAACAGGTGACATCAGGTGACCAACTGGTGACAAAATTGAAGGAAAGAAAACCTTCAGAGAAACTAGGCTCAGGGAAATTTCTCCTCTGGGCAGATGGGCAGGATTCTGAGATCGTAATAGACGTGAAGGACTATAATGCATTAAGAGCTCGCTCAGGTAATGGGGAGCTAAACCATTTAGTGCTTTGTAAGTAATTAGCAAGATTTTAAAATCTATATGATGTTTAATAGAAAAGCAGTGTTGACAGAACCAGGCTAATATGGTCAAACTTCCTGGTTCTAGTAAGGACTCTAGCAGCTGCGTTTTGGACCAGCTGTAATTTGTTTATCAAGTGAGCAGGGCAACCACATGGTAGAGCGTTGCAGTAATCTAGCCTTGAGGTCACAAACGCATGAACTAACTGCTCTGAATTTGTCACTGAGAGCATATTTCATAGTTTAGATATATTTTTAAGATGGAAGAATGCGGTTTTAGAAATGCTAGAAACATGGCTTTCAAATGAAAGACTGGTATCAAAGAGCACACCCAGGTTCCTAACTGACGACGACTTAACAGAGCAGCCATTAAGTGTTATCCATATTGTAGGTTATTATGTGCAGAAGTTTTTGGTCCAATGATTAGAATCTCTGTTTTTTTCTGAATTTAGTTGTAGGAAATTACTAGTCATCCATTTTTTTTATTTCAGCTACGCAATCCATTAATTTTGAGAATTGGTAAGTTTCGTCAGGGCGTGAAGAAAAATAGAGCAGAGTATCACAGCATAACAGTGAAAACGTCTCAGGTTACTCATGTAACCATGGTTCCCTGAGAGGGAGCGAGACGCTGCGTCGGGTTTCTGACGCATTGTGGGTGGGAACGCCTCTGCGTGATTGCATCGTGAAGCACATGTGAAATCTGTCCAATGGTGTGACGGAACGTCATAGACGGGTGACGTCATGACCAGGAAGCTATAAAGCACGCCAGAAACAAACACTGTTAGCTTCTGAAGAAGTCGAAGCAAGCAGCTCACAGGCATGCAGGGAGTATGGCACAGCGACGCAGCGTCTCGTTCCCTCTCAGGGAACCATGGTTACATGAGTAACCTGAGACGTTCCCTTTCAAGGGAATCTCAACGCTGCGTCG
The DNA here is from genome assembly GCA_037194245.1 of Opsariichthys bidens. NCBI lineage: Eukaryota > Metazoa > Chordata > Actinopteri > Cypriniformes > Xenocyprididae > Opsariichthys > Opsariichthys bidens. The sequence goes on along the minus strand of CM074287.1, from coordinate 5,493,297 downwards.
GTTCTGATGCATTGTGGGAACGTATATACCCACGGAGCCATAAGACAAAAATGCCTGTCTGGTGAAACTTCGAAAGATTATGAAGTTAAAACTCGAGACCCCGGTGTTGAGGCCACATCGAGGTTATAAAACCTCACAAAGGTATGCGGGGAAGACCAACCTGCTGCATCACAAATTTCCTGCAGCGATACTCCTGAGAGTAAAGCTTTTGAGGCAGCCATACTCCACGTAGAGTGGGCTCGGACAGCAAGAGGAGAGGGTTGCCCGGCCGAATCATATGCTAGTGAGATAGCCTCGACTATCCACCTACTCAACGTCTGCTTGGATGCAGCGTACCCCTTCTTAGGAGGTCCAAAGCACACAAATAATTGATCTGTTTTACGCCACAGGGCAGCTCTGTGAACGTAAGCATCCAATGCTCTAACTGGGCAAAGCAGATTAAGTTTTTCCTGGTCTGACGACGAGAAAGGAGGAGGACAAAAAGCTTGCAGCATGATAGGTCCCGCCACATGAGTGGGAACCTTAGGCACATACCCTTCACGAGGGAAGAGAAAAGCTTTCACCATACCAGGTGCAAATTCAAGACAAGAGGGTGAAACCGACAGAGCTTGCAGATCTCCAGAAAAAAAGTCTTAAAAGAGAGAAACTTCTCATGGAGTTCTTCAATTGGCTCAAACGGAGCTAAGGAAAGGCCTTCCAGTACCACAGCCAAATCCCAAGTCGGTACCCTCGAGCGTGCTGCAGGCCTAAGTCTTAATGTACCACGAAGGAAGCGAGTAACAAAGGGATGTCTCCCTAGAGATGCGCCATCAACAGGAGCGTGATAGGCGGCAATAGCCGCAACATAAACCTTTAGAGTAGAAGGGGATAACCCCGCTGCGAATTTGTGCTGTAAAAACTCTAGTACTGCACTGATGGGGCAGGCACTTGGGTCCTGCATACGAGCTGTGCACCAAACGGTAAACACCTTCCATTTTAGGGCATATAACTTCCTTGTGGAGGGAGCTCTGGATTGAAGTATGGTCTCTACCACCTCAGTAGAGAGACCTGAGTTTATGAGCTGGGCCCCCTCAGAGGCCAAGCCCACAGTTTCCATAACTCTGGGCGGGGATGAAGGATTGACCCCGCCGCCTGAGAAAGAAGGTCCCTCCTGACCGGAATCTCCCAGGGAGAGCCGTCAAGAAGGGACACGATGTCCGAGAACCAGACTCGGCCCGGCCACAACAGGGCTACTAGCAATACATGAGCCCCATCCTGGCGTATTCTCTCCAGAGCTCCCGTAAGCAGCGCAATCGAGGGAAAAGCGTATAACCGCAGCCTCGGCCACGGGTGTACCATTGCGTCCAACCCGAGAGGGGCTGGACGTGTGAGGGAGAAGAAAAGTGGACAGTGAGTCGTCTCTCGAGACGCAAACAGATCCACCTGGGCTCGCCCAAATCTCTCCCACAGGAGCTCCACCACAGGAGATGTCTGCTCCCAAGTTCAGGCGCCCTGGGATGTACATCGCTCTGACTGACAGCAACTTCCCATGGGCCCACAAGAGAATCTGGTGCGCCAATCTGCATAGCGGGCGTGAGCGCAGACTCCCTTGATGATTTAAATAAGAGACCACCGCTGTGTTGTCTGTGCGGACCAACACATGGTGGCCCCTCAGGTCTGGGAGGAAATGTTTGATTGCCAGGAACACAGCCATCATCTCCAACTGGTTTATATGCCATGACAGATGAAGGCCCCGCCACAGACCTTGAGCCGAACGACCACTCATGACCGCCCCCCAGCCGGTGAGGGAAGCATCCGTCGTAAGCATTACACGACGACAAGGAGCTCCCAACACCGGTCCTTGGGAAAGAAACCAAGGTTTCTTCCACATGACACAAGCACGAAGGCAACGCCGCGTGATCTTGATCATGCGGAACGGGTTCCCCCTCGGGGAAAACCCCTTGGTTTTGAGCCACCACTGTAAGGGTCTCATGTGCAGCAGGCCAAAAGGTATCACGTTGGACGCTGCCGCCATCAGCCCTAACAGCCTCTGAAACTGTTTCACAGTGAGCGACTGGCCTAGCTTCAACTTGTTCACGGCCCCGAGAATCGAATCTACTCGGGCAGGAAAGACTTGCCTGCATGGTAGTCGAGTCCCAAATGACTCCAAGAAAAGAGGTTCTCTGTAGTGGAGATAGCTCGCTTTTCTTGGCATTCAACCTCAACCCCAACACCTTCATGTGAGCTAGAACAGCATCTCGATGCTGAACAGCTAACTCTCTTGACTGAGCCAGAATGAGCCAATCGTCTATATAGTTTAACACGTGAATGCCCTGGAGTCTCAATGGAGCTGCATCCACGCATTTGGTGAAGGTGCGGGGAGATAAAGCTAGGCCGAACGGAAGAACTCGGTACTGGTATGCTTCGCCCCCGAAAGCGAACCTGAGGAACTTCCTGTGTTGAGGAAGGATGGAGACGTGAAAATAAGCATCCTTCAGATCTATTGTGACAAACCAGTCCTCGGACCTGATTTGAGACACGATTTGCTTTAACGTAAGCATCCTGAACTTGAGCTTTCTGACAGAGCGATTTAGTTGTCGCAGATCTAGAATAGGACGCAACCCTCCATCCTTCTCCAAACCCTGACTCTCTGCTGCGGGAGGGAACCCTTTCTATAGCCTCCTTTCGCAGAAGTGTCTGTACTTCCTGTTCCATAACCAGAGCCACAGTTATGGGCTCTGGGTTGACCACAGTGAAAACAACCCTGTTGAACCTGGGCAGACGAGAACTGAACTGAATTCTGTACCCATGCTGAACTGTTTGCAGGACCCACTGAGATATATTTGGCAGAAGTTTCCACGCTGTCAAAAATTCTACAAGGGGAACCAGTCTCTCGAGACTGGCCTCTGGTGATACTCGAGCGATCAGCTCGGTGCCCTGAAGCGGCGAACCGGCAGGGAAACGCCAAACTGATTGCTTTGAGACCCTCCTCAGAGGGAGCGCGCACCCCCAGCGATCTTTTTCTTTTTTTTACAGGCGACTGAGGAGGCAACGCTTGTTTGAGAGCCCTGCGCCTCCGAGGAGACAACGGGCCGCGTATGCTGAGGTGAACACCGGTCCCCCGGAGGGGACTGCCTCTCAGACGCCAGTCTCGACTGGCGTCAGGAACGTTTTGCCGAAGCCTTCTTGGTGATAAGAACGGTCCTCAGATCCACTCTATTCCTCGAAGGATTCGGCTGCGGGCGCCACCCCACCCCCCAGTCTCTCTTTGGGGGAGCACGGGAAGCAACGCTCACCTTTTGTTGAGCCCTATGTGAGGAGCTCGCACTCGGCTGGGGCTGCTCTCTTTTGCTTTGAGCAGGCCCCTGGACTTGAGAACGGCGAGGAAGTATTTTATGGAACGCCGCCGACTGTTTCTTGGCCTCCTGAAACCTCTCGACGACATTATTCACAGAGTCGCCGAAGAGGCCAAGAGGAGAGATCGGGGCGTCCATAAGAAAGCTCTTATCTTTGTCTTTAATATCGGATAAATTAAGCCATAAGTGTCTCTCCGTAGCTACCAAGGCTGCCATAGAGCGGCCAATGGATTTGGCCGTCTCCTTGGTAGCCCGGAGAGATAAATCTGTAGCCCTACGTAGTTCAGCTACGACTTCTTGACTGACTTCCTCCCCCTCATCTAAATCTTTGAGCAGGTCAGCCTGATAAGCTTGCAGCAACGCCATGGTGTGAAGGCATGCTGCCGCCTGACCTGCTGCCGAGTACGACTTGCCCACCAGTGCTGATGTAGTTCTTAGGGGCTTAGTGGGCAACTTCGGGGCTTTGAGGGACGATGCTGACTCGGGGGAGAGATAGCTCGCAAGCGTCTCTTCCACACAAGGCACCGCCCCATAACCGCAAGAATTCAGACCCATAATATTTGAATAGTTAGATGTTTGGGGACTGAAAACACGATAAGAGACGGGTTTCTTCCATGATCTCCACACCTCAGTGTGGAGATCAGGAAAAAAACGGTAAGCCCCGTCGTGGAGGTTGCGATCTTGACGGAAGGAAGCGTTCGTCTAATTTGCTTGCATGACGAACCTCCTGTTTCTCGACTGGCCAGCTTATATTTAATTTAGACACAGCACGAGACAAAACCTCCACGAGCTCCTCATATGCTTGAGAGTGAGGTGGCGAATCCTAAATATCAACTGATTCGATGCTGACAATGTCCAATTCCTCAGAACTGGAACATTGCAACATCTGTGCTTCAACACGAGCAGAAGAAACCGCAGCGCGTGCTTCAAACTCGTGTGAAGCGCTGGAACGAGCAGGTGAGGGCAGAGAAAGGGCGGGGCCCGTCTCTAACCCCTCTGCCAGATCCATTTGCGATCCCCAGGACACGAGCCTTCGCTGTGCCTCAGCAGCAGCGGGACCCGAGCCCCGAGGACCGCGAGCTTCGTCAAACACCGCTCGTCGGGACCGGAGCATTTTCGCTGACAACAGATCACAATGCTCGCAGCCAGCTCCCTCGAGAGCTGACCGAGCATGCTCCGGTCCCAAACAAACAACACACAGCGAGTGTGTATCCCCACCCGTTATGAAACACGGGCAGGGATGAACACACTGCTTAAATTGCTGTTTATTCGCCATAATATATATATATATGAGAGACAGACAACACCAAATATGACAGACAGTTTCGACAGAGAGTGCTTGCTGAAGACACAGAAGCTAACAGTGTTTGTTTCTGCCATGCTTTATAGCTTCCTGGTCATGACGTCACCCGTCTATGACGTTCCGTCACACCATTGGACAGATTTCACATGTGCTTCACGACGCAATCACGCAGAGGCGTTCCCACAATGCGTCAGAACCGACGAAGCGTTGAGATTCCCTTGAAAGGGAACTAACGCCATGCTTCCTAATGATATATCCCAAGGGTGGACACGAGTACACACAATTTTCAAGGTTCACCAACGTTAATCTACTAACTCCCCTGACTGCTTTGTTTGGACAAAATGGCAAATTCGGGGTTATGATTGGTTAGATCACCTGTCAATCAAATGCCCAGCTCAGTTTGACTGACAAGCGATCTGACCAATCGTAACCCCAAATCCGCCATTTTGTCTGACAAAGCAGTCAGGGGAGTATAGTAGAATAATGTTGGTGAACTTGAACTTCAAAAATTGTGTGTATTCATGTCTTTCCGTGCTTGAAACAATGTGATCTTCCCTGTGAACCTTCTGATGTCCATTCATGTTTATTTGATGCTATAAATTAACTAGTATGAAGAGATGGTTGGTTCATGAGCCGATTGAAGGAGCTACAGCGATCTGTCACCACACATTAAAGAGCCACTATAAGGTATTTTTTATTTAAACTTCCTTTAAAAATTACGATATATTAAATATCTGTTCCACGTCACATTGTCAGATGTATTTTTCACTGAGAACATGATGTGTGCGCATGGCTTGTCGGATAAAGCAATAGTAACTAAAGGGGGCAGGTCTTTTCTAGGGATCAATTGACTAATTCTCTAGGATCAAGATGTGTTTTTTTAATAAGAAGTTTGATAATAGCCATCTTAGTTTTTGGTATGTAACCTATTGATAAAGATGAATCAGTGGCGATTCAAGACAAATTTTACTAGGAGGGGCCAGTGTTTAACCAGAGGGGCACATTAAAAATGGTAACAAATTATATTTAAATATTATAAACTTCAGTTTACTTTTCAATCATATAAACATTTATTACAACATTTTACAACATTTGTACAAGAGTGAGCGCAGGGGTGAAAAAGGTAGGTTCATCAATGTTGATGATTATTATCAGTGATTTGTGAAGGATCATGTGATGCTGAAGACTGGAGACTGGAGTAATGATGGAGTAATGATGATAAATTCAGCTTTGATCACAGGATATAAATTACACTTTACTATATATTCAAATAGAAAACAGTTATTTTACATTTTAATAATATTTCACAATATTATAGCTTTTTTGTATTTTTAATAACATAAATGCAGCCTTGGTGAGCAGAAGAGACTTCTTTCAAAAACAACCAAAATAGTACAGTTTCCAAACTTTTGACTGGTAGTGCATATCTCCATGTATTTAAAAATGTAGGCCAAGTATTTATATCTTTAAAAAAAGAAACATAAAAGCGTTGTTGATACAAATTATTTACAGGAGAAAGCACCATTTTAAGGACATACAGTAGGCCTACGATGAAATTATAATTGAACTGCTTTGTAAATAGTAATAACCTTCTTCATCACAAACCTGATGGTGTAGTACTTGATCCACATGGATCCACTTTCTGTCCCTCTGGCTGTTCCTCTCTCTGTCCCTGTATGTTTTCTTCCTCCTCACCCTCTTCTTCATCCTCCTCATCCTCTTTTTCATCCTCCTCACCCTCTTCTTCATGCTCCTCACCCTCTTCTTCATCCTCCTCACCCTCTGGAATTTCTCTTTCTGTGTCAGAGCCCTCACTTTCATCACCTGCCCTCTTTCCAACCTCCACTGACTCCTCTGACTCTCCCTCTTTCTGCTCCTCAACTCTCTCAATACCTTGATTTGTTTCTCTCACTTTTTTGTTTACTGGAGCTTCATTTCATGATAACTATCAGAAGAAAAAAAACGTGCATTACATTTCGTTGCCTAACCATCCCTCCCTACTTAACATGGGCAGATAGCCTGTTGATTACTTTACTCAAATGTATGTCATCGCAATACAACAGCCAAGACAGATGAAGTTACGTGGTTAACATCACAACATTGTGTAGACCTAGCAAGGATAGTGACATTTATGTATTCGCTTCTGCTTTGATGAGTTCTAAGATATTAAGTTTCTGAACATATCGAGACCAGACATTTACAAACTTGATTTCATTATCAGTGTGAAGAACAAAAGTAACACGGTTATGTGCAAGAACAAGAAGTCACTTATGATATACGAGTCACTTTTGTTTTCTTCTAGCTGCACTCCATTTCTCTGGCTGCTCTATTAAGGGCCCCAGTGTGCTCGTTATACCACGGTGTTGGACTAATTTCCTTAATCTTCTTTAACCGCAAAGGAGTCTAGTGAGCTGGAAAAGAGAGTCAATAGCTTCTGTTGCAACATCGAGTTCTTCTTCGCTATCTGGTTTCTAAGCTATCTAAGGCAATGAAACGGACGATTATGTCTAGAGCAATCTTTAGTGGTAGAAGTGATAGTCCTACCATATTTGTGGTAGGGAGGTGGTTTTGCAGCCTTGGTTAAATGTAGAATGCACGATACTAGATAATGTTCGATGTCATCGTTCTGCTACAGTATTTCAACGGCATCAATATCGATTCCATGTGACAATATTAAGTATGATTAGGAATCTAAATCTAAAGTATGATTAGGACAATGAATTGGTCCTGACACAAGTTGTCTAACTCCAATAGAGTTATATAGAGAATAGAGAATATCTGTAAATGCCAACCCCAAAGCGTCTTTTATATTATCTACATGGATATTAAAATCATCAACAATAAGGACTTTATCCGCAGCCAGTACGACCCCAAAAGAAAATCAGCAAATTCTTTGATAAAGTCTGTATGGTGCCCTGGTTGCCTGGATACAGTAGACAGCACAAATGGCAAATGGGATTTGTTACTTACATTATGTAACGTTACAAAAAGCACCATCACTTTGAAAGAATTATATTTGAAAACTTGAGTAACACTGAAGATATTACTATAAATTACAGCAACACCTCCCCCTTTGCCTTTCTGACACAGTTTGTGTTGATAATAGTAACTTTGAGGGCTAGACTCATTTAAAGTAATGTAATCATCTGGTTTTAGCCAGGTTTCTGTCAAACACTGCACATCTAGATTATTGTCTGTGATAATACCATATTACCACAATAAGTGATTTTAAAGAAAGGTATCTAATATTCAGCAACCCAAGCTTTATTATTTGTTTATCAGTATTATCTCTGTCTTTATGTTTTTAAAGATTTAAATGTGGACATTTTTCTTACAAAACCCATCCCTTTGCTTCAGAATGCCTTTATTAAACCCGAAGTGTTCCACAGGCGGGGCAAACCCCGCTTCATAATCATATTACTAAGCACCCACTAAGAGGAATGACACAAAGCTTAGAAACTCAGCTTTTTAATGAATCCAGCCGTTGATTTAAACTCTTAACGAGTACTGAGTTTTCACTGTAAAACGGAGTGCCCCCTACATATAAAAATATTAATAGTCATATTTTTCAAAACTCCAGCCTTCTTCATCACAAAATAGGTGTCATTTGAAAGCTTAGAGTGTGAATTTTACAATGAATATAAACATTTTGAATAAATCTTAAGTACTGCAGAGTTATTTACTGAAAAGTAAAAATATATAAATAAATATTCATAATTTATGAGTTTTGTTTATTATTATGTACGCCAATGTGTCAAAAGCATCATATAGCTCAGATAATCATGTGCTATATGTCATTTGAAAGGTCTCAATGTCATGCTTTGGCTCCTAACGTCATGAAACATTCACCTATTGTAGAATGGGCATCATTATGTACTGCAGATTCTAATGATTAAAATGAGTCCAACATCATCATAATCCAATGAAGCGATCACAAGATATTGATAACGCAATTACGACACATAAAATCCCACAGTCTCACAGCTGCTAGCTAAAACTAAAATGTAGCTAGCATTTCAGCATATAACTTCATGATGCATGCAAAGATTGTGGAAAATGGCACATAATTACTTACAGTGGATGCTCCCGATTGAAATGAGTCCTAGATTAACAAAATCCCATGTGTTGATCACGAGTTACTCCACGTGAAAGTGCGATTTTAAAAATACCCACTAGGGAGCAACGAGGACTAAACAAAAAAGGCCACCTTGATTCCAAATGCTGTAACTTTTGAATACTTCATGGGATCACCACAATATATCCGGATACAGGTCTCATATAGAGGAACATCACAAAAAAAGAATTTCCTCCTACCTTATTTCATTTAGTTTTTGCATGTCAAATATGAAATATTTGAAATATGAAATTAGCAAACTTCTATTTTGGTATTTTATCAGCAGGAACTCGCTACCGTATTTCCTTCATTTTAAATTCCTTTTTAAATTAGAAATATATGATTTTTTTCATTTCCAAATTTGTTTTGCTATTTATTTGCAGTTTCTCAGCATGAGAATGTCCAGATTAAAAAAAATAATAATTTAAAAATGTTTTAGTTTAAATTTAGTTTAAAAAGTTTCCTATCAAACGATGCCCACCTTTTGACTCTCCTCACTGTAGATTTGGAGTTACGAGTCTTTACTTTTTTGTGTGTCACTTAGAAAAAATAACTCTGAAAATACCCTTAGGGCTTAAAGGGTTAAACCTCTGGAGCCATTTGGATATCTTTTATGATATGGGTGAGTAAATAATGGGATGGTTTTCATTTTTGGGTGAACTATCCCTTTAACACACAGCTAGGTTTATATCTGCTTTGGCTGCCCCAGTTATGATAAAGAGATTAAAACTAATTTTTTTAAAGGTAAATCATGCATAAATATCAGACCAAAACATTCCAAAGTTGATGCCATGTCTCCTTGCAGTCTTTTGCTTAATAATATTGAGTAATATAAAATGGCTACCAACACAGACATCATTTTCAAAGAACTACAGCTAAAACAAATGTATCAGTGCATTCTGGATCCATTGTTAATTTGATATGACACAAGCAATAAATTCAGAATTGATGACTATGCAAATAAAAACTAGTTATTTTGGTTGTGTGTCCTTTTGCAATATGTCTTTCTCTTTTGTCTTTCAGGTATGATGTCGACTCCAAGAGCTCTAACCTCTCAAAACATGTAAGTCTCAGAAACTGCTCCATGTTTCCTATCAGACTCTATACACACTTACTGTACAGATCTCCTCATGGCCATTATGAAGTTTAGTATGCCATTGTACACACTCCCATAGTAAAATAATCTCATGGTCCTTGTAATCAGAATGTCTATATGAGAATAAAGAAGCAAATGTGGGTTAATAGAGACATGTGGTTATAAAAGCTCTTGCAGAGAGAATGGCATGATTAAAGCTGTGTTTTGATGCTTGAGCAGGTCCCTGAGGTGTCATCTCACAAAGTGAGGATGGTTTTAGAATAAAATATGCAAATACACTGCTGTGGTTCCATCTGTGCTCATCATGGGACCTGGCCATAGTCTTTGTCCTCCTTTATTTCTTTTGTGCTTCAATCAATTTTCAGTGAGTCAACCCAAAATCTCCAACATGCCACCCTCCATCTGGCATCAATCAATAAATCAATCAGCTAATACTCCTGCTGTCAATTAATCATTTAGTCAGTGCATCCTTCCTTCCATCCATCCATCCATCCATCTTTTTATCCCCTTTGTCAAGCATCAGTTGTGAATCAATCAGTAAATCAGTCCATACACATGTCTATCCAGCTATGGTCAGGGTGAACTTTTTTTTAAATGCCATTATGTGGTAGCTTTCTACAAATCTAAAGATTTAAATTTTCTTTATGGAACTTTTAAAGTTTTTAAAGAATAATTAACCTGTGACATCAGGCTTCAAAACTATTTTGGTTCTAATTGGAACCTTTATTTTATCTGTTAATTCCATGGCTTTTACAAGGCAAACTAAGGGGTCATTTATTGCTGGTTAATTCAGGCAAAGTGGAACTGCTTAATGAAGCACATCACAACATTTACCAAACCGGCCGCTCAACAACACCACTGATCTAAACCTGCTACACAATTATCTGGAAACCTGCCGTATCCCAGGCAGAACTCCCAAGCATCTGTACTGCTATTGTTTCCTGCCATGATCATGTGGGCACACTGGCTGTAAAGAGACAGATAAACTGATCTCTCTACACATCATGCACAAGAGTAATTGAAAACACCTTCAGTGACTCCAGTGTGCACACATGTTTCATCCCTGAAAATTACCACCTCAAAATTATCTCCCAAGTCAGACATCCTGGTGCTTTACTCCCTCCCTCAGTAACCCAGAAATCAATATCCCCCTCTTCCACCCTGACTTGTAAATATAAACACAGCTTGTCCACTCCCAAAGGGAATTTGGTACTCCATAAAACCATTACAGGATGTGTTGACATGCGAAGAGCAACATACACTCCATCGTCAGGTGAAAATTAACAGAAGCAGCAGCAGTGAGAGAAACAGTGAGAGATGGATGGAGAGGGAAAGAGGAAGAGTAAGTCATCTTATAAAGTTTAAAGACAATAAAGATAGATTATTCATATTCATTTTCATGAATACAAATTGCAAGTTTGAGTCACCAGCAGTAATTAGAGAAGTGGTAGATGGGAATATCTGTCAGTGAAAATGTAGCGTTTCATAAATAACTGAGGATGAACTCCGAGTTCCTAGTGTCTAAATTAGTGGCAGTCAAAATATAGTGCAGAGCATACAGTGACTGTAATGTTCACCAACAATCAGTTTTAAATAAATCATCTTAAAATACATCTATGGAGTAACTCTAGGTTCAGTGATAGGCCCCATTCTCTTCTCGATATACACAACTTTTCAGTCAGTTTAACAGAGGATATTTGATGTGCAAAATTTAACTTATTTTAATTAAAAATGCATATGCATGTGTACAACTGTACAGTATGTCCCTCTATGTTTCTCTGCTGTTTTTTTTTTTCTTTTCTGAAAAAAAACCCCCTATCTGTTGGCCACTAGTATTACACTGAAATCATGTCTCTAAATATAAATACAAACACACTCACTAAGGTTAAGCAATTGGTCTTATTAATGTTCTCTGGATGCCTTATTTTAGTTTTCTCCTGCTTTGTTTTATCATTCTCTCACCCACACTTTCCACTGATGCACATTTTTATTAATATAAAATATAGTAAATGAAAATGTCATGTTCAGCATACGGACAGCATATGCACAAAGAGTATCACCTACCCTTTAGTAAACTGCTGTTGCGAAGGTCAGTGGGGCAGAAAATTTACAGCTCTGTCAAGAAAATCATTTGAATTCTAATGGCTTTTTAAGCCATATATTGTGCTTCACTTCAGATCATTTATCAAATATGTGACATTTCAACATGATTTGATGTCTTTCTCTTTAATTATATTAAAAAGAGTATCCAGGACATTTTTCAGCTGTGGTTTAGGATAGCCCCTTAAGTAGAATTAAGATAAATCTTAAGATAAATCTTTCTACACCATACAGTAACCTTCTAGAAAATGATGTGCTAATGGCAGCTGTCTTGGAGAGATAATGTTTTACTCCAGCATAGTAATGTCCTTCTGGAGTTAGGTCTATAAAAAAACTCTCCTATAAACTTAAACTGGTCTATGCCAATCCCAGACTGTAACTCCACACAAACCCTTAGGGATGGAGAGCCATCACCCACTCACCCACTCCATCACCCAACAACAGTACTTTTGTGTTTTGTCTTTGGGACGCCTTCCCAGAAGGGAGAAAGCTGTTAGGGAGGGCCAACTCTCTTAAATGCCTATGATTTTGAAATTTAATGCTCAACAAGCACACAGGGCTATGGTGTTTTGGTGTACACAATTTTATATATAATAATAATATAGGCCACATACACTCTGCAGATAAATTTGGTTGTCAGTGCTTAGTGGTTAATCCTGTTCTGTACAAACATAGTTCAGTCATTTATGGCAGTGACAACTGCATTCTAAAACCAAATGAAAATGCAGTTAATGACAATGGCATTTACAAAAATTCTATGCACTGTTCTTGGGATGGGCCTATCTTCCATATGTGCAGTGCAATAAATCACATGGAAAAAAGCTTGCCTTGACTCATTTGTGTTGCCAGAGCTTGCTAAAAAAAATGGCAAACAAGAACAAGCCCATAATAAACCTAAAAAATCCAAATGGTTTACACTTAAAATAAGACCAAAATTTGAATGCATTATGAGCCAAGCCGAATCATGGCGAAAAACACTTTACTTAAACACAGTTTGAACACTTATAATAAGTGGACAATGCTTTTGTCAATGGTGGTTTAGTTAAAAACTGTAGAACATAACATCTTTGGCGGCTGTAATATTAATTTGGTGAAAATGAATGGATACCAAACATGCTAGACGCCAGAATGTTGCTATGGATACCACAGTGTCAATCATCAAATTTTGTCATGTCCTGTACATACATAATGAAAATTTAGGGGATTCACTCCATAAATGTGGTTGTCACTCCTGAAACCTCAGTGTGTACGTGGACAACGTGTGCAAAACCTTTAGACCAAACACGTAAATGAAGAATGCAAGAATGCATTAAAGGTCAGTTGGAAAAGTGTCATTCAAGCAGCCCCTAAGTTAATAAGTAAGAATTTGTACAATGGAAGTGACTCAATCAAAAAACTACTTTAGCGCGATAATAATATTTTCTTAGAGCTGCTGTAAAGCCAAAACAATCTGTCCATTAATTTTCCTATTATCAATATGAAGCTGCTTTAAAACAATCTGTATTGTGAAAAGCGCTATATATATATATATATAAAAAAAAAAACAACAACTCTATAGTTATGTTCAAAATGATCAAACTGATAAATCTTATCTTTGCTCTGGTCCAGTGATTACAGAGAAAGCCGAAGAAAATTCATAAAATTCTTAATAGACTATAAATAAACTTGAAATATTGACCTTTCATATTGCTATGTTAAAAATGCCTCCAGTCCCCTTTTATGTTCTCTCTCTTTGCAGGATTTCCTTGGCCAGGCCTTCTGTTCATTGGGAGAGGTGGTGGGTTCACAGGGTAGTCGTATGGAGAAAAATCTTGGGTAAGAAGAGCTATTTTTGGTTTGTTTCCTCCATTCTCAAAGCCTACAAAGTTTGCATTCTGTGATAGATCCCATCCTCATGTATCACCTAAAAATCATATAAATGGTCTGCTCATTTGACTGAATTATGAGGCATTTAATAAGTAGGGTAACTTAATTTTACATTAGCAGTAAAACATTCTTTTCTGTGGCTTGTGGCATGAAGACAGTTTCAGTTGCTTCCAGGTAAGTTTGAGATTATTTTGATTGAACTCTGTTTTTTTGGGCTCAAGAAGGTGGATTCATTTTTAGTGTTCGTTGCCTTAGTAACTTAAACTACATGGCTAACCTGATCCGTAGCATGTTTTATTCTTGGTAAGAGACTGGACAGTCAAACAGGACCTGTGCACAAAGCCAAACATACAGGTGCTGGTCATATAATTAGAATATCATCAAAAAGTTGATTTATTTCACTAATCCATTCAAAAAGTGAAACTTGTACATTATATTAGTTCATTACACACAGACTGATATATTTCAAATGTTTATTTCTTTTAATTTTGATGATTATAACTGACCCCTTAGAGGAAAATCCCCATAGAGGAAAATCCCAAATTTAGTATCTCAGAAAATTAGAATATTACTTAACCAATACAAAGAAAGGATTTTTAGAAATCTTGGCCAACTGAAAAGTTTGAACATGAAAAGTACGAGCATGTACAGCACTCAATACTTAGTTAGGGCTCCTTTTGCCTGAATTACTGCAACAATGCGGCATGGCATGGAGTTGATTAGTCAGGTGTTATGAGAGCCCAAGTTGCTCTGATAGTGGCCTTCAGCTCTTCTGCATTGTTGGGTCTGGCATATCGCATCTTCCTCTTTACAATACCCCATAGATTTTCTATGGAGTTAAGGTCAGGCGAGTTTGCTGGCCAATTAAGAACAGGGATACCATGGTCCTTAAACCAGGTACTGGTTGCTTTTGCACTGTGTGCAAGTGCCAAGTCCTGTTGGAAAATTAAATCTGAATTTCCATAAAGTTGGTTAGCTGCAGGAAGCATGAAGTGCTCTAAAACTTCCTGGTATATGGCTGCGTTAACCTTGGGCCTCAGAAAAGGACCACAGTGGACCAACACCAGTAGATGACATGGCACCCAAAACCATCACTGACTGTGGAAACTTTACACTGGACCTCAAACAGCGTGGATTGTGTGCCTCTCCTCTCTTCCTCCAGACTCTGGGACTCTGATTTCCAAAGGAAATTTACTTTCACCAGAGAACATAACTTTGGACCACTCAGCAGCAGTCCTGTCCTTTTTGTCTTTAGCCCAGGTGAGACGCTTCTGATGCTGTCTGTTGTTCAAGAGTGGCTTGAACACAAAGACTGCGACAGCTGAAACCCATGTCTTGCATACGTCTGTGCATAGTGGTTCTTGAAGCACTGACTCCAGCTGCAGTTTATCCCTATTGCTTGTACACTTTTTTCTACCACATATTTTCCTTCCCGTCACCTCTCTATTAATGTCCTTGGACACAGAGCTCTGTGAATAGCCAGCCTCTTTTGCATTGACCTTTTGTGTCTTGCCCTCCTTGTGCAAGGTGTCAATGGTCGTCTTTTGGACAACTGTCAAGTTAGCAGTCTTCCCCATGATTGTGTAGCCTACAGAACTAGACTAGAGACCATTTAAAGGCCTTTGCAGGTGTTTTGAGTTAATTAGCTGATTAGAGTGTGGCACCAGGTGTCTAATACTGAACCTCTTCACAATATTCTAATTTTCTGAGATACAGAATTTGGGATTTTCCTTAGTTGTCAGTTATAATCATCAAAATTAAAAGAAATAAACATTTGAAATGTATCAGTCTGTGTGTAATGAATAAATATAATATACAGGTTTCACTTTTTGAATGGAATTAGTGAAATAAATCAACTTTCTGATGATAATCTAATCATATGACCAGCACCTGTTTATTTTATGCAATAAAGCCACTCCCCTGTATCTCTCACTCCAGCTTAAAGCAGTTTATATTGATATAAACTTTAGAGACAAAATTGCCTGTGTTTTGCTGCTAATTATTTATATTTTATAATTTTATAAAATATAAATAATATATAAAAATATGTACTTTTTTATGAACTGACTAATAATATTAAACTTTGCATCCCTTATATGAAGAGATGTGAATTACAGTTTGTGGACTTAAACTGAATTATCGAAACACACCTTTAAGTTTCGAACTTCCTTGTATTATAAGGTACCAAATCTGGTGTCGTTGAGCATTTTCAAATGTATTGTTCGAGAACTGTTGAAAGATTTATCTTGTAAATGTATTTTGTTTTTGTATCTTAGCCAGCTCCCTTTCGAGGGAACTCACTCTGCGTTGATAACGACACTTTGGGGAAACGCCCTCAGCGTGACGCATCTGAAGTATGAATGAAACTATTCCAATCCTGATTGGTGTTGCGTCATGACGTAACTTGTGACGGCATACACGGAAGCTACAAAGGGACGCCGGCACACAACAGAGTTAGCTTTTCGCTCTTCAGCAAGCGCTCTGTGTTACTGTTTGTCTTATTTGGTGTCGTTTGTCACAAGCACGTTTTCTGTCAAAATGGCGAGTGGGCAATTCAAGCAGTGTGTGCATCCCTGCCCGAGGTTTATAACGGTGGGGACACACATCAACTGTGCGTTTATTGTTTGGGAGTGCAGCACGCCCGGGCAGCTCTCGAGGGAGCTGCCTGTGCGGACTGTGAAGCACTCATTCCCCGCGGGGCAGGCTTCCGCACGGGAAGAGGACCCGATGCTTGAGCTGTCTGAGTCTGAGGATTTAGACGTGCTCAGCATCGAGGCCGGTGAGATCACAGAGAGCGCGCCAATGCATATATCACCCGCACAAGTGGAGTTGGTTGACGTGCTGACTCGTGCTGTGGCCAAATTAAATATTAACTGGGCGCAAGAAAGGCAGGAAGTGCTAGTTAAAAGCAAGCTTGATGAACGCTTCCTGCAGCACAGGTCCCAGCCTCAACGCAGGGCCTTACCATTTTTTCCTGACTTACATAATGAGTTGTGTAAGTCATGGAACAAACCGTACTCTGCACGGCTTTCTAACCCACCTGTGTTAGATTATAGCAATATTATTGGAGCCCGTGAGCACGGTTATGGGACGATGCCTCGGGTGGAGGAGGCGTTAGCAAGTTACCTGTCCCCTTGCATCGTCTCTTAAAGTCCCGGTACTGCCTTCCAAACCATGTCGTGACACATCTTCTCTGGTAGGCAGGGCTTACATGGCGGCTGGTCGTGCTGGTGCGTGTCTGCATACTATGGCAATTATGCAGGTGTACCAGGCTGATATTTTGAAAGATCTGGATGAGGGCGAGGGACCAGCTCCAGAAGATATTGCTGAGCTGCGGAAAGTATTACTAAGGAACCGGCCCGCACCATCGGTCATTCCATGGCAGCCATGGTGGCCACGGAGAGACATCTATGGCTGAATTTATTGGGGATGAAGGAGAAGGACAGGGCATTTCTTTTGGATATCGCCTTCTGGCCTGTTCGGCGACACTGTCACCGCAGTCGTCGACAGGTTTCAGGAGGCGAGTACAAGCTTTCAGCAGTAGTTCCCTCATCGCTCTAGATCGGGGAAGGCTGCTCCAGTTCAGCATCCCCAGCCGTCATCGAGCTCCTCGTACTGGCAGGTACAAAAAGAGAGCATTGCTTCTAGAGCCCCTCTGCAGGGAGCTTGGCAACAGAGGCGACGCTCTCGCCCGAGGCCCGCCAAGCCAAAGCTCGATTTGAGGACCGTCCTTCAGGCAAGGAAGGCAAGGAAGGATACTCGAAGAACACCCGAGGTCAGCCTCAAGAGGCTGTTTCCCTTAGTAGATTATATCGACGCATGGTGGTGCCTCCCGAATATATCTCCATGGGCCCTGCGTAAAGTAGAACGCCCCCCGAGGTTTAATGGGGTGGTCTGGACTGTGATGCACCCAGAGCAGGGTCGGGTGATGGAACAGGAAGTTCACTCTCTGTTGGTAAAGGAGGCCATAGAACGTGTTCCTCCACCAGATAGGGAGTCAGGTTTCTACAGCCGGTACTTCATAGTTCCCAAGAAGGATGGGGGGTTGCGTCCAATTTTAGATCTGCGGCGTTTGAATCGTTCTCTGAGGAGATTC
Organism: Opsariichthys bidens; assembly: GCA_037194245.1. Taxonomy (NCBI): domain Eukaryota; kingdom Metazoa; phylum Chordata; class Actinopteri; order Cypriniformes; family Xenocyprididae; genus Opsariichthys; species Opsariichthys bidens. The sequence continues at coordinate 5,475,387 of CM074287.1, read as the reverse complement.
AGGTTCAAGATGCTCAATATTCCCGTCATCGTGAGTCAGATCAGATCCGAGGACTGGTTTGTCACGATAGACTTAAAGGACGCATACTTCCATGTTTCCATCGTTTTTTCTCACAGGAAGTTCCTGAGGTTCACTTTTGGGGGCGAAGCGTTCCAATATCGGGTTCTTCCGTTTGGTCTAGTTCTCTCCCCTCACACTTTCACCAAGTGCATGGATGCAGCCCTAGCACCATTGAGGCTTCGGGGCATCCGTGTGCTAATTACATCGACGACTGGCTTATTCTGGTCCAGTCTCGAGAGATGGCAGTTCGGCATCGAGATGTCGTCCTTGGCCAAATTCAGAGCCTGGGGTTGAGACTCAACACCAAGAAGAGTGTGTTGTCGCCCGCCCAGAGAACCGTGTTCCTGGGGGTGGTATGGGACTCATACCACCACAATTGTCTCCCGCTCGTATCGAGTCCATCCTGGCGATAGTTTCCAGGATGAAGCTAGGCCACGCTATCACTGTGAAGTAGACGGGCTAATGGCAGCTGCGTCCAACGTGATTCCTTTTGGCCTTCTGTACATGAGACCCCTACAGTGGTGGTTGAAAACCAAAGGGTTTTCCTCATGAGGGAATCTATTCCGTATGATCAGGGTCATGCGCCGATGCCATCGTGTCTGTCCATATGGAAGAAACCTTGGTTCCTGTCCCAAGGTCCCGTACTGGGAGCATCCCTTACTGGCTGGGGCGTGGTCATGGACGGCCGCTTTGCGAGAGGTCTGTGGCAGGCCCAGCATTCTTCATGGCACATAAATTGCCTGGAAATGCTGGCGGTCTACAAAGTTCTGAGGAGTTTTCTCCCAGATTTCTGCGGGCACCATGTCCTAGTACGAGCGGACAATATATCGATGGTCTCGTACTTGAACCATCAGGGGGGTCTGAGGTCACTGCTGGCGCATCAAATTCTCCTGTGGGCCCAGAGGAAACTGTCGTCTCTCAGAGCGATGTATGTTGAATGGAGACTTCATCCAGAGGTGGTGAAATCAATATGCGAGAGGTTCGGCGCAGTGGAAGTGGATTTGTTTGCGTCTTGAGAGACGACCCACTGTCCACTGTGGTTTTCTCTCACGCATCCAGCCCCACTGGGGTTGGATGCCATGGTACAGACGTGGTACAGACGTGGCCGAGGCTGCGCCTGTACGCTTTTCCCCGATCGCTCTGCTCCAGGGAGTCCTGGAGAGGGTCTGGAAAGTAGGGGTCAGTCTATTGCTGGTAGCCCTGTTCTGGCCGGCCCGAGTATGGTTCTCAGACATCACGTCACTCCTGGCAGGCCAGCCGTGGCAGATTCCTCTGAGGAGGGACCTGTTGTCTCAGGCAGAGGGTACAATATTTCACCCTCGGCCAGAGCTGTGGAAACTGTGGGTCTGGCCCCTGAGGGGGCTCAGTACCTAGAGGCTGGTTTGTCAGCTGGAGTGATTGAGACCATACTCAGTTCTAGGGTTCTTTCCACAAGGAGACTGTATGGCCTAAAGTGGAATGTGTTTTCCACGTGGTGTTGAGAGCGTGGGTTGGATCCAGTTAACTGCCCTGTGGCTTCAGTGCTGGAGTTCCTCCAAGACCGTTTCTCTACTGGTCTTACCCCGTCCACACTTAAGGTGTACGTGGCTGCCATTGCAGCTTTCCACGCTCCTCTAAGTGATGGGCCCCTGGGGAGGCACCAGCTGGTCATATGGTTCCAGCTGGAACCTGACCGTCAAGATGGCCTTTCTCCTGGTGATTACTTCTCTCAAGAGAGTGGGTGACCTCCAGGCCTTGGCTGTCTCGCCGACTTGCCTGGAGTTTGCCCCCGGGGAAGTTAAGGCCATTCTTCACCCTAGGCCTGGCTATGTGCCCAAGGTACCATCTAGGGTGGCACGGCCGGTAGTTCTTCAGGCCTTTCACCCCCCACCTCATGTGGCGGTGGAAGAAGAGAGGCCCTGTTAGAGCCTTGAAGATCTTTGTCCAAAGATCCTCTCATTGGATGAGTTCGGAGCAGTTGTTGGTGTGTTTTGGATCACCCAAAAAAGGACAATCAGTAATTGGATTGTTCAAGCTATTGCCTTGGCCTACCAGGTGTGCGGTCTGCCTTCACCTGTGGCTTTGAGGGCCCACTCTACCAGAGGCATGGCGTCCTCTAGGGCCCTCCTGTCAGGTCCACCCCGCATACCTTCATTAGATTTTATAGTCTGCACCTTCCTTCCACGCCGGGTGCACGAGTCCTCTCGTCCTAGGTGTGCCGGGTTCTGCTTCACACTAGGGCAGGCATGTTCCGGTCTGGCATAGTGGGTATCCGTTCCCCAAAGTGTCGTTATCGACCCAGTGCGAGATCCCTCGAAAGGGAATGTCTCGGGTTACGACTGCAACCCTTGTTCCCTGAGAAAGGGAATGAGACACTGCGTCTCGTTGCCACACCTCTCCATGCCTGGGAGCGGCTTGCTTCATCGCGAAAGCTAACTCTGTTTTGTGCCGGCGTCCCTTTGTAGCTTCCGTGTATGCCGTCACATGTTATATCATGACGCAACACCAATCAGGATTGGAATAGTTTCATTCATGCTTCAGACGTGTCACGCTGAGGGCGTTTTCCCCAAAGTGTCTTTATCGACGCAGTGTCTCGTTCCCTTTCTCAGGGAACAAGGGTTACTGTTGTAACCCGAGACATTTTCTTTCATTGCTCATTAAACGTGTTGTTTAAGCTTAAAATGCATGGCTCCATGACAATGTAGTGTTTACATAAAAAATACAGTACAGATATTCCTATGCAGAATGTATATTATGAAAGAAATGCTGGAAATCATCAGGGGAACCAAGCAAACTGTGACATTGTGTCAAACTTGTGTGTTTAGTTGAGGGTATATATTTCATATTGACTAATGAGCTGCTGTTCGCTATTGCTGATCTTTAGTCTGACATTGCTCATTAAAGTCTTTAGTCTACCTCATCTGCACAAACAAACCTTTGAGCTTCCTGTATCCTTCCCGTCAAGGTGGTATTGTCATTCAGCACCTGAGCCAAGATCAGTCAGCTCAGGTCAGTCATTTTTCTTCCCGACTGAAAGTCCTTTTAGGTTCTGATCTGAGTCTACATTATTGTACCTCAGCTCTCAGGGAGGTAAAGGCCTGCCTCACATACATTTTCTCTGTGGCTCGATTATCAAAGCAGGCTCATTAGATTGTCAGAGGGAGTTTGGTGTCTCGCTGCATTTTGGGGTCCCTGCACAGTTGCTCCATTAGCTAAGCAGAGCCTCATGCCAGCTAAAGACAAACTACTGCTGTTGATCAAGAAATGAAGAACAAGGGGATTTTGAGGCTTGTATATCCCTGCTGTTTGGAGTACTTGCAGCTTTGGTTGTATTTGCAACTAATAAAACACAAATGTCCACTTGTTGAAACCAGACAGGTGTAGAAATCAGAGAGACTAAAAGGGGCAGAAAATGACAAAAGAAAACAAACACCTGCCCATTTAGAGAACATTTTGTTACTTGAGACCTTTTCTCAGATATCTTACCCATCCCTTGTGAATCATTTTTCATGATAAGTATACCAAAAATATATTGACATGTATTGTACATTGTACATCAATTCATGCTTCCATCAAGCACAAACTTAGTACACTACATATTAATTTGTAAAGTAGTATACCTTTTACAAATGCAATTGGGGAAGGCTGAAATATATATATTCATCTTTAAGAAAGTACACTGGCTAGGTTCTTAATTCCATCTACAACATATTTGAAAATGTTAAGTGATTATCATAATGATGGTCTCTGATCACAAAAAAATACATTAAATATATGACAAATGCACACACACACATATCTATATATAATATATACCCATCCATAAACTCATTGGACAAAAGCTTTGAAAGAGGATACATATATTTTCATGCACCGCTTACTGCGCCTATATTGAGAATTTTCCCAGCAAATTCGCACTCTTTAAATCCATATAAAGTGCTGTCGTTGATGGAAAAATCTTTTTGCTTATAGTATTACTCGTAACAGCATAAAAAGAACACAAAGTAACCCCAGTTTTGCATTAAGTATAACTGCTTGGTGGCATAACTGGTAAAATGAGTGTTCTTGTGTGGCAGCAACCCAGGTTTGAATCCAGTATTTCCGACTCTCGTTGTACATTTTCTGTTCCCATACTCTCACTGGTGTTTTCTGTATAAGTAGTGAACTGGGGGTGTCTGTAAAATATAAAATATCTGCTTGCTGGGCCATTACTTTTTTATTAGAAGCACTCAATAATGATCCCATTAGCACACTTAAAGTTGAATACCATTGCAATGTGCTTTAAAATCATTATAATATGACCTCAGTATGTCATCAGTATAATTTTAATGTATGTTCAACACTCTTACAGTGTAACTGAATTGCAATTGTAATGGCATCAAAGTACATTTAAAGTTTATGCTGAGTGTATTCTGCATTTCAAAACTTAAATACAAGAGTATGTATTTAAATTGTACTTTAATATGCTTTAGCACAAACAAGTATATTTAATACAACTTCAGTTGAACGTCAACATTGCTTTTGGACTACTAAAATGCATTTAGTACAAAATAAATTGTTCCAATTTAAAATACTTTAAGTACACTAATTTATAGTGTACCACATATACATTTAGTTATACTAAGTGCATACGAATAAATTGTGCTTAAGTATACTATTTTTTTCAATAGGGATGAGCCGCCCACAGTATTTACTGAAGGTTATTTTTATTTGTATAGTGCTTTTGACAAATCCATTATGAATTCATAATGCTAATGTTTAGTTATCCTCATTTAGTCGTTTAGAGCTGGATGAAAATATAGTTTACATGTCTGATGTATACTGCACAAAAATCGCTAAAGCTGATTGAACTTGCCAACTCAAATCTGATTGGACGGCTGCTATGTAATGTCCCTTAGTCATAGTGCACAGGTTTCTAATTGTCCATGGCAAGCAAAGTTGTGCAGGATTGGACAGTTTCCCAGGCGTCAAATGATTATAAGACACTTTTTGTTTGAGGTTTATGATGGTAAATGGTTTATTTATGGGCAGTTCTGCAATGTGCACTAAATCACATTTTACTAGACATCTAATCACTTATATGTTTTATATTATTAATTATTTTAATTCATATTAATTCATATCACTGCAGGCATACAGAGGACAAATGGTTTGGAATAAATTGTATTAATATTAATCATTTTAAATAACATTATTAACTAATTGTATTATTAAACTATTAATTATATTTAACATTTTTGTGGAAAAAAATGTAAATGTGACTAAATTATAAAATGCAATATAAAAATGCATTCACCTTTACAAACCAAAAACTATTTTTAGGTATTAAAATAGACTTGGTAGAATCATTTAATGGTAGTAATATTTAATGTACAGTTTATCATTGCACATGAATTTTCGCAGATTTTGCTGCAGGTTCAAGTTGTTCACATGGATTCACCATGTTGAGAAACAGAAAGATTGTTGGTTTAAAAGAATCCAAGAATCCAATCCATTTTATTGAAAATAGACAATGCCTTTCTTGCCTGTGAAATTTCCCTGACATTTTGCTAATATGACCACAGCTTTAATATTAAGTGTTTGTTAGAACCCTAAATGAGCAATAGTAATACATACCTTAGCAAACTTGAATTCTAGTTGGATGTAGCTGTACTATAATGACAAGGGTTACAAAAGCTGTTTTGGAGCCATGAAAAAATGGAAAACATGGAAAAATCCCACACCTGTGTCTGAAGCCAAACAGGGGAACCTTTAACAACCTAATGACTGTTAATTAAAGCTAATTACACAGTTCAATCACCCCGCCAATCGCATTTGGGAGACTGCATGAAAGGAAAAGATGTTTCTATTTCGAGCACTGTTGGTGGAGAGTTTCTGTAGTGTGAGATGGACTACTCTGTTTCTAATGTGTGTTTGAATACGTTTAAAGACTTCTGAATTAGTCTGTACGTTAATCTATATGAGTGTGACATGCTTGCACTTATGTTTAGTACATGCATGTGTGTGAGAGGCAAGTGTTTGCTGAGAGCAATACATTCATATCTGATTGCAAACTGATAAATGTTGTGATTTAAGCGGCATGAAAGTTTAAATATTATAACTTTATACTATATATTTATATATAATAATATTAGAATAATTAATAATAAATAATAATTAATAACTATATTTACACATATATATATATATATATATATATATATATATTCATTCATTCATTCATCTTCCACCGCTTATCCGGGGCCGGGTCGCGGGGGCAGCAGTCTGAGCAGAGACTCCCAGACTTCCCTCTCCCCAGACACTTCCTCCAGCTCTTCCGGGGGGACACCGAGGCATTCCCAGGCCAGCCGAGAGACATAGTCTCTCCAGCGTGTCCTAGGTCTTCCCCGGTGCCTTCTCCCGGTGGGACATGCCCGGAACACCTCCCTAGGGAGGCGTCCAGGAGGCATCCGAAACAGATGCCCGAGCCACCTCAGCTGACTCCTCTCGATGTGAAGGAGCAACGGATCTACTTTGAGCTCCTCCCGAGTGACTGAGCTCCTCACCCTATCTCTAAGGGAGCGCCCTGCCACCCTGCGGAGAAAGCTCATTTCGGCCGCCTGTATCCGCGATCTCATTCTTTCGGTCATGACCCAAAGCTCATGACCATAGGTGAGAGTAGGAACGTAGATTGACCGGTAAATCGAGAGCTTCGCCTTGCAGCTCAGCTCCTTCTTCACCACGACAGACCGGTACATCGACCGCATTACTGCAGAAGCTGCACCGATCCGTCTGTCAACCTCATGCTCCTTCCTTCCCTCACTCATGAACAAAACCCCAAGATACTTGAACTCCTCCACTTGAGGCAGGAGCTCTCCACCAACCTGAAGAGGACAAGCCACCCTTTTCCGACTGAGAACCATGGTCTCAGACTTGGAGGTGCTGATCCTCATCCCGGCCGCCTCGCACTCGGCTGCAAACCGTCCCAATGCACACTGGAGGTCCTATTCGATGGAGCTAACAGGACAACATCATCCGCAAAAAGCAGGGATGAGATCCTGTGATCCCCAAACCAGACTCCCTCCGGCCCCTGACTGCGCCTAGAAATCCTGTCCATAAAGATTATGAACAGGACCGGTGATAAAGGGCAGCCCTGCCGGAGTCCAACATGCACTGGGAACAGGTCTGACTTACTGCCGCCAATGCGAACCAAGCTCCTGCTCCGGTCATACAGGGACCGGACAGCCCTATATATATATATATATATATATATATATATATATAATCCATAAAGGATAAAATATCTATTTTGCAAAACAGATCGTCCTGAATATCCTGCTGCGTTAATATTGTTTAGAGCCAACACGTTATTTTTTAGAGTCGATAGGGGCCCAAGGTTAAAACCTGGGACTCCTCAATACAGCAAAGACACGAAACGTACTGCACATGACCCTTACCATAAACATGGGTTTTAATAGGTGATGAAAGCCCTTGTTTTTGAGACACCTCTGGAAGGGCCTCATGTTCAGCAAGCCCAAGGGTATTACTTTGGTGTCTGCAGCCATCAGACCCAACAGTACCTGGCATTGACTGACGAAAATTTTCTGACCTAGCCTCAGACAACCATGGTAGGCTAACATGGAATCCACCTAAGCGAGGGACAATTATACCCGCATCGTGGTCGAGTCCCACTTTGAGAAACATTGTTCTCTGACTTGGAGGCAGAACACTCTTCTTAAGGTTTAACCTCAAACCCAAACATTTGGGTGGGGTGAGGACGACATCTTGATGCTGAACCGTCATCTCCTGTGACGGGGCTAATATAAGCCAGTTGTTGGTGTAAGTAACCCTGGAGTCACAAGGGAGCCAGAGCTGCATTCATGCACTTTGTGAAGGTAGCTGTTACGAAGAGTCAGCGGAGTGAGATCCAAATGCAGACTTAATTAGCAGAGGTAGTTAAACAGGCAATGGTCAAAACAACAGCAAACAGGAATGGCAGAGGATAGGCAGAATCGTTGTCGTTAGGCAGACAACATTCACAGTCTGAAAACTGAAATGATTTTAGACCATATCACTATTATTGAGCTGGTGCGCTGATGCATTTTAGCACAGGAACACTTACAGACAGTAGAGCCCGCATCAGGTCGCACACACAGAGAGGAGCGCAGAAACTTGTTACCAATGCTGTCCTCTGATTTATCTCTAAAGTAGCTTAGAAACTCAAGTTATTGCATATATTTTTCTACTTTTTAAGTAACTTGGTAGAATCTATGTGTGAAAATGTGTCTGTCTTTTAGATCATGGCAGCCATGGAATGACTGATGATATGGGCTGTTTGCTTTGTTGAGAGTCTTATTGAATCAAATGAAAAGGATTCTCAGATGGTTCCGATCAGTGGTTGATTTGTTAGAAATATATAATACGTGCTGCTGAATTCTCAATATTTAATGATTTAGCCTCAGATACAGGATATGTTCATTCGCTTTTTCATGCAGGTATTGTTCGTTACACGCTGAAACATGCTGAACACGCTTCATCATGGATCATGAATCGCAAGAAAGGTTTTGAATATAAAAATTAAAATAGAATGCAAAGTTAAAATAAAAACTATGCCATTTTTGTTGTTGTTTGTTTGTTTTGTTTTGCAGAAATTGTTTCTTTTTTTTTTTGTTGTTTGTTGTAGTGACAAATTATCATCACAGTATGTTTTTATTTTTTTTATTTATTTAAACTTGTCAAACTAAAACGGAGGGGCATTTTTTTTTATTCATTTTTATAAAATCTTCATTTTCATTTAAATAAATTTTTTTTTTTTTTTTTTATTTTGACCAATCAGATTCCAGAATATATATACTGTTTTTTTTATTTATTTATTTTTTATTTTTTTTATTTTATTTTTTTTTATTTGTTTATTAAAGCAAAACATTCTTCTAATAGATAGTATAAAGTCATTTCTTATACATTTATATATTTCAGCTAAAATAAAAAAAAATAATCATATTTAAATTTAAAAATTTAATCATATACACACACAACAAATTCTCATGCAACTACAACACAACCTCTTTTCTTTCTTTCAACACAGTTTATCATCTTTTCTCATTTTCTTAATTTTCATTATTTTTCCTCAAAATTCTAAAAACAATAACTCTATAGGACAACAAAATTCTAAGTAACAATAAAATCTTTAACACATTACAAACAAATTTTAAAAAAAAAAAAAAAAAAAAAAACATTTACATCAAAAAAACAAAATGACACAATATGACACAATAAATTGCATCCAGGTGCATCCTGTTTCACCTTGAGTATGCAGATTAAATGTTATTTGATTCCACCTGTGAGTTTCTCTTTGATTGTAATTTGAATTGGATTTGCACACAATGTCAACACACACACCTCAGAGTCAAACACAGTGCAAACCTGTCGTGAGTGCAGTCCAATGTCACTTCTGTATCTGAATGAGGATGATGTACAGGTAGAGAAGAGGGTAGAGATATGGAACAGGCAGCATTGAAATGCAGCCACCATAAAATCAGTGCCGTAGAGATGGAAACAACCAGGACCACCAGGCCTCTTCCTATGCCGGCCACTGTTCAAGCGGTTACCCAAGACCAGAGGAGAACTCTGACACAACTCTGAACATTTCTCTCTGGAAACCTGCAGCTCCTCTCTGGAAAAAGAATTTCTCTCAGAAGTCTAACCAATCTCTACCAAGACTCTACCATCCGACGCCTACGGAGGAGAGAAACAAAACACGAAAAACAAAATCTCTGAGTCTGATGAAACAAAGTTGATGACTCTTTTCGGCAGATCTGGAGGAACTCTTGATGCCTGATCAAAGTTAATGCTGTAGGGAGGAAGCCAGCAAAATGTCTCACCTGGCCAATACCATCCCAGCAAGGGGAGCATGGGAGTGACAGCATCGCGGCAGGACTAGGAAGACTAGTCAGGAGAATGTAAGAGATGAATGCAGCAATGTACGAAAACAATTCAGTGAATCTGAAGGCAATGTATTGACCCCAACCCCAGACGAACACCCAATTTGAACAATTTTGAATTTTTTTTTTATTTAAATTTGTTTTTTTTTTTTTTTTTTTTTTTTTTTTTTTTTAGATTCAAAACAAACTTGTTTCAATCAAACTTTTTTTGTTTTATTGATTTTGGGTTTTTTTTTGTAAATATTTTAAATAATTAAATTTTTAATCCCTTTTATTAACAGAAGAAGAGGTGAAGTGCTGTGAATACTTTCCAGATGCACTGTAATTCCTAAGAAGCATCCACTTCATCCTCTACACAGCAACCACCCTCCACCATGAAGTATTGCACATGACCTAATTGTCTCAATCTACATATACATTCTACATTATATATTTGAATATTTTAAGTATACTGAATTATATATTTATAATTAATGGAAATATATTTGAAGAAGTTTGGTATTGTTTTTTTAATTTCTTTTTTTCTCTTTTTATGATTATTTTATACATTTTGCTTTACAAACTTCGTAATGTTGTGATTCCACTCAGAGGTGGCTTGATTCATGGCTTAAGAATTATGAAGAATACTTCCAGTACCAGATGCGCAAACATATAGGCGGTCACTGCTGCGCTCTAAACATCAAATATGTTCTGATTGGCTGTAATATTTTCAGTGTGGGCAAACAACAGTCACTAAAAACATGACACAATGTGCCTGGATACAACACAACGCTGGTGCCAAGAAGCTCTGGAAAGAATTAGAGCTTGAGTGATGAGCTAAAGGACTGCAAATAATGACCGTTTGAATATCATATCCGTTAATTCTGAGAATATGAAGTAACGGTAATTTTTTAAATGCATTTTTATTCCAAAAAAAAAAAAACTAAGATAAAAGGAGCACTTTACGATTTGATTTTAATGGTACTTGTTAGTTCATTCAGGTCTCTGCTGACCGAGGTGAGATAATTACACACGCACAAGACACAAAAACAGCCATTGCACTGCTGTGTCGCCAGTACTTAATTACCTTGCTCACTCATTATGCTGATTGCAAATGCATGCATCTTGATTAGGATTTACAGGAGAGACTAAATGTAGAAAAAAACAAAAACAAAAAGCTGGTAGAATGAAAGCATTTCTGTGTGTGTTTGATTCAAGAAAATCTGTTTTGCTGTTTTATCATCAATGAGCTTTTATCATTAATAGTTTGTTAAAATAATAATTACTAATAACTCACAACAACAATTAATACAAATTAAAAATTAAGATGTGTATTTACAGTATGAGGAAAATTCTTTTACTTTGTTTTACTTATTGTTTACAGCATGACATTGTTACAGATTTTTTTGTTGAATTTAAACTTGTTGAAAACAAATCTGTGTGTAGACACACTGTAATGTTTTTCAGTTCTGTACAGCAAAACCTGTATTTCAGTCTATCAGCTGTCTTGCACCATATGACATACAAAGCAGAGTTCGTATTTGCTGCATCATGATTGCCTCTTTAAAATGTTCTCGTCATGCAAAACGTTTTTTGTTACTCAGTAACTGAGCTACAACTAATAAACTAATCAAACTTACAGTAATTAATTCCTTTTTATGTAGTAATCTTTATTTGTAGTAAAGATTAGAAACAACTTTAAATACTTTACAATCTATTACATGTTTTAAGTAATTAATATAATATATAAAATAATAATACTGGGGTTCATTTTGGAGCTTGACAGTCTCATAGATCAAGTCTAGTTATAATAAAGTATTCAGGCAATGCTCACTTTGCTTTATGACAGATCGGTTCTGCCCAGAGCACAATGGCACAGGCCCAGGCCCCTAATTACACTCACTTAAACTCCGTACACATGAGAGAGCGTTCATAAACCTTAATCAAGACTTCCTCCACCGAGCTGTCTGTGCAAGAGTTAACTCATTATATTACCAGCAGCAGAAGAATCCATCAGAGAGCCTGATCTACACGAATACCAGCGCACCAGCACAGGGATTTTCTTTGCCATATTTTCACAATGAGTTGATCATTAATACTTTGTACTTGGTACTTTGTAACCTAATAAAAGATTTTATTTAGATTTTTTTTTTTTGATGCCATGGTAATGTTTTATTGTTGTTATTATTACTATGTATTTTCCCCCATTTAGTATATAGTATAGGTGATAACAAGATATACCAGGAGTACTATTTTAATACCTTAGTATTCATGATTCAGTTCCATGGTATACATCAAGGTGCCATGGTATTACATATAATACCATAAAGTTATTGAAAAATCGGCCTTGTGATGTATTACAACAGCTCTAAACAAAATGTTCAACACATTTATGCCCTGAATACTCTTGTTTTGTCATACGCAGGGGGATTCCAGGGAAGAAATGTGGGAAAATTATTGTGAAGGCTGAGGAGCTTAGCAACTGCAGGGTAAGAGCTAATATTGATCATTTGAATTCAGGTCTTATCTTATAGCCCATGCTTGCACTCAACTTAGCTTGGCCAGTTATTAGATGCCTATATTGATGAGTATATAACATATCACATATCACAATAAATCACTTATGTCTCCTATGCATTTCGATTGCTGATTTTGGCTTTTGCTAACAAATAATGTGTTATTACATTGTTAACTTAGCAACATGCTAAAGTCAAACTCATAAATCACGTATGAGCCAAGTATCCTGTGAACTTCCATCGCTGATTTTGTGATTTTTGATAATGAAATTTTGTGTACAGTAGAGTATAACGTTGTTAGCTTGCCAACATGCTAATGACAAACTCTATTGAAATCAATTCTGACCAAGTGTCTGTGCACTTTACATTAACGCTATACAAAGTGTTTATATCAGCTACTATGTGGTTCCACTTCATAAATTGCTGCCTATATAGTCAGGAGAAAGAAAGGCAGCTTGCTATGAGCTAATTTCATTTGACTTATCAGCATGTCTGTTATAGTCTATTCAAAGTATTTATCTTAGTTGTAAAACAGGATTCAGCAATAGCATGCACGATGTGCCAAGAACTCCATCTGTACTCTCTCTCACAAATGCACCACACACACACACACACACATAAATACAGAAAGGCCTCTGCATTGCTAGCGGAATTTGCCTTTCACAACAGTGACCAATAGAGCTTATCCCATTCCCTGCTGGAGCATAGCATCTCACACAGACAGTGAATGTGTGTCTACGTACACGCTTGTCAAATGGATTTCTGATTAGGCCTTTTAGCCTTGCCATCTGGGTACACTAGTCAAGCAAATATAACATGCCAAGCTATTTAGCATTTGCAGAATGCTAGCTGTCTAGAAACCACAAATGGCAAAATACTCAGCTCATTTATACTGATATTGTTGTGTTAGGTCTGCTAAGTGCTCTAAATCCACATGTACACTCCCATTGCCCTCATAACCTGCTTTTCTAAAACATTCTCACCCTGCAGGAGTCTGTGATGATGCAATTTTGTGGCAACAAGCTGGACAAAAAGGACTTCTTTGGCAAATCGGACCCGTTCTTAGTGTTTTATCGTAGCAATGAGGATGGAACGTGAGTAACACAGATATATGAACAGATTCTTGCCAGCTACACACACTGCTCACCAAGTCAATCTCAACTCCAGGTTCTGTGTTGGGGAAATGACTTTTCTCCTTTAGTCCTTTGCACCTGGATCAGCAGGGGTTCTCTTGAAATTGAACAATTATGTCTTACCTGGCTGATTCTGTTCTTCAATAATTCTAGATTCCTTCACTAATAGATAAAGGGGTTATTGAGCATTTCTCTGAAATTTCATAATATATTTTCCTTTGTTTGTGTAGATACAGCTACAATAATTTTTTACTGATGTGTTTTGAAGCTACTGTTTAGTTTGGTTCTACACACAGTACTATATACAAACTAAGCTAAATGCTCTTAAGGAATTCTTTATCTTCTCTATCATGTTGTTAGCTTAGCAACTGGCTAATATCCAATTAAATTGATATCAATTATGAGTCAAGTCTCCCGTGCACTTAAAAGGGATAGTTCACCCCAAAAAATGACAATTCTGTCAAACCTGTAGGACTTTCTTTTTTCTTTAGAAAAGATATTTTAAGAAATGTCTATACAATGGAAATTAGTAATCACCAGAACAGTTGCCAACATTCTTCAAAATATCTGCTTTTAGGGTTTCAGTTGAGTAAATGAAATGCCATTTTTGGGTGAACGATCCCTTTAACACAAGTGAGTGAGTGCTTCAGAGCAGTTATTTATGATGTTCCATTACAATTACGTTAGACAGACAGTAGACAGGAAGGCGGTTCGCTAAAAGCTAGTGTTGTCTAATGGCTATTGCTAATGATGACTTTATTCTGAGTATAATGTGGTTGTCATTACCATAAATGATCAAACTCTAACAAGATGATGAATGACACAACCATTTTGGGTGTATGTGGCTATATATTTTTTTTAGATGGAACTACACATTTATTTACAAAAAAGCTTCTGTTGTTGTTTGACTAGCAGGCAGAGATGGATCAGTACTTCTCATATTTTGGTACTGCCCTGAGACCATCTCACATCAAAGCATGATATTTTTAAGATAATGTATTTCAGCAACACTAAGAGTACATTTAAACAAAGTTGTACTAAAAACAGAAAAGGTTTCTTTTGCGTTTTTCCCATACAGACGACAAGTTGTCAAAACAATACCTGCACAGATCTACAAAATCAATTGTATCATTCATATTAGGCCAGTAGTTTGTGATGCCACTTTGTAAAGAATCACTACACGCATATAGACTGAACTGAACTAATACGCAGGCTCATGACATCACCGTTTTCACAAAATGATCTTTTATTAAAAAAGATTGGGAGGAGCACTTTCAAATGATCTATCCAATCATTACGTCATTCCAACCAGCAGTCAATAATTAGTAATCAACATGACTACCCAGTCAGCATAAGTGGGGGACATCATAAATACGCAGTTGTCTCACCTATGTTCCTAGACAATTTTCAGCATCCCTCCACCACCCTGTCTCCTCACACTCGCCTGGTTATCTTCCTAACCAGAAAAGGGGTTAGGAAGATAACCAGGTACTGAGGATACTGAGCTCAGAGCCCTCTCCTCAGACAGCATACCAAATATGCATACCATTTACTTATCTGGCTTATTTGCAAGTGTGAACTTGTGAATTTGTGTTTTTGTAGTTTACATGGCGATGATTTTTTTTTTAGACAGAGAGAGAGAGAAACCTGCAGAACATATAGATGTATAGATATAGTAATCTGTACAGGTACAGTAATACGTTTAAACAATAGGTTATTCCATGTAATGTCAACATTATTCTTGATTGCATATTTTTGATTAAGGTGTTGGGGGGGGGGGGGGGATATAGATATAAACTCATTGAGTGATAAATAGATATCGTGACCATTTGAAACAATCCTAGTAATAATAATAATAATTGTTGTATTAATAATAATAGTAATAATGTTATTAATAATAGTAGTGGCAGTAGGAGCAGCAGCAGTTTCAATAATAATAAAAATAATAACAGTAATACTAACAATAATAGTAATTATAATTGTAATAATAATTGTAATATCTCGGTTTTATCGGACTTTAGAAAAGTCATCAAAATGATTGCTGGTAGACACTACTCTCTAGTTCTGGCAGCCACTCGACCAGCGCTGGTGAGCACAACCAACAAACCTCCGCGACAGACATAAACCTCATCTCCAAACCACATGTTGTGGTTATTATCGGGCTGTTGTCATGTGAATGTATGGCCAAAACACATAATAGGTTTTTCGGGTTTAAGTTGAAAACGGTGTAATGCAAATGGTCTCTAAAACACACACATACATACATCAGAAAGATCCTTCACCTCCAGAACTATGAGAATGAGGTAAAAAGTGTGTGTGTGTGTGTAAGAGAGCAAATAGGAAAAAGGCCAGTATTGAGCTGTGTACTAAGCCCATAACTGAGCAATCTATTCATGTCTCTGTCCTTTAGAGAACAGAGTCTGTTTTTTAAAGTAAATCCTGTGGTGATTTGAAGGTTTAGCTCAAGGGCCAGATTCAGAAAGTCAAACCGAATATATCCAATATTTATTCAGTTTCTGAAACAACCCTGTTGATGCCTGGCAATAAAACCAAAACAAATTTTCAACAATAAAAACTTTGTTTTCAGTGTTTGTACAGAGATTTTTTTGTATAGCTTCACAGTGAAGTCTGCCAAATAAAGTGTCATATCAGCTTAGTCAGACATGATGTTCTGCAATGGTTTCTGCTAAAACAAAAAAAGATTCCAATTACTTACATTTTACAAGTTTTAAACTCACATTTGAAAAATGTCCTCAAACAAGTGTTGACAGTTAATTTGAACATTTTAGAACGTAATTTTGTCAGATTCAATATAAGTTATTACAAAAAACAAACAAACAAATGTTTAATAATTACACTTTTTCTAAATGTATGCAACACAAATTAATGCATCCGTGTTCCTCACCTTTCTCACTCACACCACAAACAACAGATTACATATATTTCAGACTGCATTGAAACACACTGGTAATGTAAACTAAGTGCAAATCTATAATAATACAATAATAAGACAACTTTCCTCAGAGTATATTGTACCATATTTTTTACATGTGTAGAGATGCAGTTTCCAGCTATTGATCATATTAGCCCTTAACTTATTTAGCTCTGATGATGATTAAATTCCACTATAGAGTAGAATGACTTTAGAAAATAACCTCACTTTTGATTAGTTACATTTCTGGCTTTGATTTAAAAATAAATAACTGGTAAAGTAAGCCATAGTTGCTGCATCCTAATTCGCATACTATTCGTCCTAAATTGTAGTCGAAATAAGAATTAGTGTGAAATTAGAATTCTAATTAGACATTAGAATTAGTAAAACCCAACGGAGTCAGCCATGTACAACTAACTAATTAGTGGTGTTCATGTAACTCGAATGAATGGTTTTAGTTTAACTCAAATAAATGGCCACAATTAATGCTTCTTTGTCTAGTCCTGTGATTTACATAACAACAAAATAAATATAACTTTGCTTTACACATGTGATGTTCGGTGGGTAGTCCAAAAGTGATATTGCATCACGTCTGGTTTCATACCGAGTACCACCACAGTGGTTGCTTTATTAATAAAGAAATTTGAATTACTTGATTGAAACATGTTATTTCAAAATGAAAAGATCAAGTTACATGACAAAGATGTAAAAAAAAAAACAGATTTTTTTTCTTTTTGCAGATGTCAACAAAATGCTGTTGACATGTAATTGTACAGCCAAAACTTATAAAGAGTTTTCTGTTTTTAGTTGAAAACAGTGTTGTGTAAATGTCCCCTGAATCAAATAGTAACCATTTCAAGTCAATTTAACATGAAGCAGTCACATTTGAACCAGAAACCTAATACAATGGTGTTAAATACAAAAAATAAATAAAGTGAACAGCTTCAAAAAATAATTTTGTTTGATTTTATGGTCGTTACCAATACAGTTCAATGGAACATAAATGGTTAACTATGCTTTTGGGAAACGCACTCCTGGTCTGTTTTTAGAAGTTATATAGAAAAGAATGAATCACCATTTTAAATAAGTAGAAAATGTCACATAAGTAAGATGAGAAAAATAATTTAAAGGCATTTAAAAATATATTTAATTAATCATATTAACATTTGACTTCAAAATAAAGTTGATGAAAATATTACAGTAATGCAACTTCAACTATTTCCATTTATCTTACAGATTCACCATTTGTCATAAGACAGAGGTGGTGAAGAACACACTGAACCCTGTGTGGCAAGCCTTCAAAATTCCCGTCAGAGCCCTGTGCAATGGCGATTATGACAGGTATGGAGTGTTTTGTACCGGATGTCAGAAATTGCTTTGTGCTTTTAACTGGTTGTGGGAAACTATAAGGTATTTCAAGTTTGATATCTTCACATTTGAACTTCTCACCTTTGTTCCCAAATTATGCATCAATTAAATTCTAAATTCCATATTTATGTTATAGTTACATGGTACTTGTAAACAGACCGCTGTTCTGTCCACTTGTGTGTTGTTGTTTTCTATCTCACATGTGGTTCATGTTTACTTCGGCTGCTTGCTTTCATGTTCTTATGTTTTGTTTTGTGCTGTGTAGCACATGACTAGTATTTTTTTATCTGCTGCATGCTTTCATGTTATGTTTTGTGTGGACACAAAATGTTAGAGCCCTCATTGCTGCGTGTTCATGTCATGTTTTGTTTTTTTTGAGCACATGGCTTGTGATTGTGTTCACTGGTCATGTGCTCTTGTTTTTTTTTTCCATGTTTGGTGTGAGCACATGGCTTGTCATGTTTGTTTCTGGGTGTCATCCCTGTTAAAAAAAAAAAAAAAACAGCTGGTTAAGTAAGTTTCGAAGCATGGCAGCTGGTTTGAGCTGGTTTATGCTGGTCCTTAGTTGGTCATAAACTTAAGTTGGTCCTCAGATGGTTTTACGCTGAACCTGAGCTGGAACCAGTTGCTTAGGACCAGTACTTGACCATATTAAACCAGCTCATGACCAGCTAAGGACCAACTAAGTACCAGCTTAAACCAGCTCAAACTAACTGCCATGCTTCAAAACATACCTAACAAGAATATGCTGTTTTTTTTCAACAGTGATATGCTCTCATGTCTATTATGTTAAGCCCGCCCTTCTTGTTGTCTGATTATTTGTTTATTTGCCCTACCTGTCTGTCTTCGTTACCTGCTTTGTTTGCTCTCCTATTTATTCTCCTGTGGTCAATTTATAACTCCATTTATTGTGCTGTGGGGATTCGGTTATTGTTAGCATGTGTTGCGTTAAAGCTCTGTGTAATTTACAGAGCTGTTCTATTTGAATTGTGCAAACTCATCACTCGCCTGTCATGCCACACACAGCGGAAGATGTAATTATTTTCTATCAACACACTAATCTGACCCTCTAACCCTAGTACGTGAAAAGAAAGTGCCATGAAAGGACTGGTTTTATAGAGATTATTCTTTTATAGAGATTTATTATTTTAGAGAGATTATTCTATTATAAAAGTCCAATCTGTAAAATAGATAGTTCTGGCTATAAATCTGATTGAATGGGCCATGTTTAAAAATAATCTTTCTAAAATATTTGCACAACTGCCAGTTGAAATCTATATAATCATTATTTTGAAAATGTCAACCATAAACAGACTTCATACACAGCACAGTATCCCTGATTTGCATCATATTGAAATGGTCAAATTCACATTAATTATTAAAAAAAGGAAACTGATTCTTTTTTTTTCAATTATTCGAATTGAACATTTGAAGGAAGTTTATGTGGTTTTATTATAGCCTGTGATCCTTTCTTTGTTTTTCAAGATTTTGAAAAAGAATAAAAAGGAGATTAATTTGTTTTAAGTATTTATCTGTCATTAACAATAAAGCTGTACACTTATTCTTTCTTTGGTATGATGGTGTGTTTCTTTGGTTGTATAAAGAGTCCAATGATATGAACAGCTCTGTAGAATCTCAGAGTTGTCATTTCATGAATATAATTCCATCATGACATGGCTTTAGGCTAATGAACTGTATTACTTTACAATAATTGACTAGTAATGTTTTTTTAATACAAGCATCACCATTACTATTGTTTAAGGTTGAACTTCAGCATGCAGCTTTTGTGGAATGGTACATAATACAGGAATTGATACATAATACAGAAATACAATGTCATCTGGCAGACAATGAAATAGGTTAAAAATAAGCTTTACAAGTAGTAAAAAAGCCAATAAGCCTGAACAGCAAAAACATGTGAATTATTCTGTTTACAAACTCAATAAAACCATATCCGTGTGATCCATATGTGATTCTGAATGGACAGATCAGATTTTTCCTCACCATTCTCAACATACAAAACAACATCATACAAGGTGTGCAATATTGTCTCAAGCTGTGTCTGAATTCACTGTTTGAAGAACTGCACACAAAGGCACAATGTAAAATGCGGCTTTAGCAGTAAGATCAAAACAAAATTCTATGATAAACATTTATTTCTTCTCATCATACATACACATGCTATAAACATATATTTGATTATGTGAATTATTGTGGCATGGAGTAACTTAATTCTCTAATCATGGATGATATCATATTTCAGCTGTTGATGCGTGATTGCACAATCTATGCAGAAAAAAAAACTGTTAAAATCACAACACTACAGTTTATGTTCAGTATCAACCAATTCTGTTTCTCTCTGCTCTCACAGAACAATCAAGGTTGAAGTGTATGACTGGGATCGTGATGGCAGGTAATGAACTATAAACTGTCACATGAATCTTAAAATGCTCACCTGACACTCATCCATTAATTATAGGGTACCGATAGCTAAAGTCTTCTTGAGCATGAAAAAAATTATCAAATTTAACAGTCTTTTAAATGCATTTTTTTGAGTATATTAGCATTTTTAAACCTGAAACAAGGGAGGAAAATGTATTTTTGCAATTATGCACAAAAGCATTGAAATATACTGGTTCCTCCTATCTCATATTTTTTCCATAACCATGTCCCCTTAGGTATTCCGAGTATTAGGATACATTTTTGGCTGGGATATATTATATCTATCGATATAATAAGCTATGATATCATAAGCATGTTTGTATTTTTGGAACCCAAATAAAGCCTGATGAATCCATCACATACATTTACATAAATTATCATAATGATTTGAAAGGGTTTGGCAGTTGCTGTGATCTAAATCTTTTAATTATTTTAATTAATCTTTTAATTCATAGAATGATAAAAGGCTGTGTACTGTTGAAACTTCAAGAATTTACCAGAGCTAAATTATGAAAATGTAAAGCTCATTATGAAACAAATTTAATGTTCCCCAGGAATGTTCTGACAATTCTGTGTTTTACAGCCATGACTTCATTGGAGAATTCAGCACAAGCTATAGAGAACTGTCAAGAGGCCAGTCACAATTTAACGTGTATGAGGTAATCTTATAAATTTTAATAATTGCAGACTTCATTAACATGACATTTTTCGGATTAAGTGTTCACAGTATAACAAATATAACATACAGTATATATGACATGTAAGCTGCAACTTCTGTTTAAGTGAGAAAATCATTGAACTTCGAGACAACCAATGAATTGAATTCTAGTTCCCTTTTATGGGAACTTCGAGCTGTGTCGAGACGCATTGGGAATGCTTCTGCGTGATTGTGTCGTGAAGCACATGTGAAATCTGTCCAATGGCGTGACGGAACGTCATGGTGACGTCACAGACCAGGAAACTATAAAGCACCCCTCCAAACAAAGAATGGCAGCTTCTCTGTCTTCAGCAAGCGCTCTGTGTTTCTGTCTGTGATTTACTGTTGTTTGTTACAAAGTTTTTCACTTATTATGGCGAATCAGCAATTTAAGATGTGTGTTCCTCCCTGCCCCCGTTTCATTACGAGTTGGAATTCACACGATCTTTGTGGTGCTTGTTTGGGTGCAGAGCACGCACAGTCAGCTCTCGAGGGAGCTGGCTGTGTTCACTGCGATAAGATGGCAGTGAAAGTGCTTCGTTCCCGCCCGGCGTTCTTCGAGGAGGGCACTTCGGCTCGTGTTCCTTGTGGTTCGGGTCCCGCTTCTGCCGAGGCAGAGCGGCGGCTCAAATCATGGGGTTCGCAGATGGATCTGGCAGAGGGGTTAGAGACGGGCCCCGCCCTTTCTCTGCCCTCACCTGCCGGGTCTAGTGCCTCATCTCAGGGGGAAGCACGCTTTGCAGTTTCTTCTCCCGGGGAGGAGGCACCGGTGTTTCACTTATCCGGCTCTGAGGAGCTGGATGTAGTGAGCATCGACGCTGGTGAAGATCCGCCACTTCATACACCTGCTTTTTTGGATGCCTGTTTAATCACCGGGGGAAAGTGGTGTACACCTCATCATACGGTGCCCATTTCTCCTCTGTGCCCTCAGGGGGCCGTTCTGCCAACCCGGCCATTGAGTATGTGTCTGGGCGCAGAGCCCCCCAGCGGTTTTCTGAGGAAAACCCTGGTACAGTCAGATTGGTTGTTTCCTGCCGGTGCGTCGCTTCAGGACGCAGAGCTGACTGTAATTGCACCAGAGGCCAGTCTCGAGATACTGGTTCCCTTAGTAGATTTTCTGACAGAATGGAAATGTCTACAGAATATATCTTCTTGGGTGCTGCAGATAATAGAAAGAGGCTACAAAATCCAGTTCAGGTCATGCCCGCCCAGGTTCAGCGGGGTTCTCACCACTGTGGTGGATCCCGAGCAGTCTCTGGTTTTGGAACAAGAGGTTCTGACACTTTTGCAAAAAGGAGCTATAGAAAGGGTTCCTCCTCCCAGCAAGCAGTCAGGGTTTTACAGGCGTTATTTCATTGTTCCGAAAAAGGATGGAGGGCTGCGTCCCATCCTAGATCTTCGCTTATTGAATCTTACGGTCCAAAAGCTCAAGTTCAGGATGCTTACACTCAGACAGATTGTTTAACAAATCAAATCCGAGGATTTGTTTGTGACGATCGATCTCAAAGACGCTTATTTTCACACATCCATCCATCCTCATCACAGGAAGTTCCTAAGGTTTGCTTTCGAAGCTTATCAATTTCGGGTTCTTCCATTTCCATTCTACCTTTACAAAATGCGTGGATGCAGCTTTGGCTACTCTGAGACTCCAGGGCATTTGGATTGGTTGATTTTAGCTCAATCCGAGCTCATGGCGGTTCCACATTGAGATGTCGTTCTCGCGCATATCAAAAGGTTGGGGTTGAGGTTGAACGCCAAAAAGAGTGTGCTTCTTCCAGCTCAGAGAACCACTTTTCTAGGCGTGGTATGGGATTCGACATCGATGCGGGCCCATCTTGCTCCAGCTCGCATTGCGTCAATCCTATCAGCCATCAATGGGATAAAACTAGGCCAGTCCATCACTGTCAGTTTCAGATACTGTTGGGTCTCATGGCAGCTGCGTCCAACGTGATACCTTTTGGCCTGCTGTACATGAGGCCACTGCAGTGGTGGCTAGGGACCAAGGGATTTTCACCAAGGGGAAATCCTTTTCGCATGATCAAGGTCACGCGGCGATGCCTTCGTGCCTTAGTTATGTGGAAGAAACCTTGGTTCCTTTCCCAGGGGCCTTTGTTGGGAGTCCCTTGTCGTCACGTAATGCTAACGACGGATGCTTCCCTCACGGGTTGGGGGGCGATCATGAGTGGTCGCTCAGCTCAGGGTCTGTGGCAGGGTCATCTACTTTCCTGGCACATAAATCGGCTGGAAATGATGGCAGTGTTTCAAGCTCTCAAACACATCCTGCCGGACCTGAGGGGCCATCATGTGTTGGTCCGTACACATCGGTGGTCTCTTACATCAACCATCAGGGGGGTCTGAGGTCACGGCACTTGTGCAAATTAGCTCAGTATATCCTTCTGTGGGCTCAGGGGAAACTGCTCTCCCTGAGGGCAGTTTACATTCCAGGCCACTTGAATCAGGGAGTAGACGTCCTGTCGAGGCAGGGGCTGAGGCCCGGGGTGTGGAGACTTCATTCCGAGGTGGTGGAGCTCCTATGAGAGAAATCCGGTCGTCCACAGATAGACCTGTTTGCAACTCAAGAGACAGCTTACTGTCCGTTATGGTTCTCCCTCACTCATCCAGCCCCCTTTCCCCCGATCGCTCTGCTCCCAGGGGTTCTGGAGAGGGTTCGTCAGGATGGGGTCAGCCTGTTGCTCATAGCCCCATTCTGGCCAGCCCGAGTTTGGTTCTTGGACCTGACGTCGCTAGTGGTCGGCTCTCCCTGGGAGATTCCGATTCGACGAGACCTTCTGTCGCAAGTAGGAGGCACGATATTTCACCCTCGACCAGAGCTGTGGAAACTATGGGCCTGGCCCCTGAGGGGGTCCAGTTCATGAGGTCTGGTCTCTCTACTGAGGTAGTAGAGACCATTCTGCACTCCAGAGCCCTATCTACGAGGAGACTTTATGCCATTAAATGGAAGCTGTTCTCATCTTGGTAGGTCAGATAAACTGTTTGTCTTTTTCGGGTCACCCAGGAAGGGGTGTCCCGCTTCTAAGCAGAGAATGAGTTAGTGGGTGGTTGAGGCCATCTCACTTGCTTATGAGTCGGCCGGACAGCCTTCACCTTTGACTGTCCGTGCCCATTCCACGAGGAGTATGGCGGCCTCTAAAGCCCTTCTGTCAGGAGCATCTTTACAAGATGTGTGTGATGCGGTGGGCTGGTCCTCTCCGCACACATTTCTAAGATTATATAGCCTTGACTTAGGCTCTACTCCGGGGTCTTCAGTCCTCACTTAGCTCCACAGTCGGGGCTTTTGGCATTGTGGCGTAGTGGGTATTGGGTTCCCAATGCGTCTCGATGCAGCTCGAAGTTCCCATGAAAGGGAACGTCTCAGGTTACGTATGTAACCCTGGTTCCCTGAATAGGGAACGAGACGCTGCGTCGCGTTGCCACACTCCCTGCAAGCCTCCGAGCGCTTTGCTTCATCCAGTTTGAAGCTGCCATTCTTTATTTGGAGGGGTGCTTTATAGTTTCCTGGTCTGTGATGTCACCATGACGTTCCGTCACGCCATTGGACAGATTTCACATATGCTTCACGACACAATCCCGCAGAAGCGTTCCCAATGCGTCTCGACTAGGGCTGCAACTAACGATTATTTTGGTAGTCGATTAGTTGGCCGATTATTTTTTTCGATTAATCGATTAATCGGATAAAAATCCTAATTTTCTTTTTTTTTATTTTATTGACAAAAAACACATTATTGCACATCCTGCCCAATGTTGTTCAAAGAACTGTGCGAAATGAATGCTATGAACACATACAGTGCTTAATGTCTTAGACTACCCGGCACAGAAAACACAAATATTTTAGGGATCTGACAAAAAGTCATTATTAACTCAATGTCCAAAAAAACTTTATATTTTGTTTGGCCTCCTTTGGCTTTGATAACAGCTTGCATTCTTGCTGGCATTGTTTTCATGTACTTTTCCACAGTCTCTGTTATTGACTGTAATTGGGCATCTGAAAAAAGATGCCCAATTTTCTGTCTTTCTTCTAAAACAGTAAATTTGAAAATTCATGACGACAATATTTATATTTTAGCATTAGAAATACTACTGTGACTAAACAGCTTACACATACCAGTGTATTAACCATTACAGAAAATTAAAAATGATTTTGGTAATCACCAGTACCATTAGTTTAGGTGGCAGTGGTCTAATAAATTTAAGCACTGTATATAGTGAATATAGTTTAAATCTCTACATTAAAAAAATAAGATAATAATAAAGAAAATCAAAAACACAAACTCAGTGTTAACCAACAGTCAAGAGAAATGATCTGCAGGAACACACATACTGTCATTTCTTTATCCTGTAAATAATAGAAACATCTTACATTTATTCAGTTACATGCTGTTATCCCTTTACTGTTACTACTCCCATGAATTCCTGAATGACATACTGATTTTTAAACCTAAACTGAACTTTCAACAACAGATATTTCAGCAAAATGAATATTTTTGCGCTGAACATTAATTGTCTCTCTCTCTCTGCGTTCCGTCTGTCTGCCTTTATGCAGACACCTTTATGCAAAAACGAAAATCCTCGCGTGAATTTGAAATATGTACTGATAAGACGCGCGTGCATCGGTCAAGCGCCTGACAGTGCAAGCCATACTAAACGCGGAGCTAATGCATTAGCTTGAAGCTTCAAATAAAGAGTTCTCATGTTTTGGGCAGTTTGGCTCACACACCTTTACCGCAGCAGCTCACTCTATTTCCTCCCCTCTTTTTAAATGCATTTTGTCCATAGAAATGCGTTATTCAGTGCTGTAATTTGACAAGACTGGCGGACGTTTCGCGTACACATGGGCAGACTCGATTATTCGATAATGAGAATTTCGATAAGGAGTAGAAGGGCTTTCATGTAAATACAGTGCTTATAGTCTTATACAAATTCCACTGTCCCTTATGCGATTACATTAACTAATTTTCTCTACACAGGTCATAAACCCTAAGAAGAAAGACAAGAAGAAAAAATACCTCAACTCTGGAACCGTAAGAAAACATTTTTCACGTTGCACTAGCAAGTGTATGATTTTGTTTTTGTCGATTCATTGTTCATTGTTGGAGAGGGACCTAAAAGATAGATGTTCACTCTAAAAATATATATACTAATATAGTTATTTTTGCTGGAAATAAGGTTGTTAAATTTTGCAAAAATTTTAGATAACAATTTTACAATTTATTTTATATTACTACTGTACTTTGAATTCTGGCTAGCTTGTAAGTTTACAATCTACAGTTTCAAAGAGGTTTTCCCAGCGCTTTTCAGCTGTTGTTTTGTTGTTAATGTTTGAATCAGATTCACTCACAAGAATCAGTCAATCTATATCGCCATGACAGCACACAGAATCGTCATGGGATTTTCTGACTTAATGTTTCCAGGTGACACTGCTATCGTTTCTTGTTGATACTGAAGTCACTTTCCTGGACTACATCAAAGGCGGGTAAGTGATGTTTTGCTCATTTGCAAAAACTTCACTTCTATTACAATCAGCTTCTGAGGTGGAAACCCCAACAAACAACCCATGCTCGTAGAAAGCAAAGTGATGGTGCATTTAAATTATCACATTTACTAGTGGTGACAACTTTATTCAGCAGGGCTCCCAAACCACCCAGATCACAGCCTGCATCCTCAACAGCAGGTCTCGACAGGTTCTTGAAGTCTGTTTTGAATGCTTCTTGGTAATTACACTGACAATACAAATGACAGGCTTTCTGAAAACAAGCCTGATACCACGAGTGATCAAGTCCATTCATGGTAGATGATAGATAAGGTTGGTTTGCTATTCTTAGCACAGGTGTATGTGTTATTTAAATGTGAGGGGTACACAGGAATCCATGCATGGCAGATCGCACACCCACGTTGAGCGACGCTTTTCATTATGGTGGCAAGAGGGAGGCTGCGGTCACCTATGCTCTGACACGACTCTGCCAGACATCCATTTTAATGGCTACTCCTTCCTTTTAGTCTGAGATGTTGTAGTGAAAGGTCAGTGCACTTGAGCTGAATTTGTCTGCATATGTATCTCACACTTGCTGTAACAATACTTGAATGTCCAGCCCATCATTTATTGATGTCGTCCAATTAGAAAGCAGAAACCATGAAGAACTCGATCACTAATAGATAATGATGATCGAACTGGATGCAAATTGAAAAATGTTATTGTTTATTATTTGTTATTATTATGATGTTCCAAAGCCATAAACTGGTGCGATGTTGGTTCTCTCATGTGTATAACCAAACTCAATGCACTTTTTTTATGCTTCACACGCAAGCTTCATTAGAGGTGAAGATAATCAGTGAATAATTACACCGGTGTCAATGACAAAAGGAAAACCTTTCAAAAGGAGAGGAAAATCCTTTTGCCCAGTGATTAGAAATGTACTCTTTGTATTCATGTTGGTTTCATTAGGTTTTGAAATACTTGACAATTTTCAAATTGTATTTATTGTATTTTATTTTTTATTTATTTTTATTTTTTTGTAAATGTTGATTGCCACAAACATTTTTCGGATATTATAATAAGAGAAAGAGCAGTTTTGTTTAAACATATTTTGGTAACACTTTACAATAAGGTCCATTAGTTAACTACATTATTTAACATGAAATAATAATGAACTGCACTTAAACAGCATTTATTAATCTTTGTTCATTTTAATTTCAACATTTACTAATACATTATTAAAATCTTGTTAACATTAGTTAATGCTCTGTGAACTAACATGAACAAACCATGAACAACTGTATTTTCATTAACTAACGTTAACGAAGATTAGTAATACAGTAATGTATGGCTCATGGTTAGTTCAGGTTAGTTAATACATTAACTAATGTTTAACGTCTCGGTTAGAAAGGTAACCCTCATTCCCTGAGGGAGGGAACGGAGACGTACGTCAGACTGACCGACGAATAGGAATCTCGTTAGAGAGGCCAATCTACTTCGAGTGTAACTAAAATGAGCCAGTGCACATTGGCATGCAATCATATGCGTTAGCTTCTCACCTCATCTCCTTTCCCTCCTTCAGGGAATGAAGGTTGCCTTTGTAACCGAGACGTTCCCGTTCAGTTGGTCATGTTCAACGTACGTCGGACTGACCGATGAATAGGAATCCCTACCAAAGTGCCACAGGAGCTGCCCTCTTCCAGCGCTCTGTTGTAAGCCACCTGAACCCTGAGGATGGTGGTACAGGGCTAAGTGTCGATCACTGCTGTTCCCCAAAACCCATTCAGTGAGACAATTGAATAACACTGGGAAGCGTACCCTTTCGTGGAAAAGGGACGCTGCGGAAGCCACATCCTTCCCCGAAGGAGTTATGTGGAAAGAACATAAGGACTAACCTGTAGGGCTGTGCTACATATGGAAGAACTGGGGTGACTCCACTCGATGAGAGGTGGGCTCTCCCAGAGGGAAAGACACGGGATTCGTTTAGGAGCAACCATGGAACCAGCCATATGGGATTCCCGTAGGGTCACACATATGGAACCCAGCCAAAATCCAGGTTCTCAAGGATGCAGCGGAGCATAGGCCTGGCGCCAGACGCTCCGACACTTTGTCTGCCGAAGGAAGATCGGAAGACTCAACAGGGTCTGCCTTGTATGGACTCTCTCAAGAAAAAACACATATAAGCGCAGCAAGCCGACACTAAGCCAGGCCTCTCCATGCCTCTGACCTGAGGTGAGAATACTGGAGGAGACCGGCCCGACCCAAAGGCTATAGAACCTAGCGAACGTGTAGGTGTTGCCCAGCCCGCAGCTATACAAATGTCTGTAAGCGAGGCGCCATGAGCCAGCACCCAGGAGGATGCGACACCTCTTGTGGAGTGCGCATGCAACCTGAGTGGGCAAGGCACGCCTTGAGCTTGGTAAGCCAAGGCAATGGTGTCCACTATCCAGTGGGCCATCCTCTGTCTGCATCCTCTGCCTTTCCTTTCTGCTGGCCCCCATAACAGACAAAGAGCTGGTCTGAGGTCCTGAAACTTTGAGTTCTGTATATATACAGTCGCAAAGCGCAAACAGGACAGAGCAAAGCCAGGGCTGGGTCTGCCTCCTCCGAGGGCAGTGCTTGCAGGTTCACTACCTCGTCCCTGGAGGGAGTGGTAGAAACCTTGGGTACATTGCCAGGCCAGGGTCTCAGTACCACATGGCTGTCACCCGACCCGAACTCTAGGCACGATTCTTCGACCGAAAAATATTGCAGATCCCCTACTCTCTTGATGAAGGCCAATGCAGCCAGCAGCAAAGTCTTATAGAATCTCAAAGTTGATAGAATCTTTAAGTCTGCTGACTGCAAAGGCTCAATGGGAGCATTCTGAAGTGCCCTCAGCACCAGAGCCAAGTCCCAAGAGGTTATGGAGGGGGGACAAGGAGGATTTAACTGTCTCGCCCCCCTAAGGAACCCAACGACCAGGTCGTGCTTACCAACGGATTTGCCATCTATGTGGTTGTGGTATGCAGAAATAGCTGCTGCGTGCTTCGGCATTTGGAGAGAGTTCGGAGAGGCTCAGGTAGACCTGTTTGCCTCACCAGAAACCTCCCATTACCAGTTGTTTTACTCCCTGCCCGAGGGAACAGATGCACTGACTCAGAGATGGCCCCAGAGTCTTCGCAAATATGTGTTTCCCCGAGAATTTGTGCAACTTTGTGCACAGTCAGGGAGGACGAGGAGCAGTTTATGTTAGTCTTCAGCTTTCTTGGTGGGGGCCTGGACT
This sequence comes from Opsariichthys bidens, assembly GCA_037194245.1. NCBI lineage: Eukaryota > Metazoa > Chordata > Actinopteri > Cypriniformes > Xenocyprididae > Opsariichthys > Opsariichthys bidens. The sequence continues at coordinate 5,445,605 of CM074287.1, read as the reverse complement.
GGCGGGGCACTCCGCCCATGACGCCGCTTGGGTGGAGGCTGCTGTGGCACGGGACCAGGGGGGTGCTCCCTCGGCGACGAGCAGGCTGAGGCAGGATATGCTTTATTGCCACAGACTGCTTCTGTACAGCCGAGAACTGCTGGGCAAAGCTCTCTACCATGTCGCTGAAGAGGCCGATTTGGGACACAGGGGACTTAAGAAACCAGACTTTGTTGGTATCCCTCATGTCCGCGAAACACAGCCAGAGATGGCATTCCTGGATTACAAGCGTGGACATCGCATGACCCACTGACCATGCCGTGACCTTCGTCGCACGAAGCGCAAGGTCCATCACAGCACAAAGTTCCTGGAGAACTTGCAGGTCATGACCTCCCTCGTGCAGGTCCTTCAGTGCCTTGGCCTGATGGACCTACAACAACGCCATAGCGTGTAAGGCAGAGGCGGCTTCTCCACAGGCCTGATATGCCTTGCCGGTAAGATCCGCAAGTACCTACAGGCCTGGGAAGGGAGAGATGGCCCCCCCGCCAAGTGGAGTTAGGGCACAGTTGCATAGCAATGGCCCACTCCACAGGGGGTATGCACGCACCCTTAGCTGCTCGGCCATCAAGGTTGGTGAGGGAGGAGGACCCACCAACAAGGTTTCAGGCAGTAAAAGGTGCCGTCCACCTGCCGGTGAGCTCTTCATGCACTTCCAGAAAGAAAGGGACTGGGGTGGGGGACTGAGAACCAGCCCTTGCTACCCTGAGAAACCAGTCATCCAACCTCGAGGGTTCGGGACACAGTGGAGGATTCCACACGAGTCAACCCAGCCATGACCCTGTTGGCAGCCCGGGAAAGCATAGCCATCATTTCCGGGTCCGAATTGGGCACAGCTGTCACTCCCAAAGGAGGCAGCTGCGCCGAATCATCATCCGCGAAAGTGTCAGGCTCACCCTCCGATGCAGCGATTGACAACCGGTCATCTTGGGGAGCCCTGAAGGAAACGGATGCTACACACCTCTGGGGTGGTCCACCGTGTTCCTCCGGCAGCTCTACTGGCTTTGGAGTGCGGGAGGAGTGAGGGTTCCCAGGGAGTTGGTTCCCCGGGAGAAGCGCACTCACAGTGACCCTCAGATCACCAGCACCGCTGCTTGAAGTAACCCTCAGAGGAGGACTGGGACTAGTTTAGACTGCAACTTCGCGATGGTCATCTTCTCGCAATGGTTGCATGACTCATCCACAAATGCTGCCTCAGCGTGCCTTAAGCCCAAGCACGCGATACAGCGCTCGTGACCATCCCGAGGCGCCAGGTAACGACCGCATCCAGAAACACACAAGTAGTACGACATCTTTAAAATGACGCGAAACTACTCGTACAAGCTCTTTTAGGGACTGCTCCTTTGAGTGCCAAAGCACGCAGGGGAATGACCGCCGCAACACAGACAGGGAAGAGTGCAGCCTGTCGTGTGCACTCTCTCTTTGAAGCTATCTTTACCAGCTGTCAAAACAGCTTTTAAGCACTCTTTCAGCGCACCGTTACCAGTCGTAAGGACGGCTTTCACAGCTGGAAACAGTTTACTTTATATACAAAGAAAAAGGCAAAACCAAAAAATAAAAGGAGAGATCGGCCCCGCTGCAGTGCTGTCTGCCTGCACCAAACGAATAGTAGTTTCCCCAACACAGCTGACTCGTTCTCCACACTCACTCGTAGACCACATCAGAAGTTCAGCTCCGAAGTGAAAAGCTGAAGATGCAACGCACCTGCTGCTCATTATATACCTGCGCTGTGAGGTGAGTAGCTGATGCATATGATTGCATGCCAATGTGCATTGGCTCGCTTTAGTTACACTCGAAGTAGATATGCCTCCCTAGCGAGATTCCTATTCGTTGGTCAGCCCTACGTATGTCGAACGTGACCGACTGAATGGGAACTAATGAACCTTATAGTAAAGTGTTCCCCGTATTTTTTCTTAAAAATAACAATGAATGATTATGCCAAAAGGCTTAATAAGGTTTACTTTTTAATTATTTCATCCTTTTAATGTGACTTTTTTTTCCACTTTCTTTTGATATTGGTTCTACCACCCTGAAACTTTTTACTTTATGTCCCTCAAAAATATCAAATTACTATTAAAATAGAAATAAAAAACTAAATAAATATATAATTTATTAGTATAAATATGTAATTAGATATTGCAAAAAATAAGTATCATGGTTGACTCTTACATTTCAATCTGTTCTTCTCACAAATTTAATGTATATGTATGATTTCACTACTTTTATTATTTTAATATTGCTTCTTGAGCTTTTCTCTCATGACCATAACTGTTTAAAGATTCATCAAAAATATCTTATTTTGTTTTTCATGCAAAGAAACATTTAAGAATAAACAATAGCAGAATAATATTTTTGTCTGAACTATTTAAGCAAGTAAACAGAAAAACATGCACATGCAAATTCATATACATTAGGTGCATTTATATATTTTATCAGTCACACTTAAGATTATGGTCATTATTAACTAAATATTAACTATGACCTTTGCTTCAAAGTCCTAATTACTGCTTATTAATAGTTAGCAAGGTAATTGTTCAGTTTAGGTATTGGTTAGGATTAAGGGATATATGTAGAATTTGGTCATGCAGAATAAAACATAAATATGCGTTTTATACATACTAATAAACAGCCAGTGTCCTAGTAATATGCATGCTAATAATAGTGAGAATTGGACCCTAAACTAAACTTTTACAGTTTTTTCTCATTTTTCAGGATACAACTCCCAAAGCGATGTTTCTTGGCAGTAATGGCTGCTGTCTTTCGGTCCATGTCATTGTATGAACGGCTTGAGTGGAAAGTTGTGTAAGGCTGTAAATGGATTTTGTTGAGAGTTTTGTTGAAAGTAAGCAGCCATATCACCCTGTAGCCCAAGACTGGTTTCCCACTGAAGCTAAGCAGGGCTGAGCCTGGTTAGTACCTGGATGGGAGACCTCCTGGGAAAACTAGGTTGCTGCTGGAAGAGGTGTTAGTGATGCCAGCAGGGGGTGCTCACCCTGTGGTCTGTGTGGGTCCTAACACCCCAGTATAGTGATGGGGACATTATGCTGTCAAAAATCACCGTCCTTCGGATGAGACGTTAAACCGAGGTCCTGACTCTCTGTGGTCGTTAAAAATCCCAGGATGTCTTTCGAAAAAGCGGAGGGGTGTAGCCCTGGCATCCTGGCCAAATTTGCCCACTGGCCTCTGTCCATCATGGCCTCCTAATCATCCCCATATACTGATTGGCTTCATCACTATGTCTCCTCTCCACCAATAAGCTGGTATGTAGTGGGTGTTCTGGTGCAATATGGCTGCCGTCGCAACATCCAGCTGGATGCTGCACATTGGTGGTGGATGAGGAGATTTCCCCTTCCATATGTAAAGCGCTTTGAGTACCCAGAAAAGCGCTTTTTAAATGTAACTTATTATAATTATTATTAACTCTCTCGCATTACATAATGGCTGCCACGTTTTCGGTTTGCCTATTTATCCACATTTTTCCTCTGCTGTGATAAAAGCTTCTCTGCACCTGTTGGCTGTTGCAGTCTGAAATACTGTTTGTGTAATTCTGCATGACAGTGTTTTATTTTGCAGCCAACAGCAATATACTCCAACTAAATGAGCACACTTACTGGTTTGGAGCAAACGTTGGTACATCTACCTTACTTGCTCAATACCAAGTTGAGATTTAAAGGTATTTAGAGAAGTTTTCATTTGGTACAAAAGTTATATTATATTTTTAAATATTTTTCAGACTTTCTAATCTAGTTGTGAAAAACACATTTGAAACCTTTTTGAAGACTCTCATGTACTATACTATACTATACTATACTATACTATACTATACTGTGTTCACACCTGTGACCATACTGTGTATCAACTGAATTCTATTTAATAATAACTGAATGCTGCCATTATCGTCACTTCAGAAAAACAGTAATGAGCTATAATTATTTGGCATTGTGTTATGCCCAGCTACCTGCTTAAATTAAATATTTATATATTTCATTTATTTAAGTAGACTTTTTATATCCACTGTATTTAAATGGAAATTATTTTACCTGCTATTAGGCCTACTCAATTCTTTAAAATGATAAACAGCTATGCTGATTACAGCTAACCCCTATCTTCTCACTCTTTTCTCCTTTTATCTCTCTCATCGCCGTCTATCTGTCATCTGTCTTTTTGTGGCGTCCCTGAGCAGTGATTGACACTAGCTTAGAGTTCACCTCATTAGCTGCAGGAGATGAAGAGCATAGCACTCTAGAGAGACAGCCACTGTGGTGAAGAACAATCCAATCAGTTAATTGGTATTAGGGAGCCCTCAAGGAGAAGAACTCTGCAAGCATCTGCAGTCATAAATTACAGCTTTGTGTGTGTGGAGTTATCTCAAAGGACAGCTGTTGTCAGCCATGTTGTGTGTTTGGTTGAAGATTTTGCACCCTGGATTGAGACACACTAACAGCTGTCTTTTTACATCATTGAGAAAAGCTTCACAGATTAATGATTAATTAATTTTTTTATCCTGTTACATGTTAACTTGGCCCTTATTTGCTTTAATCTAATCTATTGGGATTTCAACTGGCAGAAAGGATTCAACGTTACTGTGATCAGTATTCTGTCTGTTAAATTAACAACTAATTAGCTTTCTTGTGTTACAAAATAAGACTAACCTAACCAGAATATACAGTGGGTACGGAAAGTATTCAGACCCCCTTAAATTTTTCACTCTGTTATATTACAGCCATTTGCTAAAATCATTTAAGTTCATTTTTTTTCCTCTTTAATGTACACACAGCACCCCACATTGACAGAAAAACACAGAATTCTTGACATTTTGCAGATTTATTAAAAAAGAAAAACTTAAATATCACATGGTCTTAAGTATTCAGACCCTTTGCTCAGTATTTAGTAGCAGCACCCTTTTGATCTAATACAGCCATGAGTCTTTTTTTGGGAAACACAAATATTTTGATCCAAACATTAAGAAAACAACTTTTCAATTTCGGTTTAATGCTGACCTTAATATTTAGTTGAAACATCTTGAATCTGTGAGAATTCTCTCATTCAATTATGACATCATAATTCATTTTTTTTAAATTATTGGCTAATTCCTGCAGTGCAGTTTAGATCAGAGTTATGATGTAACACAAACGAGGTCATTAACATAAAACCACCTACATTTAAATATCAAGACCTATTCAGAATTCAGCAGCTTGTGTCAGTCACACTGATGAATGACTGCTGTTACACAGAAATTAGACCAAAAACAGACCAGAGGTTGTTTACATATATTAGTCTTAAAGGTATAGTAAATAGCCTGGTTATTTCTAAGGTATAAAAAAATAAATTCAGACACATATCAATTGGATTATCTAGTATATGCAGGGCTGGGTAGGTTACTTTTAAAATGTATTTCACTACAGATTACAAAATACATGCTTTAAAAAGTAATTTGTAACATATTTCATTACATTACTCAAGTTTAGTAACTTAATCTAAATACTTTAGAATACTTTGGAACACTAATAATATAGATATAAACTCACAATATTGAGAAAATTCAGAATTATGAGATATAAACTGTCAATATTGAGAAAATTCAGAATTATGAGATATAAACTCACAATATTGAGAAAATTCAGAATTATGAGATATGAACTGAAAATATTGAGAAAAGTCAGAATTATGAGATATAAACTGAAATTATTGAGAAAAGTCAGAATTATGAGATATAAACTGAAAGTATTGAGAAAATTCAGAATTATCAGATATAAACTGAAAATATTGAGAAAAGTCAGAATTATGACATATCATAATATTGAGAAAATCAGAATTATGAGATATACAATGAAAATATTGAGAACATTCAGAATTATGAGATATAAACTGAAAATATTGAGAAAAGTCAGAATTATGAGATATAAACTTACATACTAAATTCACAATTGCAAGAAAATGTCAGTATTGCAAGTTTATATCTCCCAATTCTGACTTTATAAATTGCAGTTGTGAGTTTAAATCTCGTAATTCCGAGAAAAAGAAGTCAGAATTGTGAAATGCAAACTCACTATTGTGAGGGGAAAAAACTAATTGTGAGAAAAAGTTGCAGTGACGAGTATCTATCACAAAACACGAAAACAGCCGTGGATCATCCAGGTCATGACAGGACAGTTAAGTTAATAGTTGGGCAATTTTTTTAAATAAATTCAGTCATTTTGTCTTGTTCAGGACAGTAGTAAATAAAAATAACAACATTATTATGATCCCTCTTAAAAGTATTAAAATGTTGACGAAACTTAACTCCGCTTTTTCAGACTGTCAGAGTCAGAGAATCACCAATTGCTGTTTAAATGACATTAAAATTCAAAGTAATCACTTTGGTAATCTAAAATACTTTTTAGATGTAACTGTAATCTGATTACTACCCATTTACAATGTAACTGTAATGAAATACAGTTACTCAAATTTTGTATTTTAAATACGTAACTAAGTTACTTGTATTTCGTTACTCCCCAACCCTGAGTATATGTGACCTGTAAAATATATATTTCAGTTAAGTAATGCAGTATTGACTAAATTGCTTCATCCCCTGAAGTCCCTCATCTACAGATGGACAGTGTCCCCTCACCTCTAGTCAACAACATCTGTCGTCTACCAAGATTATGTCACAAGACATTTTTCCAGCCACCGGCTCATGCATAGAGAGCACCTCATCAGATTTTATGAGACCTTGGAAAAAGAACAAAAACTCAACTTTTATTAATCATTCTTTCTATCAGACCAATGGAAAGCTGTGCCAACGTAATTTATTTTGTCTACTTTAATCCATCTTTGTCAGGGCTCAACAATAAGAATGTTTTTTGCAGGTATGGTCAAGCCAATAATTCATGATTTATATCTCTGACAATGCTTTCTAGCCCTACCACAAAAAAATAATTTTACGTTTCCTACACTACAGAATAAAAAGTTTGCTACATAATTTATTAGGTTTTAATTTACAATTGTTTCTGCTAAATTATGCCTTTCTTCAAAGATAATGCCACTAAGACAAGACAACAAGACAGTTAAATTTTTTAAACAAGGTATAAAGGACAAATGTTTTTGAGGAAAAATGAAAATCTATAAACTGATTATCAATTACAATAAACCATTAAGGAACATCTGGAATATGCTGATGAGGTTCTTTTCAAGTTTTCATTTTTTCAAGTTAAAGCACTCAATGGACAGGGTAACAGTTTCATATTTTATCCAAATTATTAAGACATATGTTAAGAATTTGATGGGGACATGAAAATGTACTACACTGTAGGAATAATCCAGCTGGTATATCACTGTACAGTTTACACTTTTATTGATTGCGTGACATGTTTATATCATAGATGCATTTTAATATTGCAGTATATGAAGTGGCTTATATCCATTAGACTTAATTTCCTTTTACTCATACTTAAAGTGTTCATCTTTACCCACAGTCCTAAAGGCAGGTGTCTTTAGGATTTAGTTAAATAATGAAAGGCAGCCCTCATCTTCCAACTTTTGTTTTCTCAGACATTGTTTCACACCTGCATTCACAGTAACCGCCCCCATTACAAACACACTATAAGATAATAATAGTTTGCTGCTGCCACAAAGTTCTTTGTAAATAACTAAGAGCTTTGTGGCAGCAGCAAATTATACTGTAAGTCATCCCCTATCAGATGGAATATATGTGGTATTATGGGAATGCATGGCTTTGATCTTTTCCCCTTTAACCTCCTGATGGATGCTTTGGTCAGCGCGTTCAGGAAGCAAATTTGGACAAGAAATCCCAGGGGGTTACAACAGAATGAAATATGAGGTTTTGTATGAGTAAGCCTGGTTTATGTCTGTTATGTGTTCTGTGAATGACTGCCCCTTTGGTATGGCTAGTGCACCTTTATAAACTCTGGCTATTTGAGAGAAAACAGAAAATTTGCAGAACTGCTCTACCAAGGTTTTTTTTGGTAGGTTTTGATTTTTGATTTTGGAATACTCTATTGAGAAACTTTTGGTCAGTGTATATAGTGTAGACTAATAGGATTATGACAGAAGTTAAAAGAGAATGCATTACAGCGATTAAGACTGCTCATTCTGTAGCTGTAAATAGTAATGAATACATATCAATTGATCATTAAAAGCCTGTCAAACAAGCTTCATTTGATATGCCTTCTTCATCGAGTCTCAAAACAGGGGTGTTCAATCCAGCTCTGTGAGATCTGCAGACAATTTTCCTTTGAACCTTGCTTTGACACTCCTGTCTGTAATTTTTAATGAACCCCAAAACCTTGACTACTTGGTTCATGTGTGTTTGATTAGACTTCTAAACTCTGCAGAAAGCTAGATCTCCAAGAGCAGGAATGTACATTTTAACACACTTTTTTCTCTACACCTGTTTTCTCAGAGAACATTGCATCCTCTTGGATATATACACCTTGTGTACTACTCATCACTTCATGCTCAGTCTTGACAAAATTGGTATCCTCTTCCAGCCACAACATGTCATCCACATGTTTATTACGCTGTAGAAGCCACCCTAGAAGTCCCTTCCCTGGGCCCCACCTGTGCTCAGCTCTCAAGTTATAGTAATTTCACAATCTGACTACCGCCAAATGTCCCCTCCAGTGCATCAAGAATGTAGCTGTTCAGTTTGTGTAAAACTTCTGGAAATACTGTCTTGTTCACCTCTTCTCATTCTATCAGTTCCGGACAGAATCAATCAAGAATCTGCCCTGCAATGGTACCAGTGGCCTGTATGATCATTTGTCAAGCTGTACACATTTGTCGAGTGTTTCCTGCAGAATTCTGTCAGCCCTTTATTATCCATACTATTGGTTATGTAGCCTGAACTAACTTGATTAACTAGGCCCAATAATTTCACACAGGGAAAGGATATTCTCTTCGCTACTTCAAGAAATTTATATTTACAGTATATATAGGGAATTAGAAGCTGCATGGTATCAAGAGGACTTTGCTGGTCCAGGAATCATTCACATTTCGAGTTGCATATCTTTAGTGATTCAATTGCTAGATATTGCCAGGCTGTGCTTTTTGATTGTAGTAGGGAGTTCCTATTTGGTGGTAGTATCATGTGAACTTCACTTTCAATTTTGTCACATTGGCAACATTTATTTTATCTTAAATCATAGCCCCACCCCCCCCCCCCCTAATGGCTTTTTACACGAGGGCACTTTCTTGTAAGTTACAAGAAGTATAACGGTCAAGTATCTGTAAGCAGCTGTGATGTTTTGATGAACCCTTGGATATTATATCAAAAAATTACCTACAGTTGTGTTCAAAATTATTCAACCCCCCAATGCTGTAAATGGTTTTAGAGAATTTAGAGTACATTTGTAATTGAATTCAGAATGAAATCCTACAAGGACTTCTTAAAGAAGCATATGCAACTAAAATGACATCAATTGGTTTTGTAATACAGTAGTAAATGTTTCTTTTGTGAATTCTTCATTGACACAATTATTCAACCCCTTAAAGACTACCTCTCTGAAGAACAGAGGTCCATTGAAGTGTTTTCAATCAGGTATTGAAAGCACCTGTGGATGTCAGGGAGCAGCAATAAAGCCTAATAAGCACCAATTAGGCAGCTTTAAAATACCTGTGATACTCAGCTCCTTCTAGACATTTACTGGTGTGGTTACAAACATGGTGAAGTCAAGAGAATGGTCCAGGAAGACAAGAGAAGAGGTGATTACTCTTCACAGGAAGGGCAATGGCTATAAGAAGATTGCAAAGATGTTAAACATACCAAGAGACACCATAGGAAGCATCATTCGCAAATTCAAGGCAAAGGGCACTGTTGAAACGCTACCTGGTCGTGGCAGAAAGAAGATGCTGACTTCGACTGCTGTGCGCTACCTGAAGCGTAGAGTGGAGAAAAGTCCCCGTGTGACTGCTGAGGAACTGAGAAAAGATTTGTCAGATGTAGGTACTGAAGTTTCTGCTCAGACAATACGGCGCACCCTGCGTAATGAAGGCCTCCATGCCAGAACTCCCAGGCGCACCCCCTTGCTGTCTCCAAAGAATAAGAAGAATCGACTGCAGTATGCCAAAAGTCATGTGGACAAACCACAGAAGTTTTGGGATAGTGTTCTGTGGACTGATGAAACAAAATTAGAACTGTTTGGGCCCATGGATCAACGCTATGTTTGGAGGAGGAAGAACAAGGCCTATGAAGAAAAGAACACCTTGCCTACTGTGAAGCATGGCGCTTTGGGGCTGTTTTGCTTCTGCAGGTACTGGGAAGCTTCAGCGTGTGCAAGGTACCATGAATTCTCTTCAGTACCAGGAGATATTGGAGGACAATGTGATGCAGTCCGTCACAAACCTGAGGCTTGGGAGACGTTGGACCTTTCAACAGGACAATGATCCCAAGCATACCTCCAAGTCCACTAGAGCATGGTTGCAGATTAAAGGCTGGAACATTTTGAAATGGCCATCGCAGTCACCAGACTTAAATCCGATTGAGAACCTCTGGTGGGACTTAAAGAAAGCAGTTGCAGTGCGCAAGCCTAAGAATGTGACTGAACTGGAGGCTTTTGCCCATGATGAATGGGCGAAGATACCCGTAGCTCGCTGCAAGACACTTGTGTCAAGCTATGCTTCACGTTTAAAAGCTGTTATAACTGTAAAAGGATGTTGTACTAAGTATTAAGATTGAATGTCACTTGGAGGTTGAATAAAACTAATAATGATGTGAGCAGAGAAAAGACATTTGTGGTTATTTCATTATAAATGTTATGTTATATTTGTCTGACCTACACGTACCTCTTTGATTTAATTGTAAGCAGGATGACTGAATGATCAAAATCAATGTCAAACCGGCCAAAACAATCAATTTCAGTGGGGGTTGAATAATTTTGAACACAACTGTACTTCCAAGATTATTAAGACTTCTCTTCTTCGATCTAACCTTGTTACTTAATTGTGAACATTTTTTGAAGTCAAATGTCCAACTACTAATGTTTAATACTTGTGGTAGAGTTTGTGGTGTGGGGGCATGATCTATAAACTAAAATCTTCACAGAAAATGGTTTGAATTTTTCCCATTCAACTGATTATATTTCCGGTTGTTATCTGGAGTGTGAATTTACTGAATATTGAGCACTGCTGTCCCTTGAACTGTAGGGTATCACTGTCCAATTCCTTTCTTAGGCCGCTACCTTTTAAGGTGGCATCCTAGCCATTTACGTGCCCACATGGGTGGCCTATTTGAAACAAAGGCAGCAACACTTAATGCAATACAGTGCATGCAGAATTATTAGGCAAGTTGATTTTCTGATAATATATATTTTTTCCTGGCAAATCTTATCAATTCCAAACCACATTAATCTTAACTACTACTAATTTTGTATTTAAACATTTATAAGTGATATACAATTGTTCATGAAGGCTGGAAATGGAAATGTTTGGCTGTGTGTGTGTGTGTGTGTGTGTGTGTGTGTGTGTGTGTGTGTGTGTGTGTGTGTGTCTGCAGCTGTAATCTCGGTAATGAGAGTAGTCTAATGAGAAGAGACAGATCTGTATTTACGCTATTAGTTTGCTTGTCTCAATGTCCCAGCAAACACAAATCCATCCCAGCTCAGTGTATCCTGCATATCTATTCTTCCAGTGCAACATTAAAAGAACAAATAAGAGAAAACACACATGCATATAACAACCACCCATTTCTGATGCCTTATTATCCTTGAAAGATCACACGTCTCAGACTCAAGAGTACACCTTATAAAATTCACTGTTTTACACTCTATTGAATCTGTTCTACTGCTTGCATAGGCAGATACCTTATAAAGTAGCACCTAACTGATATGGAACCTCAAAAAGTAGTGATTTGGAACACTACATAGGCAGGCATTTCTAAAGGATCAGTCACACAAATCAAATTGGACTCAACATCATATTAGAGTGAAAAGTTAGCATGTTACTAAACCAACAACACAGTACTCTAAGTGTAAAGTGTGTTGGTTAGTCCACTGGTAATGTAATTTGCTTTAAATTTACTTTACTCTTTTCATGTTTTCACTGTTAAACTGTTGGGGAGCGCTATTAAGCATCTTCTGAAAGAGTGCAGAATCTCTGCATCAAAACAGGTGAACAAGTTGTACACTTAAAGTTTACTACTGTTAAACTTATAGTTTACTTAAACATACACTTTTATGTACTAAAAAGTGGGCCAATTTAGTCCCAAGCAGTTTCAAACACTTACAAGTTTACTACTAGTTCACTCATATTAGTATACTTACTACACAAAGTATAAAGTGAATTCAGGTCGATTGTGAAACTTTTTCCTAGTCATCTCAATGGCAAAAAGTGTCCCAATCACCCTGAATTCACCCTACAAAAAAAATATACTTGAACATTGCTTAAGTATACTTAATAAAACGAACTTGAATTATGCTTCTTGTGTGTAAGGGAAGCTCCTGAAGAGGCTGTATTTATATCCACTTCTAAATGAATGTACTTTCTTTGCACCAGGAACATCTTAATCTTCACAAGATTGAAGCATGAGTAAAATAACCATTACCTTCCTCTGTCTCTTTTTTTGCACAGGACTCAGATTAATTTCACAGTGGCGATTGATTTTACAGCGTCTAACGGTGAGTGGCATCTCCATGCTTGAAATTATTGAAATGTGTGCAGATGAGGCATGAAAAAGAGCCAGTTATAGCCATCCTCTATCATAATGAGTGAGTTATGTGCGATAAAGTGTTCTGATCTGTGTGATCATACATAGGTATCTGCCTTTTAAATTCATTTGCAGATTCAAAGGGAATACCACAAAACCATGGTTTCTTTTGAATATACCTTAAGTATAGTTTTACAATTTTATTACTACTACTATACAATTTCATAATAAACACATGAGGGTAACCAAGAGAACTAACAAGACACACCTGAGGGAACTAATCAACATGAAAAACTATAAAGAACTACAAAACATGACAAAAGACAAGAAATAACGAAAGTCCTCACACAATGCAGGGGCATACAGGCTGGGATCATGGTAATGATTATTTATAAATAAATGTAAACATTGTTAAAATATATCATATTTTTACCTATACATAGTTTAGAGATTATTATGCATTATTTGGGTTATAATGCATTATTCTCTTCAATAATGTAGTACAAATATAAGTACAGTGTATATATAGTATATATGTATTTTAATTGTGGTCAATTTTGGTTATTATATGAATATAAAAAAATGACTATTAAATTGAAAATTAGAATATGAAATGTTTTATAACATTATGTGCTTTATATAATGTGTTTTGCCAAGCTTTCCCTGTAAACTGGCCAAGTTGCTCTAAAAGTACACATTTTCTTTCACACGGTTCCCAGGCAACCCAGCCCAGCCCACTTCCCTTCATTACATGAGTCCCTATCAGCTCAACGCCTACGCCATGGCACTCAAAGCTGTGGGGGAGATCATACAGGACTATGACAGTGACAAGATGTTCCCTGCACTGGGCTTCGGAGCAAAACTGCCTCCTGATGGGAGAATATCCCATGAGTTTGCCCTGGTAAGCAACTCTTAAAACACCTGTCCTGCAGCAATAGCTTTATACACTGTAGATATGCAAGATATCCAGTTTTAGACATACACTTGATGGATTCCTTCTTGGAAATAAAAGCCTCTTTTTATACTAAAAATATCCCAAAAAATCCAAAATATCTCTAAAAAAAAAAATAAAGATAAAAAGATAAAGTATGTTTACCTCTCATACTTTCTTTTTACTCTGTCCTAGAAACAAAATTCTCATGACTCATGACTCAAGTTGGATGTTGCATGATACTAGTAGTTCTTTGTGTTTCAGAGAGAGTGAAATTAATGATTTTGTGCAGTCAGCAAAATAATAGAACAATTGATAGATGAAACTGGCAAAAAAAAAAAAAAAAAAAAAAGATATTTTCAATGCAAGTCAAAAAATAGACTTGCATTGAAAAGATGAACCTGAGGCATGTCTAGAGACCAGACTATTATAGAGAATAGGGGGTACTTTTGACTTGGGATGAAAAAAGTTACCACTTAGTGACTGCCCATGACAACCAAGCATCCCTCTAATCGAATTGCAATGGAATGAAAAACACTCAGAACACCTCACATAACACCCTGGCAACCTTACAAGTGCACTTACATTTTCTTCAAAAAGAATGTCAACATCTGTTCATGTCTCTAAAATGTGAACTTTCCTTTGTGAGTTGTCACATCTACACCAGATGTCAAGTCAAGTCAAGTCATCTGTATTTATATAGCGCTTTTTACAATGCAAATTGTGGCAAAGCAGCTTTACATTAATAAGAAAATGGTCTCATTGTGCAGCTTATTCTATATATTATTGATTCATTCCGTTGCAAATATCAATAGTTATTAGTCTAGTTAATTTAGGTATATCAGCACTGCAGAAAACAGTGAAAACCGGCTCAGCTCAGTTTGTATACAACGGCGCCAATGCAGGCATATCAAAAACACTGCTGAATATCAAGCAAGTGTCCCCAACTTAAGCAAGCCAAAGGCAACAGCGGCAAGGAACCAAAACTCCAACAAATGGAGAAAAAAACCTCGGGAGAAACCAGGCTTAGTCGGGGGGCCAGTTCTCCTCTGGCCAACAGTGAACACTTGTCCGATACTCAGGCAGAGTTACGGGTCATTAAACCGATTTGGAATCGCAACAGTCAAAATATTTAATCTAGTTCCATCTAGTTTAAGATCTTTTTGATCATGCCGGTATGGGACGGTTTGTTGGGATATGTGCCACTGGCTGATGAGTCGGTAAGGTCTTAACAAAGGATGAGCTAGTTAACACAGTCTCCGCCGACACCACAGGGCCACATTGCTGCCGCACACAGGCACAGGTTCCCCGTCCGACCCGGACACAGCCCAGATCCAGCAAATCACGTTAATTGGTAAACCTCGAGATAAGCAGAGAGACAAAAAATTAGCGTAGATGCCATTCTTCTTCTGATGTACCGAGTACATCTGGTGTTATAGGAAGTGTTCCCGGTTCCGGCTGACCTGATCTATGCAGCCTAACAATCCTTTAACGGATATGAAGACAAAAGTTTATAGTACGTCATGTGTATGCCAGGTTAAATAGATGCGATTTTAGTCTAGATTTAAACTGACAGAGTGTGTCTGCTTCCCGAACAATGCTAGGAAGATTGTTCCAGAGTTTAGGTGCCAAATAGGAAAAGGATCTACCGCCTGCGGTTGATTTTGATATTCTAGGTATTAACAACTGGCCAGAATTCTGAGATTGTAATAGAAGCGAAGGACTATAATGCATTAAGAGCTCACTCAGGTACTGGGGAGCTAAGCCATTTAGTGCTTTGTAAGTAATTAGCAAGATTTTAAAATCTATACGATGTTTAATAGGGAGCCAGTGCAGTTTTGACAGAACCGGGCTAATATGTTCATATTTCCTGGTTCTAATAAGGACTCTAGCAGCTGCGTTTTGGACCAGCTGTAATTTGTTTATCACGCGAGCAGGGCAACCACCCAATAGAGCGTTACAGTAATCTAGTCTCGAGGTCATAAACGCATGAACTAGCTGTTCCGCATTTGTCATTGAGAGCATATGTCGCAATTTAGATATATTTTTAAGATGGAAGAATGCGGTTTTACATATGCTAGAAATGTGGCTTTCAAATGAAAGATTGGTATCAAAGAGCACACCCAGGTTCCTAACTGACGAAGACGACTTAACAGAGCAGCCATCAAGTGTTAGACAGTATTCTAGGTTTTTATGTGCTGAAGTTTTTGGTCCAATAATTAGAATCTCTGTTTTTTCTGAATTTAGTAGTAGGAAATTGCTTGTCATCCAATTTTTTATATCAGCTACGCATTCTGTTAATTTTGAGAATTGGTAGGTTTCGTCAGGGCGCGAGGAAATATAGAGCTGAGTATCATCAGCGTAACAGTGAAAGCTAATGCCATGCTTCCTAATGACATCTCCCAAGGGTAGCATGTACAGAGTGAAAAGCAACGGTCCTAGAACTGAGCCTTGTGGTACTCCATATTTAACTTGTGATTGAAATGACATCTCTTCGTTTACTACTACAAACTGATAACGGTCAGATAAGTATGATTTGAACCATGCCAATGCAATTCCACTAATTCCAGCATAATTTTCTAGTCTATTCAAAAGAATATTGTGGTCGATTGTGTCAAAAGCAGCACTGAGGTCTAGTAACACTAATAGAGAGATACAACCATGATCTAATGATAAGAGCAAATCATTTGTAACTCTAATGAGAGCAGTCTCAGTACTATGGTACGGTCTAAATCCTGACTGGAAATCCTCACAGACACCATTTCTTTCCAAGTAGGAACTAAGCTGAGATGATACTGCCTTTTCTAGTATTTTTGACAGAAAAGGTAGATTGTAAATCGGTCTGTAATTGACTAATTCACCAGGATCAAGTTGTGGTTTTTTAATAAGAGGTTTGATAATAGCCTGCTTAAAATTTTTTGGTACGTAACCTAGTGATAAAGATGAATTAATGATCTTAAGAAGAGGATCTATGACCTCTGGAAGCATCTCTTTCAATAGCTTAGTTGGTATAGGGTCTAACATACATGTTGTAGATTTTGATGATTTAACAAGTTTAGACAATTCTTCCTTTCCTATAGCAGCGAATGAATGGAATTTTTCCTCAGGGATACAACAACCCACTGTCTGATGTGATACTGTAGTAGACAGTTGCATGGCTATAATTTTCTCTCTAATGTTGTCAATCTTGCAAGTAAAGAAGTTCATAAATCATTACTGCTGTGCTGTTTGGAAACATCAGAAGTTGAGGCTGTATTTCTTGTTAATTTAGCCACTGTATTAAATAAATACTTAGGGTTGTGTTTATTTTCTTCTAAAAGATTTGAAAAATAAGCAGATCTAGCGGTTTTTACAGCCTTTCTGTACTCCATCATTTTCTCTCTCCATGAGATCCGAAAAACTTCTAGTTTTGAATTCTTCCAGCTGCGCTCCAGTTTTCTGGCTGCTCTCTTAAGGGCCCGAGTGTGCTCGTTATACCATGGCGTTGGACTAATATCCTTAATCTTTTTTAAGCGCAAAGGAGCGACAGAGTCTAGAGTGTTCGAAAAGAGAGCGTCAATAGTTTCTGTTGCAACATCGAGTTCTTCTAAGCTGTCTGGTTTGCTAAGTTGATGAAATTGATCAGGAAGATTATTTATAAAGCAATTTTTAGTGGTAGAAGTGATGGTTCTAACATATTTATGGCAGACAGGCGGTTTTCCAGCCTTGGATAAATGTAGCACGCATGAGACTAGATAATGATCTGAGACGTCATCGCTCTGCTGCAGAATTTCAACGGCATCAATATTGATTCCATATGACAATATTAGATCTAGAGTATGATTACGACAATGAGTTGGTCCTGACACGTGTTGTCTAACTCCAATAGAGCTTAGAATATCTGTTAATGCCAATCCCAAAGCGTCTTTTTCATTATCTACATGTATATTAAAATCACCAACAATAAGGACTTTATCCACAGCCAGTACTAACTCCGATAGAAAATCAGCAAATTCTTTGATAAAATCTGTATGGTGCCCTGGTGGCCTGTATACAGTAGCCAACACAAATTTCAAATGAGAGTTGTCACTAACATTATATAAACTTACATAGAGCACCATCACTTCAAAAGAGATATATTTGAAAGACTTTTGAGTAATACTGAAGATATTACTATAGATTACAGCAACACCTCCCCCTTTACCTTTCTGACGAGGTTCGTGTCGATAATAGTAACCTTGAGGGCTAGACTCATTTAAAGTAATGTAATTGTCTGGTTTTAGCCAGGTTTCTGTCAAACACAGCACATCTAGGTTATTTTCTGTGATAATATCATTTACAATAAGTGTGAAGAAGAAAGGGATCGAATATTCAGCAACCCAAGCTTTATCATGTTGTTATCTTTATAATCTCTGTTTACTACTTGTTAAACATCAATTAAATTATCACCCGTAAATGGGTTTGGAAGTTTTCTGTATTTATTAGTTCGGGGTACAGACACAGTCTCTATCTGATGATATCTAGGTGAAAGAGTCTCTATGTGTTGGGATTTATCTGAATTCTGTGACGTGAGACAGCTAGCAGACGGTCGGTTTAGCCAGTCTGTCTGCTTCCTGACCTGGGCCCCAGTTAGTCAAGGTTGAGCTCTAAGACTATGTGCCATATTACTAGAGAGAAGAGCGGCACCACCCCAGGAGGGATGAATACCATCTCTTTTCAACAGGTCAGGTCTGCCCCAAAAACTTTTCCAATTGTCTATGAAACCTATATTATTCTGTGGACACCACTTAGACAGCCAGCCATTGATGGTTGAAGTACCTGATGATAGTCTGCTAATTATCTCATCACTCCTACGAGCAGGAAGGGGTCCAGAAAAAATTACAGTGTCTGACATCATACGTGCGATTTCACACACCTGTTTAATGTTAATTTTGGTGATCTCCGACTGGCGAAGTCGGACATCATTAGCGCCGACGTGAATAACAATCTTAGAGTATTTACGATTAGCATTAGCCAGCACTTTTAAATTTGCTTTGATGTCAGGCGCTCTGGCTCCTGGCAAACATGTGACTATGGTGGCTGGTGTCTCTATTTTCACGTTCCGTGTAATAGAATCGCCAATAACTAGGGCACTTTCAACAGGATTCTCAGTGGGTGCGTCACTGAGTGGGGAGAACCTGTTTGATGTACTAATCGGAACGGAAGAGTGGTGTTTTTTAACACGACTAGGCCGCCTCACGGTCACCCAGTTGCCCTGCTGCACGGGCTCTACAGCCGGAACCGAACAATGTACGGAGTTCACTAGGCTAGTCGCATCCAAAACAGTATCTGAAGCCCCTGCATTCTTACTATCCTCAATTAAAGTTTGGATGCGTGTCTCTAATTCTAAGATTTTCTCTGTCAGCCTGACTATTTCCCTACATTTATGACATGTGAATCCTTCATCGCTGACAGAAAAAGCTAAACTATGCATGTGACAGGCAGTGCAAGTAACAATGAAAGGAGAAGATGACATAGCTTACCGTGTTTGTAGACCGATCCGACTTACCAGATGTTTGATGAATTTGAAGAAAACGAGAGCGCGACAGAAATGACGGTGGGCACGGATAACACAAACTAGCGTAATGCTAACGCGTTGTGATGGTGATTTAGATTAAAAGATTAAAAACTAGCGATGTCAAATTAATGTGATAGGCAATATAAGACAATATCAAGTCAAGTCAAGTCAAGTCATCTTTATTTATATAGCGCTTTTTACAATGCAAATTGTGGCAAAGCAGCTTTACATTAATAAGAAAATGGTGTCATTGTGCAGCTTATTCTATATATTATTGATTCATTCCGTTGCAAATATCAATAGTTATTAGTCTAGTTAATTCATGTATATCAGCACTGCAGAAAACAGTGACGTAATCGTCCGGCTCAGCTCAGTTTGTATATAACGGCGCCAATGCAGGCATATCAAAAACACTGCTGAATATCAAGCAAGTGTCCCCAACTTAAGCAAGCCAAAGGCAACAGCGGCAAGGAACCAAAACTCCAACAAATGGAGAAAAAAACCTCGGGAGAAACCAGGCTTAGTTGGGGGGCCAGTTCTCCTCTGGCCAACAGTGAACACTTGTCCGATACTCAGGCAGAGTTACGGGTCATTAAACCGATTTGGAATCGCAACAGTCAAAATATTTAATCTAGTTCCATCTAGTTTAAGATCTTTTTGATCACGCCGGTATGGGACGGTTTGTTTGGATATGTGCCACTGGCTGATGAGTCGGTAAGGTCTTAACAAAGGATGAGCTAGTTAACACAGTCTCCGCCGACACCACAGTGCCACATTGCTGCCGCACACAGGCACAGGTTCCCCGTCCGACCCGGACACAGCCCAGATCCAGCCAATCACGTTAATTGGTAAACCTCGGGATAAGCAGAGAGACAAAAAATTAGCGTAGACGCCATTCTTCTTCTGACGTACCGAGTACATCTGGTGTTATAGGAAGTTTCAATATCAGATATATAGTGAAGTTAAAGTAGGCAGCAAACAATGACAATAAATAGATTCAAATAAAGCTATGGAGCAACAGACTCAAACAATTCAGCAGCGAGGCAGACAGAAGCAATCGATCAAGTCTCGCGAGATCAATGTCACGATTCAGATGTTGCAATGTCAGATGTCAGATGTTGCGGCCATGTCTACCATTATTTGATTTTTCTCTTTTTTTTTTGTTCCTACAGAATGGAAACCCTCAGAATCCATATTGCAATGGCATTGACGGAGTCATGGAAGCGTATTACCAGAGTCTAAAATCCGTCCAGCTCTACGGTCCCACCAACTTCTCTCCTATCATCAACCATGTAGCCAGGTACATTCAGAACATCTCAGCACCAAATTTTGTGTTTGTATCTTTAGCACATCTTGTTGTACATAGATTCTTGCATTACTATGGTGATAACAAACCTCAACAATGAAATCAAAATTGACAATTCTTATTTTTTCAATGCATTGTTGCAGTGCTTATTATAAATGTTTTTTTCACAAATATTGCCCTCATAATATTTAATCAAATACGTTAGCATTGTAGCATCTAGACTGAATCAGTGATTTTTAGATTTTTGTAAAAGCTTAAATTCCCCCACACCAGCCCAAAAGCTTAGAGATGTTTATTAAAATATTAATATCCCCAAGTATTTTTTCTGAGTGTATGCATGTCTCCATATTAAGTAAACTTAGTTACGACTGTTAGTTGTGTTAGTTTTTTTCTTAATGTTCATATTCAACTGTAAGAATGTAAAGTCAAGTCATCTTTATTTATATAGCGCTTTTTACAATGCAAATTGTGGCAAAGCAGCTTTACATTAATAAGAAAATGGTGTCATTGTCTGGCTTATTCTATATTTTATTGATTCATTCTGTTGCAAATATCAGTAGTTATTAGTCTAGTTAATTTAGGTATAGCAGCACTGCAGAAAACAGTGACGTAATCGTCCGGGTTAGCTCAGTTCGCATACAACGGCGCCAATGCAGGCATATCAAAAACACTGCTGAATATCAAGCAAGTGTCCCCAACTTAAGCAAGCCAAAGGCAACAGCGGCAAGGAACCAAAACTCCAAAAAATGAAGAAAAAAACCTTGGGAGAAACCAGGCTTAGTCGGGGGGCCAGTTCTCCTCTGGCCAACTTGTCCGATACTCGGGCAGAATTACAGGTCATTAAACCGATTTGGAATCGCAACAGTCAAAATATTTAATCTAGTTTTAAGATCTTTTTGATCACGCCGGTATGGGACGGTGTGTTGGGATATGTGCCACTGGCTGATGAGTCGGTAAGGTCTTAACAAAGGATGAGCTAGTTAACACAGTCTCCGCCGACACCACAGGGCCACATTGCTGCCGCACACAGGCACAGGTTCCCCGTCCGACCCGGACACAGCCCAGATCCAGCAAATCACGTTAATTGGTAAACCTCGAGATAAGCAGAGAGACAAAAAATTAGCGTAGACGCCATTCTTCTTCTGATGTACCGAGTACATCGGGTGTTATAGGAAGTGTTCCCAGTTCCGGCTGACCTGATCTATACAGCCTAACAATCCTTTAACGGATATGAAGACAAAAGTTTATAGTGCGTCATGTGTATGCCAGGTTAAATAGAAGCGTTTTTAATCTAGATTTAAACTGACAGAGTGTGTCTGCTTCCCAATGCTAGGAAGATTGTTCCAGAGTTTAGGTGCCAAATGGGAAAAGGATCTACCGCCTGCGGTTGATTTTGATATTCTAGGTATTAACAACTGGCCAGAATTCTGAGATCGTAATAGACGCAAAGGACTATAATGCATTAAGAGCTCACTCAGGTACTGGGGAGCTAAGCCATTTAGTGCTTTGTAAGTAATTAGCAAGATTTTAAAATCTATACGATGTTTAATAGGGAGCCAGTGCAGTTTTAACAGAATTGGGCTAATATGTTCATACTTCCTGGTTTTAGTAAGGACTCTAGCAGCTGCGTTTTGGACCAGCTGTAATTTGTTTATCACGCGAACAGGGTAACCACCCAGTAGAGTGTTACAGTAATCTAGTCTCGAGGTCATAAACGCATGAACTAGCTGTTCCGCATTTGTCATTGAGAGCATATGTTGCAATTTAGATATATTTTTAAGATGGAAGAATGCGGTTTTACATATGCTAGAAATGTGGCTTTCACATGAAAGATTGGTACCAAAGAGGTTCCTAACTGACGAAGACGACTTAACAGAGCAGCCATCAAGTGTTAGACAGTATTCTAGGTTATTATGTGCTGAAGTTTTTGGTCCAATAATTAGAATCTCTGTTTTTTCTGAATTTAGTAGTAGGAAATTACTAGTCATCCAATTTTTTATATCAGCTATGCATTCTGTTAATTTTGAGAATTGATAGGTTTCGTCAGGGCGCGAGGAAATATAGAGCTGAGTATCATCAGCGTAACAGTGAAAACTAATGCCATGCTTCCTAATGACATCTCCCAAGGGTAGCATGTACAGAGTGAAAAGCAACGGTCCTAGAACTGAGCCTTGTGGTACTCCATATTTAACTTGCGATCGAAATGACGTCGCTTCATTTACTACTACAAACTGATAACGGTCAGATAAGTATGATTTGAACCATGCCAATGCAATTCCACTAATTCCAGCATAATTTTATAGTCTATTCAAAAGAATATTGTGGTCAATAGTGTCAAAAGCAGCACTGAGGTCTAGTAACACTAATAGAGAGATACAACCACGATCTAATGATAAGAGCAAATCATTTGTAACTCTAATGAGAGCAGTCTCAGTTCTATGGTGCGGTCTAAATCCTGACTGGAAATCCTCACAGATACCATTTCTTTCCAAGTAGGAACTAAGTTGAGATGATACTGCCTTTTCTAGTATTTTTGACAGAAAAGGTAGATTGGAAATCGGTCTGTAATTGACTGATTCACCAGGATCAAGTTGTGGTTTTTTAATAAGAGGTTTGATAATAGCCTGCTTAAAATTTTTCGGTACGTAACCTAGTGATAAAGATGAATTAATGATCTTAAGAAGAGGATCTATGACCTCTGAAAGCATCTCTTTCAATAGCTTAGTCGGTATAGGGTCTAGCATACATGTTGTTGATTTTGATGATTTAACAAGTTTAGACAATTCTTCCTTTCCTATAGCAGCGAATGAATGGAATTTTTCCTCAGGGATACTACAATCCACTGTCTGATGTGATACTGTAGTAGACAGTTGCATGGCTATAATTTTCTCTCTAATGTTGTCAATCTTGCAAGTAAAGAAGTTCATAAAGTCATTACTGCTGTGCTGTTTGGAAACATCAGAAGTTGAGGCTGTATTTCTCGTTAATTTAGCCACTGTAGTAAATAAATACTTAGGGTTGTGTTTATTTTCTTCTAAAAGATTTGAAAAATAAGCAGATCTAGCGGTTTTTACAGCCTTTCTGTACTCCATCATTTTCTCTCTCCATGAAATCCGAAAAACTTATAGTTTTGAATTCTTCCTTCTGCGCTCCAGTTTTCTGGCTTCTCTCTTAAGGGCCCAAGTGTGCTCATTATACCATGGCATTGGACTAATATCCTTAATCTTTTTTAAGCGCAAAGGAGCGACAGAGTCTAGAGTGTTGGAAAAGAGAGCGTCAATAGTTTGTGTTGCAACATCGAGTTCTTCTAAGCTGTCTGGTTTGCTAAGTTGATGAAACTGATCGGGAAGATTATTTATAAAGCAATTTTTAGTGGTAGAAGTGATGATTCTAACATATTTGTGGCAGACAGGCGGTTTTCCAGCCTTGGTTAAATGTAGCACCCATGAGACTAGATAATGATCTGAGACGTCATCGCTCTGCTGCAGAATTTCAACGGCATCAATATCGATTCCATGTGACAATATTAGATATAGAGTATGATTACGACAATGAGTTGGTCCTGACACGTGTTGTCTAACTCCAATAGAGCTTAGAATATCTGTTAATGCCAATCCCAAAGCGTCTTTTTCATTATCTACATGTATATTAAAATCACCAACAATAAGGACTTTATCCACAGCCAGTACTAACTCCGATAGAAAATCAGCAAATTCTTTGATAAAATCTGTATGGTGCCCTGGTGGCCTATATGCAGTAGCAAACACAAATTTCACATGAGATTTGTCACTTACATTATATAACGTTACATAGAGCACCATCACTTTGGCACACCTCCCCCTTTACCTTTCTGACGAGGTTCGTGTCGATAATAGTAACCTTGAGGGCTAGACTCAGGGAGGCACAAAATAACTCTCCAGAACATTCTCGTTCACTGCTCCCTGCTGGTGGAATGATCTCCCTACTTTCATCAGGAACGCAAAATCCCTGGCAATATTCAAGAGACAGCTGAAAACTCATCTCTTCCGTGAACACTTAATCCCCTCTTAAAAACAAAAAAACCTATCCTTCCCTTTTCCCTTCCTACTCTAGCTTATGGTACTGAGCAATGTATGAAACTTGTATTGTGAGCCCTTCCTGTGTCTATTTGCCAATTCATGAAGAATCGCTTGTTTGTATTCCTCACTTATAAGTCGCTTTGGATAAAAGCGTTTGCTAAATGACTAAATGTAAATGTAAATGTAAACTGAGAGAAATACTGAGATCTGGCTGAAACAATCTCTGCCTTATATTCAAGTATATGATCTTTCCAAGCTTGGTGATGTACATTCAGACCAGAAAGACGCCACCTTCGCTCCACAAAGCCCACAGATTGGGATTTCATCGTTGGTGGTGGTGTTTAGCTGTCCACAAGAAAGTCCTTTGTCATTGCAGAGTCTTTTTTGTCAAAGTTGATGTTAAAGTACCCCAGGATAAGAGTTCTCTCAAACTTGAGGTACAACATAGACAGCAGTTCTGCAAATTCAGATAAAAAGTGTTCAGTTGTCTTAGGAGGTCTGTAGACTATAGCTATGACGGTAGTGACAGGTGCAGAGACACTCAAAATAAGACATTCAAAAGAATTAAACTGGGGAAAGACTACTGGACTTATTGTGTATTTTCGATTATACAGCACAATGATGCCCCCACCCCTACCAGAGAGTCATTTTTTGAGGATGTGTGAGTTAAAATTTCATATGGTCGCATTTGTGCGAGTGCATGATGATGTTATTTGCGCGTGTGTAACAGAATGAGGTATCAGCAGCTGCTTCCGTCCGTAAGTTCATTTTTTTCTAAATGAACAAAATTTGTATAATGAACGAGTATATCATGAATCCATTTTCCAAACCGTGTTTTTGTCTTATCCTGAATCACCTTGGTACGCCTATAATAAGTGTTTCTAGGAATTGGCGGGGAGGGGGTGCAGTCCCCAGTGCTAAGCTTCATCTCTTCTCCAAGCTTGGTCTGGCCACAATACTTCATCCACATCACAAGATACGTTTTCTCTTGACAAACATCGAGGGAAGTATCTCCTAGCATGGCGTATCCCACCTTGGACAGAGGCAACCTCTATGTACCTACATGTGTCCACCATAGCCTGGAGAAGCGGCATGCGGGCAAAGGGTTGGCGATCATGCACTTTCCAACGCCAAGCTGAGAAGATTTCCTCTATGGGATTTAGAAAAGTGAATATGGGGGTTGGTACAAAACTACAAATTGTGGATGGGTGACAAACCAGTTTTGGACCAGAACAGCCCGGTGAAAACGTCACAGGTTACGTATGTAACCCTGGTTTCCTGAATAGGGAACGAGACGCTGCGTCGAGACGCATTGGGAACGCTTCTGAGTGATTGAAGCGTTGGCAAGAATGGCAGCTTCAAAACTGGATGAAGCAAAGCACTCGGAGGCTTGCAGGGAGTGTGGCAACGCGACGCAGCGTCTCGTTCCCTATTCAGGGAACCAGGGTTACATACGTAACCTGAGACGTTCCCTTTCATGGGAACTTCGAGCTGCGTCGAGACGCATTGGGAACCCAATACCCACTACGCCACAATGCCAAAAGCCCCGACTGTGGAGCTAAGTGAGGACCGAAGACCCCGGAGTAGAGCCTAAGTCAAGGCTATAAAATCTTAGAAATGTGTGCGGAGAGGACCAGCCCGCCACATCACACACATCTTGCAAAGAAACTCCTGACAGAAGGGCTTTAGAGACCGCCATACTCCTCGTACTCCGAAACAGACAAACAGTTGATCTGACCTACGCCACTGGGCAGCTCTGTGGACGTAGGCGTCTAGAGCCCTAACTGGGCAAAGCAGATTAAGGTTTTCCTGATCTGAAGTTAAAAAAGGTGGAGGACAGAAGGCCTGCAGCACAATGGGCCCCACAGTATTAGTAGGGACCTTAGGGACATATTCTGGGTTGGTATGCAGGAACGCTTTCACCATACCAGGTGCAAATTCCAGACATGAAGGAGCCACAGAGAGGGCTTGAAGATCTCCAATTCTTTTAAGAGATGTAATAGCCAGGAGAAATATAGTTTTTAAAGTGAGGAATTTTTCAGATACTTCCTCCAAAGGCTCAAAAGGAGCCATGGCCAGGCCCTCAAGCACTATGGCTAAATCCCAGGCAGGTATCCTAACCCGCTGTGCAGGCCTAAGCCTCAGAGTACCACGAAGAAACCTTGTGCCACCCACAGGGATGTGGTAAGCAGAAATGGCTGCCATGTAAACCTTAAGAGTGGAGAGAGATAACCCTGCTGAGAACTTCTCCTGCAGAAATTCTAAAACTGAACCTACAGAGCAGTTAACAGGCTCAAGATGCTGTTCTATACACCAAGCCGAGAACAGCTTCCATTTAGTGGCATAAAGTCTCCTCGTAGATGGGGCTCTGGAGACCAGACCTCATGAACTGGACCCCCTCAGGGGCCAGGCCCACAGTTTCCACAGCTCTGGTCGAGGGTGAAATATCATGCCTCCTGCTTGCGACAGGAGGTCTCGTCGAATCGGAATCTCCCTAGGGGAGCCACCACTAGCGACGTCAGGTCCGAAAACCACACTTGGGTCGGCCAGAATGGGGCTATGAGCAACAGGCTGACCCCATCTTGACGAACCCTCTCCAAAACCCCTGGGAGCAGAGCGATCGGGGGAAAAGCATACAGGCGCCGCCTCGGCCACACCTGCACCATAGGGCTGGACGAGTGAGGGAGAACCATAACGGACAGTGAGTTGTCTCTCGAGTTGCAAATAGGTCTATCTCTGAATGACCGAATTTCTCCCATAGGAGCTCCACCACCTCGGGGTGAAGTCTCCACTCCCCCGGCTCAGCCCCCCCCTCGACAGGACGTCTGCTCCCTGATTAAAATGCCCTGGGATGTAAACTGCCCTAAGGGAGAGCAGTTTCCCCCGAGCCCACAGAAGGATATACTGAGCTAATTTGCACAAGTGTCGTGAACTCAGACACCCCAGATGGTTGATGTAAGAGACCACCGATGTGTTGTCCGTACGGACCAAAACATGATGGCCCCTCAGGTCCGGCAGGAAGTGTTTGAGAGCTTGAAACACCGCCATCATTTCCAGCCTATTTTATGTGCCAGGAAAGTAGATGACCCTGCCGCTCATTGTGACCGCTCATGATCACCCCCCAACCCCTGAGGGAATCATCCGTCGTTAACATTACGCAACGACAAGGAACTCCCAACACAGGCCCTTTGGAAAGGAACCAAGGTTTCTTCCACATAACTAAGGCACAAAGGCATCGCCGCGTGACCTTGATCATGTGAAAGGGATTGCCCCTCGGAGAAAACCCCTTGGTCCTTAGCCACCACTGCAGTGACCTCATGTACAGCAGGCCAAAAGGTATCACGTTGGACGCAGCTGCCATGAGACCCAACAGTCTCTGAAACTGTTTGACAGTGATGAACTGGCCTAGTTTTATTCCATTGACGGCTGATAGGATTGACGCAATGCGAGCTGGAGCAAGATGGGCCCGCATCGATGTCGAATCCCATACCACGCCTAGAAAAGTGGTTCTCTGATCTGGAAGAAGCACACTCTTTTTGGCGTTCAACCTCAACCCCAACCTTTTGATATGCGCGAGAACGACATCTCGATGTGGAACCGCCATGAGCTCGGATTGAGCTAAAATCAACCAATCGTCGATATAATTTAACACGCAAATGCCCTGGAGTCTCAGAGGAGCCAGAGCTGCATCCACGCATTTTGTAAAGGTGCGGGGTGATGGGATGGGTTGATGGGACCGTGGTGAGGACCCCGCTGAAACTGGGCGGGCATGACCTGAACTGGATTTTGTAGCCTTTTTCTATTATCTGCAGCACCCAAGAAGATATATTCTGTAGATATTTCCATTCTGTTAGAAAATCTACTAAGGGAACCAGTCTCTCGAGACTGGTCTCTGGTGTGATAACAGCCAGCTCGGTGCCCTGAAGTGGCGCACCGGCAGGAAACAACCGATCTGACTGTACCAGGGTTTTCCTCAGAAGACCGCTGGGGGGCTCTGCGCCCAGACACATATTCAAAGGCCGGGTTGACAGAACGGCCCCTTGAGGGCACCGAGGAGAAATGGGCACCGTAGGATGAGGTGTAAACCACTTTACCCCGAGGACTGCCCCCAGAGGCCTGGCGCCGTAAGCGTCAGGACCTCTTCGCCGAAGCCTTCCTAGCGATCATAACTGTCCTCAGATCAGTTCTATCCCTGGAAGGCCTTGGCTGCGATCGCCACCCAGACCCCCCCCCCCCCCCCCCCCCCGTTAGATTGAGGAGGGGCCCGAGTGGCGACGCTAACTTTCTGGTTGGCTCTGTGTGAGGAGCTAGCACTCGGCTTGGGTTGAGCAGCAGAAACAGATACGCGAGAGCGGAGAGGAAGAATATTCTGGAACGCCGCCGCTTGTTTCTTTGCCTCCTGAAATCTATCAGCGACTGACGTTACAGCATCGCCGAACAGGCCAGAAGGCTCAAGCGTGGCGTTCAAAAGAAAGCTTTTATCTTTTTCCTTTATTCCAGATAAATTCAGCCACAAATGTCTCTCATTCTGTAAGCCTGTCGACCATACAATGTATCCTCCAACATCAGCAAGTGACTATGAAACAATTTTACAAGGTGCCATTTGAGAGAAACTCTGACAGTGTCAAGAATCTGCAACATGACTTTGTAGAGGTATGTATGCAACACTACTTCCAGTACTTCAGACATACCATATGTACTCATCTGTATATAATTTACAGAGAGTATTGGAGATGGATGCCCATGTAATTCGCAACAAATTTATTGATGTGGATGAGGTTGGCTTCAACCTCACCAAAACCAGGCGCCGTGGACGAAATGTAATAGGACCGAGGGCAATTACCAATGTCCCTGGACAGCGTGGGGGTAATACAACCATGTGTGCTGCCATCACTCAAAACGGGGTCCTCCATAACAATGCCACACTGGGTCCATACAACACCGGTCATATACTTACTTTTCTGGATGCAATTCACACAATGCTTGTCTCTGATCCAGATCAGGTGCCTGCTAGATTTGTGGTTATATGGGACAATGTTAGTTCCCTTTCATGGGAACTTCGAGCTGCGTCAAGACACATTGGGAACGCTTCTGCGTGATTGCTTCGTGAAGCACATGTGAAATCTGTCCAATGGCGTGACAGAACGTCATGGTGACGTCACAGACCAGGATATAGGCTATAAAGCACCCCTCCAAACAAAGAATGGCAGCTTCTCTGTCTTCAGCAAGCGCTCAGTGTTTCTGTCTGTGATTTACTGTTGTTTGTTCAAAGCATTTCACTAAAATATGGTGAGTCCTAAGCAATTCAAGAAGTGTGTTCCTCCCTGCCCCCGTTTCATTACGAGTGGGGATACACACGAGCTTTGTGTTGCTTGTTTGGGTGCGGAGCACGCACAGTCAGCTCTCGAGGGATCTGCGATAAGATGGTAGTGAAAGTGCTTCGCTCCCGCCGGGCATTCTTCGAGAAGCTCTCTTATCTCTCGAATCCTAATTGCATTGTTGGGCAAAACCATATTTATAATTGCAGACATCTGTGTCCTCGTCCTCGATGATGTCTTTGCCTTTCCGCTCTGTACAGAATTCAAACACAGTAAATGTTCAGCATAGGAACTGTAAACAAAAAAATGTAGCACAACATGATAACCAACCTCATTCATTCAATGGAGTGCAGTAAATGGATGGCTTAGAGTTACAAATGTTTATGCAATACTATGCAGTCATACGTATTTTACAGTACATGACTATAATGCTAAAATAGTCATTAGATAGTTGCATACCTGTTCTAATTTCTGAAGGTTTGAATTATGGACGGCACTGTAAATCAACTCCAGTTGGGTCGGATTCTCAGTCCAGCCTCTCTCATGGTCAAACCGTGGATGATTACATGATCAACAAGTTCAACAAGTGTTGCCCTAATCTCATAGGGCTCATCAGCCCTAATCTCATCTCTTATTTGTCCTCATCCTCTTCTTCCTCTTCCTCTTCCTCCTCATCTTCCTCTTCCCCTTCCCCTTCCTCCTCCTCCTCCTCCTCCTCCCCTCCTACTCCTCTTGCTCTCTGTTCATTATTAGTATCCATTGTTCCAAAAAAGGTCATCTGACCTTTGACCTATTTATAGGCCTGTCTATACTACTGTAAAGTAAAGCAGCGATTGGTTAGTGATCAGTTAAGCAATTAGTGTTTGCACTTGTGAGGAGTGTGTCTGTGTGTCCTGGTGAATAAGTGTAGCATTTTGATTTGTTGTGTTTGGAAAAGGAAAGCAAGTCAGTCCCTGATAGATGTTTTAGGTGGAGAATTGTGTGTACTGTTTTGAAAAAAGTGTTTTATGCAATTGAAAACTGAGTCAAAGGTTGAGCAATAGCTTATGGTTTTGAAGATTTGGCATGTAGTTTTACACTTTGCACTTTGTAGGTTTTAAAAATCGTGTGACATGAAAAGATTTTGTGTGTAAGCATTTGGTAAAAACTGTAAGTTCAGTTTTTTTTTCCTCACTGATATACACACAGCACCCCATATTGACAGAAAAAACACAGAATTCTTGACATTTTTGCAGATTTACTAAAAAAAATGAAATATCACAAGGTCCTAAGTATTCAGACCCTTTGCTGTGACACTCATATATTTAACTCAGGTGCTGTCCATTTCTTCTGATCATCCTTGAGATGGTTCTACATCTTCATTTGAGTCCAGCTGTGTTTGATTATACTGATTGGACTTGATTAGGAAAGCCACACACCTGTCTATATAAGACCTTACAGCTCACAGTGCATGTCAGAGTAAATGAGAATCATGAGGTCAAAGGAACTGCCTGAAGAGCTCAGAGGCAGAATTGTGGCAAAGCACAGATCTGGCCAAGGTTGAAAAAAAAAAAGATTCTGCACTTAAGGTTCCTAAGAGCAGAGTGGCCTCCATAATCCTTAAATGGAAGACGTTTGGGACGACCAGAACCCTTCCTAGAGCTGGCCGTCCGGCCAAACTGAGCTATCAGGGGAGAAGAACCTTGGTGAGAGAGGTAAAGAAGACCCCATAGATCACTGTGGCTGTGCTCCAGAGATGCGGTCCGGAGCTTTATGGCAGAGTGGCCTGACGGAAGCCTCTCCTCAGTGCAAGACACATGAAAGCCTGCATGTAGTTTGCTAAAAAAAACACCTGAAAGACTCCAAGATGGTGATAAATAACATTCTCTGGTCTGATGAGACCAAGATAGAACTTTTTGGCCTTAATTCTAAGCGGTATGTGTGGAGAAAACCAGGCACTGCTCAATACCTGAAGGTTGCCTGTTTGATTCCCTCGCCGGCAGGAATTGAAGGTGGGGATTGTGAATGAACAGCGCTCTCTCCACCTTTGATACCATGACTAAGGTGCCCTTGAGCAAGGCACGATTGCTCCCTAATAATAATATTGTAAGTCGCTTTGGATAAAAGTCTGCCAAATGAATGTAATGTAAATATCTAAATGTAAATAGCGACACAGCAGTGGAAAATCCCAAGCTACATGAGTCCATGTTCATGACTTTTTCAATCTTCATGATGAGCCTCAGAAATCCTCCTCCATGAACCCTAAACAGAGAAGTTTGCTGATACATGAATACAATGAATGCTACTCAAAGAATGATGATAAATGAGCTCCCTCTATGGATGACCGTGCCTTCCTGAAGATTATGGAAAGAGAATTCCATCAGGATGTGTCAAATAGCTGGGTTGCTCCTTCCATTCCGTAGACCATGTACTGCAGTTCAGGAAGGAACATGTGGCAGTGATGACTGATGTCCAGCAAATGTTCCATTCCTTTGTGGTCTACACTTCCTTTGGTACGACAACAATTATTTGGACAACAAGGTGCTGGAGTACCAGATGTGAGTGCATGTATTTGGTAATATCCTGTCTCCAGCAGTTGCCATATATGGGCTCAGGAGGGTTGCCTCAGGTAAAAAAGACTATGGATCCGAGGCAAGGCACTTTGTGGAAAGGAACTTTTACGTGGATGATGGCCTTATCTCCCTCTGGACAGAAGAGAATGCCATCAAGCTTCTCAAGGCCACTCATAAAATGCTCGCTCTGTCTAATCTACATCTTCAAAAGTTAGCCTCCAATTAAGTGGAAGTTATGAAAGCATTTCCAATCAAGAGTTTTACCCTATTGGGTTTGCTGCGCCTTTGGTAATTCAGGGCAGGCTTCTGCTTAGAGCGCTAACCACAGAGTCTTGAGACTGGGACGCACCTCTGCCAGACAAAAAATTGAAGGTTTGGAGA
This sequence comes from Opsariichthys bidens, assembly GCA_037194245.1. Lineage (NCBI taxonomy): Eukaryota > Metazoa > Chordata > Actinopteri > Cypriniformes > Xenocyprididae > Opsariichthys > Opsariichthys bidens. Next base: position 5,412,847 of record CM074287.1, on the reverse strand, counting down.
GACTCATTAAAAGAGCTTGAGCATGTCAAGATTCCCCACACATATGTTACAATCTCTCTCTGTCAAGCACAAAGAAAAGAGATATGTGTCTGTGATGCATCCACAAATGCTATTGCAGCTGTCGCTTACAGCAGGGTTATCAAAACAAGCAGTAATGTAGAAGTTGGCTTCATGTTTGGTAAGGCTAAACTAGATCCCCGACCTGAGATCTCTGTCCCTAGACTTGGCTGTGGAAATAGCTGAAACCATTGAAGATGAAATTGACACCAAACTGGATGCTATGACATCTTATTCTGACAGTGAGGTCATCTTAGGCTATATCTGTAAGGAATCCAGGGAGTTTTATGTGTATGTTAACAATAGAGTGCAAAGGATACGGAAATCTAAATGCGCTCAGGAGTGGAAATACATACCTATTAATCAAAACGCTGCCGACCAAGTTTTTGGCGGTCTCCCTGGTCATTGTCACATCAGATCTCTACTGGGACATGCCTTCACTGAGGGTGCATTGAGAGAGGCTGGTTTTTGGATAATAGGTGGTAGGAGATGCATTAGTAGTGTGGTTGGACTGTGGCACCAGCTTTGTTGGGGAATGCAAGGAGCTGAAGATGGAGTCAGTAGCCTCCAAGATTCCATGTCTAGATCCCAAAGCCATAATTCTGCTTCTCGGAAGAGACCTCATTCAAGTGTACAATGTGCTAGAGCAATGCAAAGGACCACAACATGCTCCCTTTACATAGAGGTTGGCCCTTGGGTGGATGATAGTTGGAAATGAATGCCTTAATGGAGCTCATTGTGAGATGCAGGGGGTTGAAGATGAAGTCAGTCACAGAAGACAAAGGTACAAGAGTTTCTGAGTGACAGTGGATGCTCTTGGGTGTTCAACCCAAAGTTGTCCCATGAGGTTTTGACCACCTTCATGGCTGAATAGTAAATGCTCGTCCACTGGAACCGGTTCAGATGTTCCTTTCATTCTGACTCCAGCTACTCTACTCACTCAAAAGACTTCTGTAGTTCCTCCATCAGGCGGATTTGGTGAAAGGGACCTCTTCATCAGTGGAGGCAAGTCCAAAGCTTGGCCAATACATTCTGGAATCGCTGGAGAAAGGAATATCTCGCAACCTTTGCAAAAATGTTGAAAATGGCAGAATGAGAGCTCCAATTTTAAAGTGGGAGATGCTGTTCTACTGAAAAATATTCAAGCCAAAAGGAACGACTGGCCGCCATGGTAATTGTGTTGGAGGCATTTCCCAGAAGAGATGGGATAGTAAGGAAAGTTGAGGTCAGGTTGTTCAAAGAAAAATCTTCTATTGTGATCCTGCGACCTATATCAGATGTCGTTTTACTGCTGTCTCCTGGGACTGAATAGACAAACTTTATTATGCTTGCATTATTATTTTACAGATACCAGTATGTAATGTAGTTTAATTTTTGAGCCACTAGTTGATGCTATTTCATATGTTAGATTCAGCTTTCTTTAGAAAAAAAAAATATAAAAGTTTATTTTATTATAAAAAAGACCAATCAAACAAACCAAGTGTGAAAGCACCCTAATTGTGCACTTTCCAAATCAGCAAAAGCTGAACCGAGAAGTAGAATGAAAATAAAAATTTTAGAAATATTAATACATTTATTGTGAAATCTCCATATCTTAAACAAAATTAGTTATGAGCAGAATTTGAACGTTTCATCTTACAATCTTCCTAAAATCCAAGTACTATATTGTTATCTAGAAATACTCTACTTATTTCACACTGTTAGAGGTCAGAATAAAGTATCTAAATGTTGTTGTTAAGAGCTTGTGGGGCTATGAGAACCTGAGCGTCTACATCTCTATCAGCAACAATAAAATATTGGATTCATTATGCTTCAATTGCAGCACAAAGTACCTAAGCACATTTCAGTGTCCACATAATAACCACGCCTGCTACAATGAACAATAAATTGAGAAAGCAAAGCGTTCACCACAAGCTCTTTCCTCTGAGAATCACTTTGTCAAGAAATTGTCATTATTTTTTGTTTGGTGTGGACATGCAATACAATATCCTCCAAGTATATCACGTTGTTTGGTTTTGGATCAATCGATTAATTGAAAATCCGACTCAGGAGCCTTTCATTAACAAATCCGACATATCTCTAGAATTAATGTCAAGATATTCAGTGAATATCAACATAAATAACAAGCAGTCATGGAAATACTTACAATTATTAAAGTGCCCCTACTATTTTAAAGGTTCCTAATTTTGTTTAGGAAGTCCCCTACAACAGATTTAAGCATCAAATGTCAAAAAACACTTTCAGTTGGTCATGATTTACATTGCACATAACAAAATTATTCACTTAGTCTCTCTATATCCCTCCTTAACACAAGCTTGCTATGCTCTGATTGGCACATTCTGCTGTGATTGGTCTACTGCTTAGAGCGGTAACAAAACACTCTCGAGATCTCGCGAGACTAAAACGTGACGAGATTTCTCGTCGAGGTGAAAAGTTGTCTCGTGGTGCTCTCAGTGTGAGGGTGAAATTATTATTCAAGATGCCCCCGCCACTTTCAAATCGTTTGTGTGGAAACATTTTGGTTTTTGGCGCAAGAATAACACACAAGACACAAACAATATGAAAACATTGTGAGAAAACTATGCATTCTCACAAAATGGAAGCGACGCGGTCGCGACGCGCATATGGTACGGCGCGCTTGTTTTTTCCTGGCGCGCCTGTGTTCAGTGGTTGCATAGCAACGACTGACGCTACAGAAGCGCGAGCTCCCGAACGCTTGCAAAAGAAGGAGGAAGCGACGCGGCCGCGCTTTACACGCTTTATTAGGCGCGATATGTGAACGGCCCCTAAAGAGGCAGAAAGCATCGCTATCACTGCTGACGGCTGGACTTCTCGGTGTACGCAGAGCTATATCACAGTTACAGCCACACAATCAATAGTGACTGGGAAATGGTCAACTTTGTACTGCAGTTAAAGTGACACTTAAAGTTTAATTTGAATTTTTTATTTTTATGTTTATTTTATTTATACTGTTTATTTTATGTTCAATCTATAGAAAGAAGTTCAGTGAGATTTCTCATGTGAAATTATACAGGGCAGAAAACAATTGGTTGATTTTGTGGCAAAACATTTATCAGTGTTTGCATGTTGTTTTACTGCAAATAATTCATTAAAATAGAAGTAAAATGACATGCATTACAAGTTGATTTCCAAATGCACCAACATTTTTGCATTTTATGATTTTCAGTTGAATAAAAGACTATTTTCCCTTCATACGTTTCATTATTGAGGATTTCTTAAAAATACTATAAAAATCTCGTCTCGTGAACCCAATCTCGTGTCTCGTCTCGTGGGATAGTGGTCTCGTCACACCCCTACAAAACACCCATTACCATAACAGAACTTCAGTACTGGTCTGGAGGCTTTCAGAGCTCAGTGATTGTACACACTGTTAAAAGAGTAATGATGGTGTCAGTTTTACCAAATCAATCTGACCGTAGGTCCGATGAAGGAAACATTGGAAGAACTAGTTATTCAACCCAAACCTCTATCACAAGGATGACTTCTCAGGACGTCTCTCAGTGGTATACCGCTCATTTTGATGTTTTCGACATAAGAAAGTAACAATGTCATGAATAAACCAGACAAAACAATTAGCAGATTATTGGTGCAACACGGCCACAATTTTCCATAAACAATATGGTCTGTAGCCCACATGAGACATTCAAGGACTTCAATAAAAATATTTAAAGCAAATATAAAGCAAAAAAATAATGTTTTTTTGTTTTGTCTTGTTTGTTTTTTGTGTACTTAACAACATAGTCTTTGAATCTTTCAGGCAATCTGACTGGCCTGCGACTAACAGTCTAGAGTCTAGAACAGCATGTGGAGCCATAGCAGCAGTATGGTCCATTATTGAGCTTACAGTTTCCATGTCATCAGACTGTGGGACATTAAACTGTACAGTGTTTTGAGTTACGTTTAGTGGGGGCTGTCCCACAAGCAAAGACATAGTTGATTGGGGACTCCTCCAGTAAATACAACAGAATGCAAGTTCTCTTGGACAGCAAATGTAAAAGAATTAGAAGTACTAGAGGGTACTTCCTTTTCAACTGGCTGTGCAATAGGAGATGATGGATCTGATACTGTTCGCTCCAGCTGATATGTGGAAGCCAGGTAGGGTTTAAGACTGTTATGATGTGCCACTTGTTGTGTCTTCTCAGGAAAAGCTTTTGGCTGAATAGCATACAGTACAGAATAACCATCAGTAGGCTGAACAGTGTAGGGTTTTTTCCAGAGTTGGGTCAGTTTATATCAGGAATGAGCAGGATAATTCAGCCAAACCAAGTCTCCCACACTATACGTGGTGTATTTGGCCTTTTGTTTGGTCATTTACAGCTTTTTTTCTGTACATGAGCAAGTTCCTGATTCTCCTTAACAGAAGATGAATGCAAACTGCAATTTCATGTAGACAGATTTAGCATACTCTGCTGGGGTGGATCCACTGGATCCACTGCTCCACTGGAAGATTCGTTAGGACAAGGACAAGTGTAAATGAACAGGCAGCCTGGCTTCACATCCATGAACAAGGAAGAAAGGGGTACATCCAGTACTGCTGTGTACATTGGTATTGTAAGAGAACTGAACTGACCTCAACATCGTATCTCATGGCTCTGTTGGCTGACTTTTACAGGAGCTACTCGATGTGGGACTGGCATAAATCTAGACTGGCAGAAAACACACTGTTCTCTGTCACTCGCCATGTATGGCCAATAGAAATGCTCCCTGGCCCTTGCAAGTGTCTTTTTATAACCAAGGTGATCTACAGTGGAATGTCCATGTGAAACCATTGTGGGACAGCTTTGTTGGGAATGACTAGATGAGGCGTGGGTGACTCTTTTGGTTTGTTACAGGCAAAACAGTATACTGTCACATCCTGCAGATGGGACAGTATACTTTGAGCTCTGCCGAACCTTTCTTTAGAACCCAAGATGGAGGTCTCCTTCCATCCTTCAACCACTCAATCACTGTCTTCAGTGTGATTTCATCTTTTTGACACTGTGCAATATCAACTGACAAAGACTGTGAAAGGTCTATGACAGCATTAGCAGTTAGATGTACTGTGACAACAGAAGGTTCTGGCTTGCCTGTCATTGAAAAATGACATTTTTCCCTCAGAAAAAGTCTGAGGGAATGGTATTTCTTTGACTCAGGGGTCTAGACAGCGAGTCTGCATTAATTTGCTTTGTGCCATTCCTATGTTTTATGACCCAATTGTACACATCAAGCTCCAATGCCCAACGGGCTACGTGTCCTGTTGGTTCTCGATCAATAGGTATTTTCCTTAAACCTAACATGGGGCAAAGATCTGACATTTTTGAGGATGGAGTTTGAGACCAGGTTGCCGCAATTTACCAAGCACTTCAGAGAGTGTGTAGATATGGTCTTGAAAAGTCTTACTGAAGACTTATGTCATCAAGGTATACCAAAGTCTTGGACCAATTGAGGCCATGGAGAACAAACTCCATCAATCGCTGAAATCTTGGGGCAGCATTAGTAAGGCCCTTTGCCATGACTGTAAAATGATACAGGGAACTACCTGTAGTCAAGGCAGTTTTTCTTTACTAACATCATCCATTTGAATCTGCTGTGAGCAAATAATCTCAAATTAAATTACTAATTTAAAGGGAATTCGAACGAGTCACTTATTTTATGACCGAGCAACTGAATCGTCCAGCGTTCATTTGCAGAGGCCGTATAGTAAGCTCTATAGCGAATATCCAGCTTGGGGGGGGGGGGGTCCTTTCAGATTGAGGTCATTGCAGCTGCGCTGCGCTCACACCGACCGACCAGCAACTTTAATAGCATCCTCAAGTGTAGTAACACTAAACTCGTACAGCTTAGTTTGCAAAGCAGGTTCAAGTCCAGCTATAAAACTTCACCTTAAATAGCAGATTGTCCATAATCCAGAAAAGCTTGGTGAACAATGCGGGTCAGTTCAGCAGCATATACTTCTAATGGCTAGTTACTTAGATGCAGTAGCACGTAGTAGCTGTTTTTGGTCAAAAATTGCAGCCATTTTGCTACATGTATGACCGTAAATGGGCTTTTATGTCATCTGACAAATTATCACAGTAACTGAATGCAGCACCTGCCAATCTTGAAGGAAGTGCTAAGTACTGGCTAAAGCCAGCTGAGGTTTGTCCATACCTGAGGTCTCACAGCATACTTGAAAACGACTAGCCCATTGAAAAAATATGTTACCGTCCAGCAAAGTCTTTTATTGATAAAGATTGTCTGCAAGTTAGGCTTACTGTGAAAACAATAAAGCTGCTCTAAAGTTATAAATATAGTCCGTCGGAAAACAGTCCATGTATTTTATAATGCTGTACATGAGCAAAATGCATCTAAATTAACCCACTAGCACAACTGGTCCACCATATATGATGAATGGGCAGTGATTATCATATTTTTTTGTCTTTTCCACCATACCAGTCCAACAGCAACTTCTCCAAAGAGGATGGAGACAACCACCACTGCCAAGAATAAATATGTAAGGTATCGGGTTTAGCTGTCCATGAGTTGATTTCAATAAAGACGATGGACTTGAAATATTAACGGCTAATAACTTTTATTTAGCAGAATGTTAGAACTAGAAAGGAGAGCAACACCACAGGCTTTGCCCCTACACTCCCCCTGAGGACTCAACACCAAAATAAAAGTCTTTAATAGAAATATGCAAAAATAGAATGCAATGCACATTAAACAAGCAGCTTCACAGTAGTAATAACGAAAGACAATCTGAAATAATAGACACAGTTTTAGGTAATTGTGGCCCACAGCTGATTTGCATTAAGTATTTCAGTAAGACAATAATAACATAAGCTGGTTAGCCAGAGACATAGTTTACACAATATAAAAGGCATTTCGAACACTCGGTAGAAAACATATTCATCAATAATTAATTGTACTTACAAGTTGTCATTCTAAGGAGCAAGTTCCAATACGGTGCGTTCTGTCCCATCTTTAACGGATAAGTGTTTTATAAATACCACTTAGACCTCGCAGAGATGTGAATGACTCGTTTAAGCATTTCAGAATTAACTCTGTCTTTTGAGAGACAGTAACTTTATCTTGCACTTTCAGCTTCAGAACTTTGCAGATCGTTTACATTCACAGACAGCTACATTATACATGCATGAAAGGTAATATTCAAAAAAGCAAAAATAGGGGCACTTCAATAATAAGTAGTGAGTAAGTAAGGTATGTAAAGTAAATAATGACAGAATTGTCATTCCTTTAAGATATACTGGCCTGCAAAATATGAATAATTTTAAAGAGATCACATTGAAATCCCCTTGAAAATTTTCACTATTGCAAAAAGTGTAGCTCCAGCACAAACAGAAGTGTTTTTAGATAGTGATATCTAGTGTGTAACACTCGAGATGACAGGAGAAGAAGGTACAAATAACAAGCAGGTTTATTAAAAGGGGAACAGACACGCAACAGTGTGCTATGCACAGACAATTACCGACAATGGAAGTAGAACAGACAGGAACTGATATACACAGAATAATTAGACACAGGTGAAAGCGTAACTGATTAAACTAAACAGAAGACAGGTGTAGACATGACGTGAGACTGAACTAAACATGACAGAAACATACATGTGACATAGTGACAGGCAAACAATAGCAACATATGGACTGCATCTAAGTTTACAATATAAAAAAAATGGTTTTGAAATGTAACATTACTTTTCTATGTATTTAATTGACATGTATTTTATTTAATTGATGTATTTTATTTTATTTTTTTACTGTAAACCTCCCCTACAAACCGGTCACAGTAATGGGGAAAAAGTAAGTAATTAGTGTTATTATTTGTGTTATTTGCTATTAAAATTGATACAGTAATGTAATTAGTATTAACAAAAGAAAGAAAAAATCAAGGCTGCTTAAAAGTGAACTATCGTTCTTGCACAATATTTCGCCCAAAAGCTTTCGTAGCTGTGTGCATGTTACCCAGTATATCCCTGTGATATGCTCAGACAGTCATACTCAACACTTATATTATTCAGGTGTTATGATATTAATAAATTATTCTTATTTATTACATCATATGGCAGTTTTTTTTATACTTGAACATGTTTCTAAAACTCATTATTTTGTTATTGCACTTTAGACCTCTATGCTCACAAATCTCATGTTAAATCCACACTAATTAATGGTTTAAAAGCAGCCATCAGTCAGTGGACTGACATGTCCTCACACTGTGTATCTAATTATGTGTCCATTTCATGGATTTTCTGAGGATGTGAAGTAAAGGACAATCCATCAAGTCATTATCACCCCTGTGTTCCACATACACAGTCACTGCGGTGTCCACTCTACTCATCTGTGCTGAAGTCAGATCTGTCACACAGCACCGCTCTTATCTCTCCAACATCACCGTTCTAACACCTACGTGTATTTACCGTAGGTCGTGCCCACGCAGTTTAATAATAAACTGCTTTTATATTGCTCTTTTATAGCTAATGCACTGTTTTCCTGGATTTTGCTCTTTGCACATTCTTGGGTCACTTAATGCGTTTTTACTGATCAGATTTGCTATCTGATTTATAAAAACAATAGATTACTGTCGTAACCCTGGTTCTCTGAAACATCGAGTGGAGAGATCCACCTATGGGAAGGGCATCCGTACCTGACCTCTGCAGAAGCATCCAATTGCACCAAGTCTGGCTAGACAGACAGCAGCGTGCAGCCCATGCCAGGTAAGGCCCCACCCCCTTACCTGAGAGCGGGGCTAAGCTGGTGGATCTCTCCACTCAATGTTTCAGAGAACCGGGGTTACGACAGTAACTTATTGTTCTCTTTCATCATCTCGTGTTCGAGATCCACCTATGGGAGAGACATGGACAGCTCCCCGGTTGCCCAATACACTCACAAAGAGGTTCTGTAAGCCAGAAGGATGGTCACCCCAAGGGGGCGGTGCCTGACACATCCCATAATCATGCACCTAGCAACCCTGGCGCACACACATAACTGCTGTGCCCATGCAGGACATGAAACATGTATGAGGCCCACACATGTAAATAAGCCCAGCAACACATACACACCCAGGCAGGAATGTAAATACATGCTTGGTGACAAGAATGTGCGTGGCCTGCTGGCCCGTTCAACTTTATTCCTTTATTACAGTGTGTAAATAGGAAGGGAGAAGGAAAATATCAAGGAGGGGCTGTGAAAACCCCACCCCTAAAACAGAATGTGCTACCTGAGGTTCTGGTGACATCCAGTCCGTAGTAACACATAAACGTATGGGGAGAAGCCCAGCTGGCAGCAGAGCAGATGGCCCAAGAGGCGACTAAGCCCCTCGTGGATGAGCTCTGATGTGTCCTTGGGGCTACACTCACTTCAATTCATATACCAAAGTATATATACCATACTTGTTCACACAGTCTGCACCGACACCCCAGGGCCACGCTGCTGCCGGGCACAGGCGCAGGTTCCCCATCCGACCCGGACATGGCCCGGATCCAGCCAATCACGTTAATTGGTAAACCTTGAGATAAGCAGAGAGACAAAAATTAGTGTGAACGCCATTCTTCTTCTGGTGTAACGAGTACATCCGGTGTTATAGGAAGTGTTCCCGGTTCCAGCTGACCTGATCTATGCAGCCTAACATCCTTTATCCTTTAACGAATATGAAGACAAAAATTGATAATGTGTAATGTGTATGCCAGGTTAAATAGATGCATTTTTAGTCTAGATTTAAACTGACAGAGTGTGTCTGCTTCCCGAAAAATGCTAGGAAGATCGTTCCAGAGTTTAGGTGCCAAATAGGAAAAGGATCTACCGCCAGCGGTTGATTTTGATATTCTAGGTATTAACAACTGGCCAGAATTCTGCTATCATAATAGACGCGAAGGACTATAATGCATTAAGAGCTCACTCAGGTACTGAGGAGCTAAGCCATTTAGTGCTTTGTAAGTAATTAGCAAGATTTTAAAATCTATATGATGTTTAATAGGGAGCCAATGCAGTTTTGACAGAACCGGGCTAATATGGTCATATTTCCTGGTTCTAGTAAGGACTCTAGCAGCTGCATTTTGGAAAAGCTGTAGTTTGTTTATCAAGCGAGCAGGGCAACCACCCTGTAGAGTGTTATAGTAATCTAGTCCCGAGGTCATGAACGCATGAAGAGCATATTGAGAGCATATGTCGTAGTTTAGATATATTTTTAAGATGGAAGAATGTGGTTTTACATGCTAGAAATGTGGCTTTCAAATGAAAGATTTGTATCAAAGAGCACACCCAGGTTCCTAACCGACAAAGATGACTTAATAGAGCAGCCATCAAGTGTTAGACAGTATTCTAGGTTATTATGTGCAGAAGTTTTTGGTCCAATAATTAGAATCTCTGTTTTTTTCTGAATTTGGTATTAGGAAATTACTAGTCATCCAATTTTTTTATATCAGCTACTAGGGGTGTGACGAGACACCTATCCCACGAGACGAGACGAGACACGAGATTGGGTTCACGAGACGAGATTTTTATAGTATTTTTAAGAAATCCTCAATAATGAAACGTATGAAGGGAAAATAGTCTTTTATTCAACTGAAAATCATAAAATGCAAAAATGTTGGAGCATTTTGAAATAAACTTGTAATGCATGTCATTTTACTTCTATTTTAATGAATTATTTGCAGTAAAACAACATCCAAACACTGCTAAAGGTTTTGCCACAAAATCAACCAATTGTTTTCTGCTCTGTATAATTTCACATGAGAAATCTCACTGAACTTCTTTCTACAGATTGAACATAATTAAACAGTATAAATAAAATAAACATATAAATAAAAAAATCAAATAACACTTCAAGTGTCACTTTAACTGCAGTACAAAGTTGACCATTTCCCAGTCACTATTGATTGTGTGGGCTGTAACTGTTATATAGCCCTGCGTACACCGAGAAGTCCAGCCGTTAGCAGTAATAGCGATGCTTTCTGCCTCTTTAGGGGCCGTTCACATATCGTGCCTAAAAAAGCGTGTAAAGCGCGGCCGCGTCGCTTCCTCCTACTTTTGCAAGCATTCGGGAGCTCGCGCTTCTGTTGTGTCTGTCGTTGCTATGCAACCATGAACTGTGCTCTCCACGACCATGAGGAAGGCGCGCCAGGAAAAAACAAGCGCGCCACACCACATGCGCTTCCATTTTGCGCGAATGAAAATGGCCGAGGTGTACAGCATAGTTTTCTTACAATGTTTACATATTGTTTGTGTCTTGTGTGTTATTCTTTCTCCGTTTATTATTTCTACTGGAAAACCAAAATGTTTCCACAAAAACGATTTGAAAATGGCGGGGGCATCTTCAATAATAATACAACGAGACAACTTTTCACCTCGACGAGAAATCTCGTCACGTTTTAGTCTCGTCACAACCCTCTCAGCTACGCATTCTGTTAATTTTGAGAATTGATAGGATTCGTCAGGGTGCGAAGAAATATAGAGCTGAGTATCATCAGCGTAACAGTGAAAACTAATGCCATGCTTCCTAATGACACCTCCCAACTTGTGATCAAAATGACATCTCTTTGTTTACTACTACAAACTGATAACGGTCAGATAAGTATGATTTGAACCATGCCAATGCCAACATCATTTTCTAGTCTATTCAAAAGAATGCTGTCTGGCCTGGCACAAAGGAAGCCTGGCCAGGCTCAACGAGCTGAGTGTAAAATATTCCAGAGGTCGCAAGAAGCGAATGACAACTGGAGAATGGCAGTGTGTACAGGCCTTATATGCTCTCAGGTAAGGAGGTGGGGCCTTATCTGGCAATGCCTGCACGCTGCTGTCTGTCTAGCCAGACTTGGTGCAATTGGATGCTTCTGCAGAGGTCAGATACGGATGCCCTTCCCATAGGTGGATCTTGAATATGAGATGATGAAAGAGAACAATTCCATTTACACAACATTCCCACGCTATATGCAGGTTTTATGAAGTTCACATTACTAAAAGCAAGAAATATGAGCTTCATTTTTTTGATCATCAGCTAATTTCAAATCAAAGGCCGCAATAGAGTGCGGCAACAGGCAGCACTGTTAATATCATTTAGTCTCTTTTTCTTTTAATGAAGATGATTATGTGTTGAGCATCTGTGACTTACTTTCAGTTTCATTTGCAACAGTTTGTGCGTCGGCTTGCTGAAGAGATCCCTTTCAGTCGGTCACGTTCGAGAAGTGGAATTAGTGGAAGTGAATTGAAATTAGGTCACCTGTCTCTCATGCCATATCCAAATTTGTCGGTTCACTTTTGACGTACGTCTCCATTCCCTCCTTCAGGGAATGAGGATTACATACGTAACCGAGACGTTCCCTTTCAGACGGTCACGTGCGAACGTACATCAGAAGTGAGCCAACGAATTGGGATATGGCATGAGGGCCCTATCAATTCGAGTGTAAACTAAACGAGCCAAAGAACATTGGCGTGCGAACGTTGCGTGACACGATCGGCCCCCGCAAGCGGGTATAAAAATCAGGAAGCGTTCACACTCTGTTTGCACTCTGAGGAGAAGAGCAGTGTCCCACGCTCAACGGAGTACAGGAACTGTGGTGACGGGACGTATGTCTCCGTTCCCTCCTTCATGGAATGAGGGAAACATAAGTAATCGAGACGTTCCCTTTCAGTCGTTCACGTTTGATGTACGTCAGAAGTGAACAGACGAATTAGGATATCGCATGAGAGATAATTTGCCTGTTCACTTCTGACGTACGTCTCCGTTCCCTCCTTCAAGGAACGAGGGTTACATACGTAACAGAGACGATACTCAGCTGCTCATCTGCGGTGATGCAACTAGCACTTTCATATCTGGCAATAACTTATTTAGCCTATAACATGCTCTCACATTTATTTTGTAGCATTTTTCGGAGGAGTAAAATTTACACATGTGGTTTCAGCAACCAGATGTATTTAGACTTCAGGTTTTGGAATGTGTTCCAGACCACCTCCTGAAGTGGCTTTATCATGATCAGATTCAAATCTCGAATGCATTTCAAAGGGTATTTCCACCTGGTATTTTCACTATCAGATAGCTATCCGATCAGAGAAAACGCATGAAGTGACCAGGTGTAAACAGGCCCTTTGTTGATGGGGAAATTGAAAAATAGTTGTAAACTCAACAGTTAACAGTTTTGTTGTTGTTGTTGTTGTTGTTGTTGTTGTTGTTGTTGTTGTTGTTGTTTTGCGTGTTTGCAAAATCTTAAACTCATTAAGGCTGGCTCAAGCTGGTCAAACATTTTGATGTTTTATTTGCAATATTGGGAAACCAGTGTTGGGGGCATTACAAGTAACACAAGTTACTACAGTACAGATTACTTTTTTCAAGTAAAAATTAATGTAATACATTATTTTAAAATTTAAAAAGATAATTAAAAATAACTATGAGTTACAATCTCATCTCACTTGCACAAAAAGTTTGAATCTTTGATAGCATATGCAAATGCATGTTAACACCAAAATTTCCAAAAACCACCGTACATCTTGACACCATAACACCAATTTTGTGTTTCTGATGACATCTATTTCTGGAATTCTAATGATAATAGGCTACTTGCACTGAGCTTGATAACATACATGTGATTAAAAATAGAATTCAGCTCTTGGTTTCCAGTTATGTGTCTTTTCAGTGCACCGTAGTTCACGAAATGCAAGTAAGTTTGCAAGAGGATGTGTAAATATGCATGTTTTCAGTGAAAGCTGAAGAAATGTTTTGAGCATTTCTGTGTACATCGTATTCTTAATACTCAATGGAACATTACGTTTCTAAGCTTTAATCCACCAAAGCTGATCTGAGAAAGTAGGGGCTGGTAAACATTTGCAGTGACATTTCATCCTCTCTCTCCACACAGAAGTCTGTAGATATTTCACCACAGACCAGCTTGAAGCACAAATCACAGAGAGTTGAAGGAGGCTAGTAAAAGGGTGTCAGTGCTCTACACCCCTTCAGTACAAAGTTGTTTATGATAAAAAAAAATTTATGGAAGATTTTCCATAATTTCAACCTGATCTCATGATGAAATAACTCTATTACTTTTTGGCAAATTGGTGGCAAATTCATGCAGATTAATTTGTTAAAACAAATGTTTTTTAGAAAGAAACTAAACATGAAGGTCCATCTGTAAACTTAAAGTGGGGCTAAAGCAGATTGTACGAAAACGTATGGATAAGATCGTACAAATTCACCAACAGATTGCCAAAACATATACAGTGGGGAGAACAAATATTTGATACACTGCTGATTTTGCAGGTTTGCCCACTAACAAAGCATGTAGAAGCATGTAGAAGTTTGTAATTTAATAAAATCCGTGAGTAACGGAATCTAAAACAAAAATCCAGAAAATCACATTGTATGATTTTTAAGTAATTAATTTGCATTTTATTGCATGACATAAGTATTTGATACATCAGAAAAGCAGAACTTAATATTTGGTACTGAAACCTTTGTTTGCAGTTACAGAGATCATATGTTTCCTGTAGTTCTTGACCAGGTTTCCACACACTGCAGCAGGGATTTTGGCCCACTCCTCCATACAGACCTTCTCCAGATCCTTCAGCATTCAGGGCTGTCGCTGGGCAATACGGACTTTCAGCTCCCTCCGAAGATTTTCTATTGGTTTCTGGTCTGGAGACTGGCTAGGCCACGCCAGGACCTTGAGATGCTTCTTACAGAGCCACTCTTTAGTTGCCCTGGCTGTGTGTTTCGGGTCATTGTCATGCTGGAAGACCCAGCCATGACCCATCTTCAATGCTCTTACTGAGGGAAGGAGGTTGTTTGCCAAGATCTCACAATACATGGCCCCATCCATCCTCCCCTCAATACGGTGTAGTCGTCCTGTCCCCTTTGCAGAAAAGCATCCCCAAAGAATGATGTTTCCACCTCCATGCTTCACGGTTGGGGTGGTGTTCTTGGGGTTGTACTCATCTACCTTCTTCCTCCTCCAAACAAGGCAAGTAGAGTTTATACCAAAAAGCTCTATTTTTGTCTCATCAGACCACATGACCTCTGGGTCATCCAGATGGTCACTGGCAAACTTTAGACGGGCTGGACATGCGCTGGCTTGAGCAGGGGGACCTTGCGTGCACTGCAGGATTGTAATCCATGACCATTAGTGTGTTACTAATGGTTTTCTTTGAGACTGTGGTCCCAGCTCTCTTCAAGTCATTGAACAGGTCCTGCCGTGTAGTTCTGGGCTAGTTCTCCCTCACCTTCTTCATGATCATTGATGCCCCACGAGGTGAGATCTTGCATGGTGCCTCAGACTGAGGGAGATTGACCGTCATCTTGAACTTCTTCAATTTTCTAATAATTGCGCCAACAGTTGTTGCCTTCTCACCAAGCTGCTTGTCTATTGTCATGTAGCCCATCCCAGCCTTGTGCAGGTCTACAATTTTATCCCTGATGTCCTTACACAGCTCTCTGGTCTTGTGGAGAGGTTAGAGTCTGTTTGATTGGGCATGTGGTTGACAGGTGTCTTTTATACAGGTAACAAGTTCGAACAGGTGTAGTTAATACAGGTAATAAGTGGAGAACAGAAAAAGAAAATCTAACAGGTCTGTGAGAGCTGGAATTCTCACTGGTTTGTAGGTGATCAAATACTTATGTCATGCAATAAAATGCTAATTAATTACTTAAAAATCATACAATGTGATTTTCTGGATTTTTGTTTTAGATTCCATCACTCACAGTTGAAGAGTACCTTTGATAAAAATTGCAGACCTCTACATGCTTTGTAAGTGGGCAAACCTGCAAAATCGGCAGTGTATCAAATACTTGTTCTCCCCACTGTAACAGTTACGAATTGCCACACTGAAAAGCTAAATTGGTGTAGGATGTACTTCAACAATTACACAATTACCCAGAAACGGCAAGTAATATAATATAAGAATATAAATATAATTAATATAAGAATTTTGATGTATTGCTTTTTTATTGCCAATGTCTGAAAAGATCGTGATGAAACTTTCCCTGTCTTCCTACTGTTATGGAATTGGTTTGAT
Source organism: Opsariichthys bidens (assembly GCA_037194245.1). Lineage (NCBI taxonomy): Eukaryota > Metazoa > Chordata > Actinopteri > Cypriniformes > Xenocyprididae > Opsariichthys > Opsariichthys bidens. The sequence continues at coordinate 5,396,795 of CM074287.1, read as the reverse complement.
CAACGAAGCGTACGCCAATGAAGATCCACAGGAAGACTTTTTAATCAAAATGAAAACACCACCAGGAGAATAAATTCAACCAAACACCAAATAACATCATTAACATAAGACAAGAACTGAACAGAAACTGAGGGTTTACATACAAAGGAGACAAGTGCGCAAACGAGAATAATTACACACAGCTGAAATAAATGAACTAATAATGACAGTAACCATAGTAACTAAAGAGTGGCAGGAAAAAATTAACATAGACAGACATGTTACAAAATGAAAACCAAAGTCCAAAACAGACATACATGTAACACCTATAAGGTTGTCACAATTACATTCAGTTTAGTTTGTCTTAGTTCCATTTTTAAGGACTTTTAATTTACTGGTCTAGCCAGAGAAATATAGTTTCAAATTTTATAATCAAACTATCATAACAATATATTTTCATTTACCCCATCTGTTAACATGATGCCGGTTGAATTGCAGAGCTGGTACAAACATATCCACATCACTATGATCAAATGATTTTTTAACTGCTGTTTTCTCACTGCTATCATTTTTGTTGTGTGTTTATTTTGTTATTGAGAGGAACGCGCACAGCACATGTTTACGTATTCATCTACACTCAGCAGCATGGACGGTGTCTGGATGTTTGAGAACAGTATATCGCTGCAAAGATATTCTCAACTTTTTACTTCCTTGAATCATGTTCAGTCTCTTGTTATATGTGTGTGCGAGCAGTTCACTTATGTCCACCACTGTTTCTGACTTCTACATATTGCCCCTTTAAAACATACTCTAGTAATCTTTGTTTTTATTTACAAAATCATGTTTTTTTACCGTGAGTGTTAATTAATTCCACCAATTCCTGTTCCGACCATTCATGGAAATTATATTTCTAAAGTTGACCAGAATTACACAGTACTTACAAAGAGACGTCATGTAAAAATAGTGATGCTCATATGTTGCTGCATGTTGTATTAATGTGCATTTAATAATTGGCTTAATTTTTATTAGACGAAAGGACAAATGAACTGTGCAGAATATATTTGCTTGTGACTCTAAAGATATTACTGCTTTTGAGGACTTTATTTACCTCATAAGCTGATGGAAATAATTGGGATGCAGTGTAGTAATACAGTGAAATTATATTACAATTCTGAGGCTTTGACTGCATATCCCGCAGTAATGAGATGTTCAATTAATACAATAATGTGCTCTTTCGTGCAGATACGCAGCCTCAGTAAAGGACGGATCACAGTACTTTGTCCTGCTCATCATCACGGATGGAGTGATATCAGACATGGCACAGACAAAGGAGTCCATCGTTAATGTGGGTGTTCGGTCTACTACACTCCATAGACTGCTCATGTAGTCTTTAGCTCTTGATCAACCTTAAAAATTACACTCTGAAAAATAAATGTTCTGTAGTGGGTGTTTGCAATTTTCACTATATTGATTAAATCTAAAAAGGTTTTGTGAATTGTATTGGCCATGAATATTTATTTTGATGAAGTTAAAAATTAAAAACACTTATTTGTGCAGTTTTAAGTAAGAAATGTATTAGATATCTGAGATGTTCTACACTGAAAAAAAAAATACTTTGGACCAGCTTAAACTCTAATTTGTTAAGATAAATTTATTAGGGCTTTTTCAGACAAAGTTTTTAGACATTCAGACAAAGTTTTTTTTTTTAGTTTTTTTTTTTTTTAAAGTAATTATTTATCATAAAGACCATACATATTTATTCAATAGATTCTCTTACACAAGCTAAAATGTCACTTAGTGCAGGTCAGTAATTTCATTTGTGATTTCACCATAAACAAAAATAAAGAATTTTCACGTAAAAACATCTTATTACCCAATGTTTATTGTGATGTCTTATACATTCATGTATATGATGCAAATATGCATCATATTTTCTGTTATGTCCTGAATAAATGAAACGTACAATATTTTCTGCTGTCAGTAAAGCTACCTAGAATGTGTTCTGCACATCAACACTCTGGTGTCAAGCAAAAATACTATTTAAACAAGATTGTTTCATTTTCTTTTTTTTCTTTAGGAATTGTTAATTGCTTTTAGACAAACTGAACTAAACTAGTTAATCCAGAACCCCAGAGTTTCAATTAAAATATTATAAAAATGCACTTATTTCAGTGTAAGTCAATATCATGACATGTAGTTAATAGGCCATTAAAATATTTTCATATTTACTGATTGAGATTTTGGGGATATTTAAAAAAAATACATATTTTATCTACTTTTTTTTCTTCTTCATTCCAGGCTGCATGTCTTCCCATGTCAATTATTATTGTTGGAGTTGGACCAGCCGAGTTTGATGGTAAGAAGAGGAGGCTTTTTGTTTATTTATTTATTTATTTGTATTTAGACTCCTTTTATCCTTTTTTGTTTTTGTAATTGATTCATTTTATCTACTTGTCATTTTATCTATACAACACATCCCAGTTACTGCATAGATGTGCTATTTGTGTCATAGTGATGCTCAGCTCTTGAGCTTGAGCAGATAAAAGGATTGTGTTCTACTGCAGAGTAAATGAGTATGTAATGTGATAGCCGTTTCCCTCATTGTGCTGACAGTAATGAATCAAGACTATAATACTCAAAACACATACAATCACAGGCACTCAACCACAGCTTACTCATGTTTCCATATCTCCAGTCATGCATGTTTCTTATCTGTTGTCTCTGTACTCAGCCATGATCGAGTTGGATGGTGATGAAGTTAGAATCTCATCGAGGGGCAGATATGCTGAGAGAGACATTGTACAGGTATAATAACACATCTGAAGTATTTCAAGCATCAAACCATCATCATTAATACTGGGACATCACAAAAAGGACAAGGAGTAATTAAAATTACTATGTTACAATTTTCTGTTTATGAATTATATTACTTAAAGTGTAACTTTACTGATTTTCAAACTCCTCCTCAGTGTCTCTCCATTTGTTTGTCAGCAAAACACATTATCCAGCTGACTTTTGACAGCTCCATGGTTTTTGTAAAAAAAAATGATGCATTGTACCTCTGCATTTTTGAATTCCTGTGCATGGACAGTCAGATCAACATAGGGTTATTAACAAAACAAAACAAAAAAAAAAGTTTTGTCAATGAAAACTGTATTTCACTTCTCTACTCTTGTCTACTTGTCTACTCTAAAAAGAGTTTCTTTCAGTTTTTCACCTCTTTTTGCATAAAACACTGTGTTTGTGGTCATCCAGTTTAAAATGTTAACTACAAACACAGGGGTTTTTCAGATTTTCAGGCGAGGTGTTTTCGAAGTTACGATTCTTTGCAGACTTTTGCAACTGCCAACAAAACGCTGGATCCATCACTGGAAGCCAAAAATAACTGACTCCCACTAAATGTTTACTCTTTGAATTCTTTTACTACCTATTTTGCAAAAGAGGAGACAACAGCCTTTTTTTTTCTCTAGACAGGTAGCACCGACTTCAAACATTTTTAGCCAACATAGGATTCCAAGTTTTATTGAAAGCCCTTTTTTTCATTGGTGAATTACCCCTTAAATGGATGAGCAATTTACTCACATTATTATAATAAAAACAGCACATAATTGTGTGTGTGGATTCTAATATAATTATCTTTATATTTATTGTTTTTGGTGTGAAAAAGCCTTAAGACCTTAAGCCTTAAGGTTTTCAATCCTGGTCCTGGGCCCCAACCAATCAGCACATTTTCATGCTAAAATGCTAATGAGTTTCTTCTACATGGCAGATAGAATTTGTTGTGAAATTTATCCAGGTCTAAAAACAGACCATATAAGGAGATGAATTTCCAGTTTTTAAAACCATGCCAATTATGTTCCTTAGACCGATTACGATTATACATGTGCTGGTCATATAATTTGTTAATATAAAATTGATTTATTTCACTAATTCCATTCAAAAAGTGAAACTTGTATATTATGTAGCAAATTAGCTCAAAGGGGAAATATTAATAATTATTCATAACTCATTATGATTATTCATTATGATTAATTATGAATATTTCAATCAGATAATCAGGTTAACTTAATGTAGCTACATTAGAATTACAACCAATCAATTTGTTCATCCTGTGAACACTCAGTGTTGATTATTAATTGATTCTAAGGAAAGGATATTTTCCCCTGACTGAAAATTAATTATTTCTTACCGTTTCCAGTACTGTTAAGAACATGTACAGGATCAGAATCATTTAATTGACAATTTACCTGCTTGAGCAAAATCAGAACCAAACATGTATTGTGCACAAATTTTATTAACTAAATCACGAACACGTGACTAACTAATAAACACATACATACACACGAATCATACATACAGGGGTAAAAGGGGAAGTGAGAGTGAAACTGAAAGTAGGAACAGGAAATGAAGTTAAGTCAACAACCCGGAAGGAATCATTAGCATTCATTACAAAGCTCCTCTGTTCACAAAGGAGGTTCACAACTTTAACTAACAATTTAGTATATTGTATGATACTTGCATTCTGCCTCAGAGATGGAAGACTGTCCGAATATACGGTTGCAGTAGAAAGTCCTGAGTTCGGTCCGATGGTGCTGAAGTTGCAACCGATGTCTTCTGTGTTGAATGAAGGAACGATAACAAGCTTGCATTGTTGTTCCTTCTCTTTCTCATGTGAGCACATGGGAGAGCAGTTCGAGGCCTACCAGGAGGCCAGGCCGCAGGAGCTGTCTTTGGAACCGTCGACGATAAGAGAGAGAGGGAGGAGAGTTTGTGCTCCCTTTTAGCCTCGGGGTTCTGGCACACTCCCCAAAGTGAACCTGACCAATGAGGAAAGAGGAATTCCTGAGCGGGAACTTCCTCTCAGGAGGAATTTATGGGTTATCTTCCAGCGCATGATAAAACTAGGCCTATTAGTTTCGTGTACATTAATGCTCCAATTAATACAAAAAACACACACTGCATCTGATGAGGAAGTCACATACATGAAAATGTAAATCAAGAAATGAGTATTAATTTGATGGGAGACACAATATATGTGAGGTAGTTTGTTCTTAGTTTTTATCATAAAATATGCATTAAACCAAGAACTGTACAAAAGACACTTCATACCTATAAACACAATGTCCTGGGATGCATGTTCATTTATAGATCAGTTCATCTATAAATTAATGCAGGAGAGTCAGTTTTTCTACAGGCTTTGTGTCTTCCTTGTAGCCTGAGTCTGAGTGGTCTGCATACCTTCAGGTCGTAAAAGGCTTGCAGTCCTATTACCTCGGGGGGTTGGGTGGACCCTTTGGTTAGCAGTCAGAAAGGGGTTTTAAGGATATTTGTTAAATATAACAAATATTTGTGTCTGATTTATCTCAGTCGTTACAATTATATTCATTAATTACACAGTCTGATATATTTTAAATGTTTATTTCTTTTAATTTTGATGATTATAACTGACAACTAAGGAAAATCCCAAATTCAGTATCTCAGAAAATTAGAATATTGTTAAAAGGTTCAATATTGAAGACACCTGTTGCCACACTCTGTAGTGATTTTACCTTCGCCCATGCAAGGACGCTATGTAAAATAGAGATTTGTACTCACGTCACTGCTGATGTTGTGACTTTTGAAACGCACGTCACTTAAGGTGCAGTTATGAGTACATCAGGTGACCACTTCCCCCTACTCTAGTTCAGTGCACCAGTCAAGGTCTGTTACCTTGGCAATATGAAAACACTCCCAACAGGAAGCTGTTCAGTAATTTGGAATTAATGTAAAGTGGTCAGCTGATTTATTTGAAAGATTGGTGAGATTCCTAACTTGTAGAGCCTTTTCTGTATTATCAGCACAAGGAAGACACACATGTGTGATAAAATAAATTTTATTAACAAAAGATAGACCAGAATAACTTACACAACTACCAAATGAATACCATGAATGATAAAGGAATAAGGTGCATATGATACATAAAATAAAGATAAAGATAAACTGTTTCTCTGTGAATAATAAGGTGGAGAACCTTATTATGCACCACACAAATAAACGAAAGATTATTTGTGATTAATGAACATCAGGTATATTACATCTAATGTGAATTAGAAAATCATACAATGATAATATACAACAAATGCCAAGGTCTCTGGAAAGAGGTTTGGTTAAGTGATATTTACGTTCCACGTGGTTGGGTCCAATGACGATGACGTCTTCCACTGGTTGTGCTGGGTGACAATGCAGTGGGGAGAGGAATCAGAATCTGTTTCAACAGCCTTGAACACAAAGCTCTGTGGGATGCTGATCTCCTGGAGCACCGAAGGGTCCTAAAATCTGGAACACGCAGATGAGGCCCTGGTGTAGGTGCAGAAGGTCCTTAACAATCTGGAACACGCAGACGAAGGTACCTTGGAGTAAAGGTTTGCTCTCCTGAGCAGACACTCAGAACTTGCTTTTGTCTCTCTGGAGTCGTTACGGTCTCGCTGGATGAAAAACTCTGAACGTAGTGTTTGTTAATGTCTCTTTCCTCACAAGCTGGAGGCTCAGAACATGGTCGTCTCTGTTGCTGCCTCACAAGCTCTAGATTCAGATCATGGAATCTGTTGTTGTCTCACTGGATGAACCAGAGACTCAGAACGAGTGTATATGTTATTGTCTCACTCCTTGCCGAGTTGAAACCCAAAACTTCTGTATCTGTTATGCCTCACTCCTTGAAGAGTTGAAACCCAGAACGGGTGTATCTGTTATTGTCTCACTCCTTGCAGAGTTGAAAACCAGAACGGGTGTATCTGTTATGTCTCACTCCTTGCAGAGTTGAAACCCAGAACAAGGTGTGTCTGTTGAAAGGGTACTTTTATCCCTTTCCAATGAGGAGGAGATTACAATTTGGCGCTCCTCCATTCCAGTGCTGTGATTGGTTACTGGCATCAGAGGGGACACACACACAGTGTGGCCCACCCTCCTGGAACTCATTTGCATAAAGCACAAAGATGGAAGTCTTTAAAGTGTCTTTAAGGTTTACCAATGCATTTCTCACTTACCAAACCACCACCAAAATACCTTTGGCAATATTCTAAACAAATAGAGACCAAATATGATGGAAAAAGACTGAACTGTCAATGCATTCATTCATGTGTACAATAACAGCTAAATTAGTGTTGCACTACAAATAGCTGTAACCGAGAATACTTATTTCTGTGAATAAGTGTGAAATGAATGTGTGTAGAATACATCAGTTTCAAGGTTTCCAAACATAGTTATGAATGGATTGCGATGAGTCTTTGTGATCTCTCTTTGTTTCACCCATTGCTGCTGAGGTCCTGAGGATTTTTTATGGCAGTCACAGCCTAATCTTAGCCTCTAGGTGGGTGAAGGGCAGAAACTACTTGTGGACCAATGAGAAGTACTGTCCTTCCTGGGGTTGGTACCAGGGGTCTTCTTGTAACCCTCTAAGAGATGTCTGGCATCTTTATCTGATGGCGTTGGGCAGTTTGTTTATGTTGGTCCGCTAAGATCCAATCAAAATGTAGCAAACCTTTGTCCACTGTTACGGACAGAGAGGGGCCCGGCCATAAACTGGGCCCTGGAATGTGCTGTTCCCTACAACTCTAATCAGCTAATTAACTCAAAACACCTGCAAAGGCCTTTAAATGGTCTCCCAGTGTAGTTCTGTAGGCTATACAATCAAGGGGAAGACTGCTGACTTAACAGTTGTCCAAAAGACGACCATTGACACCTAGCACAAGGAGGGCAAGACAAAAGGTCATTGCAAAAGAGGCTGGCTGTTCACAGAGCTCTGTATCCAAGCACATTAATAGTTAATTGAGAGGTGAAGGGAAGGAAAAGATGAGGTAGAAAAAAAGTGTACAAGCAATGGGTATAACCGCATCCTGGAGAGGATTGTGAAATAATCCAATTCAAAAATGTGGGGGAGATTCACAAAGAGTGGACTGCAGCTGGAGTTAGTGCTTCAAGAACCACTTTGCACAGACTTATGCAAGACATGGGTTTCAGCTGTCGCATTCCTTGTGTCAAGCCACTCTTGAACAACAGACCGCGTCAGAAGCGTCTCGCCTAGGCTAAAGACAAAAAGGACTGGACTGCTGCCACTTATGGTCCAAAGTTCTGTTCTCTGATGAAAGTAAATTTTGCATTTCCTTTGGAAATCAGGGTCCCAGAGTGTGGAGGAAGAGAGGAGAAGCACACAATCCACATTGCTTTGAGGTTCAGTCTATAGGGTGTTGTAAAAAGGAAGATGCGATATGACAGACCTAACAATGCAGAAGAGCTGAAGGCCACTATCAGAGCAACCTGGGCTCTCATAACATCTGAGCAGTGCCACAGACTGATCGACTCTATGCCACACTGCATTGCTGCAGTAATTCAGGCAAAAGGAGCACCAACTAAGTATTGAGTGCTGTACATGCTCATACTTTTCATGTTCATAATTGTCACGGATCCTACCACGCCTTTCCAGCCAGCTCACAATCACCTGCTACCCATTACTCCCACTGCCAATATATACTCACCTGCCCTTCAGTTCAGTGTCTGGTCTCGTCGCAACATGACTATACAGACTCACCTGTGTCGACTTACCTGCCTTCTGTCTGCCTGTTCCTTGGACTTTGGCCGTCATCCTGTTTCTCGTCCCCATTCCCGGAACTCCAAAACCTTCCAGCACTCATCTACAAAACATGGAGAAACCCATTAACCCTTTAGCTTAGTCATCCGTTTTGATTCACTTACCAAACTAATCCTGTTACCTGGTGTTTATATGATCTGCAAAATAAAGACTTTAAACTAACCCTTTACCCAAAGCGCTGCCGACTAAGCCTGGTTTCTCCCGAGGTTTTTTTCTCCATTTGTTGGAGTTTTGGTTCCTTGCCGCTGTTGCCTTTGGCTTGCTTAAGTTGGGGACACTTGCTTGATATTCAGCAGTGTTTTTGATATGCCTGCATTGGCGCCGTTGTATGTGAACTGAGCTTAGCCAGACGATTACGTCACTGTTTTCTGCAGTGCTGATATACCTAAATTAACTAGACTACTAACTATTGATATTTGCAACGGAAAGAATCAATAATATATAGAATAAGCTGCACAATGACCCCATTTTCTTATTAATGTAAAGCTGCTTTGCCACAATTTGCATTGTAAAAAGCGCTATATAAATAAAGATGACTTGACTTGACTTGACTTGTGTCTGACAATACTTTTCAGTTGACCAAGATTTCTAAAAATCCTTTCTTTGTATTGGTCTTAAGTAATATTCTAATTTTCTGAGATACTGAATTTGGGATTTTCCTTAGTAGTCAGTTATAATCATCAAAATTAAAAGAAATAAACATTTTGAAATATATCAGTCTGTGTAATGAATGAATATAATATACAAGTTTCACTTTTTGAATGGAATTGTTAGGAAACATGTTAACAGGCAGTATGCATGATCGACTATCATAGGGGGCTAGGGAGGTTTGTCCAATTAGATGTGCCCTGACATATACACACATTCCAGTGGATCTAGCTTCCCAGCGACCAACACACATGTTAAAGCCCAGTTTTTCTTAACTAATCGGCTGTGTAGTGCTCTCAGAAGCAGCTGTATCTCTTAGGATAATTTGGCTTTCAGTCTCAAAGGCGAGTTGATTGGGATCCTGAGAATTTGATGGCTGTGCCCTCATTTCAGATTAATTGCTCTTTTCAGCTTTGCAAATTCTCATAGAAATGCAGATGATTGCGAAACCTTCTTCAGATTATTTTCACCTTTCAACATAAAGAGGGTGTTTATACCATAAAATTACTACTCTCCATCAAGTAACATTCCTCAAATTTGGTCTGTTTTTGTATGAACCACAAAACCCAGAACTTTTTTTATATAAATCTGTTATTGCATTATTTTTTGCCATTTATGTATGTTTGTTTACTGCCAACATGCATGCTGAATTACAAAATGTTAGCATGCTGGCATCCAATGTATCATGTAGAGTTTGTAAGCTTTTTTACTTTTGACATGGGTGTTGAATTATGTTAATGTGAAATGTGACTTTATATTAAATAACATTAGTTTACCTACCATATTGTTGAATTGAGAATGTTAAATTGTTATATTTGAACATACGGTGGCCAAGAGAGCTCAAAGCGCTGCAAATAATAAAACACATGCAAATAAAAAAAAACGTGATCATCAGTTTGATGCAAATCCTCACAACACATGCAAACTCAAAAACGCGCTACATTTACAAAAAGCCCATTTGCAAATAGCCCAAACCATGTGGGACCCCAAAAAGTGACTGACCCTACTTGACAACAGCACAAACTAAAAAATATTAAAATATATTATGTAGGCATTAACTCAATGTAATGTGTTTCACTAACAGAAAAGTGTAAAATGTGGCATTGTTGTTAACTCATTCAACTTTAAGAGATGACAATTTAGTGGATGATTAAAAAATATTCGTTAATCATCTGTAGCGTACTAATGTGACGTAATCATAACGGCCGCCTGAGGGTGCTCGACGACCACGTCATCTGTGAGCGTGAGTTTCTAGCAAACTGAAAAACACTTTATTAAAAATAATAAATACATTGAATAATGTACAGTCGTTTATTTTTGTTTGCAGTTTTTATAGTATTTAATGATTGTGAACACTTTGTGCACTCTGCCGTACACTATATAGGAATTAGTGAATAAGTGAAGGGTGAGTTGAACTGGTTTTGGACAGTCTTCCTAGTAGGGTCCGTCACTTTTTGGGGTCCCCCTTGAAACATTTCCGTTGTGGTTTGTGCTCTTTGCAGTGCTTTTTGTAAATGTAGCGCGTTTTTGTAAATGTAGCGCGTTTTGTATATGCAGCGCGTTTTTGAGTTTGCATGTATTGTGGGGATTTGCAGCACATATGTTGTCAAACTGATGATCACGTTTTTTTATTTTATTTGCATGTGTTTCATTATTTGCAGCGCTTTGAGCTCTCTCGGCCACCGTATGAACATACTAAAGAGCAATCACTGTAATCCATACCGTATGGTCAAGAAATACATGACGTGCACAGCACCAAAGTACGGAGCACCACACATGACATGTGGACAAGATCACCTTTATTTATACAGCACTTTTTGCAATGCAAATTGTGTCAAAGCAGCTTAGCTATTTAGCTTAGCTAAAGGACAAGGGAATGAATTAGTACAATGTGGCCATGATTTAGTAAATCAAGGGAATGAATTGATATACTGTGCGCATGATTTACTTAAAACAAAGAAACAAATTAGTAAAATGTGCTGACATTTTAACAGTAAGTCACTGGAACGAATTGTTAATTTGTGGCTACGATATACATATTTTCCCATGTCATGTGCGGGCTCCATACCAAAAAGATGTTGTGAGACTGGTCTGGTAGTTTCAGGGAAACTCTTTAGAAAAAATTCAAAATTCTTCACGTAGCTCTTTTTTCAACGTAATAATTTACATTGACCCATCTGTAAAGACGAAAGGGAGCATTTTGTGAATATGAGTATATATGCAAATAGGTGCTATAATTTTTTAAAATAAATTTAGAATGATCTCCTTTTATGTTCCACAGAACACTAAATAACTGTCTTTGAACATAAGTAAATCAATTTAAAATTTTCATTTTAATGTCCTTTTTGCAGTTTGTTCCATTCAGAGACTACATCGATCGCACAGGGAATCACATCCTCAGCATGGCCCGCCTGGCCAAAGATGTTCTTGCTGAGATCCCAGACCAGTTCCTATCCTATATGAGGACCAGAGGCATCAAGCCATCTCCCGCTCCCCCTCCGTACACACCACCAGGTCACCCGCTGCAAACTCAGATCTAAAATGGGCCCAGGAGCAAACCTTGCAGTATCTCAGTATCTCTCTCTCAAATCACGCCATGAGGTGAAGGTTTCCTCCGCACTCAGCTCTTTCTGTCCCTTTCTCTTTGCACTATGGGGGACGCTATGGTTAGACAGGGTTCTGAGGACAGGTTTACTTCCATTACAGGCATTCTCTGTCAGGATGTCTCTTAATTTTCGTCTCTCAATGCCTGGCTAGCTTATTTCTGAGAGCCATGTATAGAATGAACATCATGATTCTGGCTCACCATGAAAAGAAGGATGAAGTTGTATGAAGGCTGAAGACTAAAAATGAGTTGACGATGTTGCGCTATGTCTCAGAACAGCAGAGCAGCTTCCTCTTCCTCAGACTGGGAGAACGCTAACAAATCACCAGTCTCAAATGGACTGTTGTTCATAAATTTGACTTCTTCCTTTATTTATCTCTTCCTTCTCTTTCTTCTCTGAGCTCTCACTCAATGTTTACATGTTAATGATTTTCTTACTGTTGGATTTAACTTTTATAAGTGTATATCTTTAACATGAATTTTGCTGTACAAATCCTTGCAGCGTATTACCTTTGCCATGCCCATCAGGTCACAACAGCTGGTGTCATCGCGGAAAACCACATTTCTTGCATGGAAATGGTGTGCTCAGGCATACGATGTATGTTGTGCAACGTTCATGTTTTTTGGCCTTTTCTTGTTCTCTCTTTCTCTCACTCCCTTTCCTTTTTTCCTCTTGCCCAGGCGCAAGCACAATAGACAGGCACCTCATTGTGTATAAAGTACCTTATAAGACTCAACGTGCTTCATTACATTTAAATTTGAGCAGCTGCTCTCAAATAAGAGCCCAGTGGTCAAAAACACAGATCCTATTATTATTATCTTAAAACATTGTATGAATGTTTTGTCATTTCCTGTTGATTTGGTGATGCTATGTTATGATTAATGAATCTACATGTTATTGGAAAATATATATTTAATCAGGACCTAGTAGAGTTGCCCAAAGATGGTGTCAAAAAAGCAAATAAGCTAATTATGAAATCCTTCTTGAATTTCATTGTGAATATTAAAGTGTGGAAACCTGATACAATGCACATATACATCAATAATAATTTAGTAATAATTAAAGTCTTTTCTAGAAATATTTTTGCTCCCATTGTTTTAGAAATGTGCTGCTAGTATCAAGAACATTATTATTCAAAGTCTTCAAAACTTCAATTTTTTTCTCCTTAATCAATACTCACAAATACTTAAATCAGAGTATTCTGTGGTATTACACCACAGAAATGTCACTTGTAGCCACCCTTTTTTTCTTGATTATTACCATTGCAAAATACATATTTACGTTCTAAAACATTCACACATAACAAATGTGAATCTTCTAGTATGTAGCAACTCAATTTTTCATAACACACTAGTGTAGTGAACTATTTTGGGTAACAGCCTCATGTTAAGGGGAACATTCCCTGTCTAACATCTGTTCTGTAATTTAGGATTGTCTTTACAGTTGTGCTGCTTTGTCACATACAATATTCAACACATAATGTAGCAGCAAAAAGTATTTTAAGCACTTGTGCCAAACATACTGAACAAATGTATGATGAAGTATGTTATTACAAAAAATATAAATAAGTATAATTTATTATATATAATTTAAATAACATTTGCCAAATATAATTATTTTAGGTTTGAAATGATGAAACAAAAGTAAACTAAAAAAAAATTACTTTAAATCAAAAGGTTTAAGATCATGAGAAACAAATTAAATTTTCTCATCTTGACTTTGGTAAGTATGAACTGCACAGCATGACAGTTGAAGAATGACGTATTGTGAAAAAGCAGCACTTCACCTTGGTTTCAGTTGGTGATAGTATCTTTCTTCTGGGAATGTCAAGACATTCCATTATTTGCCCTCAGCTTAGTTCTGCATTGCTGGTGCCATAGCAACTGCCATTTTGGTATGCCCATTCACCTGTAAGTATGCACCTGTGTGTGGGGGGGGGGGCTGAGTGTGTGAGCCTGTGGATGTCAGCATGGCAAGCATCACTCAAGTGTTTTTAAATTTGTGATTCAACTCACATGAAATTTGTTTACTGAAGATATCCAAATATTATATTGTATGCTATTCATATCTAAAAATTATGTGCACTATGTTTGCATGTACAGTTTTACAAGAGATTCACCAGGTCTTTTGTTAGTGTTTTGAGTAAAAAATAAATAAATACAAATAACAGGAAAATAACTGTACAAATGGCCTTAATATCTCACTGAATTCTTGGAATTGTGCGATGCCTTCAGATGAATTGTTATATATTTTGTGTCCGTGTACAATTGCTTTCTAGTGTATATTTTCTTTGCACAACTCATGGTTTGAAAAAAGTTATATTGTAATTTTTGGAATCAGTGATTAATCAGAGAAAGCATGATTGAAGTTCTGATTGTCTTAGTAAATCCATATAATGAAATTATTTATGTATCAAGTACTAATTTTGGAATAAACATTCTTAATATATACACATTGCTTTGAGTCTGTAATGGTATTTTCTGATTGTTGATGATGCTAATTGTAAGATGATTAATAATTACTTTAACTATTAATACTATAACTACTTAGAATAGTGCATAAAAGTGAGATCACATTTTAGCAAAATTGTTCTGCCAAAAATCCTCCATCATCTGTAGTGTAGAGATGAATGAAGCACACTGAAGTCACTTTGAAGTCACAAACAGCTTTCTGGTGGTCAATGTGAAAGTCTGTGAAAAACCTGAACCTGCTGTGAATTCTACATGGGAAAATCGTTTTCCCTCGAGCAACTGTCCAGATCACATGGATTGCCTTTGAAATCCATGTGATCTGGACCCACCCCCACACCCCACCCCTACAAAATGTACTGTGCCCTTGTGAAGCATTTCAAATCAGTCCCTTGCAGTTCCATTTGTATATATATTAGAAGGCAGCTGTCTATTTAAACTGGAGACAAGGCAGCTCATTTTAATTTGGAACAGAGTTTTTGTTCCTATATTCCGTCTATTTCTCTGAAGTTAAAGAAGCCATTAGGAATAATAACTGTTTTCCATATTGGTGTGACACTGTAATTGCAGAAGAAGCACATTGGCTGGCTGGTAAGCTCCAATTATATCAGGCTGCTGAGGAGTGTGGTCCTAGAAGATACAGAGGGTCACCATGATGAACCATTTAGATGAACTTCTAAATTTATACTTAAGGTAATCGACCTAACTAGTGTGCGTGGTTTCGTGTGCAATTGATGCTTGATTAGCACCAACACGTAGCCTCGCACAGATATTTACAGCTTGCAGTTCATTTATAAAGTGTGAGCCAGCCGCCATCGCATTATTTCACATGACACCCGGGTAACGCAGTGGCCTTTAAGTCTATTTCTATACACAGACAGACCAGCCAATTAGTTTAATCTTACTTTGTGCTTAATGCCTGCATGGATTGCTGTACAGTTGCTTGTACAGAGCAGGCAGCATTCCAGTATCGCCTATACAGATTTAATTGGCTTCAGAACTGTCACTGGCATGAAATTAAATGAACTTTTAATGTTCAGTACTTCCATAAAGCTTACAACAACAACAAAAAAAACATCTTTGTATAGATTGACTGCACGTAGTGTCTGATATAGATTTACTGAATAGCTTTAGAATCAGCAATCAAATATTGTTAGAAAAGACCTTGCTGATGAACATAACCAGTGTACGAATTATGCAGTGACTTTCTTAGCAAGTCAAATTTTAATTCATTTTCAAACAACTTTTTTTATGAAATACTTGTAACATGTAATTTAATTATAAAAACATGATAATAACAATGGTCATTGCATCATCTGATATTGATTGTAATGGAAAGTGTTTGATATGGTTACCTCCATAGGCAACAAAATATACTGCAGTTTACTCACTTTATCACATTATGTTTAATTCAGCAAATAGTGAGTGATGGACATAAGAGTTATTTAACACTTTTAACCCTCAAAAAAATTATATAAATTAAAATGATACATTTTTACTAAGAAATTGAGTACAAATGAATAATCTTGGTAGCCCAAACTAATATTCAGTGCTGAACACTGTAACATTCCTTCTACAATTAAAAATGTTTAAATTTGTACTTCTCTATTTATCGTTATCTCTGTTCATCTGTCTCTTACTCTGCTCCATACTAAAGGGTTCTTTCAGCATAAATCTTTAGAAAACTTAAAGATATCACATTTTCCCATGCATGTGAACCACCTCCTACATAAACTTATTTTATACATATTTCATAGCGCATGTGGCCGCCTCTTACTTTCTATAAACAGATTTTTGTGACTCGGAGGCTAAAGCAAGAATTAAGCCGCTATTGTTAATTACTTTTGTCTTAATTCCCTGTGCATATCTCTTGTAATGTTGCATTAAACTTGTTAAATCAATTAAAATTTAGTTTATTTTTTGATTTTGAAAGAAAGAAAAAAAAATGGTCCTGAAAGTGTTTTGCAACCTGTTTCTCAAAGGAGAAGATTGTGTTGGATTTGCAGTCCCCTCAGAATGGAACAGAATTACACAACACAATGCAGTATTTCCATACCTCTAAATTACAGATAATCCCATCTTAACATATCCCAATTCTCCCACTCATAAATCAAGGCACACTAAACCCTTCGGTTTGAATGCAGTAATAGGATGTCCTTCCTGACTGGCAACTTATGAATTTGCTTACCTCAGTACATCAGCGTGTTCTGTAAGGCTATGCAGAGTACAGATAGTAATCGAGTGCCACAAACAAACAACAGTACCTTTTACAGTTCCTCCTGATTCAAAACAATGAGCTTTTGGTGCGTTCATGCCGTGTCGTAACCGTAATGGTGAGATGGCATACTGTGACTTTCTACCCGGAGCTGTTCAAGTCCTCAGACTCGTATTTATTAATTTCTGTCAACACGTTCAACGCTGAAATGAATCTGCAGCAGTCAGGTAGTAAAACCCTTAAGAAAAAGAAGTGTGTTATGTATAGTACTTTTAAACTAAAAATAAGAATGTATCATTTGTCTACTTTTTTGTACTTCTCAGAAATACCTGCTGATAGAGATCTGCTAAAAGACATTTTATGTCAGTACAAGTCAAGTGTACTTAAATGTCAAAGTATATTTTGGCCTATACTTGTACTCCAAGAATCCATATTTTGACTGCTAACCCTAACACTTATTACAAACCTTCGGAAAGAGTACAAATTCTCTGGATCAAAACATGTGTAAAGAAGCAGGAAATAGAGAAAGAAGCGTTGCTTATGCACTTGAGCAACAACCTGATCATCAGTTTAAATTATAATCATGCTGTCTTCATGTATTTTAGGTAAAAAAAATAATTTACACATGAATGCCCTCTCATGTCGAGACTTGAATGCGATAAGCTTGTAATCATTATAATTATATTTCCTATTAACACATGAAGGCAGTATTAAAGAGCAAATAGATCAAAGCTAACATTACTGAATGGAATGTCAACCCATGACGGGGTAATGACTGTCAAGCTTTGGGGGTGTTGATTGAGAAAAAAGATGATAAATAATAATCAAAACATAGATCGTCAATTATTTTTCAAAATGTTGTTTATTTATTTATGAAACTTACCCACATTCAAGTGTTGTTAAAAAAAAGGCATGAAGCTAGAATAAATAATAATAATAATAATAATAATACCTAAATAGGAACATAGTAGTATACTTAAAGTATAATGTTAAGTTCACTTTAAGTAAACTTACAAGTATACTTGCAGTATAGAACTGCTAAATTAGTAGTTCACTGAGAGTATACTTCAACGTGTACTTTTCATAAAATAAAAAAAATTGTGCTACAAGTATTTAACTAATAAACAACCAGTATACCCAAGTTTACTTCACTACAAATGAAAAACATAGATGTAAACTATGTACTCAAAAACTACTGTTACACTGAATACTTTTAACCGTGGGCCAGTTTAGGCTTTGGGGATGCTCTAAAGGGAAGGTGGGATTTCATACTTTCAAAGCTAGCTTGCTATTGCTAGCTCTCCGAAATTGCCTACCCTAAGTTTAAATTTAGCTTTAATGTTGTAATGTAATATGTTGAATCAGTTATTTTAATTAACATTTTAACATAAAATTAATTAATTTAGATGTTGCCACATGAAACTTTTTTCCCCATAGTGGACAATTGTAAGTTGCTAATTTAACCCTCGAAAACCTGTAAAGCATATAAGTTATCAACAATAAAAAAAAAAAAATGCTGATAATCATTTACACACAATCTTTTACACACCTTCTACCAATTTCTTTAGAATATAAACCAGTACTATCTGTTATAAAACTCATTTAAATGATCAGAATTTCATTTTACTTTTTAGTCATGTACCAAAATTGTATTTGTAAAAATAAAATAAAACTGAATGAAAGTGCTTTTTTTTGTAAAGAGGATCCACTGGAGGCAAGTTTAAAGTGAGAACCCAAGTGCAGTTTTATTCAAGGTTCAGTAAACAAAGGTAAATCCAAAACAGAGGCTTGGCTTGGCTCGGCTCGGCTCGGCTCGGCTCGGCTAACAGGAACAACATGATCTCACCACAGTGGTTACAGGGATAAAGATCCACATACATCCACATACATCCACAAACATCGACCAGGAACAATGGAAACATGAGGGTTAAATAGACAGACTAATGACAAACGATGAACACCTGTGTACAGTGATTAGACCCATGAACCAATCAGAACAAGACACAACACAGGGGAATCACATGACACAGAGCACACGGCAGGAACACATGACAAACGGGAATCACATGACATGACAGCTGGAGCACATGAATAAACAAACATGACACATGACAATGACAAAGACCAGAAACATGAACATGAAACTTGAAACAAGAACAAGACATGAAACATGAACAAAACCAAAACTAGACCTTACATTTTTCTCCATATTGTCATTAGACAATAAACAATAAACAGACAATAAAAGCACGATATAATCAAAACATAAAATGCGTACGCAATCTTTTCTCCTTTTTAAATTTTCTTTTATATTGTCTGAAGTTTCAATAAAAATGTCTTGTTTCATTTAATATTTCTATTTCATGTCAAGTTTTACTGGTACTTCTCTGATTTGAAGGCACTTTGTTTCTGTTGCAGCACATTAAAATAGGTGATTAAATGCAAAATGTGATCAATTTGATTATATCTTCTGAAGTACATATCGGATAAGGACATGAAAAAAAATCCACTGTATATCACATCACCACCTTATTTCATCAACACATCATTTCATGTAAATAAAGATAAAAATTTTATTTACTACTGCATCTAAGATATACTTGACCAACCTCTAAATGAAGGACATGAGGATACCAGAACCCTCTGTCCAAACCCCGATCAAGGACACAAAATCCAGGAAGGTGTGTGTATGCCTGTTTGTGTGCATACTTGTACATGGTGTGCGTGTGAATGTGTGTGTAATTTTGTCTCAAATGTGCAGGTGTGCACCAGCCAGGCATGGCCGACACTGAATCTATTAATATCACCTTGGGCTAAATTTACCTCTTCTGTGTTCTGTCCACATCCTGCTCCAGTCGCACACACCACCACTGACACATAAAGACCATGATGAAAATGAAATATTAATTTAATTTTGAAATGATTTTCTTGAAAACATTGTCATTGTGTTGCAGGGTAGACTTTTAATCCAGCAGTATTATTTATTTCAAAAGTGTAAAGCCACATTATAAATGAATTGTTTTCTGAATTCTTTAACTTGAAGGCACATATGATGTGGTTAAATTAGGCCCTGTTTACACCTGGTTTTGATTGAAGTGGACGACGCTAAATACAGGTGTAAATGGAGTCTAAAATGTTTTGAGCTTTTCCACTTTCAACCACTTCAGAGGAAGTTGAAAACGCATTCAACTGGAATGGTTTCATAATGTAGTGGCCTTCGAAGAGCCACAAACAGCCATACTCTTCACATACTGACCTGATATATTTCTCTCGTCTCCAGTTGTAGTCATATGTAAATTATGTGAGTCTATGTCGTCCATTAGATCTGAAGATCTGATGAAGCCCATACATTTAAACGCCAACACACATGGATGGATTAAAACACTAAGTATAAATGGGAATGTCTCCCTCGTCTACTTGTGATCCAATCAATCAAAACACCAGGTGTTTTGAGCCTTAATCCTTACATGGGCCTTAATCCTCCATTTAAGTGGATATAAAGGGTGTGAATATTTTGCGTCACTTTAGCCTATATTACTTACAATTGTGTCAAACATTTTTCAAGTGTTTATATACTTATTACTTACCTCAGACTCTTTCACCATTAAAAATTAAGCCTTATGTTGGAATTTACACTTAGCGTCTGTAAAACACCTACTTTGTTTGTTTTGATTAGCCATTTCAAACATATTGACATTAACAAGTGCTGTTAGACTGCTGAAGCTTTATTAGTTTTTAAAAAAAAATTTTTTTTCAATCTAACGTCTCGGTTACATAGGTAACCCTCGTTCCCTGAAGGAGGGAACGGAGACGTACGACGGATGACCGACGAATAGGAATCTCGCTAGAGAGGCCAATGCATATTGGCATGCAATCATATGCATCAGCTGCTCACTCCTCGCAGCGCGGGTATATAATGAGCAGCAGGTGCGTTGCATCTTTAGGTTTTCGCTGAGGAGCCGAACCAGATAGGCGGCAGCATCAGCGGGGTACAGCAACTGTGGCGACGGGACGTACGTCTCCGTTCCCTCCTTCAGGGAACGAGGGTTACCTATGTAACCGAGACGTTCCCATTCAGTCGGTCACTTCGACGTACGTCGGATGACCGACGAATAGGAATCCCTACCAAAGCGCCACAGGAGCTGCCCTCTTCCAGCACTCTGTTGTAAGCCACCTGAACCCCCTTGCCTGAGGACGGTGGGCCAGGGCTAACACAGAGAGTGTCAATCACTGCTGTTCCCAAACCCATTCAGTGAGACTATTGGATAACACTGGGAAGCGTACCCTTCGTGTAAAAGGAACGCTGCGGAAGCCACATCCTTCCCCGAAGGAGTTATGTGGAAGAAAGTGGACTAACCGTGGGGTTGTCATATGTAAGCACTGGGGTGACTCCACTCGAGAGGTGGGTTCTCCCAGAGGGAAAGACACGGGCTTCGATTAGGAGCAACCGTGGAACTAGACATATGGGATCCCCGTAGGGTCACTCATATGGAACCCAGCCTAAATCCGGTTCTCAAGGATGCAGCGGAGTATAGGCCTGGCGCCAGATGCTCCGCCACGTCGGCTGCTGAAGGGAGATCGGAGGACTCAACAGGGTCTGCCTTGTAGGGACTCTCTGGAGAAATAAGCACATGTGAATGCAGCAAGCCGACACTAAGCCGGGGCCTCTCCGTGCCTCTGACCTGAGGCGAGCACACGGGAGGAGACCGACTCAACACGAAGGCTATAAAACCTAGCAAACGTGTTAGGTGTCGCCCAGCCTGCAGCTCTACAGATGTCTGCTAGCGAGGCGCCACAAGCCAGCGCCCAGGAGGATGCAACACCTCTCGTGGAGTGTGCATGCAACCTGAGCGGGCAGGGCACGCCCTGAGCTTGGTAAGCCAGGGCGATGGCATCCACTATCCAGTGGGCCATCCTCTGCTTGGAGACAGCCTTTCCCTTCTGCTGGCATCCAACAGACAAAGAGCTGGTCTGAGGTCCTGAAGCTTTGAGTTCGGTCTACGTACAGTCGCAAAGCGCGAACTGGACAGAGCAAAGCCAGGGCTGGGTCTGCCTCCTCCGAGGGCAGCGCTTGCAGGCTCACCACCTGGTCCCTGAAGGGAGTGGTAGGAACCTTGGGCACATAGCCAGGCCGGGGTCTCATAACCACGTGGCTGTCACCCGGCCCGAACTCTAGGCACGATTCGTCGACCGAAAAAGACTGCAGGTCCCCTACCCTCTTGATGGAGGCCAGTGCAGCCAGCAGCAAAGTCTTCATAGACAGAATCTTTAAGTCTGCTGACTGCAAAGGCTCAAAGGGAGCATTCTGGAGTGCTCTCAGCACCAGAGCCAAGTCCCAAGAGGGTATGGAGGGGGGACGAGGAGGATTTAACCGTCTCGCCCCCCTAAGGAACCTGACGACCAGGTCGTGCTTACCAACGGATTTGCCATCTATGTGGTCGTGGTATGCAGAAATAGCAGCAGCGTGGACTTTGAGGGTGGAGGGGGACAGCCTACGCTCCAACCCTTGCTGCAAGAAGGAAAGCACGACTCCGATCGAGCATCTTCGGGGGTCGTCTCGGCGAGAAGAACACCACTCGACGAACAGGTTCCACTTCAGGGCGTAAGCACGTCTTGTAGACGGTGCACGTGCCGAAGCGATGGTGTTAAGTACCTCGGAGGGTAAGTCACCTAGAACCTCCGCGTCCCGTCCAGGGACCAGACATGGAGTTTCCAGAGGTCTGGACGCGGGTGCCAGAGGGTGCCCCGTCTCTGAGAAAGAAGGTCCTTCCTCAGAGGAATGGGCCAGGGAGGGGCTGTCGCGAGGAGTGAAAGTTCCAGGAACCAGGTCCGGTTGGGCCAATAGGGCGCAACTAACATGACCTGCTCCTCGTCCTCCCTGACTTTGCACAGTGTCTGTGCAAGTAGGCTCACTGGGGGAAATGTATATTTGCGGAGGCCCCGGGGCCAGCTGTGTGCCAGTGCGTCTGTCCCGAGTGTTCCCTCGGACAGGGAGTAAAACAACCGGCAGTGAGAGGTTTCTGGAGAGGCAAACAGGTCCACCTGAGCCTCTCCGAACTCTCTCCAGATCAGCTGGACCACCTGGGGGTGGAGTCGCCACTCTCCCGGCAGCGCAGCTCGTGAGAGCTCGTCGGCCGCACGGTTGAGCACACCGGGGATGTGAATGGCACGAAGCGACCTCAGATGCTTCTGACTCCAGAGGAGGAGATGGCGGGCGAGTTGTGACATGCGACGGGAGCGTAGACCACCTTGACGGTTGATGTACGCAACGGTCGCAGTGTTGTCCGTACGGACCAGCACATGCCTGCCCTGAAGCGGCCCCTTGAGGCGGCTCAGGGCGAGCCGTACTGCCAACAACTCGAGGCAATTGATGTGCCACTGCAGTTGGGGGCCCGTCCACACCCCTGACACTGCATGCCCGTTGTACGTGGCGCCCCAGCCGGTGGTCGAGGCATCAGTGAAAACCACAGCATGCCGGGACACCTGCTCTAGGGGCACTCCGGCCCGAAGAAACAAGGTGTCCGACCACGGGCTGAAGGTATGGCGGCACTCTGGAGTGATTGCCACCCGTAAAGTGCCGCGTTGCCACGCCATCTCGGGACTCGGCCGTGGAGCCAGTGCTGAAGCGGTCTCATATGAAGCAGACCGAGCGGAGTTACTGCCGCTGCGGCCGCCATATGCCCCAGGAGCCTCTGAAAGAATTTCAGTGGGACCGCCGTCCTGCCGTTGAAAGTATTCAGGCAGTTCAACACCGACTGAGCACGTTCCTCTGTGTGACGTGCTGTCTGTTCGACCGAGTCCAACTCCATACCGAGAAAAGAGATCCTCTGCACGGGGGCGAGTTTGCTCTTCTCCCAGTTGACCTGAAGACCCAGCTGGCTGAGGTGTCTGAGCACCAAATCCCTATGTTCGCACAACTGATCCTGCGACTGAGCCAAAATGAGCAAGTCGTCTAGATGGTTGAGGATGCGAACACCCTGTTCTCTCATGGGAACAAGGGCTCCCTCCACGACCTTCGTGAAGACGCGGGGAGACAGGGCCAGCCCAAAGGGTAAGACTCTGTACTGATATGCTCGACCTTCGAACGCAAATCGCAGGAATGGCCTGTGTCGCGGAAGGATTGAGACATGAATGTACGTGTCCTTCAGGTCGATCGCTGCAAACCAATCTCGGGGACGGATGCACTCGAAAATGCGTTTCTGCGTGAGCATTTTGAACAGTAGCTAGTGAAGGCTCCTATTCAAAACTCGCAGGTCCAAGATCGGTCGTAACCCACCGCTTTTCTTGGGTACAATGAAGTAGGGGCTGTAGAACCCCGACTTCATATCGGCTGGAGGGACCGGCTCTATCGCGTCCTTCGCCAGTAGGACCGCGATCTCCGCACGCAAGACAGGAGCATCGGCAGCTTTCACTGAAGTGAATGCCCCTGAACCTCGGGGGACGCCGGGCGAACTGAATCGCATAGCCGAGCCTGATGGTCCGGATGAGCCAGCGAGACAGACTGGGGAGCGCTAACCAGGCTCGCAGAGACCGTACAAGCGGGACCAAGGGGACCGTAGGCGTACCCGCCGTGGGGCAGCGAGGTGGAACGCAGGGACGCGGCTCGGGAGACTCTCTTTGTGAGGCGGCCCGAAGCGGGGTCAGAGTGTGCTGTGCAACACTTACCTGGTTCCACAGATGGACAGTGGGAGCAGGCGAAGTCTTGGCTGCATGCTGCGCGCTGCTGTCCGCTGGCGACAGAAGAGGGGGAAGAGAGTGGTGAGGTTCTAGCCCTCCCACTGCTCTCCAAGTCCTCTTCGGACCCGGAGATGGAGGGAACCGCTCCTTTTTTTCTGAAAATTTGGGTACCGCTGGCTGTTGAGCCAGCGGCGGAACAGAAAAACCAATCAACAAAGGATTTACTACCCGGCCCTCCTCCGGGGAAAGAGTGGAGAGGTCTCCATCTCCTGAAGAGCAGTTCTACCAGAAAGACTCGGGAGGTAAATTAACTTGCAATGAAATTTATTAACAATCAGCAAGCAAACATTGTAAGATAAAGTTCTTTGGCGTAGGCCCCGTCCGTAGCTTAGATCCTGAGGGTTGCGGACTCTGCATTTCCTGCCTGAAGATGAAGGCAGGGGCGTAGCCGACCCCCAAAAATGGTGAAGGATAATTTATCCTGTGACGGAGCCTACCCCCCAAAGAACTGTGAAAGGAACGGAATTATGCCAGTACTGATTCTTGTAGTTCCTAGGCAGAAAAACATAAATTGACTTAGAGACTTGTACTTACCAGTGGAGAAGCCGCTAACCGTGGCGCAAGAGGCAGGGAAGGATGAATACCACTGAGTGGTGAGAGAGAAAGCGAAGAAAAGGAAGGAGAAAAGAGAAGAGGTGACACAGGTTGACACAGGCCACGTTAGGCCGCAGACACAACACCCTTGAACGGCGACACAGGCCACGTTAGGCCGCGTAGACACAACACCCTTGAACGGCGACACAGGCCACGTTAGGCCACATAGACGACTCCTTGGACGGCGACACAGGCCACGTTAGGCCGCATAGACACAACACCCTTGAACGGTGACACAGGCCACGTTAGGTCACATAGACACAACGCCTTGAACGGCGACACAGGCCACGTTATGCCACATAGACACAACGCCTTGAACGGCGACACAGGCCACGTTAGGCCATTGTTTTGTTTTTTTTTTTGTTTGTTTTTTTTGTTTGTTTTTTTTGAACGGTGACACAGGCCACGTTAGGCCACATAGACACAACACTCTTGAACGGTGACACAGGCCACGTTAGGCCACATAGACACAACACCCTTGAACGGCGACACAGGCCACGTTAGGCCACATAGACACGATGCCTTGAACGGCGACACAGGCCACGTTAGGCCATTTTTTTTTTTTTTTTGTTTTTTTTTTTAACGGTGACACAGGCCATGTTAGGCCACATAGACACAACGCCTTGAACGGCGACACAGGCCACGTTAGGCCACATAGACACAACGCCTTGAACGGCGACAAGTGACAATTGGATTATAAGTGAGTAAGATAGTAACACCACCACCAGTATTTGCATGAATTACCTTGATTGTAACTTGAGAGAGCTTGCTGAGCTTTTTGGAATCTGGTCTTATGTATGATTCGATAGCAGAGGAAGACAGTCTTCCCGGGGGCTTGATGGCTGATGATGAAAATCCTCGGCTGCGGTGGTTGCTACCCCGCTTCTGAATGATGGCCATTCCCCAGTAGAAGGGGAAAAATTGAGGGATCCTGGAACAGAAGCTAATTGAGTCCTGAACAAAGCTTTACCAACTGTTCTCCATTAGAGAGAAGTTGACAGTAGTCCTAAGTGAACTTAGATATTTAATCATGGAAGGAGGGACGGAATTTGTTATTAACTTAGAAAAGTTAAAGTGACACCAGACCTTTGGAGTCACACGGAGTGTTTAAGGAAAAGAGTTAAGAAATTAGGTGAACGCCCACGAGCAAGACTGATGTTTAAAATCTGTGATAAATTCCCAGGGACACGTGAAGCCGTAAACATGGCCTCTAGCATTGTAGTGATACTTTGCAGAAGATGAATGATTGGCAGGCGTTAACAGAAGGTTTACAGGAGGATTTGGCTATGCCTTTGGGTGGCCGCCAAATAGATGAAATGAAAGACTTTGGCATTTAGGATTAAAATACAATGCATAAAATATTTCCTGTTAGCAATCTATGGATGGGTGAAATATAAAGATTACGGTTATCGTGATTAGAATGACAAGGAACGTGGTCGTGATCGAGGTGGGAATACCGGAGTGATAAAACCGGAATAATCTGTGGTGTAAGCGTTGAGTGTGGAGGGAGCAAGCCTTTTGCTTAAATCGGCAAGGCATTTTATGTAATTCAACACAAGATCTGATCAGGGTGAAGTTGATTTTTTTTTTTTTTTTTTAAATATATATAAATTGTGTGTACTCATGTCTTTCCGTGTTTGAACGACATTCCCTCCGATGTTCACTTGACGCCACAATGAACCGGCATGAAGAGATAATCGGTTCACGAGCCGCTGAAGGATCTGTCACGACAATTAAAGAGCCCCTCTGAGTATTTAGTGTTTAACAGCTAAGAATTACAGTATATTACATATGAAAAAGTTTTTCAGTGTCCTCTTGGCTCCACGATGTATTCTCGCCCCGTGAGAACATGATGTGTGGCGCGAGAGAGCGGGCCGTCGGGCATTGCAAAGTGGCGGGTCTTGCGAATTGCACGGGCTAAAATCTTTTGGCTACCAAAATGACGGACGGCAGTTCAGCGTCAGTGACAGACCAGACTATACTCGTGTTAGGAAGGGGAAGGAGGGGGCAGAGTGACTAGTTATTTTAAGGATACCGCGAACTCAGTAAAAACCCCGTATCGTTGGTTAAAGTCTGCCATCTTTGATAGGTACGACCCAACTCATCCCTCCAATCTAGAGCTTGACGCAGAATGACTCTGTAATGCTAAGGATGACAAATTCGGCAAATGAGAGGTTCGTAGCTAACTGGGATCGGAAGTTGAGAAGAACTGCCTCGTGATTGCGGTCAACCATGAGTCTGTCACTGTAAGCGATGGAAGCAGTAAAGTAGCCAGGTTAGCCCCTTTAACCCGAACTGTTCCGCCAACGGGCAAACCCCCCCCCACGAGAAAAAAAAAAAGTTCTTCTTGAGTTAGAACTCAACTTTTTAAAGCGACCAGTCATTGCTTTCAACTCTTAACGAGTGCTGAGTTAACCTCTAAGACGGAGTGTACCGCCCACGGGCAAATCATACCTATGAAAATATTAATAATCGAAATTTTCAAAACTCCAGCCTTCTTCATCACAAAATAG
Source organism: Opsariichthys bidens (assembly GCA_037194245.1). Taxonomy (NCBI): domain Eukaryota; kingdom Metazoa; phylum Chordata; class Actinopteri; order Cypriniformes; family Xenocyprididae; genus Opsariichthys; species Opsariichthys bidens. The sequence goes on along the minus strand of CM074287.1, from coordinate 5,369,412 downwards.
GTGTCATTGAAAGCTAGAGTCTGAATTTTACAATGAATGTAAGCACTTTGAATAAATCCGAGTACTGCAAAGTTATTTACTGAAAAGAATTTTTTTTTTTTTTTTTTTTTTTGAAACTCCACGAGACCCAATGTAAAAAATAAACTAATGCAGCATTTATGTCACGTTTTGGCTCCTAACGTCATGAAACATGCACCGATTGTGGTAAAATGGGCATCATTATTTATGGCTGATTCTCATGATTAAAATTAGTCCAACATAGTCATAATCCAATGAAGCGATCACGATATCAATCGCGCAATTATGACACATAAACCCCCACGGCGCACAGCTGCTATAGCTAAAACTAAATGTAGCTATCAAGTGGCATTTCAGCATAAAACTTCATGAAACAGGCATAGATTGTGGAAATAGCACATCATTACTTACAGTTGATGCTCCCGATTGAAATGACGCCAAGATCAACGGATTCCCATGTGTGGATCACATGCTACTCCACGTGAAAGTGCAATTTTAAAAATACCCACTAGGGGGTGACGAGGGCTAAACAAAAGGCCACCTTGATTCCAAATGCTCCAACTTTTGGTACTTCATGGGATCACCACAAATTAGAATCCAGATGCAGGTATGAAATGAGAAGGTTTTTTTTTTTTTTTTATGTTTCCTTCAAACTATAGCAAGGAGAGTCTGGTGGGTATTGTTTGAGAGTTATGAGTTTTTACTTTTGTGTGTCACTCAGAAAAAGAACTCTGAAAATACCCTAAGGTTTTAAGGGTTAATGACCTTACCTAGGATAAAAGATCTGAGTTGGGGTGACATCATAACTGCAGCAGGTGAGACAAAACACCTACCGAACTCTTGAACTGATGCGGCAGTGGAGTGACTAAGATTTGACGTTGCAGTTGTAGCAGGATGTCTAGAAATGGCGTCTGGTTGTGTGATGAGAATTTAGAAGGGTAGATGAGGTCGAAGCCACGCGCTGTTGATTGCTTGATCCGAGAGGAGTAGGGAAAATCTTTTTGTTTAATGCAATTTGTAAGAATGAATACTATAAATCCAACGGTGCGATTCTCGGAGCTGTGCGCGAACTAGCATGGCAGCGCGTAACGCGATCATTACGAGTGATTAAACAGCAAAACACGTCCACTTGCGCGTATTTGACGATCAGAATGACAGGTATGTCCAGCTATAGACCTCAATTTGTTAATATTTAACGGAAAATGAATAATCAGATCTTTAGTCATACAGCGCTGTTTTGCTGCCTTGTGTCACATAACGAGCACCGTAAAACAATAAAGTAATACGTTCTGAAAGACGGTCGCTTTGAAAAAACTCGAGCTGAGCGTTCAGCCGGAATATTTTAAACTTACGTGCGAAAGGGTTAGCTGGCTCTGAAAGGCATTGAACAACTTTGATGAGCTGTGAATTTACATCCTCCAGTTCAGATATCCATGCAGCAGCGGCACTGAATGCGTGTACTGCAAACACACGGAAGAGGAGATGCAGAACAATATTTTCATCGGAATCTGAATAATCACAGCAGCGAGATTATTCAGGGACGAGGTTGAGTTTGCAAATGAATGCTAACAATTAGGTTTCGCGTCAGCATCTGCGAACTCAGACAGGTGTGATGAGTACCGATCTTATATACTACATGTGTTGGATAATGATTGGTTAGATCTAAATTAGTAGTGACGTAACATTTGAGTCTTCCTGACAGAACTTGCGCTAGAGCTTTCATTTCCCTCCCTCTCCAAGTCACCCGTCTCCTAGGGCCTCTCTTGCTCTTGGCTTTTGCCGCCCTTCTTGGGGGGGGGATGGACGGGCTGGGGGCCCCGACCATGACCGGCTCCATGGCGCGCTTGATGATGATGGCTGCTGCGCTGCTGGGGGCGGGCGGGGGGCGGGGGGGGGGGCCACGAGCAGCCGCCGATGGCGATGCGGCGGTGGAGAGTGCAGCAGCTGACCGCCTCAGCAGCAGCCAGGCTGCAAGAGAAGCCTTCTGTAGTGTGCCGATGTGTCTGGCGAAGTTCGTCGTTCTCGTCGCCGCGAGCTGGGACCCGGAGTACTTTCATGAGACTTTGACTTTGTCGGTATCCCTCATGTCGACCAGACACAGCCAGAGATGACGTTCCTGGACCACCAGCGTGGACATCGCACGACCCACTGACCGCGCAGTGACCTTCGTCGCTCGAAGCGCGAGGTCCGTAGCGGTACGAAGTTCTTGGAGAACCTGTGGATCATGACTACCCTCGTGCAGGCCCCTCAGTGCCTTGGCCTGATGGACCTGCAACAACGCCATAGCGTGTAAGGCGGCAGCGGCTTCCGCGCAGGCCCAGTAAGCACTGCCAGTAGGTCCGACCAGCGCTCACAGGCCCGGGAAGGGAGAGACGCTCCCCCCTCTCTTCAGGACGGGGTATGCGTGAACATCCCTTTGCCGCACCGCCATCAAGGGTAGTGAGGGAGGAGGTCCCACTGGCACGGTTTCGGGCAGTAAAAGGTGCCCTCCACGTGCCAGTGTTCTCTACATGCACTTCCGGGAAGAAGGGAACCGGGGTGGGGGGCTGAGAACCATCCCTTGCCACTCCGAGGAACCAATCATCCAACCTCGAGGGCTCGGGACACGGTGGAGCACTCCACACGTTGGAGCATTCCACACGAGCCTGACCCTGTTGGCGGCCCGGGAAAGCATAGCCATCATTTCCGGGTCTGATTCGGGCACAGCTGTCACTCCCGAAGGAGGCAGCCGCGCCGAATCATCATCCACGAAAGCGTCAGGCTCACCCTCCGATGCAGCGATCGACATCCGGTCATCCTGGGGAGCCCTGAAGGATACGGATGGTACACACCTCTGGGGCGGTCCATCACGCTCCCCCAGCAGCTCTACTGGCTGCAGAGTGTGGGAGGAGTGAGGGTTCCCAGGGGGTTGGTTCCCCGAGGGAAGCGCGCTCGCTCACTGTAATCCTCAAATCACCAGTGCCACCGCCCGAAACAGCCCTCCATTTTCAGGAGGACTGGAACGAAGCAGCGGCACTGGGACTCCGCCCCCTTGCAGGAGGCGGAGTCTAGATCGCAACTCCGCGATGGTCATCTTCCCGCAATGGGTGCATGACTCATCCACAAACGCTGCCTTAGCGCGCCTTAAGCCCAAGCAGTGCTCGTGACCATCCCGAGGCGCCAGGTAACGACCGCATCCAGAAACACGCAAGTAGTACACATCTTCGAAAAGACGCGAAACCACTCGCGCGAGCTCTTTTAGGAATTAACTCTTTCGAGTGCCGAAGCACGCAGGGGATAACCGCGGCAACACAGACAGGGAAAAAGTGCAGCCTGTCGTGTGCACTCATTCTTGAAACCGCTCTTACCAGCTGTGATAACAGCTTTTAAACGCTCTAAAATAGCGCACCGTTACCAGCCATAAGAACGGCTTTTACAGCTGAGAACAGCTTCATTTGCTCACATAAAACAGAACAAACAGAGAAGACAAACAAGAGAACGGCCCCGCTGCTGCGCTGTCCGCCTGCACTCTCACGAAGAGCAATCCACCAAAAGATTCTTCGTCTTTCGTCACACTCGCTCGTAGACACCATACAGGTTCGGCTCCGAAGCGAAAAGCTAAAGATGCAACGCACCTGCTGCTCATTATATACCCGCGCTGCGAGGAGTGAGCAGCTGATGCATATGATTGCATGCCAATATGCATTGGCTCGTTTTAGTTACACTCGAAGTAGATTGGCCTCTCTAGCGAGATTCCTATTCGTCGGTCATCCGACGTACGTCGAAGTGACCGACTGAATGGGAACAATAAACAGAGGTCAATGACATTAAACTTTCTGAACAGGTAAACTGCTTTACTTTCTTGTCCGCTTTTACTGCTTTAATTTTGCTGTTTATATTTCCGCTCTTGCAAACTATTCTAATTCAAACAATGATGTCTGTTAGGCATCAGTTAGTTTCTGATCTAATTACACATGTTGCATGTAGTTACTGTATTAATAACTATAAATTATGCATAATTACATGTAATTAATCCTAAACCAAACCCTCATCCTAACCTTAACCCTATAGTAAGTACATGTAGTCAATTATTATTACTTAATACTTAAACGTATAAATACACTGTAACACTGACAACTTAAAATAAAGTGTAACTGAAAAATTCTTTTTTTTTTTTTTTTTAGATGGAATGCTAAAAAAATTGCCATTGCTTGCAGCACTCCATTAGCATTCTTTATCTGTGAGAATGTTTACAATCTTACAAAAAACAATTATTTAACTTATGCTTTTAACATGGAAAAGGCACCCTTTTCATTGAAAGAATGTATTATATCATCGTACAGGTGATTTGGCCAATATTACAAAACACATAAGAGGTAATCTGTTTCAATGAATGAAAGCCCCATATATTCACTATAGGCTGAAGAGTCACTCTGTTCAGGTTGATACTGACTCAATGCAAACAGAACTAACACACATTAGAGACACTTATAACATGAGTATGGTCACTTATAGCAACCTCTTTCTTCACCCTCATTCATTCGCAAACACAGTTCACACTTCTAATCTTCTTTAAAAACAAAGATGATTATGCTGTGAGGTGTGTCACATCACTGGATTACATTAGATGTAATTATCTTTTCATTTTAATATCTTTATAGTGTAATTTAAATATTAGGCCACGGAATGACTTGTTTCATTCTGCAAAAAGGAACCATACCTGCATTCCCAATTTTGCTCTGTCACCACCATCACCAGAGTTCTAATCACTGCACCTGTTCCTCATCAACACTACAGTATAAGAGCACCTTCACTCTAGCACTTTGCCTGGTCTCAACTATGAGTAAAGGACTCACTTCCCTGCTCCACTTTCCGTTTGGAAAGTTCCTGCTTTGTCGTCCTACCTGTTCCTCTGTGTCTCCTTCGTCTCCCTATTCACTGGATCACTCCACAGAACCACCGCAACCACCGAAGTGTGTACTCCGCAGCGTTCATCCACGATCTCCTTCCATCTCCTTTCACAACAACGAACATTCAAAGAACTGTTCATTACCTGTTTGTTCCGATCCTGGTGTGTTTAATGAAAAATATCATTCCTTATCCATCTCTGTGAGTCTGAGTCTGTGTTCCATAACACCTACAACAAAATGGGATGAATTATTAACCTGTCAAATTAACAAAGGCACCAACTGCCTTTATTTTGTGTTATATTTAATTGGTTTGGAAGAATGGGAGGTGCAATGTCATAATGTCATAAATGTCACACGCCCTTCACCCAGTTGTGCACATGTATAACTACTTAAAAGAATTCCTTTTACAGCCCAATAGCCGTAATTATTTACTATTTAAAAAAAAAAAAAAAAAGGGTGAAAACACAATTTGAACACTAACACGTGGTAATTATTAGAATGTAGGAAAGAGCTGTCATCTTCAGCATATAATAGGTGAAAGTGTAAATTGGCTTTAATTCATTTCTGAACTAAGATCTTTATGGGCCCAAGAATACACAAGTGTACATTGTGGTGTTGTCAGACACAGATGGAGACAGATGGTGAGTAAATGCAATAGTTTATTTGCAGTGGTAATATGGAAGAACTTGGTGGTGCAGGTGAGAACCACAGTCTTTGGAAATGTGGTAACTTATCTTCAGGTGTGTGACTGGTGGTTTCCTTGTTGCAGGTGATGGCTGGGAATGAAGACGACAGATGAACACAACAGTGCTTAGACACTGACGAACAGGCAGAAGAAGATCACAGGAATGGAACGGTAGGTCTGTGTAGTCTCAGCATAGACGACATGTGTAGAAACAATGTTCGCAGTGATGAGACCAAACCCAGAAGTCTTCTTCTTCTGATGTTAATGGCGGATGGCAGACCAACTTAAATGGTGCATTCCCGCCACCTACTGGATAGGAGTGTGGAGCGCATAATGGTTGGGAAGTTTGAAACAATAAGGGGGGGGGGGTTAACTATTTATATACAAAAAAAAATTTATATATATATATATATATATATATATATATATATATATAAACACATACACGTATACATTCATACATACACATACATTATGCCTCTTTCTTAAATTCTATTAAACAGTCTTGTTTCTTTTAAGAAAATAATTACTTCATTAGATATTCTTGGATGTTTTGGGCCACTTCCTAACAGAACCTGAAGAGACAAATTATTTATTCCAAAGGATCTCAATGCTTGAGTTAAACGAAATCTTGCTCCTTTTCCAGTTTCATGCTTCCCCATTCTATGCAAACATTGATTTTAATCAAACAATGTCCAATGCGCATTCTTGATATTAAAACATCTTCTTTCCTGTTGCCAAACTTTCTTCGATCTGGACCTAATTTCTCTTGAATTTTATGAAAGTGTCTACCTTTTGTTCCACTATCCCACTCCTTCTGCCACCTTAACTATTTCATTTGCTATTATCCCTTTTACTTCTGCTTTACTCATAGATATTTTGATGTCAATTTGTGAATGTTTCAAAGCCTGTTTAGCAAGATAATCTACATCCTCATTTCCTTCCACACCCATATGTGAAGGTACCCACAGAAAGTTCACCATAAGTCCCAATTGACTTATTCTATATAGACTCTGCATCACTTCAAGTATCATGTCTTGTCTTGCTGTTGAACCTCCACTTAACAAGCTATTTAATACTGAAAGGGAGTCTGTACAAATAACTGATCTTAATGGTTGTATTTCTTCTATCCACTGAAGAGCTAAAGATATTGCTATAATTTCTGTAGTAAAAACAGATAGTTGATCTGAAGTTCTTTTTAAAAATTTTACTTTGGATTGGGGTATGAAAACTGCCGCTGCTGTTCTTCCAGATTCAGGATCTTTAGAGCCATCCGTATATATTTGTAACATGTTAAAATAAGTTTGTTCAATATATTGCTGCACTATATAGTTTGTTAACATTTTCTTTTACTTGTTATGTTTTTCTTCATACAACTGAGTGTCAACTACAGGCATAGGAAAAAGCCAAGGAGGAATTGCTGAAGTTGCCACAGAAGGTGCAATATCGATGTCACCAATTCCCATATTCTGTGCTTCCTTATTAGCAAAGCTTGGTAATATTTTAGACTCATATTCCCAGCAATTCTTCAAAACTTTCTTAACAGGGTGACTATCCAAATGTCCTTTTATACTTATCCAGTATCTCATTTTTAACTTAAGCCTTCGGAGTTCTTGAGGCATATCACTCATCTCTACTTGTATTGCTGTTATTGGAGATGATCTTATTGCTCCACAACATATGCGTAATGCTTGAGATTGAATTGCCTCTATTTTTAAGAGTAAAGTTTTAGATGCAGAATTATACACCATACTCTTTACAATATAATCTTTTGAGAGACTGACGACATGCACCCCATTCTACTCCTGCCAAACACCTCATTACATTTATTGCTTTTTTACATTTATCAACCAATTTCTGAATATGAATTATAAAATTCAATTTTGAGTCCATCCACATTCCTTGAAATCTGACTACTGATACCTGCTCCAAATTATGTCCATACATTTTAATATTCATTATTGGATTAGTTTTCCTTTTTGAAAAACAGATCACCTGAGTTTTTGACACAGAGAAACGGAAACCCCATTCGTGAGCCCAACTCTTTACTTTATTAACAGCATTCTGGATACACTTTTCCACATGACTTATATTTCGCCCCCTTTTCCACAGCGCGCCATCGTCTGCATACAAGGACCTTCCTATCCCCATGTCTATCTGTGTAAATATGTCGTTAATCATTATATTAAACAGAATAGGGTCGCTAACACTTCCTTGAGGTGTTCCATTCTCTATTGGATAAATCTGAGAAAATGCAGAACCCACCCTAACTTGAATTGTTCTTTAAACAGAAAATTCTTAATCCAGTTATACATTCTTCCTTTTATCTCATTTCTTTCTAATTTTATTAAGAGTCCCTCTTTCCACATCATGTCATATGCTTTTTCAACATCGAAAATACCCCTACTAATACTTCCTTGTTTACTTGAGCCTTTCTTATTTCAGCTTCCAAACATATAACAGAATCCATTGTATTTCGCCCTTTCTGGAACCCACTTTGGTATGGAGATAAAAGATTTTTATTCTCAATACCTCATTACCATTCGTACCATCATCAACTTGCAAAGATTAGATGTTAATGCTATGAGCCTGTAATTATTTGGCTGTGTATGATCTTTGCCTGGCTTTGCGATTGGCACTATGACACCATGTTTCCAGTCAGCTGGTAACCTCCCTGATTCCCACACCTTATTGAAAAGACTTAGAATAAAGTTTAGTGATGATTCTGATAAATGTTTTACCATCTCATAACAGATATCATCTCTTCCTGGAGAAGTTTGTTTAACTCCTGCAAGTGCTTTCTTCATCTCATACATAGTAAAATCTGAATCTAAAGTACATCCTGATGGTCCTTTTTCCTCTAATAATTGGGGGTTCTAACTCAGGTTCTGTTCCCTATTTCTCCTCATTTCTTCTGACAGATTTGAATTACTATGTACAGTTGTGTTCAAAATTATTCAACCCCCCAATGCTGTAAATGGTTTTAGAGAATTTAGAGTACATTTGTAATTGAATTCAGAATGAAATCCTACAAGGACTTCTTAAAGAAGCATATGCAACTAAAATGACATCAATTGGTTTTGTAATACAGTAGTAAATGTTTCTTTTGTGAATTCTTCATTGACACAATTATTCAACCCCTTAAAGACTACCACTCTGAAGAACAGAGGTCCATTGAAGTGTTTTCAATCAGGTATTGAAAGCACCTGTGGATGTCAGGGAGCAGCAATAAAGCCTAATAAGCACCAATTAGGCAGCTTTAAAATGACTGTGATACTCAGCTCCTTCTAGACATTTACTGGTGTGGTTACAAACATGGTGAAGTCAAGAGAATGGTCCAGGAAGACAAGAGAAGAGGTGATTACTCTTCACAGGAAGGGCAATGGCTATAAGAAGATTGCAAAGATGTTAAACATACCAAGAGACACCATAGGAAGCATCATTCGCAAATTCAAGGCAAAGGGCACTGTTGAAACGCTACCTGGTCGTGGCAGAAAGAAGATGCTGACTTCGACTGCTGTGTGCTACCTGAAGCGTAGAGTGGAGAAAAGTCCCCGTGTGACTGCTGAGGAACTGAGAAAAGATTTGTCAGATGTAGGTACTGAAGTTTCTGCTCAGACAATACGGCGCACCCTGCGTAATGAAGGCCTCCATGCCAGAACTCCCAGGCGCACCCCTTGCTGTCTCCAAAGAATAAGAAGAGTCGACTGCAGTATGCCAAAAGTCATGTGGACAAACCACAGAAGTTTTGGGATAGTGTTCTGTGGACTGATGAAACAAAATTAGAACTGTTTGGGCCCATGGATCAACGCTATGTTTGGAGGAGGAAGAACAAGGCCTATGAAGAAAAGAACACCTTGCCTACTGTGAAGCATGGCGGGGGGTCAATCATGCTTTGGGGCTGTTTTGCTTCTGCAGGTACTGGGAAGCTTCAGCGTGTGCAAGGTACCATGAATTCTCTTCAGTACCAGGAGATATTGGAGGACAATGTGATGCAGTCCGTCACAAACCTGAGGCTTGGGAGACGTTGGACCTTTCAACAGGACAATGATCCCAAGCATACCTCCAAGTCCACTAGAGCATGGTTGCAGATTAAAGGCTGGAACATTTTGAAATGGCCATCGCAGTCACCAGACTTAAATCCGATTGAGAACCTCTGGTGGGACTTAAAGAAAGCAGTTGCAGTGCGCAAGCCTAAGAATGTGACTGAACTGGAGGCTTTTGCCCATGATGAATGGGCGAAGATACCCGTAGCTCGCTGCAAGACACTTGTGTCAAGCTATGCTTCACGTTTAAAAGCTGTTATAACTGTAAAAGGATGTTGTACTAAGTATTAAGATTGAATGTCACTTGGGGGTTGAATAAAACTGATAATGATGTGAGCAGAGAAAAGACATTTGTGGTTATTTCATTATAAATGTTATGTTATATTTGTCTGACCTACACGTGCCTCTTTGATTTAATTGTAAGCAGGATGACTGAATGATCAAAATCAATGTCAAACCGGCCAAAACAATCAATTTCAGTGGGGGTTGAATAATTTTGAACACAACTGTATTTTAGCAAAAGTTTCTGCTAGCACCTCTGCTTTTTCACTATCTGATACAATTAATCTATTGTTATATACTAGGACAGGAATGCTGCTATTTCTTTGTTCCCCTCCCATTTTTCTTATCATGCTCCATACTTCATTAATTTCAATCTCTTCTCCAATATTGTTACAAAATTCCCTCCAATAATTTCTCTTACACGTTCGTATTACTCTTCTCACTATGGCCTGTGTTCTTTTATAATTAATAAAATCATTATAGTTGAATGTTCTAACCCTCTTAAACGCTTTGTTCTGATTACTAATTGCCTCACTACACTCCTCATTCCACCATGGAACAGCTTTCCTCCTGTTACCGGCCTTCTTCTTACCTATTACTTCCTCAGCAGTCCTCTGAAGAACTTCACATACCTTATAATTAAACACCTCAACATCTTCCATATACTCACTAAACTCAGACATTCTATTGTGACATAACTCCTTGAATTTGTCCCAGTTTGCCGTTTTAAATTTCCACCTTGGTGTTCTTTCTACCACAATTTGTGCTATGTCTAAACCAATTGTGCTTTTAATAGGGAAATGATCACTACCAACTGTACTTTGATCTAACAATTTCCACTCACATTTTCCAGCTAAACATTCAGATACAAATGTCAAATCTAACATTGAATGTTTTCCTTGTGAAAAATCCACTCTAGTATAGCTGCCGTCATTCATACACACTAATCCTCCCCAATCTAACATATCTTCTATGACCAATTATTACTCCCCCATAATGTGCTGTGTGCATTAAAATCACCACACCACACCACTTTATGACTTCCATATCCTCCGATATTTTCTAACTTCTCGTTACTTAACCGGTCACAAGGATTGTAAAAATTAATTATTCTAATACTCAGTTCTCCTTCCCATACTTCAATCACTACGACCTCTTGCTCCCCATTTACCTCAACAGTTCTGTATCCAATATCTTGTTTAACAAAAGTTGCTACCCCACCACCATTTCCTTTATATCTGTCTTTTCTGATTGAAACATATCCATAAATTAAAAAATTTAATTGAGGTTTAAGCCACGTTTCTTGAACACATATTATGTCGGGACTGTTTTCTTGATTTGCTATAAATTTTTTAAATTCTTGTCCATTGGCAATTAGACTTCTTGCATTCCATTGCAATATTGATAGCACCATTATGTACCACCACATGTTTGACTGTTTTCTGTGTGACTTGCTGTTTGCATCTTAAGCCTTTCATTTATCATATCTACAGTAACATCCTCTAACTCCAAGTGTTTTTCTGCATCTCTGATAATGATTTTAATTCTCTCTGTCCTGCTTTCGGTTTGAGCAGAGCAATTCACCACTTCAGCTATGAAAGCTACAAATGACACTTTTTCAACCATCACTTCTCTCTCTTCACTTATTTCTTTCAGCGTTGTTTTTTGTAATGATGTAATTGTTCTAGTTTCCATTTCTTTGGGTGCTTGTTTTACTTTCTTTAAAGCTTCAGCATATGAGATTCCTTCAGCCACTCTGACATTTTGCACTTTAGCTGCATTTTTCCTCGCAATACATCCTCCGTATCCTGCACTGTGCTCTCCTCCACAATTACAACACTTAGGTTTGATATCTTGCCCACATCTGCGCACATCTCTGTTTACCTCTGCACACTGCCGCTACGTGCCCAAATTTTTGGCATTTATAGCATCTTAGCGGCGGGGGAACGTATGGCCTAATGTTGTAGCTCATATAGCCTAAATATACTTTCTCTGGTAATTTGTTCTCGTCAAATTTTAACAATACTGAGAGGCTGTCAGTCTTTTCATTGTTTCTGATGCATTTTAGCCGTCTAACATCATTTACTACTGCCCCAGTTATATTTCTTTTTATTTTCTCGACTGAAACATCATTTAGGATCCCTGAAATCACACCTCTGACCCAGTTCTTTTCTTCTGGGATTGAGCATATAACTTTATGTCCAATCAGTGATTTTATTCCCAAGGCCATTTTTTGTTGTCTACTGTCTTTGCAGATCAACATCAATTTGCCATCCCTCAACGTTTTAACACTATCAATCGTCCCTAATATTTCTTTAATTGTTTTAGTTAACTTTAGAGGGTTAATGACATCAACAGACTCATTAGCAAACTTCAGCAAAACCTTATATTCATCTTTCCTCCTTCTTGCCTGATGATTTCCCTTTTCACTATCCGTTTCAGATATTTGACCCCAGCTCTTCTTTCTTTTCCGAGTTTCTACCACTTTCCATTCATTACCATTATTGCATTACCTCTACTATCCACATCAACCATTTCATCCTCCATTTCCGGATCGCTTCCGGAATACATACCACTTCCTACCATCAGCGCTCCAGTCACAATCCAGCTGTCGCCAACCGCCGCAAATTTGATTTGCCAACAATGCAGATGTATATTCTTTGGACTTTTCTCTCTTTGCTGTCTTGTCTGTGTTTGGGGATTTTTAGTAACTCAAATCGTTACACAATCGGAGGCGATAAGTAACTGCCTTTATGAGAAAATCTTTTAATTATTCACTTAACTTAGTTGTTCAACAACACTAAGGGTATGTTTACATGAAAACAATGTACCAAAAAACAGAAATGTTTTTTCTTTGCATTTTTCACATGCAATGTTGTCAAAAATCCCCATTCACACAAATCCTCAAAAACTACTAAAAATGCTGTATTATTCATTTCAGGCCAGTAATTGGCAATGTCATTGAAAGAAACACTACGCTCATATGGACTGAAAAAATTCCTATTTTTGTAGTGAAATGGAGACGAGAACGCTTTGAAACCCTGTATTCAAATGTTTGTGTTTTCAAGGCCCCCAAAACGCCATTGTTGTGTAAAAATTGTACAGCCAAAATGCATAAAAAGTTTTCAGATATTAGCTGAAAACAGTATTGTGTAAATGGACCCTAATTCATTCAAAACACTGCTACTGCACCCTCTGATACACACAACCATTGATTCTGCTTTGACTTAGTTTGGAACAATTTTGAGAAAAAAATAAACAAATAAACATAGAGACCTACATTGCTGTTAGTGACCAAAGGTAGGATGAGCTTAAACTTGTAAATCTAGGTGTATGAAATGCTGAGTATATGCCCACAGTTTTAGTTTAAACAAATATTAAAAATAAAAAGATATAAAACCTCCAGAGCAGGTTATGTTCCAGGGTTAGTTTACTTAAGAGATATTCAGATGCATGTTATTTAATTAATACAGTTATATTAATGTAACTAAATTTGTAATATAGTGACACTTAAGCCAATAACCTCAACTTTCAGGTATATAGAGCAGTTATGTTACAAGAACAAGTTGCTATGGCTACTTACATACCCTGAAAGTTACCTCCGTTTTTGGAGCCAAAAGTTGAGGTTAATCGGTTTACTTACTCTTAAACATACCTGGGTATGTCAGATAACAGTCTTTCTGTAGTTATGTTTCCCAAAATCCTGTCTAATGTGCTAATGTAATGTGTGGGCTGTTTCCACCAAAAGTCTGGTTTAGCTGGTTTTAGGTGGTGATGTCTGCTGATATTTATAATGCTTTTTGTGCAATAGTTGGAGTAGTGGTAAAATAGTTTGGTGCCAGATGTTAATATAATATTTGTGTAATTTCTAATGTCAGCTAATTCAAGTTAATTAATGCTTAATAATCACTTTCTACTTTCTATGTTGATTAGGATCTGAAGAACATCAGAATGTTAATGTCATTTGTCTCATTTTTGTTTAATAAGCCTGATTTGATGGAAATATTTCTTATCATTATCAAAGTGTTATGTAACGTGCTGGTCAAGGTAAGCACAAGGACGAGGGTTATACGTAAAGGTCTCTTAATGATGAATCCAGGAACATAGATACACCAAACACAGAAACACAGGGGCCGCGTCCGAAATCGCCTACTTTTCTACTATTGAGTAGGCAAAAAGCAGTAGGTGAGCGAATAAGTATGTCCGAAACATTAGTAGTCATAAAAGAGTAGTCGAGAAGTTCCTGGATGGCCAACTGCTTCCGCCCAAAAGTACTTTTCTATCTCAGGAGGCCATGGGAGAGGGTACGTCATAAAGAAGAACAAACCGTCCCAACAAACCGTCCCATACCGGCGTGATCAAAAAGATCTTAAACTAGATGGAACTAGATTAAATATTTTGACTGTTGCGATTCCAAATTCCAAATCGGTTTAATGACCCGTAACTCTGCCTGAGTATCGGACAAGTGTTCACTGTTGGCCAGAGGAGAACTGGCCCCCTGACTAAGCCTGGTTTCTCCCGAGGTTTTTTTCTCCATTTGTTGGAGTTTTGGTTCCTTGCCGCTGTTGCCTTTGGCTTGCTTACGTTGGGGACACTTGCTTGATATTCAGCAGTGTTTTTGATATGCCTGCATTGGCGCCGTTGTATACAAACTGAGCTGAGCCGGACGATTACGTCACTGTTTTCTGCAGTGCTGATATACCTAAATTAACTAGACTAATAACTATTGATATTTGCAACGGAATGAATCAATAATACATAGAATAAGCTGCACAATGACACCATTTTCTTATTAATGTAAAGCTGCTTTGCCACAATTTGCATTGTAAAAAGCGCTATATAAATAAAGATGACTTGACTTGACTTGAAAGAAGAAGAAGAAGGAGAAGAAGAAGAAGAGGATCGTTATAATCGAACATGGTAACGAATATGAGTATTACAAACCAAAAACATGGTTCCTTGTTTTAAATTCACATTTATTGAACTACTGTAGAGCAAATTGTTTAAAATGTAAAGACGCTAAATGGTATGTATAGTTGTTATTTTGCTGTAAAAACACGTTTTATTATGTATAGCTGTCAGTGGAGCTCTAGGAAGCACAAGTGTGTCTCCAAAGTGGATTTACATACATTTTAAACCATATACATCTGAAATACGATTACCAAATGTCTATTTAATATCTGGCTGGAAAATCTTCTATATGAATTTCAAATGAGTGAGTCTAATAGGTCCTAGATATGAGTTAGACATCTGAATGATGTGTGTGCTATTGTGTACTTGCATTCATCTATTGCAAACACTGAATTGTACTAATATGCATACATTTCCATAAAGTAAGTAAATATAATGAATATTTTATTTGTTCATTAGTACTGCTGAAAAATGGAGTAACATTTGTGTTGGATAAAAAGTCACTTAACACAATCAACTACCTTAACATTTTTAACCACCATGTAGTTTTGAGCACTCAAATCTCAGAGGTAACTTGAATCTTGTTTGGATGTTACAGGGACAGATGAACACACACGTCTGCTTATCCGGTGGAGAGTGGCTAAAAAGCCAGAAAGAGGAATGCTGCCATCAAAGGTTTTGAGTGAGTGTACTAAAGAAATTAATTTAAAAAATCTATTTAAATCTTAAGTTGTAGTTTATTTAAACTATTGTAATTTCAGAGTTATTATAGCACTTCTGTGATTATTTATTTCTGTTCATTTGCTGCAGATCTTTTGAGGTGGAGCAGGACCTGCAAGGAAAGGTGACGACGGCATTTGTAAAAAAAAAAAAAATGGGAAAACCTCAAACAAAAATATAAAGTAAGATCATTTTGTTACTTCTAATAAAGAAATGAAATGAGATTGTGCTATTAAAATGACTGCTTTTGTATTATGTTTGCACATTTTTGTAAGATCTGAAATGTCCACGGACCGGTGTTAGCACTGAGGATGGAGAACCCACAGCAGCATCCTGGAAATGGTACAGTGCCATGGATGAGGCAATTGGAGGCAGACCCTCCATCACTCCACCTGCCCTTATTAGCTCATCTGGCCCAGATGTTGCTGTGTGTTCTTCATCCTCAGTGAGCCCCGAGCCAGCGAGGGCTACACGGAAAAGGCCAAAAGACCTGGAGGACATAATCAGAGAGATGGAGGAGAGGGAAGCGGAGAGAGAGCAGGAAACTGCTGAGAGGGAGGAGAGACGATGGAGAGAAATGGAGGAGAAGGAGGACCAAAGAGAACGAGAGACAAGTGAGACGGGAAAGACAAGAAAGAGAAGCAAGAGAAAGAGAAGAGAGATGGCAACAGGAAGTGTGAGTGAGAGAGGAAAGGAGAGAGAGGGAGACAAAGCAAAGGGATGAAAGATTCCTTTCCCTCCTTGAAATTCTTGCAAAAAAATAAATTATAAGACAAAAGCATCTTCTGATCCTTTACACACTTGGGTTTGTGTAATAAGAACAAACATTAGAAGAAACAAATAGAAGAATGTGTACAGTACTGTGCAAAAATCATAAGGCACAACCAGCTTTGTTGTTTTAGCAATGCTTGAATGATCATCCATATTTTGCTCTTTATTGAGATAAAAACAGAAAATAATGAAGATATGAACACAAATTTAAAAAAAAAAATTTTTACAAGATGTCTTCTTTAGGCAAAAAGTCAAGTCAAGTCATCTTTATTTATATAGCGCTTTTTACAATGCAAATTGTGGCAAAGCAGCTTTACATTAATAAGAAAATGGTGTCATTGTGCAGCTTATTCTATATATTATTGATTCATTCCGTTGCAAATATCAGTAGTTATTAGTCTACTTAATTTAGGTATATCAGCACTGCAGAAAACAGTGACGTAATCGTCCGGCTCAGCTCAGTTTGTATACAACGGCGCCAATGCAGGCATATCAAAAACACTGCTGAATATCAAGGAAGTGTCCCCAACTTAAGCAAGCCAAAGGCAACAGCGGCAAGGAACCAAAACTCCAACAAATGGAGAAAAAAAACCTCGGGAGAAACCAGGCTTAGTCGGGGGGCCAGTTCTCCTCTGGCCAACAGTGAACACTTGTCCGATACTCAGGCAGAGTTACAGGTCATTAAACCGATTTGGAATCGCAACAGTCAAAATATTTAATCTAGTTTAAGATCTTTTTGATCGCTCCGGTATGGGACGGTTTGTTGGGAAATGTGCCACTGGCTGATGAGTCGGTAAGGTCTTAACAAAGGATGAGCTAGTTAACACAGTCTCCGCCGACACCACAGGGCCACATTGCTGCCGCACACAGGCACAGGTTCCCCGTCCGACCCGGACACGGCCCAGATCCAGCCAATCACGTTAATTGGTAAACCTCAGGATTAGCAGAGAGACAAAAAAAAATTAGCGTAGACGCCATTCTACTTCTGACGTACCGAGTACATCTGGTGTTATAGGAAGTGTTCCCGGTTCCGGCTGACCTGATCTATGCAGCCTAACAATCCTTTAACCAATATGAAGACAAAAGTTTATAGTGCGTCATGTGTATGCCAGGTTAAATAGATGCGTTTTTAATCTAGATTTAAACTGACAGAGTGTGTCTGCTTCCCGAACAATGCTAGGAAGATTGTTCCAGAGTTTAGGTGCCAAATAGGAAAAGGATCTACCGCCTGCGGTTGATTTTGATATTCTAGGTATTAACAACTGGCCAGAATTCTGAGATCGTAATAGACGCGAAGGACTATAATGCATTAAGAGCTCACTCAGGTACTGGGGAGCTAAGCCATTTAGTGCTTTGTAAGTAATTAGCAAGATTTTAAAATCTATACGATGTTTAATAGGGAGCCAGTGCAGTTTTGACAGAACCGGGCTAATATGTTCATATTTCCTGGTTCTAGTAAGGACTCTAGCTGCTGCGTTTTGGACCAGCTGTAATTTGTTTATCACGCGAGCAGGGCAGCCACCCAATAGAGCGTTACAGTAATCTAGTCTCGAGGTCATAAACGCATGAACTAGCTGTTCCGCATTTGTCATTGAGAGCATATGTCGCAATTTAGATATATTTTTAAGATGGAAGAATGCGGTTTTACATATGCTAGAAATGTGGCTTTCAAATGAAAGATTGGTATCAAAGAGCACAGCCAGGTTCCTAACTGACGAAGACGACTTAACAGAGCAGCCATCAAGTGTTAGACAGTATTCTAGGTTTTTATGTGCTGAAGTTTTTGGTCCAATAATTAGAATCTCTGTTTTTTCTGAATTTAGTAGTAGGAAATTACTAGTCATCCAATTTTTTATATCAGCTACGCATTCTGTTAATTTTGAGAATTGGTAGGTTTCGTCAGGGCGCGAAGAAATATAGAGCTGAGTATCATCAGCGTAACAGTGAAAGCTAATGCCATGCTTCCTAATGACATCTCCCAAGGGTAGCATGTACAGAGTGAAAAGCAACGGTCCGAGAACTGAGCCTTGTGGTACTCCATATTTAACTTGTGATCGAAATGACATCTCTTCGTTTACTACTACAAACCGATAACAGTCAGATAAGTATGATTTGAACCATGCCAATGCAATTCCACTAATTCCAGCATCATTTTCTAGTCTATTCAAAAGAATATTGTGGTCGATTGTGTCAAAAGCAGCACTGAGGTCTAGTAACACTAATAGAGAGATACAACCATGATCTAATGATAAGAGCAAATCATTTGTACCTCTAATGAGAGCAGTCTCAGTTCTATGGTACGGTCTAAAGCCTGACTGGAAATCCTCACAAATACCATTTCTTTCCAAGTAGGAACTAAGCTGAGATGATACTGCCTTTTCTAGTATTTTTGACAGAAAAGGTAGATTGGAAATCGGTCTGTAATTGACTAATTCACCAGGATCAAGTTGTGGTTTTTTAATAAGAGGTTTGATAATAGCCTGCTTAAAATTTTTTGGTACTTAACCTAGTGATAAAGATGAATTAATGATCTTAAGAAGAGGATCTATGACCTCTGGAAGCATCTCTTTCAATAGCTTAGTCGGTATAGGGTCTAACATACATGTTGTAGATTTTGATGATTTAACAATTTTAGACAATTCTTCCTTTCCTATAGCAGCGAATGAATGGAATTTTTCCTCAGGGATACAACAACCCACTGTCTGATGTGATACTGTAGTAGACAGTTGCATGGCTATAATTTTCTCTCTAATGTTGTCAATCTTGCAGGTAAAGAAGTTCATAAAGTCATTACTGCTGTGCTGTTTGGAAACATCAGAAGTTGAGGCTGTATTTCTTGATAATTTAGCCACTGTATTAAATAAATACTTAGGGTTGTGTTTATTTTCTTCTAAAAGATTTGAAAAATAAGCAGATCTAGCGGTTTTTACAGCCTTTCTGTACTCCATCATTTTCTCTCTCCATGAAATCCGAAAAACTTCTGGTTTTGAATTCTTCCAGCTGCTCTCTTAAGGGCCTGAGTGTGCTCGTTATACCATGGCGTTGGACTAATATCCTTAATCTTTTTTAAGCGCAGAGGAGCGACTGAGTGTTCTAGAGTGTTCGAAAAGAGAGCGTCAATAGTTTCTGTTGCAACATCGAGTTCTTCTAAGCTGTCTGGTTTGCTAAGTTGATGAAACTGATCAGGAAGATTATTTATAAAGCAATTTTTAGTGTTAGAAGTGATGGTTCTAACATATTTATGGCAGACAGGTGGTTTTCCAGCCTTGGATAAATGTAGCACGCATGAGACTAGATAATGATCTGAGACGTCATCGCTCTGCTGCAGAATTTCAACGGCATCAATATTGATTCCATGTGACAATATTAGATCTAGAGTATGATTACAACAATGAGTTGGTCCTGACACGTGTTGTCTAACTCCAATAGAGCTTAGAATATCTGTTAATGCCAATCCCAAAGCGTCTTTTTCATTATCTACATGTATATTAAAATCACCAACAATAAGGACTTTATCCACAGCCAGTACTAACTCCGATAGAAAATCAGCAAATTCTTTGATAAAATCTGTATGGTGCCCTGGTGGCCTGTATACAGTAGCCAACACAAATTTCAAATGAGAGTTGTCACTAACATTATATAAACTTACATAGAGCACCATCACTTCAAAAGAGATATATTTGAAAGACTTTTGAGTAATACTGAAGATATTACTATAGATTACAGCAACACCTCCCCCTTTACCTTTCTGACGAGGTTCGTGTCGATAATAGTAACCTTGAGGGCTAGACTCATTTAAAGTAATGTAATCGTCTGGTTTTAGCCAGGTTTCTGTCAAACACAGCACATCTAGGTTATTTTCTGTGATAATATCATTTACAATAAGTGCTTTTGAAGAAAGGGATCGAATATTCAGCAACCCAAGCTTTATCATTTTGTTATCTTTATAATCTCTGTTTACTACTTGTTGAACATCAATTAAATTATCACCCGTAAATGGGTTTGGAAGTTTTCTGTATTTATTAGTTCGGGGTACAGACACAGTCTCTATCTGATGATATCTAGGTGAAAGAGTCTCTATGTGTTGGGATTTATCTGAATTCTGTGACGTGAGACAGCTAGCAGACGGTCGGTTTAGCCAGTCTGCCTGCTTCCTGACCTGGGCCCATCAGTAACATCAGTAAGAAGGTGTCAAACAAGAAACTCTGTGAAGCGTCTCACATTACTTCTAGTCAGAAGTTTTCTTGGGCTTCCAGTTCTTTTCCATTTAAGTTTAAGAAAGCCAGTTTCCAGTGTAGAAGAGGTCACACTAAATTCTTGCCACATAAGGTCATTATAACATTGTTATATAATTGCTACAACATCAAATGGTGACTTTTGCACAATACTATGTTTATAAAACAAACAATTTCTAGGCATTCACAGTATATACAGACTTGGAGATATTTAGTTATAACCTTGAGATAGTGATAACATCGATAAATTTAAATATTTATGAAGTGATGAATGTTTTGTGAATATGGTGTAATGTCCAAAACACTTCCAAACAATAGTTTTAGCACAATGTCATGCACAGAGATTTGGGGATATCGAAGGCCTGTGACACCACCCTGTAGCATGCTGCATGGGCCAGCTAGTAGAGGAACACAAGCACCTCGATGTCCCTCTCCCATCCATGGTCAGATTCCCGTCTGAGTGCACCAATGACGGACATGATGGATGGCAAAGACAGGCGAAGGTGTGAACGGTGGTCAGCTGCTTGATCCAAAAAAAGCTGTAGAATTGGCACAGCTCTGTTGAGATGGCAGTAGGATGTGGGGTTGACTACCTGTAAATATATTATAGCTTGTTAGAATGAGAAATTTTAATAAAGATTTGTTTCATGTGTTGTTGACTTGTATTTATTTGTGATGTTTTATTAATTTGCTTATTCCTATTGTCACTTCAATGTAATTATTTGATTCATTCATGCATGAATTCATTTCTTTGTAGAAAAATGCAGCCAATGTGAATACATGCATTTTCAGTTATTCATGCATAAAATGTCATGACAATACAATTAAACTACATTTGGTTATTTTACTCATGTATCATTTTCAGTAAAACAAAATTGTAATATAATTACGTATTGGTCAGCATTTATCAATATTATAGTGCAGTCATTCTGGGCTAATGTTATTTTTTTAAGAATTCGTACACTTACACTTTTAGAGTATAAAATAAGTCTTCTCCAAAGGCAAGATCTTCAAGCGGCTGCCCGAAGTCTCATTGGTGCAGATTGTTCAGAAATTGCCAACATTTTTGCTGATGATGCAGAAACCTGGGTATGGCTGACGAGCTACTGATGAAATGTTCTCCTGTCTGCCTCGCTGCTGAATTGTTTGAGTCTGTTGCTCCATATAGCTTTGTTTTGAATCTATTTATTGTCATTGTTTGCTGTCTACTTTATCTTCACTATATATCTGATATTGTCTTATATTGCCTATCACATTAATCTGACATCGTAGTTTTTAATATTTTAATCTAAATCACCATCACAACGCGCTAGCATTACACTAGTTTGTGTTATCCGTGCCCACCGTCATTTCTGTCGCGCTCTCCTTTTTCTACAAGCTCATCAAACAACTGGTAAGTCGGGTTGGTCTACGAACACGGTGAGCTATGTCATCTTCTCCTTTCATTGTTACTTGCACTGCCTGTCACATGCATAGTATAGCTTCCTCTGTCAGCGATGAGGGATTCACATGTCATAAATGTAGGGAAATAGTCAGGCTGACAGAGAAAATCTTAGAATTAGAGACACGCATCCAAACTTTAATTAAGGATAGTAAGAATGCAAGGGCTTCAGATACTGTTTTGGATGCAACTAGCTTAGTGAACTCCTTACATTGTTCAGTTCCGGCTGTAGAGCCCGTGCAGCAGGGCAACTTTGTGACCGTGAGGCGGCCTAGTCATGGGAAAAAACACCACTCTTCCGTTCCAATTAGAACATCAAACAGGTTCTCCCCACTCAGTGACGCACCCACTGAGAATCCTGTTGAAAGTACCCTAGTTATTGGTGATTCTATTACAAGGAACGTGAAAATAGAGACACCAGCCACCATAGTCACATGTTTGCCGGGAGCTAGAGTGCCTGACATCAAAGCAAATTTAAAAGTGCTGGCTAATGCTAATCGTAAATACTCTAAGATTGTTATTCATGTCGGCGCTAATGATGTTCGACTTCGCCAGTCGAAGATCACCAAAATTAACATTAAAGAGGTGTGTGAACTCGCACGTATGATGTCAAACACTGTAATTTTTTCTGGACCCCTTCCTGCTCGTAGGAGTGATGAGATAATTAGCAGACTATCATCACTCAATGGCTGGCTGTCTAAGTGGTGTCCACAGAATAATATAGATTTCATAGACAATTGGAAAAGTTTTTGGGGCAGACCTGACCTTTTGAAAAGAGATGGTATTCATCCCTCCTGGGGTGGTGCTGCTCTTCTCTCTAGTAATATGGCACACAGTCTTAGAGCTCAACCTTGACTAACTGGGGCCCAGGTCAGGAAGCAGAAGCTGGCTAAACCGACCGTCTGCTAGCTGTCTCACGTCACAGAATTCAGATAAATCCCAACACATAGAGACTTTTTTTCATCATAGAGACTGTGTCTGTACCCTGAACTAATAAATACAGAAAACTTCCAAATCCATTTACGGGTTTACATAATTTAATAGATGTTCAACAAGTAGTAAACAGAGATTATAAAGATAAACAAATGATAAAGCTTGGGTTGCTGAATATTCGATCCCTTTCTTCAAAAGCACTTATTGAAAATGATATTATCACAGAAAATAATCTCCTGTGTTTGACAGAAACCTGGCTAAAACCAGACGATTACATTACTTTAAATGAGTCTAGCCCTCAAGGTTACTTATATCGACACGAACCTCGTCAGAAAGGTAAAGGGGGAGGTGTTGCTGTAATCTATAGTAATATCTTCAGTATTACTCAAAAGTCTTTCAAATATATCTCTTTTGAAGTGATGGTACTCTATGTAACATTATATAATGTAAGTGACAAATCTCATTTGAAATTTGTGTTGGCTACTGTATACAGGCCACCAGGGCACCATACAGATTTTATCAAAGAATTTGCTGATTTTCTATCGGAGTTAGTACTGGCTGTGGATAAAGTCCTTATTGTTGGTGATTTTAATATACATGTAGATAATGAAAAAGAAGCTTTGGGATTGGCATTAACAGATATTCTAAGTTCTATTGGAGTTAGACAACACATGTCAGGACCAACTCATTGACGTAACCATACTCTAGATCGGTCATTTCCAAACTGTGGTCCGCGGACCACTAGTGGTCCGTGAGGGTACTGCAGGTGGTCCGTGGAAAGGCAAAATAAAATAATATTTTACCTTCATTTTACCAGGAAATTCCCATAAAAAAAAAAAAAATTAAAAGAATATGTAGGCCTATATAAGGTTTTGAAATGTTTACTATCCAAGTCTTCTTTTCCATTGCTATGGAAATAAGCCTGTTGTTCAAATTAACCTGATTAGGCCCTCGGTCACATGAGTAAATAAATAAATTAAATATGTGGCAGCCATTGTGTGCAGTAAACTTTCTTTTCACAAGCCTGTTGCACACTGATGTGATGACTATAGTAGTGCTTGTAAGCCTATTTAGAGGTGCGGATTAATTCAGGTAAGTCTGTGTGTAGACATTTTATTATGTGTGTTATGAAGTGGTCCACAAAATGTTTTGATTATAAATAGTGGTCCACACACACAAAAAATTTGAAAAACCTTGTTCTAGATCATGGGTCTTCAACCGGGGGTCCGTGGTGGTATTGCAGGGGGTCCGTCAATTAATGTTTGATCACAAATAATTAAAAAAAATAAAACGTGTAAAAACATCACAAAGTCAAATTTAAATAAAATATATTTGATTTTACAAATAGTATTACATTAACAGCTTTAATAAAACCCTTCCGTCCACGTGCAGTCACGTGATCTCATGATACTGTCAACACAGACTATAATTTGAAAATGCTACTGGCTAATAATTTATATACAATTTAGCTCGCCAGAATGGATCATTTGTAACACAGCTTAAAGTTCAGGTAAATGTATAATCGTTCACCTGATAGTAAAATTAAAATGTGAAGTTCTGTTTAAACACACCAACCCGACGTCCAAGAACTAGCGGCAACAGAAGCCGACGGTGTTGTCGCTCATGTCGGCGGAAAAATATGTGCTTGAACACCGAAAGAATTTAAGCCAACTGTCAACTAGCGCGCGCTCTGTGCCTGCATATAAATGAGATAACTGTCTATTGAAGCAGATATATTTGTCTATATTCGTCATTCAAAAAGGGAAAGTGAAACCAAGACTGCAAGTATACAAACCATAAACAAAGCAGCGCTTGTTTACCGTTTTGAATATCAGTCATGCTGATCACGTTCTTTATTCCACTCTGCTCATGTTATTATGAAAATATTCGTGAATTCGAGTGCTCGGGTAAGAGGACGTGAAATTAGAACAAGCTTCCGTCGGTGCCGTCATGACTTATTCGCTTGCTTTCATAACTTTTGCTTAATATTCTTGTGAACTGACTCGTTTGCTATACTGAACAGCCAATCAGAGTTCTCTCTCACTCACCGATGGCCCGAGGCCAATTCAACATGTCGAATCGGCCGAAAAATAGCCGATGAGGACCAGCCGACGGTGCGGAACACACTGAGAAAACTTAGTCGGCCGACAAACAAAAACTGCCTGACGGCCGACCATCAGCTCGGTGTGTTCCGGGCTTTAAGTTGAAGTTCAGAGAAATGTATAATTGTCCACTTGACCATAAAATTTAAATGTATGAAACTGCAAATCTATTAAAATCATTTGTGATTAAGACAACTGTGAATGTAACAAAGTTCGTAAATATGGGAAGAAGGAGGCGGGAACCGGCGAACATTTAACATATTTAATAATCAAATAAAACCAACAATAAAACGAAAGTATAAGGGTGGCAGTTCCTCACGGCGACTGCCGCCCACACAAACCAAATAAAACACAACATAAAATCCAGGCCTGGTCCTCTCTCGTCCTCCACTGTCGTCGCTCCTCCTTTATGCTTCCGGAGCTCCTCCTTGGGAGATACGAGACCGGTGCGCCGAGCACCTGAAGCTCGTTAACTCTCGCGTCACCGGCCTCGCGCCGTTCCCTCACGGCTCTCGCCCGCCGTGCTCGTCACAGTGAATTTAATAAATTGTGATTTTAATTGTTACATGTTTGTTATGATGCATAAATCTCTTCAGTGGCGGTTCTACACGGAGGCCTAGGGAGGCCCGTGCCTCTGTAGAAATTTCCATGGCCACCCCTGTGGCCGCCCCTGTGCTGACCAAAAAATAAAAATAAAAAATGAATTATGACTTTATTATGATTTTACACACGAGCGCCAAAAGCGGAACTAACGTGACGGAACGTTCTACACGGGTAAATTAGAGCGGCGCCGACCGCGTAAGTGACTCGTATCTCGTAAGTAACTGGTTGTTCCTGCACAATGTTGTGATGTTAACCACGTAACTTCATCTGTCTTGGCTGTTGCATTGCGATAACATACATTTGAGTAAAGTAATCAACAGGTTATTATTGCCCGTGTTAAGTGGGGAGGGATGGTTAGGCAACGAAATGTAATGCACGTTTTTTTTCTTCCGATAGTTATCTTGAAACGAGGAAAGGACATAGCGTCCTTTTTTGTTAACAAAATCAATATTGTCAATATGGATCTAATGTTTCTTTTTTTAAAGTAAATTCTAGGCCTACATTTTTGAAATACATGCAATACATGCAGATATGCTCTACCAATCAAAAGTTTGGAAACGGTACTATTTTGGTTGTTTTTGAAAGAAGTCACCAAGGCTGCATTTATGTTATTATAAATACAAAAAAGCTCTAAAATTGTGAGATATTATTAAAATGTAAAATAACTGTTTTTTATGTGAATATATAGTAAAGTGTAATTGTGATCAGAGCTGAATTTATCATCATTACTCCAGTCTTCAGTGTCACATCATCCTTCACAAATCCTTCACAAATCATTGATAATAATCATCAACATTAATAAACCTACCTTTTTTGCACCTGCACTCACTCTTGTACAAATGTTGTACAATGTTGTAATAAATGTTTATATGATTGTAAAGTAAAGAAGTTAATAATCTTTAAATATAATTTGTTACCATTTTTAATGTGCCCCTCTGGTTAAACACTGGCCCCCCCTTGGCCCCCCTAGTAAAAATTGTCTAGAACCGCCACTGAATCTCTTTAACAATGAAAATATAGCCTACAGACTATGTACAACAACATAGTTCTAATCTATATTGTCTCAACATAATATTACTATTGTAATATAATTGATTTCTATTAACATCAGAGGCTGTTTGACACATTTTGTGTGGGGGGTTCCTGTTCCGTGTCTCGCTCATCTCAGGGGTCCTTGCCCTGAAAAACGTTGAAGACCCCTGCTCTAGATCTAATATTGTCACATGGAATCGATATTGATGCCGTTGAAATTCTGCAGCAGAGCGATGACGTCTCAGATCATTATCTAGTCTCATGCGTGCTACATTTAACCAAGGCTGGAAAACCGCCTGTCTGCCACAAATATGTTAGAACCATCACTTCTACCACTAAAAATTGCTTTATAAATAATCTTCCTGATCAATTTCATCAACTTAGCAAACCAGACAGCTTAGAAGAACTCGATGTTGCAACAGAAACTATTAACGCTCTCTTTTCGAACACTCTAGACTCTGTCGCTCCTCTGCGCTTAAAAAAGATTAAGGATATTAGTCCAACGCCATGGTATAACGAGCACTCGGGCCCTTAAGAGAGCAGCCAGAAAAATGGAGCGCAGCTGGAAGAATTCAAAACCAGAAGTTTTTCGGATTTCATGGAGAGAGAAAATGATGGAGTACAGAAAGGCTGTAAAAACCGTAAGATCTGCTTATTTTTCAAATCTTTTAGAAGAAAATAAACAAAACCCTAGTATTACTAAGAACTAAGTATTTATTTAATACAGTGGCTAAATTAACGAGAAATACAGCCTCAACTTCTGACGTTTCCAAACAGCACAGCAAACTTTATGAACTTCTTTATTTGCAAGATTGACAACATTAGAGAGAAAATTAATGCCATGCAACTCTCTACTACAGTATCACATCAGACAGTGGATTGTAGTATCCCTGAGGAAAAATTCCATTCATTCGCTGCTATAGGAAACGAAGAATTGTCTAAAATTGTTAAATCATCAAAATCAACAACATGTATGTTAGACCCTATACCGACTAAGCTATTGAAAGAGATGCTTCCAGAGGTCATAGATCCTCTTCTTAAGATCATTAATTCATCTTTAGCACTAGGTTACGTACCGAAAAATTTTAAGCAGGCTATTATCAAACCTCTTATTAAAAAAACACGACTTGATCCGGGAGAATTAGTCAATTACAGACCGATTTCCAATCTACCTTTTCTGTCAAAAATACTAGAAAAGGCAGTATCATCTCAATTGTGTTCCTACTTGGAAAGAAATGGTATCTGTGAGGATTTCCAGTCAGGATTTAGACCGTACCATAGTACTGAGACTGCTCTCATTAGAGTTACAAATGATTTGCTCTTATCATCAGATCGTGGTTGTATCTCTCTATTAGTGTTACTAGACCTCAGTGCTGCTTTTGACATTATCGACCACAATATTCTTTTGAATAGAGTAGAAAATTATGCTGGAATTAGTGGAATTGCATTGGCATGGTTCAAATCATACTTATCTGACCGTTATCAGTTTGTAGTAGTAAACGAAGAGATGTCATTTTTAATTCAAGTTAAATATGGAGTACCACAAGGCTCAGTTCTAGGACCGTTGCTTTTCACTCTGTACATGCTACCCTTGGGAGATGTCATTAGGAAGCATGGCATTAGTTTTCACTGTTACGCTGATGATACTCAGCTCTATATTTCCTCGCGCCCTGACGAAATCAACCAATTCTCAAAATTTACAGAATGCGTAGCTGATATAAAGAATTGGATGACTAGTAATTTCCTACTACTAAATTCAGAAAAAACAGAGATTCTAATTATTGGACCAAAAACTTCAGCATATAATAACCTAGAATACTGTCTAAGCCTACTGGCTGCTCTGTTAAGTCGTCTTCGTCAGTTAGGAACCTGGGTGTGCTCTTTGATACAAATCTTTCATTTGAAAGCCACATTTCTAGCATATGTAAAACCGCATTCTTTCATCTTAAAAATATATCTAAATTGCGACATATGCTCTCAATGACAAATGCAGAACAGTTAGTTCATGCGTTTATGACCTCGAGACTAGATTACTGTAATGCTCTACTGGGTGGTTGCCCTGCTCGCGTGATAAACAAATTACAGCTGGTCCAAAACGCAGCTGCTAGAGTCCTTACTAGAACCAGGAAGTATGAACATATTAGCCCGGTTCTGTCAAAACTGCACTGGCTCCCTATTAAACATCATATAGATTTTAAAATCTTGCTAATTACTTACAAAGCACTAAATGGCTTAGCTCCCCAGTACCTGAGTGAGCTCTTAATGCATTATAGTCCTTCGCATCTATTACGATGTCAGAATTCTAGACAGTTGTTAATACCTAGAATATCAAAATCAACCGCAGACGGTAGATCCTTTTCCTATTTGGCACCTAAACTCTGGAACAATCTTCCTAGCATTGTTCGGGAAGCAGACACACTCTGTCAGTTTAAATCTAGACTAAAAACGCATCTATTTAACCTGGCATACACATGACGCACTATAAACTTTTGTCTTCATATCCGTTAAAGGATTGTTAGGCTGCATAGATCAGGTCAGCCGGAAACGGGAACACTTCCTATAATACCACATGTACTCATTACATCTGAAGAAGAATGGCGTCTACACTAATTTTTGTCTCTCTGCTTATCCCGAGGTTTACCAATTAACGTGATTGGCTGGATCCGGGCCGTGTCCGGGTCGGACAAGGAACCTGTGCCTGTGTGCGGCAGCAATGTGGCCCTGGGATGTCGGCGGAGACTGTGTTAACTAGCTCATCCTTTGTGAAGACCTTACCGACTCATCAGCCAGTGGCATATATCCCAACAAACCGTCCCATACCGGCGTGATCCAAAAGATCTTAAACTAGATGGAACTAGATTAAATATTTTGACTGTTGCGATTCCAAATCGGTTTAATGACCTGTAACTCTGCCTGAGTATCGGACAAGTGTTCACTGTTGGCCAGAGGAGAACTGGCCCCCCGACTAAGCCTGGTTTCTCCCAAGGTTTTTTTCTCCATTTGTTGGAGTTTTGGAACCTTGCCGCTGTTGCCTTTGGCTTGCTTAAGTTGGGGACACTTCCTTGATATTCAGCAGTGTTTTTGATATGCCTGCATTGGCGCCATTGTATGCTAACTGAGCTGAGCCGGACGATTAGTGCACCTGTCGGTCATATCTCGGGATAACGTTATAGGTCACATGATAACGTCAACATGGCGGATGATTTCCCGATCGCATTCATACTCAACGAGATTTCATTCATACTCTTTTAGCACTAATTAAGTACCTACTCATTGAAATTAAGTACCTACTCACCAGTTATAAATGCAGACACTAATGACAGGGACACAGGTGAAAGACATAACTAATAATGACAAACAGCTGAACGGAATTAACTAATCAAGACAGGGAAGGGAAACTGGGTCACAGGAGGAACACATGACAGGGCAAACAGACAGACAGGTAAACATGAAACAAAGAGATCTAACACAAAGCTTCTTAATAACAGTTGTGCGGCTTAATATTTTTGTGTAAAAACGTGATACGATAATGCGAAAAAACTTTTGGTGTAAATAATATGGTTGAAGGAGAAGAAAGAAGAAAGTAATACTTTTATTCATCAAGAACACATATATTGATTAAAAGTGACAGAAAAGGAATTTATAATGTTGCAAAAAAAAATTCACAAACATATTAAGCCAAAAAAACATTGTCAGCATTGATAAAAACCATTATTAATAACTGAGTAACAATAATAACCGATATTAAGCCCCAAATCAGCATATTAGAATGATTTCTGAAGGATCATGTGACACTAAAGACTAGAGTAATGGCTGCTGAAAATCACCTTTGTCATCATAGGAATAAATTACACTTCAAAATGTATTAAAATAGAAAACAGTTATTTTAAACTCTAGTAATATTTCAAAATATTGCTGTTTTTAATGTATTTTTAATCAAATAAATGCAGCCTGCCTTGTTGAGCAATATTTTTTTTTGACTAGTTTCAAAAAACATTACAAAATTGTAATTATTCCAAACTTTTCAACGGTAGTGTAAAACATTTAAAACCTTGAAACGTCAGCTGAGAACAGGAAACTGAGGCTACAATTCGCAAGGTCTCACCAAAATGGTCAATGGAAAATTGTTGCCCTGGTCTGATAAGTTCTGAGCAGTCAGATGTTAGGGTCAGAATTTGGTGAACAACATTTCATGAATTCATGAATCCATCCAGCAGGTGGTGTTATAATAGTGTGGGGGATATTTTCTTGACATTCTTTGGGACTCACTAGGGGACCATTTAACTGATTTTTGCTCATGAAAATGTTATTTAGTCACAGACAGCAGCTTGTAGGCTATTTTAGGCACATGCAATGACGCATAATACTAAACTATTTAAATTCACATATCCGAGACAAGACACAAGACATATCTGACTGTGTTTATGTAAATTCTCACTAAGACGGACATTTTGACAATTATACATGTATTTGACAGTTGGCCGTTCTTTGAAAAGGACGCTTCGGCTTGCGTTCCTCGCGGATCAGGTCCCACTGTTGTTGAGGCACAGCGGCGGCTTCATTCGTGGGGATCGCAAATGGATCTGTCAGAGGGGTTTGAGATGGGCCAAGCCCTTACTCTACCCTCACCTGGCAGAACCAGTGCTTCATCTCAGGGGCTGGAAGCACATGCTGCGGTTTCTTCCCCCCAGAGTGAGGCACCGGCACTGCGATTACCCAGCTCTGACGAGTTGGATATCGTTAGTGTCGATGCTGGAGATATTCACCATCCCATTCTCCAGCATATGAGGAGCTGTTAGAGGTTGTGACTCATGCAGTTGAAAAGCTGAATATTGAGTGGAACCCATCAGAGAAGAAGCCGGAGTTTCAGCAGAAAAGTAAGCTGGATGAGAGATTTCTCCCTTCTCAGTCATAACCTCTACGTCGGGGATTGATGTTCATGACTTCCACACCGAGGTGTCAAGGTCGTGGAAAAGACCAGTACAATGTCATGTTTTCAGCCCCCAAACATCAAACTTCTCTAATATTACGGGGCTGAAACAACAAGGCTATGGGGCGTTGCCCCATTCGGCTTCGTCCCTAAAATCCCCGTCATTAACCACCAAGCCACTAAGAATGACATCAGCGCTGGTGGGTAAAGTGTATTCGGCCACAGGTCAGACTGCTGCATGCCTACATACGATGTCTATACTTCAGGCATATTAGGCTGACCTGCTGGGGAGACTGACAATAGTGGGCAAGCAAGCTTTAATGTAATTCAAAAGCTTTGTAAGGCGGCATTTTTATCTCTCCGGGACACCAAGGAGACAGCAAAATCAATCAGCCAATCTATGGCAGCCCTGGTGGCCACGGAGAGGCACTTATGGTTGAATTTATCTGACATGAAGGCTAAAAAAAAGCAAAAGGCAGCGTTCCAGAGATTTCTTCCCCGCCGGGTTCATCCCCCAGAGACTGCTGGGCAGGAGCAGTTACGGCTGACTACCAGCTCCCCATACAGGGCACATCAGAAGCAGTGTGTTGCCACTCGCACCCCACCACAGAAAACCTGGGGGCAGGGGCGACACTCTCAGCCTTCGAGGGATAAGGCAGACCTGAGGGCTTCGAAGAAATCCTGATGCCATTCGCATCGGACTTCTGAGGGCAGCCCCCTACGGAGGGAAATGGGACACACCTCAGTCCGTTTATCTTTGGTTCCCTCAGGGGGCCATTCTGCCAACCTCGTTACCCCGAGGGGTTTGAGACACAGTGATTCTCAGCGATCCTTCTCAGGAGGGTCGCAGTGCGATCAATTCGGTTGCTCCCTGCCGGTTCACTGTCTCAGGGCGCCAAATTGGCGGCACGTTTTACACCAAAGGCCAATCTCGAGAGACTGGTTCCCGTAGTAGATTTTCTAACAGAATGGAAACTTCTTCAGTACATATCTCAATGGGTGCTGCACATAATAGAAAAGGGTTACAGAATTCAATTCAGATCTTGCCCGCCCGTTTCAATGGGGTCCTATCTACCGTAGTGCACCCTGAGCAGTCTCTGGTGTTGGAACAGGAGGTTCTGACTCTTTTGCGAAAAGGAGCTATAGAAAGGGTTTCTCCTCCCAGCAAGCTGTCAGGGTTTTACAGCCGTTACTTCATTGTTCCAAAAATGGATGGAAGAATGCGTCCTATTCCAGATCTGTGTTTGATAAATCGAACAGTTCAGAAATTAAAGTTCAAGAGGCTAACACTCAAACAGATTGTGTCACAGATCAAGTCCGAGGATTAGTTTGTGACAATAGACCTGAAGGACGCTTACTTTCATATATCCATTCATCCTCAACACAAGTTCCTAAGGTTTGCTTTCGGGGATGAAGCTTACCAATATCAGGTTCTTCCGTTCGGCCAAGCGTTGTCACCCCGCACTTTCACAAAATGTGTGGATGCAGCTCTGGCTCCGTTGCGACTCTAGGGCATCCGCATATTTAATTACATCAATGATTTGTTGGTTTCAGCTCAATCCGAGCTTATGGCGGGTCGGCATCGAGATGTCGTTCTCGCGCATATGAGGAAGATGGGGTTGAGGCTCAATGCCAAAAAGAGTGTGCTTCTTCCAGTTCTTTCCTAGGCGTGGTATGGGATTCAACTACGATGCGGGCACGTCTGTCTCCTGCTCGCATCGCATCAATTCACTCAGCTGTAAATATGATAAAGCTAGGCCCATCCATCACTGTAAAACAGTTCCAGAGGTTGTTAGGTTTGATGGCAGCTGCGTCCAACATAATTTCGTTTGGCCTGCTGTACATGAGACCCTTACAGTGGTGGCTCAGGACCAGAGGGTTTTCCCTGAGGGGAAATCCTTTTCGCATGATCAAGGTCACGCGGCGGTGCCTTTGTGCTTTGGCCATGTAAAAGAAACCCTGGTTCCTGGTTCAAGGACCTTTGTTAGGAGCTCCTTGTTGTCCCGTAACGCTAAATGGTGGGG
This sequence comes from Opsariichthys bidens, assembly GCA_037194245.1. NCBI lineage: Eukaryota > Metazoa > Chordata > Actinopteri > Cypriniformes > Xenocyprididae > Opsariichthys > Opsariichthys bidens. Next base: position 5,335,790 of record CM074287.1, on the reverse strand, counting down.
TGGGGTGGGGTGGGGGTGGGGGGGCGATCATGAGTGGTCGCTCAGCCCAGGGTCTGTGGCAGGAACATCTTCTTTCCTGGCACATAAATCGGCTGGAAATGATAGCAGATACCCAGACCTAAGAGGCCATCACGTGTTGGTTCATACAGACAACATGTTGGTGGTCTCTTACGTCAGCCATCAGGGGGGTCTGAGGTTTTGTCACCTAAACAAGCTGGCCCATAAGATCATTCTATGGGCTCAGGGAAAACTGCTCTCACTAAGGGCAGTCTACATCCATGGGTGTCAAAATCAGGGGGCAGACTTCCTGTCGAGACAGGGGCTGAGGCCCGGGGAATGGAGACTTCACCCCAAGGGGGTGGAGCTCCTGTGAGAAAACTTCGGTCGAGCAGAAGTAGACCTATTTGCATTCCTAGAGATATCTCATTGTCCTCTATGGTTTTCTCTGACTCATCCAGCTCCTCTGGGCTTGGAAGCTATGGTACAGATATGGCCAAGGCTGCGTCTGTTTGCATTTCCCCCGATCGCTCTGCTCCCAGGAGTTCTGGAGAGGGTCTGACAGAATGTGTTCATTTGTTGCTAGTGGCCCCCTTCTGGCCAACCAGAGTTTGGTTTTCCGACCTTGTGACTCTCCTTTGCTGATCCCCGATGGAGATTCCGATCAGGCAAGACCTTCTGTCTCAGCCAGGAGGCACAATGCTACACCCTCGGCCGGAGTTGTGGAAACTGTGGGCCTGGCCCCTGAGGGGGCTCAGTTAATAGATTTCGGTCTCTCAACCGAGGTGGTAGAGACTATACTCCTTCCCAGAGCTCCTTCCAATGAACTGCCCTATAAATTCAATGCTAGACTTTCAACAAGAACATTTCACTGCTGGGCTATCTCCCTCTACTTTAAAGGTCGATGTTGCGGCAATATCTGCTTACCACTCCCCCGTGGATGGTTTATCTCTGGGTAGAAGTCCTTTGGTCACAAGATTTCTTCATGGAACCCTGAGGCTAAGGCCTTTGCGGCGTAAAAGGGCTCCAGCATGGGATCTGGCAATTGTTTTAGAATGCCTGACTATGGCTTCCTTTGAACCATTAGAGGAGGTTTCAGAAAAATTCCTCACTCTGAAAACTATTTTTCTGCTTGAAATTTCATCTCTTAAAAGAATCGGAGATCTTCAGGCCCTGTCGGTTGGCCCTTCGTATCTTGAATTTGCACAAGGCATGGTGAAGGCATTCCTTCATCCCAGACTGGGCTATGTCCCTTAAGTCCCTACTCAAGTTACGGGTCCTATTATACTCCAGGCTTTTTGTCCTCCACCTTTTACATCACCAGATCAGGAGAAGCTAAATCTGCTTTGCCCTGTCCAAGCGTTAGATGCTTATGTCCACAGAGGTGCCCTGTGGTGCAAATCTGAACAGTTGTTTGTCTGTTTTGGTTCACCCAGAAAAGGGTGTACCGCATCTGAGCAGAGGATGAGCAAGTGGGTAGTTGGGGCTATCTCTCTTGCCTACAAGTCCTCCGGACACGAGTCACCATTGATAGTCTGGGCTCCCTCTACGGGGAGTATGGCTGCCTCCAAGGGCATTAATTTCGGGGGTTCCCCTTCAAGATATCTGTGATGCGGCAGGCTGGTCCTCACCGCATACTTTTATTAGGTTTTGTAACCTAGACCTAGGCTCCACTCCTGGGTCTGTGATATTGTCGTCCTAATTGGGGTTGGGACAGGCATTTGGTACTCTGGCGTGGGTATGAGGTTCCCACTGTGTCTCGACGCAGCTCGAGTTCCCATGAAAAGGAACATCTCGGGTTACGAATGTTACCATGGTTCCCTGAGTAGGGAACGAGACGCTGCGTCGCTTTGCCATACTCCCAGCATGCCTGTAAGGGCTCACTTTTTGCTCAGATTTTTCGAAGCTGCTGTTGTTTGTTTCTGGGTATGCTTTATACTTTCCTGGTCGGTGACGTCACCCACCAATGACATTCTGTCAAGATATTGGACCGATCTCACATGTGCTTCATGACGTAATCACGCAGAGGCGTTCCCACCATGTCTCGACGCAGTATCTCGTTCCCTACTCTGGGAACCAGGGTTACATACATAAGCCGAGATGTTCTTAATGCAAAGAGTGGCCTTTGGCAAATCAGTGAGATTAAACTGCATCAGTTCTTAAAATATAATGCATGATTATATTAGTGTATATAGAGCATAGTGTATATCATATGTATATATTATTATATGTCAATATACTATATATAATAATAATATAATATAATATGTATATCAATACATAGACAATATATATATTCAATAATATTATATTTTTATTATGTATAGTGTATCTTATTATTATGTCAATTGATTAAATAATAATAATTAATCCACTCATTTTTTCTGTAATTAATCCCATTTGATTGCACCTAACATTCAAGTTCTCTTCAAGTTAATATATTTTTACATTGTAATTTTTTACACATTTAATCTGCAAATTAATGTAGAAACATTAGACAATACATTTTAAATATTTGATCTAACAGGTAGGAAATATGCAAAATCAAACAGTTATCAAACACCACTGTCTTCACTGCAAAAATTAATTAATTTTCATTAAAGCTACAAAAGTTAATCAATTAAGAGCAGTGAGTGATTTTCTTTTCCTTTTGTTCTTTGATTAACATTAATGGCAGATGATATTTATTAGGCTGTGTAGCAACTCATTATGTAATAACTGCACTTAATGTATTACATTATTATTGTAATACAATGTTCATGTAATAATTTTAAGAAAACGTAATAAAATCTTGAACTCATAATGTAATAACAATTTTTACATTATGAGAAATTTATTACCTTATGAACTCATGTCATGTTTTCATAATTGTAATAGCTTTTAAAACATAAAACATTGATATTTTCCCCATACATTTTTAAAAATCTACATCCAGTCTTAAACTACCTGTGAAATTCAACATATATTCAAGAAATATCCGTGCAATTATTATTATTCTTCTCATATTTTATTAAACATTAATCACTCATATTCCTTTACACTAAATTTTGAAAATCTAAATCCATTCTTAACCTGACTAAAAAAACCACCAGATTACTGGTACTACTACTAATACTAACTAATACTAAACTAATGCTACTAATAACTAATAATAATTCTAGTAATATTATTATAACTTATACTTCTTGTATACGGTATACATACTGTTAAATGACAAACAGTGTTAAATACCAATATGGTGTAAAAATGTTTTAAGAAGCCCCACAGTGTCAATATAGCAATGTAAAAAAGTGTGTGTGTGTGTGTGTGTGTGTGTGTGTGTGTGTGTGTGTGTGTGTGTGTGTGTGTGTGTGTGTGTGTGTGTGTGTGTGTATAAGCAGGTAGTTTTAGACTGAATTTTGATTTTTTAAAATGTAAGGGAATACTAATGTTTTTATGTTTTAAAAGCTATTACAATTATGAAAATATGACATGTTTTGGTGAGTTTATAATGTAATAAATTTCTCATAATGTAAAAATTGGTATTACATTATGAGCTTAAGATTTTATTACGTTTTGAGAAAATTATTACATTTTGAACATTTTATTAATACTTATGTGCAGTTATTACATTATGAGCTGCTACAGGCTGCTTTCACTTTAATCCCCTACATGACGCGGATCTGCATCTCTATCTCACAACTCTTTATATTCATTTAAAGAGAAAATCTCATTAGCTCAGCTTAAAAACAAGTAAATGGGGGGAAAACATGCGTAGAATGTTATCTTGTCAGTGCAGAAACCACACATGCATCAATTCAGATTTATGTTTCTACACTGGTTGCATAACAATTGTGTGGGGAAAAAACAAAGACAGTTAAAGGTGTCACAAATATGACATATAACAATATAATTTCTTTTAAATAAACGCAAAATAATGAGAATTACACCGAAAATAAAGAAGAGACTGCCATCTGGTGGAAAAAAATCTCTGCTGGATGAAAAAAGTACTGAATGAAAAGGAGTAAATGTATACAGGAGTTTGATTTATATTATCAATTTTATTACTTTGACCCTGGATGCTATGCTAGAGTATAGCTATATAGGTCCAAAAGGTTCTGCCTTCTGAACCTCTGAGCCATTTCATCTGATTTTAGTAGGCCCACTAACAAAGAGGTATGCACAAGATTTGCTTTACGTCTGTCTTTTATATTCTTCTCCATAATTTTCTTTTTTTATATTCCACAGTGACTTTAAGTTCTTTGTATGCATAGGCACTAATTGCCTAGATTCTTGGTTTGGTGTGAAACAATGTGTTTTTTAAAACACTTTAAAAAACGCAAATATGTGACTCACCTGCTGCTCATTAAATACTCGCGCTGCAGCGCACAGCAGCTGTTGCAATTTATCATGCCAATATGCATTGTCTCGTTTTTCTTATACTTCTTTTCTCATACTTATTTTTTGGTCTCCCAAAGTGATCCCCAATTCATTGTTCAGTTTCCGACGTACGTCGAACGTGACCAACTGAAAGGGAGCTACAGCAATATCCGCAAAACGTAACTTGTCCTCTTCTCTGAAACCTGTGCTTTTCAAAGGTTTAGACACTTGTGATACTATGATTCAGTAGTTTTACTTTTTTATATAACCTCCATTGGGACTTTGATCAAAAACACTGATGTTGATGATGATGCCTCATGTCTTTTGACACCTGTAAATTAAGTTATGACTTTGTAAGTTATGCAATATAAAAAATAATACCACTTATGTAAAAAAATAATTATAATTAGTGTCTGCCAAATGCATAAATATAAAATATATGAATAGAAATTATTGTTAATTGTTATTTCATGTTAAATATTGTATTAAATAAGGATGGCTTAGATAATTTACACAATTCTTCCACAATATTAACAAAATAAAAAACAAATTAACACAGTGTCACCAGAAAGTAATATGGGTTTGAAACTAACAAGAGTGTTGATGTTAGAATTTTCATTGTTTGGTGAACATACTTTCAAGACAAATTAGGTAAAAGTAAAGCTTCAGCTGGTTGTTCAAGATTCTCAGTAAACACATCCCACCACTGTTCAACTGCTTTTTCTTCTTACTGTGGTACCATGAGAGGTGTGGGTTGCTTCACAAACATCCAACTGGTTTCTTTTTAATCAAAAACTCCAAACTCAAATTTCCAACAGAAAAGTTGGTGGAACACTAGAGACCTTAGTGTTCAAAAGATGTTGTTTGACATTCTTAAGCGGGGTTATGATTGCGGTCAGGTAACTAATGCATCATATGCGATCAGAGTAGTTACACTGAGGCGTCAACCTTTGCAGGGAGTGGCATTTTTGGTTAAATTTAAGTCAGATGTGTGGGGGACATCTACCACAATTTCACACCCCAGCCAATTCTTCCAATTGTTATGTCTCATAACACAGTTATATGATAGGGATTCAACTCATGTTTCTACAGCTAGACTCAGTCCACAGTTTTTTATAGCTTCCTCCAGGTTGGCACACTCAAATGCTCAGCATGTCTGTGTTCCACGGCTCTCTGCCCCTCCCTGTGTAACTCTCGTGTTCGAACAGCCCGCTCTAAGTGGGACTCGAACTACAGTCCGCCGGTATGGAAGACAGGCATTCTAACAAGGAGGCTAAAGACTGCAGTCTCTACCATCCATCACTTGAGTGCCACTTGTGATCAAGGGAGTGAGATTTTACCTGCACAGCTCTTACTAGCTGGCCTCCGCTACACTTGCTTCATGCCTCATATAATAGTTTGTGTCCTCCCTGCTATTTTAAATAGCTGCTGTGAGGTAGCCTTACCCCAGTATAAGATGAACAATATGCATATAATAATGCATATATATGCATATAAAACCTTGATACAGAAAACATAACATCCAATTAATCAGAGAAGGTGGGGGCAGCACAAGTGTCAGATAAAGATCAACAATCAATAATATGTGGTCTTTGACTGAATAAGTTTCCTCCAATGGGAAGAAGGAGATGATATACATTCAAGAAGAGGGTTGAGTACTTTGGGTTGAGGTTTGATATTGCAGCTGAATCCAAAGAGGCGGACTGGAGAACCTGGCAGAAGTAGGTTGTTACAGCCAGAGGCACTAAAAAATTATACAACGTACTGAGCAAAAAAAAAGTATTTAACGTAAAATATACTTGAGTTAAAGTCAAAAAGTACTTCTTTAAATGTGTAAATCTTAAGCCTTAAAAAAGTTACTTTGAAAAAATGAAAATGAGTGAGTTTGAGTTTCCTGTATAAGCATTTTGAATAGTTACATCTAGAGGATGAAATTAAATGTTAAATGTTTTGTCAGACAGTCACAGAAAGGTTTTGTTGAGTGGGGAAAAACAAAAAAGAAAAGCATAAAGGTCAAAATCATTTTTATAGAAAACAACAATTAAAAAGCAGCACAGTGGAAATATTGATATTATTAGATTAATGATCAAGTAATTTGTTTTATTAGAAATTAAATGATTGATATCGCTACTTATTGCTGCATATAATATTTACTTCAATATAATTCCACTCCCTGGGAAGAACACCAATAAACATTTACAAATAAAAAAGTAATAACAATTTATTATTTTAATTGTTTTCAAGGTTTATAACATTTAATAAAAACAATTAAATAGTGGTCATCGAAATATGATTTTTTTTTTATATCAACTTCCGTTGAAGAAAATTGATTTCATTTTCATTCACAATGTAGTGGACAGTTAGCACTTTCAATGTTATAAATGTTATACTATATTAAAAGTATAAGAATAGGTCATAAAATGTGTCTTGAAAGGTTTATACAATTTTTAAATGGATTTTCTTTTTAGATTTTTTCATTTGTTCTATTTCACAATTTTATTTTTATTGTTTTACTCTAAATGATTAGCTATATAACTTCAAATTCCTTTGGTTCACAAAAGAGATGCGTCTAGCCGTTTCTTCAAAATGCAAAAGCTTTGCTCGGGTGGAATTAGGCAGGTCACACCCCTTATTGTGGCTTTGTTGGAACATCTGCGGTTTCCTTACAGGAGAGATATGGGAATACAAGGAGCAAACAAGTGAAAGGCCTTAAATGAAAGACCTGCCAGAAGAGAAGCAGTTGCTGGGGGTGGCAGGGAGATGTCCCTTGCACTGCTCTGCCACCAGGAGAGAAGACCAGGGTTAAAGGAGCAAAATGTTGACCATAGCAGGTCAACACCTTCCTGTGTAATTAAAATTGAAGGTGAAACCATGGTCAAATTAGCTAAGGTAATTTATAAAAAAATTCAGATTCATTCAATTTATCTAGCAATTTTATGAGCATAGCATGTGCTCAGAAGTTCATGATACAAAAAAAAAAGCATGGAAAGAACTCTGGTGACTGGGCATTGTTTCTTTGTTCTTGTTTCATCTATGATGGCTGCTACATTTTGCAAATTTCCTCATCTCTAGAAGAAGTCTTATGAAAAAGACAAGGCTTGTAATGTAGAATAAATAGAAGCATCTGCTCAACTTTACTAACTACTCATTGACAGCTCTGGATAATTTACAACAACACTTAAGGGTACAGAGATAATGAATATGTTCACTCATGTGTTCACTAATTTAATACCCCAAAAAAGAATGAGATGAAAAACACAAAGATCAACAAAAGAAGTTGGAAAACACAGACATCAACCTATTACAATGAAAAATTAGCATTTGAAATAACAAGAGAAAACTGATGTCTACCTTAAAAAACAATGTTCGATAATGAAATAAGGAAAAGGAAAAAAAAACAACAACAATCATAATGATTATCCTAATTCAATTAACTATTCAATTAACTCAAACAGGATTTAAAACACAAACACAATATGAAAATAGTGTAAAAACTGCACATGCTTGTATGCAGCATATTAAGCTATGAGGTGAAATTACAACAAAACTGAATTCTGAATTGGTTGGTCAGAAGGATGGTTTTATCCAACACTACTCAGCATATATTTATATATTGTATGTATTATGTATAGTATACAAAGTAAACTAAAACAAACGTGAAAATATCAGTTTTAATTCATTATTCAGGTCAAGTCACCACATGAATCTCTGTGCAGCCGTACTGTCGGGCCACTGAAATGTTTTATAGATGAATATATAAACTGTAGCTGCATTAACTAGGGTATAGAAGCTAAACTCAAGCAGCAGACTGGGTAAAGATGGCAAAGGGACATGAATGCGATAAAACAGATAAGGGAGGATGAAATATCGAAACTCCAGGAGTTTCTGAGGAACGGTTGACACCACGAGACAAGTGGAGAACACCAGACACCAGAACAGCGGTTTGGACCTCAAAGTATCCAGAAAGTTCCATGCTGCAAACACATATCCAGGGACTAAAAGGAAACAGACAAGGTCATGTCTATGGAAAATCCTTTTCCATACATAGAACGTAAAATGTCGGTTGTCTGCGAGCAGGTATTTGTGAACATATGTAAATTTCCAGACTAAAAACAGGAAGGACATCGTCATAAAGGCATAAATCAAGGGTTGCTTTCGTAAAGACTGTAGAAACCTGACTACCCTTTGGTAACTCATTGAGGTAGGAAGAGAAAATATGAGTGTAAATGACAGGAAATAGAAAACCTGAGGGAAGTTCAGACATGCTTCATGACTACTACGATCTCCAACCACAATTCCCTGATTCAACACTATAAAAACCACAAAAATAACAGCTACGGCAATGTACGACCATGTCGACAAGAACACTGCTTTTATATTGTTGGGTGTTTTGAGAAATTCCAACAGGAAATGTATCACTCTCATCACGCCACTGATGGTTAAAGGGACCTGAGAGAGGGATTTTTCATCTCGCTTCTTCGACTGTTCAGTTCGCCAGGTCTCATCCATTTTTTGAGCCACCACAGTGCCAGCACAGAACGCCACCCAGATGATGTTGGTCTGGCGGAAGAGGACAGCGCAGACGCCGAGAAGCGCCGCCGCTTTGTGGCATCCATACAGCGTCATGAGGTACATGAAGAGGGTGAAGAATGTGGAGCCAGCGTCAGTGTAATACAGGAACGTGAAGAAGTACAACACAGGGAACGTGGACAGAACCAGGGCAGACAACATTCTACGAGAGGTAGAACGGGACTAGAAGGAGAGAATGAAATATGATAATATAGTATTACACATTCAATCTGGAGGCGTCATTCAACGTAGTTATAGCCAAAGCTGTAATGTTGCTCAGGTGGTTTGTGTGGTTGCTATCCTATAAAATACAAATTTTACTTTTCTAAGCAATCAGATTTACAATTTTCACCTGATGGACAATAAAAAAGCTAATAAAAAAAACTAAAAAAAACACACTGGAACCCAACAGACTGCTGACACCACACACCTTAGCAACACCCAACACAATTCAACTGTGAGGTTTCCATGTGCTAGTATCAGCAAGTATCAGCAAGTTTCTTTGGATAATGACAAAATCTAGTTACCCTGCATTTACCCTTAATGAAAATTATATTTATAGAGAATTCTGACTCAAATCAAAAATCAACAGAGTGATTTTAAAGAAAAAAATGACAAAAAAAATCATCGAGAGATAAATTTTCAAGAGTGTGGAAACATTAAATTTGTCAGTGTTACTTTATATTGTGCTTGCCTTCTAAGCATGGATCCCCCTGAATAATATATATTAAAAATTAAAAATTTTATAATAAATTATAAACTGTTTTAAAGTAAGGGAAATGTTCTTTTTTATTCAAATTTTTATAGAATCAGTTCAATTACATTTATGTGTAACTTGTTCATATTAACAAGTGTTAACAAATGGAACCTTATTCAATTAAAAATGAGTTGTGTATGAGTTGTGAATCACCATTAAAAAATGAAAAATTAGATAAAAACAGACACCTTATCTTTCATGTGCAGTCTGCAGATGATCAGATAGATGATGTACAGATTCCCACTATTAAAGAGCAGATTGATGAATCTCAGCATTGCAGTAGAGCAAACCACCCTTCCCTTCATATCCGACAGCCAAACCACCGGCCTGATCAAACCCACTGATGCTAGATACAACCCTGGAAGAGTGGTGATCATCGGATCCCACTGTAGGAAAGAACGCATGGGCATTAATGACCAAACACATTTTCAAACTGAGAGATTCAATCATCATTAACCCTCATTACCTCATTAAACTTCCCATCACAGTACTTCTGCGCTTGAGGCACATGGAAGATCTCATCCATGTACGGATCTCTCTGCTCCCGTGTGATTTTGGAGAACAGAAGGCAGGATATGAGAAAGTTAATGCTGCACAGAGCTGTGAAGATATAAACCTCAAATCTCTCCATCCTTTTTCAAAAAAAAAAAAACTCGATGTTTATGAAAATGAGTGTGATATGAGAATGATTAAGATTGTATGCGATGCATTTATTCCTTGAAATCGATCTTCCTCCAGAGATTCAAAAATGTGCAAATATACGAAAAAATCGCATTTTTAAGTTTTGGTTTTTGACAGCTTACTAGTACGTCACATACTAGTGTCCGTGTGGAAACCGGAAATAGGAATAATTAGTTTCCAACCCAGATGTTGTCATAGTTTATTAAAATAATAATAAATGTTGTCTGTAATGATATCGGTATGTTTATAATGTAAAATGTAAATCACCTATATACTATGATATTGTGTATTATTACTCATTATCTTTTTATTTCTTGTAATAAAAACTTGTTCTCTGGTGAGTGTAACTGTTATGTAATATATTATATAATATATTATTTGTAAAGATTTGTGCTTGGCACACAAATTCGCCTTTGTAATCTCAAAGGAATGTTTCAACCTAACCGTAGAGTATTTTTAAAATGTATGAAATATCGCCTGCGCAATGATATTGATCTGAAATTTGTCAAATCTGAACATTTCCAGCAGCAAATCTAAGAATCCACAGAATGGTCAGGTGGGGGTGGCTATGGCAAGCCGTTTTGACTTTTATTCATTCTCAGGATATGAACTTTCACTAGTTAAAATGTTCATTCTTGATATCAGGAATTAATTTCCACTAGTAACAATGGCAATTTTTGATATCAAGAATTAGATTTCCACTAGTAATAAAGTTCATTTTTGATATCAACAATGACATCATCACTCGCAGAAATCAAATTGTTGATATCAAGAATTAAATTTCAACTAGTAAAAAATATTCTTCTTGATATCAACAATTTATATCCTCGGAAAGGCAATAGGCATATGGCAAGCCGTTTTGACTTTTATTCATTCTCAGGATATGAACTTGTGATATCAACAATTACATTTTCACTAGTTAAAATGTTAATTCTTGATATCAGGAATTCGATTTCCACTAGTAACAATGTCAATTTCTGATCTCAAGAATTACATTTCCACTAGTAACAATGTTAATTCTTGATATCAGGAATTAGATTTCCACTAGTAACAACGTTCATTCTTGATATCAACAATTGAATTTCTACTAGTAAAAACTATCATTCTTGACATCAACAATTGTATTTTTACTAGTGAAATCTCGCCATAGACTGCCATTCAAATTCAATTGTTGATATCAAGAATTCATTTCTTACTAGTTGAAATTCCAGTTTCTCATATCAGGAATACAATTCTTACTAGTAACAATGCACATTTCTGATATCAACAATTACATTGTTACTATAGTAAAAATGTCTGTTCTTGATATCAACAATTGAATTGCTACTAGTAAAAATGTTCATTTTTGATATCAATAATTCGATTGTTACTAGTGACAATGTTAATTTCTGATATCATGAATGTGATTGTTACTAGTAAGAAAGCTGTTTTAGATATCAGAAATTATATTGATATCAAGAACACATTTTAGATATCAGAAATAACAATTGTAACATGTTGAAATACATTTACAGATCTCAAGAATTAACATTTCAACTAGTGACAACTGAATTCTTGAGATCAAAAATGTGCATTTTTACTAGTAACAATGTAATTATTGATATCAACAAAAGGCTGTTCATATCAGAAATTGCCCTTGCAACTAGTGGGAATAGAATTAGTGATATCTTAAATAACATTTTGACTAGTAAAAATACTATTACAGATATCTAGAAATGCTATTTTTACGTGTAAGAATAGCTATGGTAATGAGTTCATGAATATTAATGAGATCTGGTTTTCCCATGATCCTCTTTAGGCCAAAGATGGAGGAAGAACATCCACGCAGAGAAACGGCTCCTTATTTATTTATTTGCGTAGTTAGTGAAACATAAAAAAGACATTATTATTATTATTATTATTATTATTATTAAGACACTGTTGCCTTTGGTTTGCTTAAGTTGGGGACACTTGCTTGATATTCAGCAGTGTTTTTGATATGCCTGTATTGGCTCCGTTGTATGTGAACTGAGCTGAGCCGGACAATTACGTCACTGTTTCCTGCAGTGCTGCTATACCTAAATTAACTAGACTAATAACTACTGATATTTGCAATGGGATGAATCAATAATATATGGACAATGACACCATTTTCTTTGGGAGCTGCTGTGCAGCCAAAATTATTTGCCAATTATTAATGTAAAACTGCTTTGACACAATTTGCAATGTAAAAAGAGCTATATAAATATAACATTATGACTCGATTTTTCCTTTTCATTTATCATTTATTTTACCTTTGTCCTGTACATATCCTCATGTATTTTTTGCATATATTTTTTTTGTTTTCATTACACTTTTTAATGCATTAAATAAAAATATAACCAAAACTTTTTGTAAATAGTTACTAATAGATTAGGTAAAGACAGATAATGTGTAATGAGTCAAACAAATTTTGAATGTTTGCTGGACAATTTTTATATTGTTCCATGACATTTACATATAGATATAATAAAGAATGAGCTGTCATATTGCGTGCCCAAACTCTAATGGTGCGAGTGCGATAGAACACAGTGTAATGCAATGTTATTGGCTGCTGAAGGACACTTTCTCTTATGGGATAGCCCAATAATGAACCAACCTATTTACACTCTCTAGCCAGTTCGGCTCTGATTTTCTTTACCATTGGGCCCAAGTGGGTGCGTAAAATATGACATGACACACACTTTAAAATAGGATTGTGATTTTTAATGGTAAAAGACTGTAAAAAATGCTGCAGTGAAAAACAGTTCATTAGTTTCCACACTGTATATAAGTGAATAACTGCAATAGATCTAATCGTAAATTTACAGTAAAATACCATTTTTATGTTTTTTGGAAGTGAAAAAGAACAAGTTATTGTATAATTTACAGTAAAAAAAAAAAAAAAACAATTACGTAAACTGACATTCCCAGAATTCCCTGTGTGACATTTGAGGTATTTTTATTAACAAAATGGTTATTTCTTAGTTTTCTTATAATCAGTTATGTACATTAGGGTTTTTATGCTGCATCTAGTGTTGTTAAATTAATGTATATTGCATTTTTAAAATTTAATGTGTGTTATCATGATGGTGTATAGTATTTCTGTGAATGACCCTTCTATATATTAGTGTTAACCTTCTTGGCTTGTGGAAAAGCTGCTTTTTGATGAGCTTTGATTCATCATGTGGCATCATGTCTCATCACTGCTGTGTTTGGTCGTTGTAAGTTAATTACAAAGGAACAAAACATATATTACAACTTCAATAGGCTGGTAAATTAACATTATATCAGTTAATGAAATAAGGTTCTTTATTGTAAATTTAACTGAAATCTGGTAAACCTAAAATGTTGCTACCATATTTTTTAAGGTAAATTTCTGGTAAATTTAACAGAATTCATTTTACCATGCATTCTATCTAATTTGATAATAACTTGCATTAGAATATTATGATATAACATGTCCAGTTCTTGAAGTATAGGCCTACATTGGACAAGATGAATGATAGCCGCTTCCATGTTACGGAAACTGGATCTGGTACACTAACTCATCTTACAGTTGCTTAAGACATAAGCCTATAGCTTATTTGAAAAAATTGCAACAGAAACATCTCTATTAACTGTAGTGGGTTTGGAGTGGAATAGACAACGATTTAATGAGAATTTTGCCATCAGGTTCATTGTTTATTATCATTATTATTATTGTTATGGTGACAATCAACAAACAAAATAAAAGATCAACTGTGAACATTATAAAACACATTACTAAAAATCAGCACAAAAGCAACAGCAAAATAAACAGACAATTCAGCAACATAATTTATTATGTTTTGTTTTGTACCCAGCATGCATTACAGCAAGAAGCTTTTGATTGTCACCATTGTTGAGATTCATATCCCAATTGTTGATGTCTGTGTGACTCTGGGTCAAACAGTAGTTCATAATGTTACCCACACAAGCTGTTAACAAATACTTCATATTATTTGTCTTTCATATTTAAGATAAATTCCGTGATCATGATACTACAATTAAAAGTATAAAATAATCTAGACTCTGATGATATTAACAAATTTGGCCGAGAGATGGTAATTTTGACTATTAATAAATAGCTGATCTCATTTGATCACAACTCCACCTGGTTTCTCAACCACGACGAATGTGTTTTAATAGCACTGTTACAGCAAAGTGAACTTAACATTTACAAATCAAAGATCAAGATTCCAACTAAACCAACACTGATCTTTATCATGGTAACGTGAAACGACAATAAAACAACATTTGAACCTCTGTTAGCTCTCAATGTGAACTTCCGCACACATGACAGAAAAAAGTCAGTCTGTTTAGTAATAAGTGAATCAGGTAATGCTGTTTGTGGAGTTGATTAATCAGATCTTGAGTGATTTAATGGAGTTTATCTTCAGTTGATTTAATATTTTTTCTGTTCTTGTTTCTCTTTCCATCAGTGATTCTGCTTGTAAACAGCAGGTGTTCATCAGTGTCTGAATTCCCTCTTTTTTTCATTCACTCTGTCAAGTGGACTATATATTCTTGAGATTCATACACTGATTCTTGAATTCTCTGTTAAGCTCAGTAATGCCTCAGTTCACACATTTATCTGTAAATGAATCTTAAGAAACTGAACTGCATGATTTTAAGTGGAGGCAACAAAAATGGATTTAATTTAAAAGAAACTCAACACACATTTATGATAATGGAATGATGCTGGACTATCTCAATAATCGAAGAGTAATAATTGTGTCTGGAATGCACACAGTTACAACATGCAAAGAAACTCTCTTATAAGATGACATATTTAATTTTATTTCATGTTTTGCGGGCAAAAGTAAAGAGTAAAATACAATAACCAAAACAACACATAATGTCAAACATTTCCAAAACAGAAAAAGATAACAAACAAAGCATTCATTAATTATTTTTGTTTTATTACAACTATTGTTAGGTCTTACGGAAACATATTTATAGTTATAACAAAACATCAACAACAACAACAACAACAACAACAATAATGATAATAAACAATGAACCTGATGGCAATATTCTCATTAAATCGTTGTCTATTCCACTCCAAACCCACTACAGTTAATAGAGATGTTTCTGTTGCAATTTTTTCAAATAAGCTATAGGCTTATGTCTTAAGCAACTGTAAGATGAGTTAGTGTACCAGATCCAGTTTCCGTAACATGGAAGTGGCTATCATTCATCTTGTCCAATGTAGGCCTATACTTCAAGAACTGGACATGTTATATCATAATATTCTAATGCAAGTTATTATCAAATTAGATAGAATGCATGGTAAAATGAATTCTGTTAAATTTACCAGAAATTTACCTTAAAAAATATGGTAGCAACATTTTAGGTTTTACAGATTTCAGTTAAATTTACAATAAAGAACCTTATTTCATTAACTGATATAATGTTAATTTACCAGCCTATTGAAGTTGTAATATATGTTTTGTTCCTTTGTAATTAACTTATGTAGCAACTTGCTCAAATGGATGAAATATATTCACAACCGAATCATAACACGTTATGACTAATCGTGAATATGAATCAACCACGAAGGGAATTAGGTATATATCGATAATCAATTACAATGAATTATAATTAATCATGAACATATATGATCTAAAATTATTTCTAAGTTTAGAATTAATTTAGAAAGACTGGTTTGTTTTGTCCAGCAAAACTATCAGTCCGATTTTCTTATCAATTCTAGAAAGGAAGTTTTCTTCTCTGGCCACGAAAAGGAAACTTATTCTAGTATTAAAAAAACATAAAGCTAGCGAAATCAAACGTTAAAGTGACTTGGTTCATGTATGAGTTACCCAGAGACAACGAATTGTGTGAATACAAGGTGTTTAATATATGATATATATACACAAATACATACAACTAAATCTAAGCAGAGCATACAATAAAATAACGAAAGGAAAGAAAGAAAGAGTTGATCAAAGAAGGCAAGATTACAAACAGTTCAACCTTTTGAGAGCCAGCAACGAAATCACTTCAGACAATAAAGTTAAAGCGCATCGAAATTAATTCAGATACTTGCATTTGTACTTTGTGCTGTGGTGAATGCCGTTCAAACTTCCGTGCGGAGCTGGAGTATCTATTGGTCTCTTCCTGAGGTGATTCTTCGGCGGGAATTTCAAAACGGAATTAACTGTTTGTAAAATGCCGGAAAATAAAAGAAAGAAGTGTGTCTCGTCTAAGATGAAAACGACTGAGCGTGGATCCGCTTGTGTTTAGGTGTTATAAAGGTAACTCCAGTCACACCCATTCTGGGCCGTACGGACCAATAGGGAACATGGACTTTTAGCGGGAAAACGTTCCTTTGTCTGTTTTTATGGCCTAATTTGCATTATCTACAGAGGTGCTTAAGCTGGGTTCTTTTCCCTCCAAAGTACCTTAAAAGTAGAATAATGCATATTATCACAATAAGACACCAATATCTAGGTATGAAATTAACAGAGGAACGTTTTGAATCCAAGAAACGCATGTTTCTGACTCTCTTTTAGGAAGTAAATGTTCTTACATTGAAATATAAGCATTTTACAGTGAAACTAACACAACTAAAAGATGTAACTAAGTGGGAGTAATATAGACATGCATACAAAAGAAAAGCACAGGAAAAACACTTAGGGAATATTCATATTTTGATGAATGTCTCTATGTGTGTGCGTGGAATTCATTCCACTGGTCTTGTGAGGGACAAGGAATTTGGTGTGAGCTGATTAGTATCTCTTTGAAGATCCAAAGGGATTCTGCCTTGTCTCGCACCTCGACACTTAAAGTGTCACTTGTCCGTGGGGGGGACCAGGACATTCGGAGCCGACTAAGATTTACTTATGCGACTCAGAGAGTTAAAAGCTTTTCTTAAAACCTAAAATGAATTGGTCGTTCATGATCCGGTCCAGGCCAGGCACTACACTTACAACGACCAAACACAGCAGTGATGAGACATGATGCCACATGATGAATCAAAGCTCATCAAAAAGCAGCTTTTCCACAAGCCAAGAAGGTTAACACTAATATATAGAAGGGTCATTCACAGAAATACTATACACCATCATGATAACACACATTAAATTTAAAAATGCAATATACATTAATTTAACAACACTAGATGCAGCATAAAAACCCTAATGTACATAACTGATTATAAGAAAACTAAGAAATAACCATTTTGTTAATAAAAATACCTCAAATGTCACACAGGGAATTCTGGGAATGTCAGTTTACGTAATTGTTTTTTTTTTTACTGTAAATTATACAATAACTTGTTCTTTTTCACTTCCAAAAACCATAAAAATGGTATTTTACTGTAAATTTACGATTAGATCTATTGCAGTTATTCACTTATATATAGTGTGGAAACTAATTAACTGTTTTTCACTGCAGCATTTTTTACAGTCTTTTACCATTAAAAATCACAATCCTATTTTAAAGTGTGTGTCATGTCATATTTTATGCATACACTTGGGCCCAATGGTAAAGAAAATCAGAGCCGAATTGGCTAGAGAAAATAGGTTGGTTCATATATCCATATGTAAATGTCATGGAACAATATAAAAATTGTCCAGCAAACATTCAAAATTTGTTTGACTCATTACACATTATCTGTCTTTACCTAATCTATTAGTAACTATTTACAAAAAGTTTTGGTTATATTTTTATTTAATGCATTAGAAAGTGTAATGAAAACAAAAAAAATATATGCAAAAAATACATGAGGATATGTACAGGACAAAGGTAAAATAAATGATAAATGAAAAGGAAAAATCGAGTCATAATGTTATATTTATATAGCTCTTTTTACATTGCAAATTGTGTCAAAGCAGTTTTACATTAATAATTGGCAAATAATTTTGGCTGCACAGCAGCTCCCAAAGAAAATGGTGTCATAGTCCATATATTATTGATTCATCCCATTGCAAATATCAGTAGTTATTAGTCTAGTTAATTTAGGTATAGCAGCACTGCAGGAAACAGTGACGTAATTGTCCGGCTCAGCTCAGTTCACATACAACGGAGCCAATACAGGCATATCAAAAACACTGCTGAATATCAAGCAAGTGTCCCCAACTTAAGCAAACCAAAGGCAACAGTGTCTTAATAATAATAATAATAATAATAATAATGTCTTTTTTATGTTTCACTAACTACGCAAATAAATAAATAAGGAGCCGTTTCTCTGCGTGGATGTTCTTCCTCCATCTTTGGCCTAAAGAGGATCATGGGAAAACCAGATCTCATTAATATTCATGAACTCATTACCATAGCTATTCTTACACGTAAAAATAGCATTTCTAGATATCTGTAATAGTATTTTTACTAGTCAAAATGTTATTTAAGATATCACTAATTCTATTCCCACTAGTTGCAAGGGCAATTTCTGATATGAACAGCCTTTTGTTGATATCAATAATTACATTGTTACTAGTAAAAATGCACATTTTTGATCTCAAGAATTCAGTTGTCACTAGTTGAAATGTTAATTCTTGAGATCTGTAAATGTATTTCAACATGTTACAATTGTTATTTCTGATATCTAAAATGTGTTCTTGATATCAATATAATTTCTGATATCTAAAACAGCTTTCTTACTAGTAACAATCACATTCATGATATCAGAAATTAACATTGTCACTAGTAACAATCGAATTATTGATATCAAAAATGAACATTTTTACTAGTAGCAATTCAATTGTTGATATCAAGAACAGACATTTTTACTATAGT
Organism: Opsariichthys bidens; assembly: GCA_037194245.1. NCBI lineage: Eukaryota > Metazoa > Chordata > Actinopteri > Cypriniformes > Xenocyprididae > Opsariichthys > Opsariichthys bidens. Next base: position 5,316,667 of record CM074287.1, on the reverse strand, counting down.
AACAATGTAATTGTTGATATCAGAAATGTGCATTGTTACTAGTAAGAATTGTATTCCTGATATGAGAAACTGGAATTTCAACTAGTAAGAAATGAATTCTTGATATCAACAATTGAATTTGAATGGCAGTCTATGGCGAGATTTCACTAGTAAAAATACAATTGTTGATGTCAAGAATGATAGTTTTTACTAGTAGAAATTGAATTGTTGATATCAAGAATGAACGTTGTTACTAGTGGAAATCGAATTCCTGATATCAAGAATTAACATTTTAACTAGTGAAAATGTAATTGTTGATATCAAGAATTCATATCCTGAGAATGAATAAAAGTCAAAACGGCTTGCCTATTGCCTTTCCGAGGATATAAATTGTTGATATCAAGAAGAATATTTTTTACTAGTTGAAATTTAATTCTTGATATCAACAATTTGATTTCTGCGAGTGATGATGTCATTGTTGATATCAAAAATGAACTTTATTACTAGTGGAAATCTAATTCTTGATATCAAAAATTGCCATTGTTACTAGTGGAAATTAATTCCTGATATCAAGAATGAACATTTTAACTAGTGAAAGTTCATATCCTGAGAATGAATAAAAGTCAAAACAGCTTGCCATATACTAGGCAAGATATTGTTTTAGAGATCTTACAGTTGTTGTACATGATGAATCAAACAAATAATATGGTTCAGTTTGTGTGGGTTCTGGCACATACTGGAGTGTCAGGGAATGAAGCAGCTGACAAACTTGCCAAACTAGCTATAGCAAAGGAAAATATAGATATGCAAAGCAGAACTCAAATCAACAATAAAATGGGAGATAATTAAAAACTGGCAATCGCATTGGGATAATGAACAAAAGGGAAGACATCTACATTTAACACAACCATTAGTAGGACGAGGAAGAAATTCAAGTAGGAGAAGGAAAGAAGATTGTATTATTTCTAGACTAAGACTGGGACATACAGGACTTAATTCAACTATGCATATAATAGGAAAACATCCTACAGGACTGTGTGATTGGTGTGGAATCAGAGAAACAGTAGAACATGTACTTATTGAGTGTAATACATATTTCAGAGGAAAGAAGTAAATTAATTGAAGAATTTAAGAAGAAAGGGGAACAACAATTAACATTAAAGAAGTTATTAAACCCAGTATAAGGAGGAAGTCTATTAATACGTTTTTTAAAGAGAACTTATTTAATTAATAGAATATAGAAAGACAACAATAATTAATAATATAAGTGTCATTAGTTATACTCTTTGGACTGTGATGGACTTGGGCTGTAGATGGAGGAGCTGAACACGCAGCAACATTGAAAGCTCGAGTCTGGATTGGTCTGGGAGTGATAGTATAAGTTCTCTGATCCATTACCCAGTAGATGGCGGTAATGCTCTTTATTAGAATGCGAACCGCCAATAAACAAAGAAGAAGAAGAAGAAGAGGAGGAAGAAGAAGAAGAAGAAGAAGAAGCAGCAGCAGCAGCTGCAAACGTCGGTGTCTCATTATTATCATTCCGTCCGTAGGCACACTGAGTAGCGTATGCTGTTTAGGTAAAGTTGATGTACTATTAGTAATGCAACTTACACACGATTTAGAACTGTTTCCTTTATACACAGTGACTCAATTGCTCTTCAAAGAAGTGAAAAATGCGACGGAATTGCGGAAAATGGCTGTGAATGGAGAGATAAAAGGCGCCTTGATCAATCCATCTATGGTAAGAGCACATACAAACCTTTTTTTGAATCGAATCTTTGCAGAAAATCACCATGTATCCATAGTTCATGCCAAAAGGTAATATGGGAATTCAATGTTTTGGATGGTATCATGGCAAGACTGTAGATAGATAGAGATACAGACAGACGGTGGTATCACCGTTTTCCAACATTACCGTGGTATACTTTTATTATATTAAATTATTATTATGTGGTAAGTGATTTAATCCTTTCCTATTGTTCTGAAATTATCATAGTTTGAGATTTGCTTTTTATTTACCATTTTCTTGTTCTCTATGAAGGTTGTGGATGCATTCCAGATCCTTGTAGCAGCAAATAAAGCAGTCCACCTACATAAAATTGGGAAAATGAAAACACGGAGCCTTCATTCAGAAATAATTTTTAATCTTTCACCAACAAACAACGTATGTGACATTTCAGTACAAAAACACAGCTGACACTTTTTTGGTTTACACTGCAGTTTTAACATTTTAACAAACATTTAATTGGAACTTTAATGTTTGTCAGATATCTGAAGCATTCAAAAGGTTCGGGATCTCAGACAGTGACAGTGCAGTTCATATTGTGTTAGTACACAGTAAAGAAGAGACCCTGAACATCAATGACATCATCTCAAAGGTAGACGGACAACAGATTGCTGTTGATCAAGTCTCTGATTTGACTGATGCTGCAAAAATTAAAAAGGTTTGTCTGACAGTGCTGATGTAAAACAATTTAAGATGAATCTTGTTTATTGCACTTGTTTGAAAGTACATATATGTCTCCCATTACAGCTCTACAAAGTCGCGCCGCAGGAGGAACAGTGCGGCAGCCTTTTGCATGCTGTTGTTTGTAGGATGGCCACCAAAGATGTTGCATAAGATATAGGTGTTGATTAATAAGAACATATTCTATGTGTTTGAGCTTGTGTTTAGATTTGACTGTAATCACAATGCAAAAACTGACACTTCAATTAGCATTTTAAACAAAATAAAATCTAAAAGTCTTTGAAATGTAATTATGTCTGTAAAACTCTGTTCTCAATAACTAGGAAATTACGCAGCCCTGTATATATGAAAATGCATCAATTGTCATTTAGGCCTAAGAACCACTAGCAAATAAATAATATAATAAAGAAAGAAAATCATCTGCAATACCATGTTTTAACCAAAACAAGATCTTACAGATGATTTTCTTTATTTCTTTCCACCAGGTTGCACCATTCAATGGATTTTAAATTCTTGTGCTCCATTTTCAATTTAAATATTGTTAATTGAAAAAAGTCCATAATTTCAAATACTGTGAATATTCTATATTGTGAATATTGTTTAGTAATATGAAAGACACTACAATATTTTAATACAAAATATAAAAAAAAAACAATTTTGAAATTATATTGCATTAATTTCATGAAATAGAATTATTATATGATTATGGTGTGACCCCTAAATGCTAGAAAGTTAATTGGAACATCTTAAAATATTTTATGTAAACACATTAGTGAGAATTTTTCCTGCAACTGAAATTACTGTTAATTTGCAATGCAATTAAAAGAAGATATCTTGTGTGTTAGAGGTTCTTTCCACTACAAAAAGTAAATTTAGAGTATGGAGATTTAAAATTACAGAAGTAATGTAAAATAACATTAAAAAACATGTAACTGATGATAAAAATAACTTTTTTGTTTTTTCACATAAAAAATGTCAATTCTCCAGTTTACACTCCAGGTACTCTGCGTAAATCATGGGCCTTCAACCGGGGGTCCGCGGCAGTATTGCAGGGGGTCCGTCAATTAATGTTTGATCACAAAAAAAAAATTAAAACATGGGTAAAAACATCAGAGTCAAATTTAAATAAAATATATTTCATTTTACAAATTACATTAACAGCTTTAATAAAATCCTTCCATCCACGTGCAGTCACGTGATCTCATGATACTGTCAACGCAGACTATGACCACTTTAATCTGAAAATGCTACTGGCTAATAATTTGTATACAATTTAGCTCGCCAGAATGGATCGCTTTGTAATATCTTCAGGTTAAAGTTTAGGTAAATGTATAATCGTCCAGCTGAGAGTAAAATTAAAATGTGAAGTTCTGGGACACACCAACCCGACGTCATAGAACTAGCGTTAACGAAAGCCAACGGTGTTGTCGCTCATGTCGGCTGCGTCGGGGGAAAATACAACACGTTCTCACTCCCAACTCGTCACATTTTGAAGCTTGGTCAGGGTCCCTTTGGCGTCATGTTTTAACTTGCAGGGATTCCCAATTGACTTCTGATCGGAACCGGCGGCGTTGACATTTGACGTGCAGGAAAGCAGACCGCAGTGTGTATGGAACTCGAGACTATGATAAATAGGAATAAAAAAAGAAAAGGCTGCAATACATTAGTTATGGCAGTGGTCCCAGGTCATATTTAACTGATTTTTTTATTTTAAAAACCACTCGTTGCCTGATATCAAATTGCGTCTTGAAACCGCGTTCAGCGGTGACTTTAACATCGCTCCAGCGAGCAACAGCAGTAAGTGTAAGGGTCGGTAATGGTATTTTTGTCGATAAACGTATTTAATGTGGTGTGATTATGTTTGGTTAATCAGTCATTAATCATCGTAATGCGATGCAATCAACCTATTATTATTATTATTTATTTTTTATTTATTTTTTAATTTTATTATTATTATTATTTATGTATTTATGCATTTGATTGATTGATTATTTTTAATTATTTATTAACAAATTAATCAATCAGTGGTGCTGACGTCATTGTAAGGCGCGATCCCAAGGTCCACTGCGATTTCCCTCTTGGTAAGTAGAACAGTTAATTAATACAGGGCGGTATTCCAGAAAGGAAGGTTAACTTACCGACACATATACCTTGAACTCTCGGTTGATTAACCCAGAACTTGCTTACTCTGGGTATGTTGGTTCCAAAATACCTGTGTGGAGTTCCTTCAATCAACCTCCTGTTGGTAACCGAGAGTTAATGCGCGCGAACGGCGAGCACATGAAGGCATTTTCAATAGATCGCCGATTTCAGGACTCACCATGGAAACGCGTGGAGAAAAAAGGCGTGCGACATATTTCAGCGAGTTGTAGTTGGAGGTTTTAATGCTTGCTTATGAAGAATATAAGCACATTTTAACTAAAAAAGCATTACTGCAGCATCAGCAAAAGAGAGAGAGAGAGAGCTTGGCATGGCAAAAAAATAAAAAAAAAAATAACAGTAAATGCATGAGTTTATAAAATTACAGGTATGTGGTTATTTGTCCCCTTTCATTGTAATGCAAAATTCTTTTGGGCATGTTGTAAAAATAGACAAGCATTTACTTTTTGGCCTTCATAAATTTCTTAATATCACGGTAGTGATGTACATAATTGGCTGGTAATATGTTGACCAAAAAAAAGTGTAATTTATTGGCTTGTTTTATCAGGTGTAATCTTTCTGGAGCCAGAAAACGTTCTCCAACAAGATGATACTTTCTAAATTTACTAAACTGTTAATGAAGTTTAAATTTAGTGTTTAATGCCATTTAGTTTTCTATGCAGCCAATAGGAAGAAGGCTGAGGCCCATGAAACAGGTGGGGGTCCAAACATTTGAGAGAACATCACATAAGCTGACTTCACAAATTGGCATTGATTTTCCTAAAATGTTGTTTTCTAAAATATTGACCTTACAATTATGGTGAATGGTGTTTCCTTTGGGCACTAGATTTATATTCTTGTATTTCTGATTTGATGCAGTGATGCAACAAGAAATCACAGGTCATATATTCATATGTAATTGAATTTCACAAATCATATATAAAATTATGTATATGACTAACAAAACCATCTTATTTTATGCTGAATAATGATTATTTATAAAGTTAATGGGAGCTCATATAAACGCAAACTGTTGGTGAAACTTTTAAGTGGGTCGATACAATTCTTCTAAATTTGTGACAATATTTTGAAATTGAATCTATTTGAGTCACACAGACTTCAATATTCAGCATGCTAAACACAACAGTGGTAACAATTAAATTTGATTTAAAGTAAATTATCAAATGCACTCTTTTTTAGTCACTAGAACTCAAGTGTGAGTCAACTTTACTTTCTAAGCTTTTGTCAGTACAACATACTATTCCTATTTCACTTTACTTAGTTTTTTTTAAGGCAATCTGTTTGCATGTTTTTTTTACGTAAGTACAGTTGTGTTCAAAATTATTCAACCCCCACTGAAATTGATTGTTTTGGCCGGTTTGACATTGATTTTGATCATTCAGTCATCCTGCTTACAATTAAATCAAAGAGGCACGTGTAGGTCAGACAAATATAACATAACATTTATAATGAAATAACCACAAATGTCTTTTCTCTGCTCACATCATTATCAGTTTTATTCAACCCCAAGTGACATTCAATCTTAATACTTAGTACAACATCCTTTTACAGTTATAACAGCTTTTAAACGTGAAGCATAGCTTGACACAAGTGTCTTGCAGCGAGCTACGGGTATCTTCGACCATTCATCATGGGCAAAAGCCTTCAGTCACATTCTTAGGCTTGCGCACTGCAACTGCTTTCTTTAAGTCCCACCAGAGGTTCTCAATCGGATTTAAGTCTGGTGACTGCGATGGCCATTTCAAAATGTTCCAGCCTTTAATCTGCAACCATGCTCTAGTGGACTTGGAGGTATGCTTGGGATCATTGTCCTGTTGAAAGGTCCAACGTCTCCCAAGCCTCAGGTTTGTGACGGACTGCATCACATTGTCCTCCAATATCTCCTGGTACTGAAGAGAATTCATGGTACCTTGCACACGCTGAAGCTTCCCAGTACCTGCAGAAGCAAAACAGCCCCAAAGCATGATTGACCCCCCGCCATGCTTCACAGTAGGCAAGGTGTTCTTTTCTTCATAGGCCTTGTTCTTCCTCCTCCAAACATAGCGTTGATCCATGGGCCCAAACAGTTCTAAATTTGTTTCATCAGTCCACAGAACACTATCCCAAAACTTCTGTGGTTTGTCCACATGACTTTTGGCATACTGCAGTCGACTCTTCTTATTCTTTGGAGACAGCAAGGGGGTGCGCCTGGGAGTTCTGGCATGGAGGCCTTCATTACGCAGGGTGCGCCGTATTGTCTGAGCAGAAACTTCAGTACCTACATCTGACAAATCTTTTCTCAGTTCCTCAGCAGTCACACGGGGACTTTTCTCCACTCTACGCTTCAGGTAGCGCACAGCAGTCGAAGTCAGCATCTTCTTTCTGCCACGACCAGGTAGCGTTTCAACAGTGCCCTTTGCCTTGAATTTGCGAATGATGCTTCCTATGGTGTCTCTTGGTATGTTTAACATCTTTGCAATCTTCTTATAGCCATTGCCCTTCCTGTGAAGAGTAATCACCTCTTCTCTTGTCTTCCTGGACCATTCTCTTGACTTCACCATGTTTGTAACCACACCAGTAAATGTCTAGAAGGAGCTGAGTATCACAGTCATTTTAAAGCTGCCTAATTGGTGCTTATTAGGCTTTATTGCTGCTCCCTGACATCCACAGGTGCTTTCAATACCTGATTGAAAACACTTCAATGGACCTCTGTTCTTCAGAGTGGTAGTCTTTAAGGGGTTGAATAATTGTCAATGAAGAATTCACAAAAGAAACATTTACTACTGTATTACAAAACCAATTGATGTCATTTTAGTTGCATATGCTTCTTTAAGAAGTCCTTGTAGGATTTCATTCTGAATTCAATTACAAATGTACTCTAAATTCTCTAAAACCATTTACACCATTGGGGGGTTGAATAATTTTGAACACAACTGTAGATTTTACAGTGTTGTGGGGACCAGTAATGAGGGCGATTTAATGGTTTAAACACCTAAAGATTTAGCACCCAAAAATATATTGTTACCTGCACATGGATTGACTTCCAATTAACATAATCTCCTTCATTGTCTGAAGGAGCTTTAATAGGAATGTGAGTTCCATCAATGCACAGAACCCTGAAAATGAAAGTTATGTAAGAAACATTTTAAAATGACTGTGACTGTATACAGTACCCTTACAAAAAAGAACTGCAGTATATTGAAGTAGAACTGCAGTAAAACTGTAGTATAAGTACAGCTGCAGTAAAATGAAGAACAACTGAAAGTTGCATGAAGTATAAAAACAGTATAACTGCAGTTGTATTGCAGTTTTATTTTACTAGTACTTTAGATGTATTGCAGTATAGTTGTACTCCAGTAAAACTACATACATTTTAGGTTATACTGCAATACTGCAGTTTTTTTGTGTCCAAAAACTGCATTTTTCTAAATGTAACAAAAAATGTAGTTTTACTTCTAAAAAAACTGCAGTAATCTTTTGTAAGGGTATTGATATATGGGTAATTAAGTAGTGCTATGTAACTAAAATGGTCTCACAGAATATCATAGAAAGGACAAACCCGCCATTCTGTGGAATTCCTCTTTAATGACTCTCGATGGTTTATGGGCAGGGAACTGCACAAAAGTGTGTAGGAACCGTTTGAGTGCGAGACATACTGTATGAACAGCCCTACACACAGTTACCTTTCCCACATGCTCTGTCTGCATCGCCAACGTTATACAAAAAACTCCCCGTTGCAAAAAAATGAAGGGCGATGCACAAAATGTGCTCTGTGTCAAGTGCTGATGTGTCACGTTTGATATGTAAGGTTTCAAAAGATTTGTTAAGTAAATTAACAAGTCTTTCGAAAAATGGTAACGCTCCGGCAAATATCCATTTGGATACGAAAACTTATCACCCTCTCACGGCGGAAAAGATTCCGTATAATCTGTGCTTCCACATCCACTGGATCATCTTCAAAAGGGCATGCTGTGCTCTGTCACCTCTCTGAAACAAACTAACCCTGAAACTAAACCTGCCCCGGAGCAGGTTATGTTCAGAGCGTAAGTTACCATGGCTACTTACATACCTTGAAACTTACCTCCGTTTTTGGAACCGAAAGCTGAGGTTATCCGCCTACTTACCCTTAAACTTACCCAGGTATGTCACATAACCTGGTTTTTGGAATACTCCCCAGATGGGAACATTCTTACATTTGCGGAACAAAAACTGTATAATCACGTCAAGAAGTTGTGTATAGAACCTTAAGAATTGCAAAGTAGCAGTTTCGTGATGCAGTACATGAAAGCAGATATTATAAAAATATAACGTGCTGCACCAAATGTGTAGTCAGCTAGCTTAAGTTAGCTAATTAAATTCAACCTTGTTTATTTTTTCACATATAATCATGCAGGGTAATATCATTGGAGGATTGTATGATTTGTAATTATGATGTGTGTTCAGTTACCCATATTACAGTAAGTTAGCTCGATCACAACACTTTAGCCATTTATAAATGTTCAGATGAAGAACAGTGTTGCCAGATTGGTGTGTTTTCCAGTAATTGATCAAAATCCACACAAAATTATACAGTAAACCCAAATCTTACCAATAATAAACTGTACAAATTAATTAACTACAACAATAACATTTGCTCATCAAATGGCATAATAAGGAAAATTAAGTGTTCTCTCATTTTCCATGTCTCTCATTTGCCTTAAAGAAATAAAAGAGTACAACAGAAATATCAAAATGCCACCTGTCCAGCCCATTTTATTTCACGTAGTACAACTCAAAACTGCCCAATCTGCCAACACTGATGAAGAAAATACTGGTAAAAATGTAAGGAGTTCAATATTTTTTTTTTCCTCTCTTATCAGGTCCTTCAAATTTGCCAGCTTCCAACATTCTCCATTATTTTGACCTCCCTCCCTCCCTCCCACACACACACACACAAACCAAAGGCACTTTTAAGAGCCACGTCTGTCTTTTTATCTTGTACTTGTCTCTCTCTCTCTCTCTCTCTGTTTACATCTCTAGTTGTCGTAACTGTCCTTCTTTGTTGTGAGTCTTTCTGTCTGTTTGTGTTTCTGCTCATCACCATGAGTGATTTGGACCTCCAAGAACAGTTTATGAAGCTGGATAACCTGGTTGATCATCAAGAACTCAATGATGAACTCCAAAGTCTTGATGAGTTGCTTGGTGAGCTGCAGGAAGAGGAGGAAGCAGCACCAGTAAAGACACCTGAACCAAGGGTGCATTGGAGAAAGAGAGACATTGATGGAAACATTGTCTATGCAAGGCCAAGATCAAGCAGGAATCAATCAAATAAGGGTCAGTATAGCTTCTCATTCAAGATCAATTGAATATCTACATTGATTAGGCACTTATGAATGTATCAAACAAGGAATATGTCAGGGAATCAAACACAAACACTCATTTGATTTTTGACATGAAAATAAATTGATTACATGCAGTATTTTTATAAAGCAATATAAATTACACTGAAATATTGGTCTTGGTAAAACTGTGTTTGTTCTTAGTGTGTTGTAAGTGGCCAACCAGCTTGTTTCGGTTTTTTAAATGATCTGCTTCTACAGCAAGCATTCTTATTTGCTTTCATCTATTTATGATAACTGCATGGAAATGTACTGTCCACATTTGGGTTTGGGAAATAAAGTCTGCTAGTCCTTCTCTCTAGCTAAACATTAAACAGTGAGCTTTGGCCATTTCAGGCTGGTTATAAGGGAGGTAAAATTGTGCCACAAGCCTTGGGACAAGTTGAAAATGTTTTTTTTGTTTTTGTTTTTTTTTTTTAAATCTGGTGCAGCTGATCACATTCGGAAAACTGATCCTCCCATCAATGCTCCTGACACTAACTGTGAGGTGACCTTTGCTCCAGAGACTGTTGGTGTGTACTTCATTGTGTAAAATTGCATTTTTAAAATTTGCCAGAATACTGTCCTTTTCACAGTCAAAGGCACTCCATGCAGTACACTTTAGTGTTTTTAAATGTTCCATACTATTTTAACAGAGTGTTTTCTGCAAGATCTCCAGCACTCATGAGCGATCCCTCAGATGATGAGGCATCACCTCTTGGAACCTCAAGAGATCCTCTCCTAGCTTCCTCAAGCTGGAGCACACGACAAAGTCTCTTCTCAGAGAGGTGGAGGGCAGAGAGACCCCATCTGGTGAACACCGCTGCGGCACAAGAAAATGTGGCAACACGCGTCTGCCAACAGTGTGGGAGCAATCCAGCTGCTGTCCGGTGTTGTGACTGTCGACCACGTCCCTTTTACTGTGCTGAATGTGATGTCAGTGTGCACACCAGACATGTTCTCCATAACCGAGATGCCATGGCTTCTGGGTTCTACCAGCCACTGCCTCCAACAACTTTTGTTGTAGATAAGGCTCTTTCCCGTTGTGGTAAGTTCTGATTTGTGAGTGTACAACATGCATTTCATTCTGAGAATCGTTAGGCCTCATAAGCTTTACTATTTAAATAGTGCCTTTTTGTCTCATATCAAGATTTTTAGCATGTCTTCTATACTTTTTCAGCAATGTACTTCATTACCATTGAACCATTACTCTGTTATATTACTCAGTCAATACAAATGATCTTAATTCGCATGTTTGATCTTTTTCAGAACGGCTTGTACCTGTGGAGATTCCTGACAAAATTTGTGGTTGTTCATCAGAGTCATTGAGGGTCAGCCCAGAGAAGACTGTTGCTGTGATCACAATTAATGGTAAGGGTGTGAAAATAAAAATCTGTACATGCTCTACTCCCATCAGTTTGGCACAGGTCTGTATGTAAAATCTACTTATGTCCTCTGAGTAATGTTTAAAATGTATACACAGTAATGTAAAAATTGTTTAAAGAAACCAAACCCTGATTAATCACATAAGGTTTACGTTAAAGTGGATGTGTTTTTGATTTTTCCAGGACGATATGATCTAAGCATGCCTGAGTTGAGTTGTGAGGCATGCCAAGCCACTTGGGCTGCTGGAGTGGTCGACTTAAATCGAAGTGACTACTGGCCTGCAACCCTTCACTTTGCCACAATTTATGCCACAGATGTCTTTTTCTCATTTGAAGAAATGAAGATGGCAGCACCAGGACTGTCCTGCCAAGCATTTATAAGAATGCTGGATCAGCGAACTGTCCGCTTTGGTCGTGTGAGTATTGAATTTATTTATCCGACAGTATTATTAATTTCTTTGTATTGTGGGATGAAATGTAATATGTTTTAATGCTAATGTATTTGTTGTACATAATTAGCTGTTGGTTTCCTTGATTTTAATAGACTGGCAACATCTCCACAGACAGTTTTCAGAAAAGCTTTTTTGAGTGGGAGGCTGTGCGATATGAGCTGGACAAAATCTGCAAGGAAGAGCCCTTCATCTGTCCTGCGTGCACCCCAGATATGCTGGCAGTTTCAGTAGATGGAAACCGCAAGCATTACCGTTTTAAGAATGCAGCTAGGTATTTCAAATTGTGTATAATATCACACTGTTGAAACAATATTTATATGAAAAAGTATCTCTTTAATGTGCACAAAGTAAAATTAGATTACAAGGTATCATAAACTTTTGTGTACCTGTTCTGTATTTTTTATTATTATTATTTTTTTAGATCTGAAGAACAGGCCATCTTTGAAGACGTCTTTATAGCTAAGGATGAAGATGTGACAAGATTTGTGGACTACATTCACAAGACATCCAAACATGTAAAATTGCAGACGATTAGACAATATACAGGACTATACTTACCTCTTACTGAAAAGGTTGTTTAGGAGAGTCTTATTTTCATCAACCATTTTCCATATTATAGGTCAGTGGAAGAGGTGTTTGTGGAGGGGAGTGGTCAGCAGCCAGAGAGACCTCCCAAAGATCTGCAAGCAAGGTAGACGAGGAGGGATTGGAGCTTGCGGTGTGTCGACACGGAGTGCTGCTCTGTGCTTTAAATATGTACAGGGGTGAAATTTTTGCATATCCCCTGTACCTGCAAAAAAAGCGTTTGAAGTGGTGCATTGAACAGTTGGTTCTTGTTTTTGTATTATCTGTGATTGCTTGTCATTGCAGACCACAAAAGCTCTGCAAAGCCAGTTGCAAAACCTAGAGTCTATGAAAGTCGAACTGACAGTGACAGAGAGCCAACTAAAAGACTGGCTCAATGATGTAAAGGAGTGGGCAGACGGTGAGGAAATGACTAGTGTATATGTATGTATGTGTGTGTGTGTATGTGTATATATATATATATATATATATATATATATATATATATATATATATATATATAAAACTAGTAATACATTTAGTCATGAAGAATTGTTATTGTAATTTTTTCCACACATGTCATCTCAGCAACAACAACAACCACAAATGATGTTGATACCTTGGTCAGCAGAATTGAGGTGCTGGTGGCGAGTATCAAGAGACGTTCCCAGCGACTCTATAAAGATACAGATGGCAACAAAGGTCGTGCCAGGATCCGCCGCAAGATCAGGGAGGAGAAGGGGATCCTGACATCAGTTGTAGAGAAATACAACAGAATGATTCCAAACACTGAAACTCTGTGTTTGGAAACCATTTTGTCTGGTGAGACAGCTTGGCCATGGCAGCTACCACACAGTGGTATGTACACCAGACTTCTGACAGTTCATATACATACTGACACATTACCCACAATGCCTCAAATGTCAATTTGCAACCCCATATGATTTTAAAGATTCTTTGAAGGTTGATGTATGACATAGGTTTTTCTCATGCATTCCAGACTCTGTCGATCTAAGGACAAAGAGAAAGGCATTCGACATCATCATGTCATTAAGGAGACTTCAGGAGGAGCAGAAGATTCTTGTTGCAGAGATGGACAATCATTGGAAATATCTTTCAACTCGTGCTGATACCCTCAGAGCACTATCTTGCTCGTTTGCCAGTGAGGCACTGAAAAGTATGTATTTGTAATATATGGCACAAACTTAAGCATAGGGTTGCCCCTGACCAAAGATTTTCATTGAAAATGGACTTACAAAAGACTCAGTTCCAGGACTGAGAAAGAATGTTATAAGTTCTTTGAGCCATCATAAATGTTTAATAACTGAATAATTTGTTTTAACTGTTAGTAAGATTCTTATCCTATAACTACATAGAGGACATGTCCTGTCTAAAGTAAAAAGCCTAGTAATGAAAACACATTGTATCATAAGTGGATGTAGCTGTATGAGCCATCATTGCACTTTGCCCAAATCTCTATCCAATTGGTAGCTGAAAGTTGGCAATCTTGTTTGGAGCTGTCCTTGAAACTCTTTCAATGTTCCAATTTTGAATTTCCTGCCCCACGCATGTAATTACTATGTAACAGGGACATATTAAATACATATTAATCCAACTATGACTTTTCTGAAAGACTTAACAGTTTTGTGTTCGTATTAGGGGGCACCCCTATTAAACATACACGACAATGATGACTTTATAAAGTTTCTAAGGGAGGCTTAATGTTGTTTTGTTATTTCATTCTTCTTTTAAGATTCGCAATTTGGCCTAAGTGAAGAGGGCTTGAAAGGTCTGCAGAGCATCATCTACAGAAAGCAACGTAAAATCAGAGAAATGAGGGTGCAAGCAAGAGACTGTTACCTGCAAGTTTTGTCTGGAGCAGAGAACAACAAGAACATGACTATGACAGTGACTTTGAAATTTCTGATGATGAACTGTAATCCAGAAGACTGTGAAACCTTTTTTTTCTTGACAATGACCTTGACTTTAACCCTGAATCTAAAGCATGTAATAAAATCTGCTGTTGAACACCTTATAAATATAACCAAAGTGTAGTGTCTGTCTTTTTTAACTTACATAGAAATGAATGCATGCATGCCTCTACAACCAGTCAGTGCTGGAAATTCAGTGCTTTATTGTAAGTCTAAGTACTGTACTGTACTATAGTATAGATTTGAGGTACTTGTCCTCTAGATGATTTGTTTCTTCTCATGTCACTGTAGTTGTGCTACAGTTCAAAGAAGGAAAAAAATTAACTTTTTACTGAACTTGCAGCTCATGAAGAGATTGTAAAAGATGACATTTTGGTATAAATAAAACTACTCAGTAATTTATACTTACAGTATAAGTACAGCCAAAATAATTAGTCAATTTGTTGATTTATAAAGCTGATCATTTTTTTATTTGTTTTCACTGTATACAGACCCCCAACCCCCATAAAGAGAAAACAAAAAGCAAGTGAAGATATAATAAAGGTTCCCTTTCTTTTACGTTGCCATGTTGTGTGCTTCCATCTCCTCCACAAAAAAGTCTGCCAGATCTTATAAAATGTCCCAAATAGACCCTCTGATTGTTTGTCTGATTTTCTCTAACTTAAGATGACCCATGACTTCTCTTATCCAGTGGCTTCGTCAGTGGAATAGGGTAATTGAATTTAAACAACATCAGTCTCCTAGTCAAAAGAGAGCTGAAGGTCAACATGTTAATTTCTCTTGTGTTGAGAAGGGTGTTTTCAGAGGCCACACCAAACAATGCAAGAAATGGGGATGGTTAAGTTGATCATTTTAATGGAAAAATTGTCATGGTTCCAGCTTATAAAATTGTAAGATTTGCTTATTTTTAGTTGCTTAATTGCTATGTTTTTTTGTTGTTTTTTTTGTATAATTTTGAGGTTTCAACTGTTCACAGTATTTGTGATGATATTTTTTGGGGTAATGTGCAATTTCTTACAATTTTCAGAATTTTTACAAACCAAACAAAAAAAAGTTGAGTGATAGAGAAAATAATTAGCAAATTAACTCATGTTGACAATGATCATTAGATACAGTTTACAGTATACAAAATAGTTCAAAATGACCTTCACCTCAACCAACAACAATACTAAAATATAGCTGCTAGCAGCGATGACGGGCCCAAGCCGGTGGCACCGCCAACCCGGTGGCATCAAGGCAACTGTGCACAGCGGGAAAAATGAATTTAAAAGGTGTCTCCAGTTGGAGACTGACCAGTTAGTCGAGTCAGATTATTCAATATAATACTAACTAAAAGCGATCATATCATAGCAAACTAATCATTAGCAGTTCAAATATAATATAATTATAATATTATATAAAATAATTGTCACAGAACACCTTCTAAACTAAAATTAAGCTTTTTAATACATTCTTGTGATTAAATCTTGTGTAATCGCTGGAATACTTTAACTTATAAGTTTAAAAAACACAAATGAGTTCGTGATCATTCACAGACATCACCAAACTGTGAAACAAGGGGCGTTGCTTGTACAGAAAGTACACAAAGCTGTCCACTAGAGGGAGCCACGAGACCGTGTTTGTTAAGAGCCTCAAAAACACCCAAGAATATTATTAAAGTTTGACGTCTTGCCATGGCAACAATATTTAAGATATCACAAAGACATTCACATGTCTAAATCTGAAATGTTTTGACATTATAATTAAGAAGTTTGAAGCAAATCGGGTAAAAATAAGAGGGTGATTTCAAAGCATTTTGAAAGTGACACATTTCCTGCTGCCAATTGGTGGCGCTATATCTTTGACTCACAATAGTCACATACATGTACTCAGCCTCCTACAACCAACACACAGGTGAAGTTTCATAAAAATCAATAAATGTATGCAGACGTTATAACACACTTCCTGTTTCTCTTTTCTCGCCATAAATTCGTTGCCTCGCCACGGGCAAACCGTGTGAGATATCAAAAATCCCCTGGCAATTTTGCGTCATCAATGTCTTGACTTCATGCTGACTGAGTTTGGTGGTGATCGGATTAAGCGCCTAGGAGGAGTATATCAAATTCCAGAGCATGCGTTTTTCAAACAACCCATAATAGCTCACTTCCTGTTGAGGCGGCGAACAACTTAGAGCACGAAAGTTGTCAGCCTCGATAAGATCTATATGTGTACTGAGTTTCATACCAATATGTGCAAGCGTGTTTGATATATGGACCAAGTTTTCGGACCCCATTCAAGGGGGCGCTGTCGAGCCCCCCTGGGTCCCAGCCTCTGCAACGCCCTAATGGCCGCAGGTTCCAATGCGTGTGCAAAGTTTCAAGAGTTTTCGTGCATGTTAAGGGCCCCAAAAGTGCCAAAAACCTAAAAAAAAATAATAAAAAGAATAATAAATATAGCTGCTAGCAGCGATGACGGGCCCAAGCCGGTGGCACCGCCAACCCGGTGGCATCAAGGCAACTGTGCACAGCGGGAAAAATGAATTTAAAAGGTGTCTCCATTTGGAGACTGACCAGTTAGTCGAGTCAGATTATTCAATATAATACTAACTAAAAGCGATCATATCATAGCCAAGTTATCATTAGCAGTTCAAAGTGTTATATATTCAGCTGAATTTATCTTATTATATTGTTAAACTAATTATATAAAACTAAATAGTGAAATAAAAATGAACTGGTTCTTTGCCTTTATTTCTTTATACAAATTTATAGAAGAGAAGGGCTAAGAGATTTCCTATCCTTTAATGCAGACAAAAGGAGACAGCAATGAAAGGGTTAAACCAGCAAGACCCTCGGAGAGGGGGGGGGGGTATTCAGAAGATATATTTTGAAGAAAACAAGTATATTGATCTGAAATATAGTACATTCATTTTAAATTCATCCAGGTTCCATTGAATTTATCTTAAGGTATTTTACGTTACATATTATTAAACTGAAGCCATAGAACCAATTCAGTTGTCGTGCACTGACTATATGGTTCTATATAATTATTATTTATGAGATTTACGATTCTATAATTCAGAAAAAAAGAGACAGCAATGAAAGGGTTAAACCTGCCAGACTAAAACACAGAGAACTGTGAGAGCTTGTGAACTGTCTGAATGTGTGTGTGTGCAATGTATTAGGAGAGCACGAATGTAATATAAACGATAACGATCCAAATACAATTTATTTGCAGAAGTTTATATTTTAGTTTTATTTTTTAAAATCCCTGCATGGATGTAGTTCTTTGTATAACGGGCGCGATCATTATTAGGAGATCTCTTTACGTGACAGAAATCTTCTAAATTCTAATTGAAGCTCTTTAATTCATTGTTGTGATTAAATGTTGTCCCTGGAATGAACCAGGTTAAAAAACACGTAAATGATTTCGTGATCACTCTCACAGAAATCATCAAACTGTCAAAAAAAAAAAAAAAACGGCTCGCGATCTGTAGAATCGCTGGAATGGAATGGAATCGCTATTAAATATAGAAATTAGGTGTGTATAGTTCAATTATTCATGAATGATTGACAACATCTAAATTCCCTTTTTGTTCTTAATTTAAACCTTCGCCACGGCAACACCATTTGAGATACACTATAATCGTTCGCAATTTAGTATCTTCAGTATGTTGTCATCATGCGCAGAAGTTTATTATTAGTTATTTGCAGAAGTTTATATTTTAATTTTATTTTTTAAAATCCCCGCATGGATGTCGTTCTTTGTATAACTGGGCGCGATCATTATTAGGAGACTGCGCGTCTCTTTGTGTGACAGAAAATCTTCCAAACTGTACAAGAAGCTTTTTAATATGTTCTTGTGATCGAATCTTGTCTAATCGCTTGAATGATTTAAAGAATAAGGTTTAAAAACACTTAAAATCAAGTGGCTTTCACGCGGTCACGATCACTGCTTATAGAGAAATGACGCGCGGCTCTTTGCTTAATCCATTAGGAAACGAAGTTTGCACAGATGCCACACAGCGTCAACACATTAACACAGACATACACATAAAAATTCAAACTTCAATTTCAAAGAATTGAAAGGAACATTAAAAAGGAATGATGACAAGATTCTGAAAGACGCGAGAAAGAACGAGCTTCGGCAGGCGTTCCTTCTCAGACGCGGCGCGTCTATAATTGTCACAGAACACCTTCTAAACTAAATTTAAGATTTTTAATACATTCTTGTGATTAAATCTTGTGTAATCGCTGGAATGTTTTAATTCAAAGGAACATTAAAAAGGAATGACAAGATTCTGAAAGACGCGAGAATGAACGAGCTTCGGCAGGCGTTCCTTCTCAGACGCGGCGCATCTATAAGTGTCACAGAACACCTTCTAAACTAAAATTAAGCTTTTTAATACATTCTTGTGATTAAATCTTGTGTCATCGCTGGAATATTTTAATTTATAAGTTTAAAAAACACAAATGAGTTCGTGATCATTCAGACATCATCAAACTGTGAAACATCAAGGGGCGTTGCTTCTCTGAGTGAACAGAAAGTACACAAAGCTGTCCACTAGAGGGAGCCACGAGACCGTGTTTGTTAAGAGCCTCAAAAACACCCAAGAATATTATTAAAGTTTGACGTCTTGCCATGGCAACAATATTTAAGATATCACAAAGATATTCATATGTCTACATCTGAAATGTTTGGACATTATAATTAGGAAGTTTGAAGCAAATCGGGTAAAAATAAGAGGGTGAACTCAAAGCATTTTGAAAGTGACACATTTCCTGCTGCCAATTGGTGGCGCTATATCTTTGACTCATGATAGTCACATCCATGTACTCGGCCTCCTACAACGAACACACAGGTGAAGTTTCATAAAAATCAATAAATGTATGCAGACGTTATAACACACTTCCTGTTTCTGTTTTCTCGCCATAAATTCATTGCCTCGCCACGGGCAAACCGTTTGAGATATCAAAAATTCACTGGATATTTGGCATCATCAATATCTTGTCTTCATGCTGACCGAGTTTGGTGGTGATCGGATTAAGCACCTAGGAGCAGTATATCAAATTCCAGAGCATGCGTTTTTCAAACAACCCATAATAGCTCACTTCCTGTTGAGGCGGCGTACAACTTAGAGCACGAAAGTTGTCAGTGCCAATGAGTTCTTCATGTCTACCGAGTTTCATACTAATATGTGCAAGCGTGTTTGATATATGGACCAAGATTTCGGACCCCATTCAAGGGGGCGCTGTCGAGCCCCCCTGCCACGCCCGGGTCCCAGCCTCTGTGATTTCCTAATGGCCGTCGGTTCCAATATGTGTGAAATGTTTCAAGAGTTTTCGAGCATGTTAAGGGCCCCAAAAGTGCCCGAGTTTCATCCAATTTGAAAGATGCCCAGAGTCTCAAAACCATCTAAAACAAATATTTTGATCTGACACTTTGATCTATTGCTATGACAACAGTGTTTCGAATATATAAGATCTTTTTACAGGTCTACATTCGCCCTGTCTTGACATTGTTCTGGTGAAGTTTGAAGCAAATCGGGTAAAAATAAGAGGGTGATCTCAAAGCATTTTGAAAGTGACACATTTCCTGCTGCCAATTGGTGGCGCTATATCTTTGACTCACAATAGTCACATCCATGTACTCGGCCTCCTACAACGAACACACAGGTGAAGTTTCATAAAAAACAATGAATGTATGCAGACATTATAACACACTTCCTGTTTCTGTTTTCTCGCCATAAATTCGTTGCCTCGCCACGGGCAAACCGTTTGAGATATCAAAAATCCCCTGGCAATTTTGCGTCATCAATGTCTTGTCTTCATGCTGACCGAGTTTGGTGGTGATCGGATTAAGCGCCTAGGAGGAGTATATCAAATTCCAGAGCATGCGCTTTTCAAACAACCCATAATAGCTCACTTCCTGTTGAGGCGGCGAACAACTTAGAGCACGAAAGTTGTCAGTGCCGATGAGTTCTATACGTGTTTTGAGTTTCATACCAATATGTGCAACCGTGTTTGATATATGGACCAAGTTTTCAGACCCCATTCAAGGGGGCGCTGTCGAGCCCCCCTGCCACGCCCGGGTCCCAGCCTCTGTGAAATCGTAATCGCAGCGCGGGTTCCAATGCGTGTGCAAAGTTTCAAGAGTTTTCGTGCATGTTAAGGGCCCCAAAAGTGCCAAAAACCTAAAAAAAAAAAATAATAATAATAATAAATATAGCTGCTAGCAGCGATGACGGGCCCAAGCCGGTGGCACCGCCAACCCGGTGGCATCAAGGCAACTGTGCACAGCGGGAAAAATGAATTTAAAAGGTGTCTCCAGTTGGAGACTGACCAGTTAGTCGAGTCAGATTATTCAATATAATACTAACTAAAAGCATTATATCATGGCCAAGTTATCATTAGCAGTTCAAAGTGTTATATATTCAGCTGAATGTATCTTATTATATTGTTAAACTAATTATATAAAACTAAATAGTCAGTGAAATACAAATGAAGTGGTTCTTTGCCTTTATTTCTTTATACAAATTTATAGAAGAGACGGGCTAAGAGATTTCTTATCCTATAATGCAGACAAAAGGAGACAGCAATGAAAGGGTTAAACCTGCAAGACCCTGAGAGAGAGAGAGAGGGGGGGGGGGGATATATATTCAGAAGAAATATTTTGAAGAAAACAAGTATGTTGATCTGAAATATAGTACATTCATTTTAAATTCATCCAGGTTCCATTGAATTTATCTTAAGGTATTTTACGTTAATATTTTTGACCATATTTTTAAACTGAAGCCATAGAACCAATTCAGTTGTCGTGCACTGACTATATGGTTATATATAATTATTTTTTATGAGATTTCCGATTCTATAATTCAGAAAAAAAGAGACAACAATGAAAGGGTTAAACCTGGAAGACCCTTAGAGAGAGAGAGAGAGAGAGAGAGAGAGAGAGAGAGAGATTCAGAAGAATTATTTTAAAGAAAACAAATATATTGATCTGAAATGTAGTATTTTCATTTTAAATTCATCCAGGTTCCATTGAATTTATCTTCCATATTTTGGTTATTATTAAATTTCTTTTTTATTTATTGTGCTTAAACAGAACGTTATTGTGCTTATTTTTAAGTTAAACTACATAGATTAAAAAAGTTTGAATTCCTTATTTAATGTTAGTGTTATTGTATATAGAAATAAACAGTGTATAATTCAAAGGAGAATATTGTTTAGTTTTATGAATTATCATTGAGTGTCATCTCAAAAATAGGTATATGCTGCCCTCTAGTGCTCATTTGATCATTTCAATAATTTTAAGAGTACAGTTTCCCCTCATTTTAATTTACACATACATCTTGAAATGAAAAAATAAATTAAAATGTTTAATTATGATATTTGTACTAATAAATATAGAAATTAGGTGTGTATATTTCAATTATTCATGAATAATTGACAACTTCTAAATTCCCTTTTTGTTCTTAATTTTAACCTTGCCACGGCAACACCATATGAGATGTACTATAATCGTTCGCAATTTAGCATCTTCAGTATGTTGTCATCATGTGCAGAAGTTTATTATTAGTTATTTGCAGAAGTTTATATTTTAAATTTATTTTTTAAAATCCCTGCATGTGAAAGTTATTTGTATAACTGGGCGCGATCATTATTAGGAGACGCTGCGCGTCTCTTTGTGTGACAGAAAATCTTCCAAACTGTAATTGAAGATTTTTAATATGTTCTTGTGATCGAATCTTGTCTAATCGCTTGAATATTTTAAAGAATAAGGTTTAAAAACATGAGCTTTCATGATTTCGTGATCACTCCCTTTCAGAGAAATGATGCGCGGCTCTTTGTTTAATCCGTTAGGAAATGTAGTTTGCACAGATGCCACACAGCGTCAACACATTAACACAGTCATACACATAAATATTCAAACTAAGGAATGAAAAGAACATGAAAAAAAATCACATGTAAATGAGTTCGTGATCATTCACAGACATGAAACTATCAAACACGGCTCGCGATCTCTACATGAATGTCTTTCATGTGTTTATATTGTAGAATCGCTGGAATGTCTTCAGCATCTTCAGTATGTTGTCATCATGTGCAGAAGTTTATTATTAGTTATTTGCAGAAGTTTATATTTTAATTTTATTTTTTTAAATCCCTGCATGTGATGTAGTTATTTGTATGGGCGCGATCATTATTAGGAGATGCTGCGCTGCACAGAAAATAGAAGTTTGCACAGGCCTGAATTGTAAGACGAAAGCAAAATTTCTCTCCGTCTATGACATTAGAGTGGCTGTTTGTCAATACTCGCGATCAGTAAATTCATTTTTTTCATGTGTTTCTTTACTTGTATATTATACAATCGCTTGAAAGTTTTAATGAATGAAATGACATGTAAACCAAGACTGTTGTGAGTTGTAAAACGAAAGCGGTTGTTCAAAACTTGGGGTTGGTGTGCTTCCATTAGTGAAAAGAAATAATGTGATGCACGTGCAGTACTATCCACTAGAGGGAGCCACGAGACCGTTTTTTAAAAATTCAGAGCTTGATTTTTCAAAATAGCCATATTCAAACCAAAATATCTGACTTCCTGTTGGTCAGAGCTAATGACTGTAAATTAGAAAGTTGTCTGGCTAAATTAGAAGAATATGTGTGCCGAGTTTGGTGACTGTAGGTTAAACTAACCCCCCAACTATTGTGAAAAGATGGCGCTACAGAGCCCCAACCACGCCCAGTTTTAACGCTTTGCTCATGTCTACAAGATGACAATATTCACATGTGTGTCGAGTTTCATGCAATTTGAAGCATGTTAAGAACCTCAAAAACACCCAAGAATATTATTAAAGTTTGACGTCTTGCCATGGCAACAATATTTAAGATATCACAAAGATATTCATATGTTTACATCTGAAATGTTTGGACATTATAATGAAGAAGTTTGAAGCAAATCAGGTAAAAATAAGAGGGCGATCTCAAAGCAATTTGAAAGTGACACACTTCCTGCTGCCAATTGGTGGCGCTATATCTTTGACTCATAATAGTCACATACATGTACTCGGCCTCCTGCAACGAACACACAGGTGAAGTTTCATAAAAATCAATAAATGTATGCAGACGTTATAACACACTTCCTGTTTCTGTTTTCTCGCCATAAATTTGTTGCCTCGCCACGGGCAAACCGTGTGAAATATCAAAAATCCCCTGGCAATTTTGCGTCATCAATGTCTTGACTTCATGCTGACCGAGTTTGGTGGTGATCGGATTAAGCGCCTAGGAGGAGTATATCAAATTCCAGAGCATGCGCTTTTCAAACAACCCATAATAGCTCACTTCCTGTTGAGGCGACGAACAACTTAGAGCACGAAAGTTGTCAGGCCCGAAAAGATCTTCATGTGTACCGAGTTTCATACCAATATATGCAAGCGTGTTTGATATATGGACCAAGATTCCAGACCCCATTCAAGGGGGCGCTGTCGAGCCCCCCTGCCACGCCCGGGTCCCAGCCTCTGTCACGTCCTAATGGCCGCAGGTTCCAATGCGTGTGCAAAGTTTCAAGAGTTTTTGAGCATGTTAAGGGCCCCAAAAAGCCCCGAACGGTTGAAAAAAAATAAAAATAAATATAGCTGCTAGCAGCGATGACGGGCCCAAGCCCGGTTGCACCGCCATGTTGGTGGTTTTAGGACAACTGGGCTCATTGAGCAAAATGAATGTTCACTGTGTCAATGTAAAAGAATGATGTCAAAGTTGTGTGTGAAAGATTGGACTTTTCAAGTAA
Organism: Opsariichthys bidens; assembly: GCA_037194245.1. Classification (NCBI taxonomy): domain Eukaryota; kingdom Metazoa; phylum Chordata; class Actinopteri; order Cypriniformes; family Xenocyprididae; genus Opsariichthys; species Opsariichthys bidens. Next base: position 5,292,637 of record CM074287.1, on the reverse strand, counting down.
AAAATGTAAGTTACCATGAGCAACCAGAGTTGTTATGTATGTAATTTAAATGTATACATAATTTTTCAAATGGGAAAAAAAAAGAAAAATTTGTTTATTTATAATATTTTTTAAAATATTAAAATAAAGGGTGTATTTCATGTGATAGGATGTCATAGGTCACTTTGAAATGAAAGTAAAGTTTTATATTGCAGCTGAAAATGTTGTTAGTGTAAATGTACTTCCTATCTTTAAGATGAGTGTATGAACAATACATATGTGATAAAATAGTTTAAGATCATTTATTATTATGTAAGATATATTTGACAATTTATGAAAAGAATTGTGTAATATTTTGTTTTTATCAATCATTGCAGAGTTTGAGAAATTAGAGAATGTGGATGTGTAAAATTAAGTAATATTGTTTTGCAGGAGGTATTTTAGAGATTGCAATAGCAAAATTAGTAATAGTTTATATTAATAAGCAAGTACACTGCAGGGAATTGAACCCTATCCTGGTGCGTAATCAGGAGTACCATTACCAGTGTGTTTCTGCTTTTGGTTATTATTTAGGCTTTAAGGAAAAAGAAAAACTTGTATTTGCAACAGCATGGTATGAGTGAAATGATCTTGGTAGATTAGCATGAGATTAAGGTAAGTGTTTTATGTATTGAATTGTATGAATATATTAATTTTTCTAAGGAAACATTAATTGCTATGATACTTTGAAATCATAATAGTACAGGGACAGTTAAGTATTGTTTGTAATATATAAAAGTTTATACAAATAATTGACAGATCTGGTAGAATGTAGTAATATAACAATATATATTGTTAAAGGTGTAAGAAAATGGATGTAATTTCTGTAAATATGTTGAGATATTTGTTTTGTAAATTGTAATGAACTATCTGTGTTAAGATGTTTATTTATGCTGTATATGGGAAAGTAGAAATATAGATATATTTGTGTTATACACATGTTGTTGCAATGCAAGAAAAACAAAACCTTTTTTAAAATGTGTTTTTAAAAAAAAAAGTTGATGTAATTTAAATGTAAAAAAAAATGTAAACCTATAAGTTTGGAGAACATGTAATAATTTTGTAGGTCTTTTTTTGTAGAAATTTCAATTAATATGTAAATGTAATTGGTTATAGTGAACATAAATTTATACAATTGAGGGGAGCACATAAGAGTACGTTTTAATATCATTAAAGTGTCATTAATTCTATACATTAAGTATAACTGAGCAGCATAGTGTCCTTGTATAAACCTGATTTTGGGTTGTTTAGGTTGGGTGGTTTGGTACAGCCCACTCACCCATCTATTCGTAGCACAGTTAGTAATGTATATAAGATGACAATAATAAGAATAAGAGTATAATTGTAACAATACACTGAGCAGAACAGTGTTCTTGTATAAACCTGATTTTGGTTGCTTAGGTTGGGTGGTTTGGAACAGCCCACTCACCCACCTATTCGTAGCACAGTTAGTAATGTATATAAGATGACAATAATAAGAATAAGAGTATAATTGTAACAATACACTGAGCAGAACAGTGTCCTTGTATAAACCTGATTTTGGTTGCTTAGGTTGGGTGGTTTGGAACAGCCCACTCACCCACCTATACGTAGCACAGTTAGTAATGTATATAAGATGACAATAATAAGAATAAGAGTATAATTGTAACAATACACTGAGCAGAACAGTGTCCTTGTATAAACCTGATTTTGGTTGCTTAGGTTGGGTGGTTTGGAACAGCCCACTCACCCACCTATACGTAGCACAGTTAGTAATGTATATAAGATGACAATAATAAGAATAAGAGTATAATTGTAACAATACACTGAGCAGAACAGTGTCCTTGTATAAACCTGATTTTGGTTGCTTAGGTTGGGTGGTTTGGAACAGCCCACTCACCCACCTATACGTAGCACAGTTAGTAATGTATATAAGATGACAATAATAAGAATTAGAGTATAATTGTAACAATACACTGAGCAGAACAGTGTCCTTGTATAAACCTGATTTTGGTTGCTTAGGTTGGGTGGTTTGGAACAGCCCACTCACCCACCTATACGTAGCATGGTCTGTAATGTACATAAGTTTACAATAATAAGAATAAGAGTATTAAATTAACAATACACTGAGCAGAACAGTGTGTAAATGTCATGGTAGCTTGAGAAGCATCTACAAGACCGTGATAAGCTGTGTTCTCATGGTACTTGTCTCCTTTGATGTGTAATTAGATGTATGAATAAATAATCAATGAAACTTTATGACAGGTGTGTATGTGTCAAATTATCCAGTTATATGTAGCACACATAGAAAGGTATGTGACCAATACACTGAGCAGTAGAGTGTGTTTGATTAAATGTGTAAAAGTTATATTTTATTTGTAAGCTGTAGTTGTTAAATGAGTTATGTAACTCATTTAAACATGTAAGCCTTGAAATGAACACAAAATCCCCTCATGTGTGCTGAAATAAACTGGCACAATATTTGTGTCAACTGAAAACTCTTCGATGTTCTTTATGTACACATGGTCAATTAAGGTTCCTTTTTCAGTTGTTGGCTCTTTAACAAGTTGAACAAAACCCTCATCTGACATGAAAGAGCACAGAGATTTTGATTTCAAGGTATCGTCATTAAAGTCTCCTATAAGTACAATTTTATTGCTTATTGAAGACATGAAATTGATCAATTTACTTAAATTTTGTTTGAAAATAGGCAATGGATATGTTTGTGGTCTATACACAACTCCAAGTAATATGCCAATTTCAGGGAAGTGTGTCAGCATGCACTCCAAATTAAGATTTGGGAATCTTATAGTGGTGTTTTCCACACCACATGCTGTATATAACCCAACGCCACCGTTTTGTTGAGTTTTCAAATCATTGAAAAGAGGACAATTGCTTGTGTATGCTGTGGAACGAGACAGACCTGTAAAGTTATAATTGTCTAAGTGCACATCATCTGAATTATAACTAGTAGGCAACCATGTTTCAGTTAAACCAATACATATGGGTTGTAAATGTTGAACACAAGCCATCAAATCTTGTTTATGACATCGCAAACTCTGTACATTTAATAAAAACACAGAAAAAGAACCATTTTGCATTGCAATATCTAATTCGTTGCGTGTCATAAAACATGACATTTCATTAATTGCCTCAAAAATTTTGGAAACTGATTTTCGTTCGCTCGAAATATTTTCTTATTTGCGAGATAAAGATTTTCTCCTCAACTCAGTTCACGTGTGCGCGAAATGCCCCTTTGGACGCTCAAATTATGATCTTGCACCCGCAAAAATTTGCCAGAGATCCAATTCCATACTTTTCAAGATAATAAACACGATTGCGACGATATACGGTTTATCTGTGTTCTTCATGACATCTTGGATATTTTCATAGATTATATTTATAATGCAATGCTAATCGGGATACCTACTCAATGTGCAGAATACCATAAAGTAATATATTGTCGGTAAGAATTTTTGAATCGACACTGGACTTGATATAAAGTAAGTTTGGAGCAACAACTTCGTTTTTAATCTCCTAAATTGTCATGTATTGATGGTGTGCTAAACTACATGCTAGTACACCTGGCATGCAGCCACCTAACGTTAGCTATTATAAAGAACAGTTTTTAAATGTAAAGCTCACTAGCTCACTGAAATGTTTTTTTTTTTCATGAAGGGCGTTTGATACAGTTTCACAGAAGGTGACGTGAGAAGTTTGATGAAAGAAATGATGGGATTAAATCTGCTTGAATAGAACATCGTCAGTAATTATAATAGAGACAAAAGAAAAGAATAATTTGAGACATTTACGTGTTGTCTTCATGGACTTTCCGGCCATTTGGTATGACAAGGTCAAGGCACAGTTGTGTCTTTGTTTCTATGATAATGTGATGGTATGGGCAATACTGTCAGATTGATTGGATTAGCACCGATGCATTTGAATGACACTGTTATGCTGATTAGATCAGGGCTGGGAAATGCCGGTAATGGGCTGATTCTTGCAAAGCATTTGCATGCTTTCTTTAGATTGTCTCCATCTAAACTGTATGTATCCCTCCCCCTTGAATGATTATAAAGTAGAAATTGTTACTACTTTAGTTAAACTTCGAGGACTAGCAACTGCTTGAAAGATATCTCAACGTCTCCTGGTCTCGGCTTCAACAAGGAAAAAAGGTTAAAACATCTTCATTTTCATATTATACTGGCACACATGTTTCCACTATTACATGGTTGAATTGTTTGCTTATTTCTTGTGTCTATTTTGAAAAACACATATACTAACCATTTCAGATTATGGCATCACCGTCAAAGATTCCAAAAATCCACCACCCTGAAACAGACTCAATCCATGAGCGGCTCCAACTGCTTGCTGTAAGATCATTTGATTTGACTTCCACTATATTATATTTACATTTATATATTTAAAATCACAAAAACCATTCCTATTGATTTGAACAATAATTTATTTGCTCTTTCAACAGTACAAGTGCCATGACCCTGCAGTCAACCCCAGAGAAACGGCACAACAACTTTGCATCCTTGCGACAGAATTAATTACCATCATGTCACGATGGCAAAAACAAAACATTGCTTTTCAAAGCACTATAAAAACTCTAAGAGCAGAACTGCACAAAACAAAAACAGAGCTCACAGAAGCTGAAGGGTCAATTGAGGTATTAACAGCAACGAAAGACTTCTTCAAAGATGGTAATGCATTCTGCTTTCTGTGCTTCATATCATGATTTTTTTTAGTACATTGTCAATCTCTAAGAAAACAATAACTCCCCTTTTTTTACAGACCTAAATGACACCGCCACACAAACTGATCCACCTTCAACAGAATCAACGGAAAATACTGAAGGTATTTATATGTTTTTATATTTATATGTATTTATATGTTAAATACAAAAAAGACTTTTTCTTTACTCTATTCTATACTTTATTTTATTAGTTTTTGTTTACTACATTACCCATCTACAAAGAAACTATTTTAAGTCTCTATTTTCTTTTACAGACCTACATTACACCACCTGACACCACCCAATCTGCTTATTTTCCCTCAAAGGATCACTTTGACACTTTACTTTTGAATGTGCACTGTTTTTAAGTACTTATATCTTTAACTTTTGTTTTGTTTGCTTTTTTTGGACCTGGACGTAGCTCTTCTTTAAACATTTGATATATATTTAACATATTTGCCTTACCTTATTGTTTTGCTTGTGCTTTTAATTTTCTAAATATTTTACCAATAAAAATACATTTACATCACACTGTGTCCCTAAGTTCTCTACAATACAAAATAATAGTTTGTGTTTTGCAATCCTTGTACCACAGATTATATTGAGTGTTGCCTGTATTATGTACATTAAACATCACCCATATTTTTAGTGAAACAGTCTAAACACATAGGTTTGACTATTGAATGATCTGGGTCCTGACAGCATATTATTAAATTTTAAATTGTCAGAAGACTGCTATTACACTACAGTTGTGCACTATAGATCACGTCTTAGGATAACAAATCTTATCATCCTTATATTGACAAGGATGTCAGTTTGCTTAATACATGCTTAAATTCAGTTGACAATCTGTCAGTGTACTTTAATGTTTGTTTTTTTACTCCTGTTGTTAATACCTTAGAAAATGTGTACATATATTTCTTTCAAATCATTTCAACTTATTTATCGTTACTTTTCTAAGCTTAGTTGCAGACTTGTATTATTGTAGAGCCTAAATTCCTATGCCCTAAATTTTACTTATGAAGGACCGAAACCATTTATTAACCATATTAATGCTGTGTGACCATGAGTAAAGGCTGTGCTATCAAACTGTATTTTTTAACATGGATAATGATTTCATAATATTTACAAATAAATAACCACACATAAAACATTACATTGTACTCTAACCAATACAGTTTTATTTTCAAGTTTTACAGTTCATTACAACTCATACAAAGAAAACATAGGAGCAATCCACTTTTTTACTTTTTTAGCATTCTTAACAGAACAAAGGCACTGACGTGATGACTTTATGGAAAAGTGTGAAAATAACATCCATCTCTTTAATTAATTAAATCAAGGTATTTATTGACTTGATTTTACACACGTTTTTATTTTGTGATTTATATATATAATTGAATTTTCATGTTATATTTTTTTCTTTTGTTCACCATTAATTTCTTAATGCTATTTGGGCTGTACAACAGGGGTGTGGCTACACGTCTTGAACAATCCCGCCCGGGACAAATCCCGCCCCCACACTACCGAGGCAGCATAGATACTGGAGGTAAATCACACCTCCATCACTCTTCTTCGAGATGGCTCCTAGAGTTTGGATCATTGGCAGTTCCATCATTCGCAGGCTGCATGCTCATATCCATGAGCAACATCTGGACCAGAAGCTTGGTCTAAGCTGCCATCTTACCTGGGAAGGCAGAGGCGGCAGACTCTGGGAGCAGTTGCTTCCAGAGCTCCGTTCTCTCAGGGCCAGGGGTCCTGCTCCCGACATTCTGGTCATCCACCTCGGTGGGAACAGTCTATGTCGGGAGAGCCGCAACCGCCGTGATTTGCTTCGGCAAATGAAGACTGACCTGGCAGAAGTCTTCCGAATGTTTCCGAGAACAAGGGTCCTGTTCTCGGACATTCTGCCCCGTCTGAACTGGAGAGGTCAGACTGGCAGGACCGCCTACGGCATCGAGAGAGCCCGGCGTTGGCTCAATGGGGCAATGTCTGGTTTCTTGGCAGAGAGGCAGATGCGCTGTGTTCGTCACCCCAACATTGGCTTGCCTCATCTGAGCAGAGACGGGGTCCACCTGAGCCCAGAGGGAAACGACCTATTGCTGAGCAACATCCGAGAAGCTCTGCAGATGGAACTCCGAAGATTTTGAATTTTTTTGAACTCCGAACAAAAAAGGCTCTTTTAAGAGCTAGCCATTGAATAATAAAGAGCATTTTTCTTCACGTCTCCTCACATAACCTTTTTTTCCCCCTTTTTTTTAGAAGATATTGACACGGTGTTTCTTAAAACTAATCTTCTTTGCCAAATATCACCAACAATGATAGGAAATGTTGTTATGACTTTAATAAATGAATAAAATCGAACTTAGTTCAAATATATCAAAATAAAATGTTCAGATGGAATTTCAGATTCTTTGTGTGACAGAAAATGCTCACTGATCACTCGCTTTCAGAGAAATGACGCGCGGCTCTTTGTTTAATCCATTAGGAAATGAAGTTTGCACAGATGCCACACAGCGTCAACACATTATTGTCATATATTTATGTAAATATTTATATAAATTGTCATATACTGATGGTGTACTAAGCTACATGCTAGTACACCTGGCATGCAACCACTTAACGTTAGCTGTTATAAAGAATAATTTTTAAATGTAAAGCTCTCTTTTTTCCATGAAGGAATTGAATACAGTTTCAAAGAACGTGAAGTGAGAAGTTTGATGAAAGAAATGATGGGATTAAGTCTGGCTCAATAGAACATCGTCAGTAATTATAATAGAGACAAAAGAAAACAATAATTAGAGCAATAATCAGGCCGGAAAGTGAATTGTGTAAATTGTGCACTGAAACTGAATGGGGTAGTTTGCACCACAAAACCTTTGGGAAGCTCAGCCGCGGCGTGTCTATAATTGTCGCAGAACACCTTCCAAACTCATATTAAGTTTTTTAATACATTCTTGTGATTAAATCTTGTGTAATCGCTGGAATGTTTTATTTTATAAGGGTAAAAAACACAAATGAGTTCGTAATCATTCACAGACATCATCAAACAGTCAAACACGGGGCGTTGCCTCTTTCAGTGAACAGAAATAATGTGATACACGTGCATTACTGTCCACTAGAGGGAGCCACGAGACCGTTTTTCTTAAAATACAGAGCTTGATTATTCAAAATATCCATATTCAAACCAAAATATCTGACTTTCTGTAATCTGTGATTACTCTCATAGAAATCATCAAACTGTCAAGGCTCGCGATCTCTACAGGAACGTCTTTCATGTGTTTATTTGCTTGTATATTGTAGAATCGCTGGAATGGAATGAAATCGCTATTAAATATAGAAATTAGGTGTGTATATTTCAATTATTAATGAATTTGATCATGTACCATTTGAGATGTACTATAATCGTTCGCATTATAGCATCATCAGTATGTTGTCATCATGTGCAGAAGTTTATTATTAGTTAATTGCATAAGTTTATATTTTAATTTTATTTTTGTAAATCCCTTCATGTGTAAAGTTATTTGTATAACTGGGCGATCATTAGACGCTGTGCGTCTCTTTGTGTGACATTTAAAAAAGCTTCTTTTACAGTTTGTATAATCACTGGAATGTTTTACTTTTTAAGTTTAAAAAACACAAATGAGTTCGTGATCATTCACAGACATCATCAAACTGTCAAACACGGGGCGGAACAAACAGAACAACAGAAATAATGTGATGCACGTGCAATACTGTCCACTAGAGGGAGCCACGAGACCGTTTTTGTTAAGAGCCTCAAAAACACCCAAGAATATTATTAAAGTTTGACGTCTTGCCATGGCAACAATATTTAAGATATCACAAAGACATTCACATGTCTAAATCTGACATGTTTGGACATTATAATGAAGAAGTTTGAAGCAAATCGGGTAAAAATAAGAGGGTGATCTCAAAGTATTTTGAAAGTGACACATTTACTGCTGCCAATTGGTGGCGCTATATCTTTGACACACAATAGTCACATCCATGTGCTCGGCCTCCTACAACGAACACACAGGTGAAGTTTCATAAAAATCAATGAATGTATGCAGACGTTATAACACACTTCCTGTTTCTGTTTTCTCGCCATAAATTCATTGCCTCGCCACGGGCAAACCGTTTGAGATATCAAAAATTCACTGGACATTTGGCATCATCAATATCTTGTCTTCATGCTGACCGAGTTTGGTGGTGATCGGTTTAAGCGCCTAGGAGCAGTATATCAAATTCCAGAGCATGCGTTTTTCAAACAACCCATAATAGCTCACTTCCTGTTGAGGCGGCGTACAACTTAGAGCACGAAAGTTGTCAGGCCCGATCAGATCTATATGTGTTTTGAGTTTCATACCAATATGTGCAAGCATGTTTGATATATGGACCAAGATTTCGGACCCCATTCAAGGGGGCGCTGTCGAGCCCCCCTGCCACGCCCGGGTCCCAGCCTCAGTGATTTCCTAATGGCCGCTGGTTCCAATGTGTGTGCAAAGTTTCAAGAGTTTTCGAGCATGTTAAGGGCCCCAAAAGTGCCCGAGTTTCATCCAATTTGAAAGATGCCAAGAGTCTCAAAACGATCCAAAACAAATATTTTGATCTGACACTTTGATCTGTTGCTATGACGACAGTTTTTCGAATATATAAGATCTTTTAACAGGTCTACATTCGCCATGTCTTGACATTATTCTGGTGAAGTTTGAAGCAAATCGGGTAAAAATAAGAGGGTGAACTCAAAGCATTTTGAAAGTGACACATTTCCTGCTGCCAATTGGTGGCGCTATATCTTTGACACATAATAGTCACATCCATGTACTCGGCCTCCTACAACGAACACACAGGTGAAGTTTCATAAAAATCAATAAATGTATGCAGACGTTATAACACACTTCCTGTTTCTCTTTTCTCGCCATAAATTCGTTGCCTCGCCACGGGCAAACCGTTTGAGATATCAAAAATCCCCTGGCAATTTTGCGTCATCAATGTCTTGACTTCATGCTGACCCAGTTTGGTGGTGATCGGATTAAGCGCCTAGGAGGAGTATATCAAATTCCAGAGCATGCGTTTTTCAAACAACCCATAATAGCTCACTTCCTGTTGAGGCGGCGAACAACTTAGAGCACGAAAGTTGTCAGCCCCGATAAGGTCTATATGTGTACCGAGTTTCATACCAATATGTGCAAGCGTGTTTGATATATGGACCAAGTTTTCAGACCCCATTCAAGGGGGCGCTGTCGAGCCCCCCTGCCACGCCCGGGTCCCAGCCTCTGTGACGCCCTAATGGCCGCAGGTTCCAATGCGTGTGCAAAGATTCAAGAGTTTTCGTGCATGCTAAGGGCCCCAAAAGTGCCAAAAACCTAAAAAAAAATAATAATAATAATAATCCTAAGGAAAACAATAGGGCCTTCGCCCTTTGGGCTTGGGCCCTAATAATAATCCTTAGAAAAACAATAGGGCCCTTCGCCCCTTTGGGCTTGGGCCCTAAATATAGCTGCTAGCAGCAATGTGCGGGCCCAAGCCGGTGGCACCGCCACTTCGGTGGTTTAAGGACAACTGGGCACGGCGGGCAAAATGAATTTAAACGGTGTCTCCAGTTGGAGACTGACCAGTTAGTTGAGTCAGATTATTCAATATAATACTAACTAAAAGCGATCATATCATAGCAAACTAATCATTAGCAGTTCAAAGTGTTATATATTCAGCTGAATTTATCTTATTATATTGTTGAACTAATTATATAAAACTAAATAGTCAGTGAAATACAAATGAACTGGTTCTTTGCCTTTATTTCTTTATACAAATTTATAGAAGAGAAGGGCTAAGAGATTTCCTATCCTTTAATGCAGACAAAAGGAGACAGCAATGAAAGGGTTAAACCTGGAAGACCCTCAGAGAGAGAGAGAGGGGGGGGGGGGGGGGCGGAGATATTCAGAAGATATATTTTGAAGAAAACAAGTATATTGATCTGAAATATAGTAAAATCATTTTAACCTGTTGGCTCTCGCCCCTTTTTTGAAAAATCTCAAGAAATGACATACCCAAACTAAAACAGATGCAGTTCATGAACCCTTTGCACTAAAAGCATAAGTATGGTCTCATTTCAAAGCAGACACTTTGCAGTTTATTGTAAAGTTATAATTAATTATTGTCATAATGAAAAAAATAGTTATAAATAGCTTCAAAGTTTTGTACAGTTATTAGAAATGTATTTTTATGGAAAATCTTTATGAAAATAAAATTGATGTCAGCCCCTCTGCTATCTGGAAATGCACTCCAGCTGAAGCCACATGTCTGACCATGTTATGTTTCAAATCTGAAGATGATGCGTTTAAAACTCTGAGTTTTATTGAATGTTTTATAAGATCATGTCATGTGATTTTATTTTGAGAAAACTCTAAAATGCTAACTAATGTTTATAGCCTTCTTCCAAGCACCCATTCAGTGGATTGTCTATTCTTTTGTGTTGCAAAACTATCCCAATCAATTCCAATGCACCATTTGCACAATTCACACCTCTCCGGCCTGGTTATGGCTCTAATTATTCATTTCTTTTGTCTCTATTATAAATGCTGACGATGTTCTATTCAAGCAGACTTAATCCCATCATTTCTTTCATCAAACTTCTCACTTCACCTTCTCTGAAACTGTATCAAATGCCCTTCATGGAAAAAAAAAATCATTTCAGTGAGTTTTACTTTTGAAAATGATTTGTTATAACAGATAGGTGGCAGCACGACAGGTGCATGTATTAGCATGTAGCTTAGCACACCATCAAAACATGACAATTTATGAGATTAAAACTAAGTTTTTGCTTCAAATTTACTTTATATTGCAAGTCGAGTGTTTTAAATAAACTTCTGTGATGTGATGTCGGTCTGGATCTAAACAGCGGACCGAAAATACATTATTTTATAGTATTCTGCACAATGAGAAAAGCTATCGCGATTAGCATTGCATTATAAATATAAAGTATTTTGAAAATACCTGACATGGCATGAAGGACACATAGACCATACATCGTCACAATCGTGTATTTATTGTCTTCAAAAGTGTTTATATTATACGTTATCTGCATGTTATAGCGATCTCTGGAAGACTGTGTTAGTTTCTGGTCACATGGTGTGCCTGTTCCTCGTGTGTGTCATTTGTGGACTAAGTGTGCAACGCAGCGCCCTCCTGCTGCAAGTATGAATCAGAAACACAGTACATCACAGTGTGCAGCGCTCGTGATGATTACAACGGCGCTTTTTGGTAAAAAATGAATAAATATTACTCCTCTGTATAAAAATTAGACATAAACATATGAGAATCCATCAATATTTCTCCAAATGTGCATGCATTTGAGCTAAAAGCGCAGAGGGATGTTGTTTTGTCGAGAGTTTTGATGATGATCTCACAGGAGTTTTTTATCAGTGGATGTGGCTGACGCTCATATTTCAAAGAAAAGGTATCGACTCCGTTTTTCACATTCATAACTCCTGACGCATATTAACAAATTACGTTCACTATACGATATTGAGAGTAAAGCAGTGATTAAAAATTTAATCTTGAGTTTTAGATCATTTTAATGACGTATAGTTTGTCATGGTAATTACATTGCATGTAACAGTAAATTTGAGTTAATTTAAAAAAAAACCGCTGCGGGGCGTGCACGGGGGACTTAAGACTAACAGGTTTAATACATTCTTGTGATTAAATCTTGTGTAATCGCTGGAATATTTTAATTTATAAGTTTAAAAAACACAAATGAGTACGTGATCATTCACAGACATCACCAAACTGTGAAACATCAAGGGGCGTTGCTTCTCTGAGTGAACAGAAAGTACACAAAGCTGTCCACTAGAGGGAGCCACGAGACCGTGTTTGTTAAGAGCCTCAAAAACACCCAAGAATATTATTAAAGTTTGACGTCTTGCCATGGCAACAATATTTAAAAAATCACAAAGACATTTACATGTCTACATCTGAAATGTTTTGACATTATAATGAAGAAGTTTGAAGCAAATCGGGTAAAAATAAGAGGGTGATCTCAAAGCATTTTGAAAGTGACACATTTCCTGCTGCCAATTGGTGGCGCTATATCTTTGACTCATAATAGTCACATCCATGTACTCGGCCTCCTACAACGAACACACAGGTGAAGTTTCATAAAAATCAATGAATGTATGCAGACGTTATAACACACTTCCTGTTTCTCTTTTCTCGCCATAAATTCGTTGCCTCGCCACGGGCAAACCGTGTGAGATATCAAAAATCCCCTGGCAATTTTGCGTCATCAATGTCTTGACTTCATGCTGACCGAGTTTGGTGGTGATCGGATTAAGCGCCTAGGAGGAGTATATCAAATTCCAGAGCATGCGCTTTTCAAACAACCCATAATAGCTCACTTCCTGTTGAGGCGGCGAACAACTTAGAGCACAAAAGTTGTCAGGCCCGATAAGGTCTATATGTGTACCGAGTTTCATACCAATATGTGCAACTGTGTTTGATATATGGACCAAGTTTTCGGACCCCATTCAAGGGGGCGCTGTCGAGCCCCCCTGCCACGCCCGGGTACCAGCCTCTGTCAACGTCCTAATGGCCGCAGGTTCCAATGCGTGTGCAAAGTTTCAAGAGTTTTTGAGCATGTTAAGGGCCCCAAAAAGCCCCGAACGGTTGAAAAAAAATAAAAATAATAATAATAATAATAATAATAATCCTTAGAAAAACAATAGGGCCCTTCACCCATTCTGGGCTTGGGCCCTAAATATAGCTGCTAGCAGCAATGTGCGGGCCCAAGCCAGTGGCACCGCCACCTCGGTGGTTTAAGGACAACTGGGCACAGCGGGCGAAATGAATTTAAACGGTGTCTCCAGTTGGAGACTGACCAGTTAGTTGAGTCAGATTATTCAATATAATACTAACTAAAAGCGATCATATCATAGCAAACTTATCATTAGCAGTTCAAAGTGTTATATATTCAGCTGAATTTATCTTATTATATTGTTAAACTAATTATATAAAACTAAATAGTCAGTGAAATACAAATGAACTGGTTCTTTGCCTTTATTTCTTTATACAAATTTATAGAAGAGAAGGGCTAAGAGATTTCTTATCCTACAATGCAGACAAAAGGAGACAGCAATGAAAGGGTTAAACCTGCAAGACCCTGAGAGAGAGAGGGGGGGGGGGATATATATTCAGAAGAAATATTTTGAAGAAAACAAGTATGTTGATCTGAAATATTGTACATTCATTTTAAATTCATCCAGGTTCCATTAAATTTATCTTAAGGTATTTTACGTTATTTTTGACCATATTATTAAACTAATTATATAGAACCATATAGTCAGTGCACGACAACTGAATTGGTTCTATGCCTTCATTTTTATGAGATTTCCTATCCTATAATTCAGAAAAAAAGGAGACAGCAATGAAAGGGTTAAACCTGGAAGACCCTTAGAGAGAGAGAGAGAGAGAGAGAGAGAGAGAGATTCAGAAGAATTATTTTAAAGAAAACAAATATATTGATCTGAAATAAAGTACATTAATTTTAAATTCATCTTAGTTTAAACCTTCGCCACGGCAACACCATGTGAGATGTAGTATAATCGTTCGCAATTTAGCATCTTCAGTATGTTGTCATCATGTGCAGAAGTTTATTATTAGTTATTTGCAGAAATTTATATTTTAATTTTATTTTTTTATCTCTTTGTGTGACAGAAAATCTTCCAAACTGTAATTGAAGATTTTTAATATGTTCTTGTGATCGAATCTTGTCTAATCGCTTGAATATTTTAATGAATAAGGTTTAAAAACATGAGCTTTCATGATTTCGTGATCACTCCCTTTCAGAGAAATGACGCGCGGCTCTTTGTTTAATCCATTAGGAAATGAAGTTTGCACAGATGCCACACAGCGTCAACACATTAAACACGTCAAACACGGGGCGTTGCCTCTTTCAGTGAACAGAAATAATGTGATACACGTGCATTACTGTCCACTAGAGGGAGCCACGAGACCGTTTTTCTTAAAATACAGAGCATGATTCAAAATATCCATATTTAAACCAAAATATCTGACTTTCTGTAATCTGTGATTACTCTCATAGAAATCATCAAATTGTCAAGGCTCGCGATCTCTACAGGAACGTCTTTCATGTGTTTATTTGCTTGTATATTGTAGAATCGCTGGAATGGAATGAAATCGCTATTAAATATAGAAATTAGGTGTGTATATGTAGGAAGTGAAATTAAGGTTATAAAACAATGTTCTGATACTTTGTATTATCTAGGTTATAACATCGCGAGAACTGCGCCCCGTGATTTAGATTGCGGGAGAATACAAGCAGTGTGGGTGGTAGTTGAAAAGTGGAAGGAGAGAGAGATGCACATTCTGTAATCTGCTGTCGCAATTTATGATGTTCACTCAGAATGTTCAGTAAAACAAGTGTTGGGATCACCCGTGCTTCTTGCAAGTGTCCTCTATAAGCGGTGATAACAGAACGAAGCCAAGAACCCACGAAGCAGCGCTGGGTAAGGACTGTAAAGTTGTAGCATAACCCACGCGCGCGTTACACTGGTGGCAGCGCTGGTTGGCTTGTTTCTGGACGCTTGTTTTTTTATATATTGAACTACGTGAATATCGCCGATTTAACCTGCAGAGCCGTTTATACTGTTCTATTTTTACGTGCTCTTTTTGCAAGTTCGGATTACGTGCATTTTTTTTTTTCTTTCTCGCACAAGATGGCGGATGATGAGAATGACGCAGTTGTAATGCAGAGAGACAGACATGTCGCAGATGAAACAAGTCCACATCTGCCATTTAAAATTGACCTCCCTGCTTCTTTTTCTGGAGATGGTCAAGAGCCATTTAGTGCATGGATACAGAGATTTGAAGTGGCACTTGATGTCTCAGCTGTACCACTGGATAAGGCCAAACTTCTCCCTGTGAAGCTTACCGGTCCAGCGTTTGCATACTGGCAGTCTCTCTCCCCTGCGGTGAAAGCAGACTACAATTTAACTAAAGCCAGTTTAAGCACTGTTTTTGGACGTACAACTTTTTTGGCCACATTTCAGACATTTTTGAATGCTCGTCCTCGTAAGCCACAAGAACCTCTTGAAGTCTATGCTGCTGAACTTACAAATCTAGTGACTGAAGCGTTTCCTCAGTATGATGCAGCAGCCCGTAATTGTGAAATTTTTCGCAGATTTGTTACTGGCTTAAATCCATCACTTCAACTGAAAATTCATGAACATGGGGCTGTGACTTTGGACAATGCTTTGAAGGTGGCCAGTCAGTGTGAACGTGCTCAGTTAGCCATTAGTGTTGCTGGCCCTTCAGCTGTAATGCCTGTGACTGTGAATCCTCAGCCATCGACTAACATAGTGACACCAACTCAAATCACTGAACTAGCATCAGCCATCGCTGAACTCCGAACCGACCTACAGGCTTTACGTCAATCTCACCTGCGACGAACTGATGAACGCATGGACCAGCTCTCGCAGCGGATTTCTAGCCTTCAGGACGAGGTAATATCTTCTACGCATTCTCCACATCAGACCTGCGCAGTCGTGGACTATGACATCACAGCACACCGTCGCCGGCCTGATTGGGATGATCATCATTACCACCAGGACTGCTGCTGTTCTTCTCAACGTACACAGAGAGGTCGACGACAACATCCTCATGATGACTACTGTCCTCCACGACGCTACCATGGCCACCCAGAAAATGATCGAACACCTCCAAATGTTGACTTTTACAGCCAAAGACGCAGCTACTCACCTTCATCCCACAGTCGTGAGTCACACACCTCTCACACCACACAATCTGACCAATACACCCCCCACAGACATCATTATGGCAACTTAAACTCTAGCCACTCGCCTTCCCGGGAACATCGGCCTGATACCGAATACGAACATAGAACCCGTTATGCTCGTTCACCCTCACAAAGCCCACAGTACAGAAGTTCCAGTTACCACAAACACAGATCTCCATCGCCACCCCCCCACTCGCAAAGAGCGCCAAGATCCCCCACGCGACATGTACATTTTCCCCCATCTCACAAGGGGACGCCCCCTTTCTCATCACATCAGGGAAACGAGTAGAAGCTGTCATTGGGGACCAAATGCCAGCTTCATCCCCAATAATGGTCCACTCTAGTACAGTTGGCTTCAAACCTACTCCACCTACACCATTCATTCAAATTGCACTGGCTGGTACTGAACTCCACGCTTTAGTCGATACTGGATCAGGTCTATCCCTCATTACTGATGACTGTCGTAGATCAATTCCAGCTTTGTCTACTCAGCCTATCAGTAAGTCATTTGTGTTAGCGTCATCAGTTACTGGACAGTTATTGGACATACTGGGCTCTGTAATTGCTCCCATACACATTGGAGATGTCACATTTTCTCATGTTTTTCATGTGGTACGTACAGCCACTCACCCTGTTCTCATAGGATGGGACTTCTTAATTGAACACACACTTACTGTTGATGTACCACATGCATGTTTACAACTGTATAACACTTCAGTGCCCCTTTCACCGCCCCAGTCACTGATCCCAGTACAGAGTTCTGCCGTTAACGTCGCTCAGGTGACTGTGCCCCCTATGTGTGAGATGGCAATCCCGATTTCTGTCAAGGATAATGGTGTAGTGAATCCTTTCACAGACACGTATGTAGGCATTCTGGAACCTCAGCCCCCTCAAGTTACAACCTTAGGTGTAGCTCGAACACTGACATCAGTTCAAAAGGGGAGGGCCATTGTCAGAGTTGTTAATCCGACGAATGAACCGGTCTCTCTTGAGGCTGGATGCCCATTGGGTCAGCTTTTCTCTGTCACTGGTAATGCACATGATGAGTATGCGTTAGTTTCAGCTGTGACTACTTCTACGGAAACTGTCCATCCACCGCCTGAAGTGCATTTAGAAGATACACACTTAAACGCTGCAGAGCAGGCACAGCTTAAGACCTTGCTGACAGAATTTGCTAACATTTTTAGCTCCCATTCTCATGACTATGGGAAAACCAACTTGATTACACATAGTATCAACACGGGTGATGCTGCTCCAATAAAACTGCGCCCTTATAGAACATCACCAGCTACACAGGCTGTACTACAAAAAGAGGTATCAAAGCTTTTGAAACACAATATCATCGAGGAGTCTCACAGTCCATGGTCAGCTCCGGTTGTGCTTGTCCGGAAAAAGGATGGAACACACCGGTTCTGTGTTGATTACCGACGCCTCAATGATGTCACAATCAAAGATTCACACCCTCTTCCTCGGGTGGATGATACACTCGATAGACTTTCTGGGGCCAGAGTGTTTAGCACAATTGATTTAACTGCTGGTTACTGGCAAATACCACTCAACCCAGATGACAAAGAAAAAACAGCTTTCTCCACTGGTACAGGACTATATCAATTCCGTATGATGCCAATGGGGATCTCTAATGCCCCGCCCAGTTTCCAGCGCTTAATGGAGCTTGTACTTCGGGGTTTGCACTGGAGTATTTGTTTAATCTACTTGGATGATATTATCGTCTACAGTGCTGATTTTCCACAGCACCTTCAACACTTGCGTGAAGTTTTTCAGCGATTTCTTACGGCTGGACTCAAACTTAAGCCATCCAAGTGCCATCTGGCATGCTCTTCAGTCACTTTTCTGGGTCACCGTGTTTCTAGTGCTGGTGTTGAGCCAGACCCATCTAACATAGATAAAGTCAGGACATGGCCAATTCCAACTTCAGCCACACAAGTCAGGGCTTTTCTGGGTCTGTGTTCTTATTATCGTCGATTCATCAGACACTTCGCCCGCACAGCTGAACCCCTGTACCATCTCACACACAAAGGTGTATCATTCTCATGGTCACCAGAAGCAAATGAAGCTTTCAGTGTACTGAAGCAGGCACTGACATCACCACCAATCATGGCATTTCCGAATCTTTCAATCCCCTTCCTCCTTTACACTGATGCATCCCTTCATTCAGTGGGGTCCGTTCTTGCGCAGCAAGTTGACGGACAAGAACATGTCATTGCGTATGCCAGCCACGTGCTGTCTGCTTCAGAAAGAAAGTGGTCCACATTTGATCGGGAATTGTATGCCATTGTGTGGTCAGTTCGTCATTTCCGACACTATCTACGTTGTCACCCGTTCACTATCATTACTGATCATAAACCCTTGGTCGGTCTCAAGAAACTTCCTTTAGATCACGACCCTACAGGTAGACGAGCACGTTGGGCTATAGAATTGGACCTTTACGACTGGCATGTCATTCACCGTGAGGGGGTTAAACACATTAATGCAGATGCCATGTCTCGCCGGCCAGAGACTGATCCTGTGGAACCTGACAATTGTTTTCAGAGTGACATGTCTACTGTCTCAGTAGCAACTCAGACCACATCAATAGCCTTGCTAGACGGACTGGTGTCAGCTCACTCCCAAACACTGCCCACGAGCAAAATTGTCCCTTTGCCCATGCTCGTTCCGAACCCCACAACATCAAATCTTGTTCAAATCCAAAGTGATTGGAATGTGATGGAACAACAGAGGTCAGATCCAGATTTAGCTGTTGTTTTCTCTTGGATAGAAACGGGGCGTAAACCACCCTTATGGAGGCTGCGTGATGCTTCACCATACCTCAGAAAACTGTGGGCACAGTTTAGTCGCCTCAACGTTCATAATGGAGTGTTATGCAGACACTCGCGCAACTCATTCGGTGACGATACCTTGCAAGTGGTTGTCCCTACATCATTGATTCCTGAAGTACTCAGTCATGTCCATGGACACCCGTCAGTTGGTCACTATGGTCTGGCCAAGACGTCGGACAGAGCCATGCGGTCCTTTTACTGGCCTTACATGTCTACAGACATCGCCAAACATTGCTCTCAATGTGCTGCTTGTCAGTCACGGCGTTCTCCCATGCCCCGACCACAGGCGCCACTCATCCCTATCTCTCCTGACCGTCCATTCCAAATAGTGGCCGCAGACATAACAGAGTTGCCTATTTCCACCAAGGGTAACCGTTATGTACTAGTAATGATGGACTTGTACACTAAGTTTGTCAATCTCTACCCATTGAGAGATCAAACAGCTGTCTCTGTAGCGGGCTGCATCTTTGACCACTACATTCCGCAACATGGTGTCCCTGAGGCCTTACACTCTGACCAGGGCAGACAGTTTGAATCTGACCTTATAAAGCATCTTTGTAACTTACTGTCAATCAAGAAGCTTCGCACGTCACCATATCATGCTCAGTGCGATGGGGCTGTTGAGCGCTTTAATCGCACTCTAAAAGATGAACTTTCCAAACATCTTTTTGAATCAGGTACAGAGTGGGACGAGCACCTCCCACAAGTTGCATTGGCATATAACACCACTAAGCACACAAGCACAGGATTGACACCTTTCTTTTTGGCTCATGGCCGGGAGGCCCGCATTCCCCTTGACACACTGCTCCAGGATAATGATGCTTTGAGTTCAGCGACAGCGGGCACACCAGCAGCATATGCTAACAAGCTACGTAAGAGATTGACCTTTGCTTACCACTCTGCAACTGCTTACCGAGACAGGGCTCAAGAACAACAA
This sequence comes from Opsariichthys bidens, assembly GCA_037194245.1. NCBI lineage: Eukaryota > Metazoa > Chordata > Actinopteri > Cypriniformes > Xenocyprididae > Opsariichthys > Opsariichthys bidens. Next base: position 5,272,310 of record CM074287.1, on the reverse strand, counting down.
CGCCTGAACTATGATCGCCATTTGAAATACACTCCCTATGACCGTGGTGACTTGGTGTTAGTGGATGATCCTGCCCACCGTCACAATAAACTGTGTCCGCGTTGGGTGGGCCCATATGAGGTTTTGCAATCAATATGCCCCTCTAGTAGCTCCACCCCTGTCAATTTTGAAGTTAGAGATTTATCCAGACCTCATGCAAAATCAAAAATCATTCATTACAATCGCATGAAACCTTACATCACTGATCCACAGAACACACACACCCCTTTCCCCCCTTCCTCCACTGTTAACCCAAACACTCTGAATACTTTATCTGGACTCCTCCCACCTCACATTACACCAGTGCCACCGGGACTCTCCACACCCCAGGTTCCATTGGAACCACCACTATTACCCCAGTTGCACCCTCGTGTTCAATTGCATCAACCTGACACCACACAACCTTCCAGCTCTATGGACAGGACACAGGACTGCCATGTTACCCCGGACTCTGAACTGTTTCCTTCAACACGGTGCACACCTATAGCTGGACTGCTAGCAGGTGCATCTGATTCACCTGACACTCCAGTGTCTACTCGGGATGTGCTCCCCAGGACACGTCGGTTGCCTCACCATTTAAAGGACTTTGCACTTTACTAAATTGCTACATGTTCTCTGTACACATGTTTCTTATTTTATGTATAAGATTGATTGATGTAATGAGTGGAATCTTTAGACAGAGCATGCTGATTTATTGATTTCTTATGGGCCTGGTTGATTTCTTATGTTTCAGCATTGTGGAAAAAAAAAAAATAGTATGTTTTGTTATACGGATTTTGAGGCCTTAAAATTTTCATACCTAAAATTTGTATGTTATACATATATTTTGTTTTGTACCTTTGTTTTATATACAAGATTGTGTTATAGAAATGAGGACATTTCTACTTGGGTAAGGGAGTATTATGTAGGAAGTGAAATTAAGGTTATAAAACAATGTTCTGATACTTTGTATTATCTAGGTTATAACATCGCGAGAACTGCGCCCCGTGATTTAGATTGCGGGAGAATACAAGCAGTGTGGGTGGTAGTTGAAAAGTGGAAGGAGAGAGAGATGCACATTCTGTAATCTGCTGTCGCAATTTATGATGTTCACTCAGAATGTTCAGTAAAACAAGTGTTGGGATCACCCGTGCTTCTTGCAAGTGTCCTCTATAAGCGGTGATAACAGAACGAAGCCAAGAACCCACGAAGCAGCGCTGGGTAAGGACTGTAAAGTTGTAGCATAACCCACGCGCGCGTTACATATATTTCAATTATTAATGAATTTTATCATGTACCATTTGAGATGTACTATAATCGTTCGCAATATAGCATCATCAGTATGTTGTCATCATGTGCAGAAGTTTATTATTAGTTATTTGCAGAAGTTTATATTTTAATTTTATTTTTTTTAAATCCCTGCATGTGTAAAGTTATTTGTATAACTGGGCGCGATCATTAGACGCTGCGCGTCTCTTTGTGTGACATTTAAAAAGCTTCTTTTACAGTTTGGAAGATTTTCTATGTTCTTGGGATCGAATCTTGTCTAATCGCTTGAATGTTTTAAAGAATAAGGTTTAAAAACACTTAAAATCAAGTGGCTTTCACGCGGTCACGATCACTGCTTATAGAGAAATGACGCGCGGCTCTTTGTTTAATCCATTAGGAAACGAAGTTTGCACAGATGCCACACAGCGTCAACACATTAACACAGTCATACACATACAAATTCAAACTTCAATTTCAAAGAATTGAAAGGAACATTAAAAAGGAATGACAAGTTTCTGAAAGACGCGAGAAAGAACGAGCTTCGGCAGGCGTTCCTTCTCAGACGCGGCGCGTCTATAATTGTTACAGAACACCTTCTTAACTAAAATTAAGCTTTTTATTACATTCTTGTGATTAAATCTTGTGTAATCGCTGGAATATTTTAACTTATATGTTTAAAAAACAAAAATGAGTTCGTGATCATTCACAGACATCACCCAACTGTGAAACATCAAGGGGCGTTGCTTTTCTGAGTGAACAGAAAGTACACAGTGTTGTCCACTAGAGGGAGCCACGAGACCGTGTTTGTTAAGAGCCTCAAAAACACCCAAGAATATTATTAAAGTTTGACGTCTTGCCATGGCAGCAATATTTAAAAAATCACAAAGACATTCACATGTCTACATCTGAAATGTTTTGACATTATAATGAAGAAGTTTGAAGCAAATCGGGTAAAAAATAAGAGGGTGATCTCAAAGTATTTTGAAAGTGACACATTTCCTGCTGCCAAATGGTGGCGCTATATCTTTGACACACAATAGTCACATCCATGTGCTCGGCCTCCTACAACGAACACACAGGTGAAGTTTCATAAAAATCAATGAATGTATGCAGACGTTATAACACACTTCCTGTTTCTCTTTTCTCGCCATAAATTCATTGCCTCGCCACGGGCAAACCGTTTGAGATATCAAAAATTCACTGGACATTTGGTATCATCAATATCTTGTATTCATGCTGACCGAGTTTGGTGGTGATTGGATTAAGCGCCTAGGAGCAGTATATCAAATTCCAGAGCATACGTTTTTCAAACAACCCATAATAGCTCACTTCCTGTTGAGGCGGCGTACAACTTAAAGCACGAAATTTGTCAGGCCTGATCAGGTCTATATGTGTTTTGAGTTTCATACCAATATGTGCAAGCATGTTTGATATATGGACCAAGATTTCGGACCCCATTCAAGGGGGCGCTGTCGAGCCCCCCTGCCACGCCCGGGTCCCAGCCTCTGTGATTTCCTAATGGCCGCCTGTTCCAATATGTGTGCAAAGTTTCAAGAGTTTTCGAGCATGTTAAGGGCCCCAAAAGTGCCCGAGTTTCATCCAATTTGAAAGATGCCAAGAGTCTCAAAACGATCTAAAACAAATATTTTGATCTGACACTTTGATCTGTTGCTATGACAACAGTGTTTCGAATATATAAGATCTTTTAACAGGTCTACATTCGCCATGTCTTGACATTATTCTGGTGAAGTTTGAAGCAAATCGGGTAAAAATAAGAGGGTGAACTCAAAGCATTTTGAAAGTGACACATTTCCTGCTGCCAATTGGTGGCGCTATATCTTTGACTCATAATAGTCACATCCATGTACTCGGCCTCCTACAACGAACACACAGGTGAAGTTTCATAAAAATCAATAAATGTATGCAGACGTTATAACACACTTCCTGTTTCTCTTTTCTCGCCATAAATTCGTTGCCTCGCCACGGGCAAACCGTTTGAGATATCAAAAATCCCCTGGCAATTTTGCGTCATCAATGTCTTGACTTCATGCTGACCGAGTTTGATGTTGATCGGATTAAGCGCCTAGGAGGAGTATATCAAATTCCACAGCATGCGCTTTTCAAACAACCCATAATAGCTCACTTCCTGTTGAGGCGGCGAACAACTTAGAGCACGAAAGTTGTCAGCCCCGATAAGGTCTATATGTGTACCGAGCTTCATACCAATATGTGCAAGCGTGTTTGATATATGGACCAAGTTTTCAGACCCCATTCAAGGGGGCGCTGTCGAGCCCCCCTGCCACGCCCGGGTCCCAGCCTCTGTGAAATCGTAATCGCCGCGGGTTCCAATGCGTGTGCAAAGTTTCAAGAGTTTTCGTGCATGTTAAGGGCCCCAAATGTGCCAAAAACCTAAAAAAAAATAATAATAATAATAATAAATATAGCTGCTAGCAGCGATGACGGGCCCAAGCCGGTGGCACCGCCAACCCGGTGGCATCAAGGCAACTGTGCACAGCGGGAAAAATTAATTTAAAAGGTGTCTCCAGTTGGAGACTGACCAGTTAGTCGAGTCAGATGATTCAATAGAATACTAAGAAAAAGCGATCATATCATAGCCAACTTATCATTAGCAGTTCAAAGTGTTATATATTCAGCTGAATTTATCTTATTATATTGTTAAACTAATTATATAAAACTAAATAGTCAGTGAAATACAAATGAACTGGTTCTTTGCCTTTAATTCTTTATACAAATTTATAGAAGAGAAGGGCTAAGGGATTTCCTATCCTTTAATGCAGACAAAAGGAGACAGCAATGAAAGGGTTAAACCTGCAAGACCCTCAGAGAGAGGGGGGGGGGATATTCAGAAAAATATATTTTGAAGAAAACAAGTATATTGATCTGAAATATAGTACATTCATTTTAAATTCATCCAGGTTCCATTGAATTTATCTTAAGGTATTTTACGTTAATATTACATAATTATAATATTAAATAATATTAATTTTACATAATATTAAACTGAAGCCATAGAACCAATTCAGTTGTCGTGCACTGACTATATGGTTCTATATAATTATTTTTTATGAGATTTCCGATTCTATAATTCAGAAAAAAAGAGACAACAATGAAAGGGTTAAACCTGGAAGAGAGAGAGAGAGAGAGAGAGAGAGAGAGAGAGAGAGAGAGATTCAGAAGAATTATTTTAAAGAAAACAAATATATTGATCTGAAATGTAGTATTTTCATTTTAAATTCATCCAGATTCCATTGAATTTATCTTCCATCTTTTGGTTATTATTAAAAAAAAATTTATATCTTGTGCTTAAACAGAACATTATTGTGCTTATTTTTGAGTTAAACTACATAGATTAAAAAAGTTTGAATTTCTTATTCAATGTTAGTGTTATTGTATATAGAAATAAACAGTGTATAATTCAAAGGAGAATATTGTTTAGTGTTATGAATTATCATTGAGTGTCATCTCAAAAATAGGTATATGCTGCCCTCTAGTGCTCATTTGATCATTTCAATAATTTTAAGAGTACTGTTTCCCCTCATTTTAATTTACACATACATCTTGAAATGAAAAAAAATAAATAAATAAAATGTTTATTTATGATATTTGTACTAATAAATATAGAAATTTGGTGTGTATATTTCAATTATTCATGAATAATTGACAACTTCTAAATTCCCTTTTTGTTCTTAATTTAAACCTTCCCCACGGCAACACCATATGAGATGTACTATAATCGTTCGCAATTTAGCATCATCAGTATGTTGTCATCATGTGCAGAAGTTTATTATTAGTTATTTGCAGAAGTTTATATTTTAATTTTATTTTTTTTAAATCCCTGCATGTGATGTAATTATTTGTATTGGCGCGATCATTATTAGGAGACGCTGCACTGCACAGAAAATCGAAGTTTGCACAGGCCTTAATTGTAAAACGAAAGCAAACTTTCTGTCCGTCTATGATCACGATCACTGCTTATAGAGAAATGACGCGCGGCTCTTTGTTTAATCCATTAGGAAACGAAGTTTGCACAGATGCCACACCGCGTCAACTCATTAACACAGTCATACACATAAAAATTCAAACTTCAATTTCAAAGAATTGAAAGGAACATTAAAAAGGCATGACAAGATTCTGAAAGACGCGAGAAAGAACGAGCCTCGGGAAGGTAAGGTTCTCAGACACGGCGCGTCTATAATTGTCACAGAACATCTTCTAAACTAAAATCAAGCTTTTTATTACATTCTTGTGATTAAATCTTGTGTAATCGCTGGAATGTTTTATTTTATAAGGGTAAAAAACACAAATGAGTTCGTAATCATTCACAGACATCATCAAACAGTCAAACACGGGGCGTTGCCTCTTTCAGTGAACAGAAATAATGTGATACACGTGCATTACTGTCCACTAGAGGGAGCCACGAGACCGTTTTTCTTAAAATACAGAGCTTGATTATTCAAAATATCCATATTCAAACCAAAATATCTGACTTTCTGTAATCTGTGATTACTCTCATAGAAATCATCAAACTGTCAAGGCTCGCGATCTCAACAGGAACGTCTTTCATGTGTTTATTTGCTTGTATATTGTAGAACAAACAGAACAACAGAAATAATGTGATGCACGTGCAATACTGTCCACTAGAGGGAGCCACGAGACCGTGTTTGTTAAGAGCCTCAAAAACACCCAAGAATATTATTAAAGTTTGACGTCTTGCCATGGCAACAATATTTAAGATATCACAAAGATATTCATATGTGTACATCTGAAATGTTTGGACATTATAATTAGGAAGTTTGAAGCAAATCGGGTAAAAATAAGAGGGTGAACTCAAAGCATTTTGAAAGTGACACATTTCCTGCTGCCAATTGGTGGCGCTATATCTTTGACACACAATAGTCACATGTGCTCGGCCTCCTACAACGAACACACAGGTGAAGTTTCATAAAAATCAATGAATGTATGCAGACGTTATAACACACTTCCTGTTTCTCTTTTCTCGCCATAAATTCATTGCCTCGCCACGGGCAAACCGTTTGAGATATCAAAAATTCACTGGACATTTGGCATCATCAATATCTTGTCTTCATGCTGACCGAGTTTGGTGGTGATCGGATTAAGCGCCTAGGAGCAGTATATCAAATTCCAGAGCATGCGTTTTTCAAACAACCCATAATAGCTCACTTCCTGTTGAGGCGGCGTACAACTTAGAGCACGAAAGTTGTCAGGCCCGATCAGATCTATATGTGTTTTGAGTTTCATACCAATATGTGCAAGCATGTTTGATATATGGACCAAGATTTCGGACCCCATTCAAGGGGGCGCTGTCGAGCCCCCCTGCCACGCCCGGGTCCCAGCCTCAGTGATTTCCTAATGGCCGCCGGTTCCAATGTGTGTGCAAAGTTTCAAGAGTTTTCGAGCATGTTAAGGGCCCCAAAAGTGCCCGAGTTTCATCCAATTTGAAAGATGCCAAGAGTCTCAAAACGATCCAAAACAAATATTTTGATCTGACACTTTGATCTGTTGCTATGACAACAGTGTTTCGAATATATAAGATCTTTTAACAGGTCTACATTCGCCATGTCTTGACATTATTCTGGTGAAGTTTGAAGCAAATCGGGTAAAAATAAGAGGGTGAACTCAAAGCATTTTGAAAGTGACACATTTCCTGCTGCCAATTGGTGGCGCTATATCTTTGACTCACAGTAGTCACATCCATGTGCTCGGCCTCCTACAACGAACACACAGGTGAAGTTTCATAAAAATCAATGAATGTATGCAGACGTTATAACACACTTCCTGTTTCTCTTTTCTCGCCATAAATTCGTTGCCTCGCCACGGGCAAACCGTTTGAGATATCAAAAATCCCCTGGCAATTTTGCGTCATCAATGTCTTGACTTCATGCTGACCGAGTTTGGTGTTGATCGGATTAAGCGCCTAGGAGGAGTATATCAAATTCCAGAGCATGCGTTTTTCAAACAACCCATAATAGCTCACTTCCTGTTGAGGCGGCGAACAACTTAGAGCACGAAAGTTGTCAGCCCCGATAAGGTCTATATGTGTACCGAGTTTCATACCAATATGTGCAAGCGTGTTTGATATATGGACCAAGTTTTCAGACCCCATTCAAGGGGGCGCTGTCGAGCCCCCCTGCCACGCCCGGGTCCCAGCCTCTGTGACGCCCTAATGGCCGCAGGTTCCAATGCGTGTGCAAAGATTCAAGAGTTTTCGTGCATGTTAAGGGCCCCAAAAGTGCCAAAAACCTAAAAAAAAAATAATGAAGAAGAATAATAATAATAATCCTAAGGAAAACAATAGGGCCTTCGCCCTTTGGGCTTGGGCCCTAATAATAATCCTAAGGAAAACAATAGGGCCTTCGCCCTTTGGGCTTGGGCCCTAATAATAATAATAATAAATATAGCTGCTAGCAGCAATGTGCGGGCCCAAGCCGGTGGCACTGCCACCTCGGTGGTTTAAGGACAACTGGGCACGGCGGGCAAAATGAATTTAAACGGTGTCTCCAGATGGAGACTGACCAGTTAGGTGAGTCAGATTATTCAATATAATACTAACTAAAAGCGATCATATCATAGCAAAGTTATAATTAGCAGTTCAAAGTGTTATATATTCAGCTGAATTTGTCTTATTATATTGTTAAACTAATTATATAAAACTAAATAGTCAGTGAAATACAAATGAACTGGTTCTTTGCCTTTATTTCTTCATACAAATTTATAGAAGAGAAGGGCTAAGAGATTTCCTATCCTACAATGCAGACAAAAGGAGACAGCAATGAAAGGGTTAAACCTGCAAGACCCTGAGAGAGGGGGGTGGGGGGTGGGGGAAAGAGATATTCAGAAGAAATATTTTTAAGAAAAAAGAAAAAAAGTATATTGATCTGAAATATAGTACATTCATTTTAAATTCAACCAGGTTCCTTTGAATTTATTTTAAGGTATTTTACGTTATTTTTAACCATATTATTAAACTAATTATATAGAACCATATAGTCAGTGCACTAAAACTGAACTGGTTCTATGCCTTTATTTTTATGAGATTTCCTATAATGTAGACAAAAGGAGACAGCAATGAAAGGGTTAAACCTGGAAGACCCTGAGAGAGAGAGAAAGAGAGAGAGAGAGAGAGAGAGAGATTCAGAAGAAATATTTTGAAGAAAACAAGTATATTGATCTGAAATATAGTACATTCATTTTAAATTCATCCAGGATCCATTGAATTTATCTTAAGGTATTTTACGTCATTTTTAACCATATTATTAAACTAATTATATAGAACCATATAGTCTGTGCAGGACAACTGAATTGGTTCTATGCCTTCATTTTTTATGAGATTTCCGATTCTATAATTCAGAAAAAAAAGAGACAGCAATGAAAGGGTTAAACCTGGAAGACCCTCAGAGAGAGAGAGGGGGGGGGAGATATTCAGAAGATATATTTTGAAGAAAACAAGTATATTGATCTGAAATATAGTACAATCATTTTAAATTCATCCAGGTTCCTTTGAATTTATCTTAAGGTATTTTATGTTATTTTTAACCATATTATTAAACTAATTATATAGAAGCATATAGTCAGTGCACGACAACTGAATTGGTTCTATGCCTTCATTTTTTATGAAATTTCCGATCCTATAATTCAGAAAAAAGGAGACAGCAATGAAAGGGTTAAACCTGCCAGACTAAAACACAGAGAACTGTGAGAGCTCGTGAACTGTCTGAATGTGTGTGCGTGCAATGTATGAGGAGAGCACGAATGTAATATAAACGATAACGATCCAAATACAATTTATTTATAGAAGTTTATATTTTAGTTTTATTTTTTAAAATCCGTGCATGGATGTAGTTCTTTGTATAACTGGGCGCGATCATTATTAGGAGACGCTGCGCGTCTCTTTACGTGACAGAAATCTTATAAATTGTAATTGAAGCTCTTTAATTCATTGTTGTGATTAAATGTTGTGTAATCGCGGAATGGAATGGAATCGCTGGAATGAACCAGGTTAAAAAACACGTAAATGATTTCGTGATCACTCTCACAGAAATCATCAAACTGTCAAAAAAAAAAAACGGCTCGCGATCTGTAGAATCGCTGGAATGGAATGGAATCGCTATTAAATATAGAAATTAGGTGTGTATATTTCAATTATTCATGAATGATTGACAACTTCCAAATTCCCTTTTTGTTCTTAATTTAAACCTTCGCCATGGCAACACCATTTGAGATACACTATAATCGTTCGCAATTTAGCATCATCAGTAAGTTGTCATCATGTGCAGAAGTTTATTATTAGTTATTTGCTGAAGTTTATATTTTAGTTTTATTTTTTAAAATCCCTGCATGGATGTCGTTCTTTGTATAACGGGCGCGATCATTATTAGGAGACGCTGCGCGTCTCTTTGTGTGACATTAAAAAGCTTCTTTTACAGTTTGGAAGATTTTCTATGTTCTTGTGATCGAATCTTGTCTAATCGCTTGAATGTATTAAAGAATAAGGTTTAAAAACACTTAAAATCAAGTGGCTTTCACGCGGTCACGATCACTGCTTATGGAGAAATGACGCGCGGCTCTTCGTTTAATCCATTAGGAAACGAAGTTTGCACAGATGCCACACAGCGTCAACACATTAACACAGTCATACACATACAAATTCAAACTTCAATTTCAAAGAATTGAAAGGAACATTAAAAAGGAATGACAAGATTCTGAAAGACGCGAGAAAGAACGAGCCTCGGGAAGGTAAGGCTCTCAGACGCGGCGCGTCTATAATTGTCACAGAACACCTTCTAAACTAAAATTAAGCTTTTTAATACATTCTTGTGATTAAATCTTGTGTAATCGCTGGAATATTTTAATTTATAAGTTTAAAAAACACAAATGAGTACGTGATCATTCACAGACATCACCAAACTGTGAAACAAGGGGCGTTGCTTCTCTGAGTTTACAGAAATACGTGCAGTATGTCCACTAGAGGGAGCCACGAGACTGTGTTTGTTAAGAGCCTCAAAAACACCCAAGAATATTATTAAAGTTTGACGTCTTGCCATGGCAACAATATTTAAGATATCTCAAAGATATTCATATGTCTACATCTGAAATGTTTTGACATTATAATGAAGAAGTTTGAAACAAATCGGATAAAAATAAGAGGGTGATCTCAAAGCATTTTGAAAGTGACACATTTCCTGCTGCCAATTGGTGGCGCTATATCTTTGACTCATAATAGTCACATCCATGTACTCGGCCTCCTACAACGAACACACAGGTGAAGTTTCATAAAAATCAATGAATGTATGCAGACGTTATAACACACTTCCTGTTTCTCTTTTCTCGCCATAAATTCGTTGCCTCGCCACGGGCAAACCGTGTGAGATATCAAAAATCCCCTGGCAATTTTGCGTCATCAATGTCTTGACTTCATGCTGACCGAGTTTGGTGGTGATCGGATTAAGCGCCTAGGAGGAGTATATCAAATTCCAGAGCATGCGCTTTTCAAACAACCCATAATAGCTCACTTCCTGTTGAGGCGGCGAACAACTTAGAGCACGAAAGTTGTCAGGCCCGATAAGGTCTATATGTGTACCGAGTTTCATACCAATATGTGCAACCGTGTTTGATATATGGACCAAGTTTTCGGACCCCATTCAAGGGGGCGCTGTCGAGCCCCCCTGCCACGCCCGGGTACCAGCCTCTGTCACGTCCTAATGGCCGCAGGTTCCAATGCGTGTGCAAAGTTTCAAGAGTTTTTGAGCATGTTAAGGGCCCCAAAAAGCCCCGAACGGTTGAAAAAAAATAAAAATAATAATAATAATAATAAATATAGCTGCTAGCAGCGATGACGGGCCCAAGCCGGTGGCACCGCCAACCCGGTGGCATCAAGGCAACTGTGCACAGCGGGAAAAATGAATTTAAACGGTGTCTCCAGTTGGAGACTGACCAGTTAGTCGAGTCAGATTATTCAATATAATACTAACTAAAAGCGATCATATCATAGCCAAGTTATCATTAGCAGTTCAAAGTGTTATATATTCAGCTGAATTTATCTTATTATATTGTTAAACTATTTATATAAAACTAAATAGTCAGTGAAATACAAATGAACTGGTTCTTTGCCTTTATTTCTTTATACAAATTTATAGAAGAGAAGGGCTAAGGGATTTCCTATCCTACAATGCAGACAAAAGGAGACAGCAATGAAAGGGTTAAACCTGCAAGACCCTGAGAGAGAGAGGGGGGGGGGGACATTCAGAAGAAATATTTTGAAGAAAAAAGAAAAAAAGTATATTGATCTGAAATATAGTACATTCATTTTAAATTCAACCAGGTTCCTTTGAATTTATTTTAAGGTATTTTACGTTATTTTTAACCATATTATTAAACTAATTATATAGAACCATATAGTCAGTGCACTAAAACTGAACTGGTTCTATGCCTTTATTTTTATGAGATTTCCTATACTATAATGCAGACAAAAGGAGACAGCAATGAAAGGGTTAAACCTGGAAGACCCTGAGAGAGAGAGAGAGAGAGAGAGAGAGAGAGAGAGAGAGAGAGATTCAGAAGATATATTTTGAAGAAAACAAGTATATTGATCTGAAATATAGTACATTCATTTTAAATTCATCCAGGTTCCTTTGAATTTATCTTAAGGTATTTTATGTTATTTTTAACCATATTATCAAACTAATTATACAGAACCATATAGTCAGTGCACGACAACTGAATTGGTTCTATGCCTTCATTTTTTATGAAATTTCCGATCCTATAATTCAGAAAAAAGGAGACAGCAATGAAAGGGTTAAACCTGCCAGACTAAAACACACAGAACTGTGAGAGCTCGTGAACTGTCTGAATGTGTGTGCGTGCAATGTATGAGGAGAGCACGAATGTAATATAAACGATAACGATCCAAATACAATTTATTTGCAGAAGTTTATATTTTAGTTTTATTTTTTAAAATCCCTGCATGGATGTAGTTCTTTGTATAACGGGCGCGATCATTATTAGGAGACGCTGCGCGTCTCTTTACGTGACAGAAATCTTCTAAATTCTAATTGAAGCTCTTTAATTCATTGTTGTGATTAAATGTTGTCCCTGGAATGAACCAGGTTAAAAAACACGTAAATGATTTCGTGATCACTCTCACAGAAATCATCAAACTGTCAAAAAAAAAAAAAAAACGGCTCGCAATCTGTAGAATCGCTGGAATGGAATGCAATCGCTATTAAATATAGAAATTAGGTGTGTATAGTTCAATTATTCATGAATGATTGACAACATCCAAATTCCCTTTTTGTTCTTAATTTAAACCTTCGCCACGGCAACACCATTTGAGATACATTATAATCGTTCGCAATTTAGTATCATCAGTATGTTGTCATCATGTGCAGAAGTTTATATTTTAATTTTATTTTTTAAAATCCCCGCATGGATGTCGTTCTTTGTATAACTGGGCGCGATCATTATTAGGAGACTGCGCGTCTCTTTGTGTGACAGAAAATCTTCCAAACTATACAAGAAGCTTTTTAATATGTTCTTGTGATCGAATCTTGTCTAATCGCTTGAATGATTTAAAGAATAAGGGTTAAAAACACTTAAAATCAAGTGGCTTTCACGCGGTCACGATCACTGCTTAGAGAGAAATGACGCGCGGCTCTTTGTTTAATCCATTAGGAAACGAAGTTTGCACAGATGCCACACAGCGTCAACACATTAACACAGTCATACACATACAAATTCAAACTTCAATTTCAAAGAATTGAAAGGAACATTAAAAAGGCATGACAAGATTCTGAAAGACGCGAGAAAGAACGAGCCTCGGGAAGGTAAGGCTCTCAGACGCGGCGCGTCTAAAATTGTCACAGAACACCTTCTAAACTTAAATTAAGCTTTTTAATACATTCTTGTGATTAAATCTTGTGTAATCGCTGGAATATTTTAATTTATAAGTTTAAAAAACACAAATGAGTTCGTGATCATTCACAGACATCACCAAACTGTGAAACATCAAGGGGCGTTGCTTCTCTAAGTGAACAGAAAGTACACAAAGCTGTCCACTAGAGGGAGCCACGAGACCGTGTTTGTTAAGAGCCTCAAAAACGCCCAAGAATATTATTAAAGTTTGACGTCTTGCCATGGCAACAATATTTAAAAAATCACAAAGACATTCACATGTCTACATCTGAAATGTTTTGACATTATAATGAAGAAGTTTGAAGCAAATCGGGTAAAAATAAGAGGGTGAACTCAAAGCATTTTGAAAGTGACACATTTCCTGCTGCCAATTGGTGGCGCTATATCTTTGACTCATAATAGTCACATCCATGTACTCGGCCTCCTACAACGAACACACAGGTGAAGTTTCATAAAAATCAATAAATGTATGCAGACGTTATAACACACTTCCTGTTTCTCTTTTCTCGCCATAAATTCGTTGCCTCGCCACGGGCAAACCGTTTGAGATATCAAAAATTCACTGGACATTTGGCATCATCAATATCTTGTCTTCATGCTGACCGAGTTTGGTGGTGATCGGATTAAGCGCCTAGGAGCAGTATATCAAATTCCAGAGCATGCGTTTTTCAAACAACCCATAATAGCTCACTTCCTGTTGAGGCGGCGAACAACTTAGAGCACGAAAGTTGTCAGCCCCGATAAGGTCTATATGTGTACCGAGTTTCATACCAATATGTGCAAGCGTGTTTGATATATGGACCAAGTTTTCAGACCCCATTCAAGGGGGCGCTGTCGAGCCCCCCTGCCACGCCCGGGTCCCAGCCTCAGTGATTTCCTAATGGCCGCCGGTTCCAATGTGTGTGCAAAGATTCAAGAGTTTTCGAGCATGTTAAGGGCCCCAAAAGTGCCTGAGTTTCATCCAATTTGAAAGATGCCAAGAGTCTCAAAACGATCCAAAAAAATATTTTGATCTGACACTTTGATCTGTTGCTATGACAACAGTGTTTCGAATATATAAGATCTTTTAACAGGTCTACATTCGCCATGTCTTGACATTGTTCTGGTGAAGTTTGAAGCAAATCGGGTAAAACTAAGAGGGTGATCTCAAAGCATTTTGAAAGTGACACATTTCCTGCTGCCAATTGGTGGCGCTATATCTTTGACTCACAACAGTCACATCCATGTGCTCGGCCTCCTACAAGGAACACACATCTGAAGTTTCATAAAAAACAATGAATGTATGCAGACGTTATAACACACTTCCTGTTTCTCTTTTCTCGCCATAAATTCGTTGCCTCGCCACGGGCAAACCGTTTGAGATATCAAAAATCCCCTGGCAATTTTGCGTCATCAATGTCTTGACTTCATGCTGACCGAGTTTGGTGGTGATCGGATTAAGCGCCTAGGAGGAGTATATCAAATTCCAGAGCATGCGTTTTTCAAACAACCCATAATAGCTCACTTCCTGTTGAGGCGGCGAACAACTTAGAGCACGAAAGTTGTCAGCCCCGATAAGGTCTATATGTGTACCGAGTTTCATACCAATATGTGCAAGCGTGTTTGATATATGGACCAAGTTTTCAGACCCCATTCAAGGGGGCGCTGTCGAGCCCCCCTGCCACGCCCGGGTCCCAGCCTCTGTGAAATCGTAATCGCCGCGGGTTCCAATGCGTGTGCAAAGTTTCAAGAGTTTTCGTGCATGTTAAGGGCCCCAAAAGTGCCAAAAACCTAAAAAAAAATAATGAATAAGAAGAAGAAGAAGAAGAATAATAATCCTAAGGAAAACAATAGGGCCTTCGCCCTTTGGGCTTGGGCCCTAATAATAATAATCCTTAGAAAAACAATAGGGCCCTTCACCCATTCTGGGCTTGGGCCCTAATCACCCATTCTGGGCTTGGGCCCTAATAATTCTAAGGAAAACAATAGGGCCTTCGCCCTTTGGGCTTGGGCCCTAATAATAACTAGAACGTACATTTTCTGAAGAAAATGTGATTGGTGCTTGCAGTGGCAAAATTCGGCCCTCGGTTGCTAGGGTGTTACTAGGCAGTTGGTAGTTATCACAGATAGTTTCTATGGAGTTTTTATAGAGTTCTTGGCATGTTGTCAGCCCACTTTAGCACTTAGCTATTGAGTATTAGCATGTAGCTATCCACTGCTAGCATGTGTAGCATGTTGGCAGTCCAGTTTGCAAGCATGAGACAAAAGTCCCAACAACCATGTCTGTACGATGTTCTGATCCAGAGATATAGGTCTTGCCAAACAGTTGCTAGGGTACTTTGTTTGGTTGCTAGGGAGTGGCTTGGCAGCTGCCAGTGATGATCCTCCAAAGACTGCCTGCCAGTATGAATGATAAAAACCAACCCTGTGATGTTCACGTTTGAAAATATCCCTCTTTGGGTTGGTTGCTAGGGTGCACTAAATGGTTGCTAGGGAATGTCTAGGCAGTTAACAGGCTTAAACTAATAGTCTGCATGTGTGCCCAAATCAAAAGAGCCATACTGACGTGTCTCTATGATGTTCTGATTCATTTAAATCCATCTGATCTATTTTTCAATGGAAGTCAATGGGACTTTTGTTGCTAGGGTGCTCTAAATGGTTGCTAGGGCATGGCTAGGCAGTTAACAGGCTTAAACTAATAGACTGCATGTGTGTCCAAATCAAAAATGCCATTGTCGCGTGTCTCAATGATGTTTTGATTGACTTAAATCCATCTCATCTATTTTTCAATGCAAAGTCAATGGGACTTTTTTTCGCCGCTTTTTTCGTCCGCTGTACGAACGTCGTTGGTCCGATCGCTTATAAAAGTCATAGCACACCTCTCCTCAATGAGCCGGTCGATTTGACACCTCATTCATGGGTCTAGGACAAACGGTGCGGGACGAGTTACGCGCCGAAGTTTTGTCCGGCACAATAGTAAGATTGATGCTTGCCTTAGGCAAGCACCAATATTAATAATCCTAAGGAAAACAATAGGGCCTTCGCCCTTTGGGCTTGGGCCCTAATAATAATCCTAAGGAAAACAATAGGGCCTTCGCCCTTTGGGCTTGGGCCCTAATAATCATGAGTAATAATAATCAAACGAAATATAATTCACAGGGGGAAAAAAATACTGCCTGTGTCCTAGTGTAGGGTACTGTATAACAACATGTTTGGAGACATAGAATAAGCACCTTATAATAGGGACATAGACAAACGACAAAAAAACAAAAAAAGAAATTATGACGAAGAATCATTATTTCCGAACACTACATGTAAGTTCACCCAGTGCCATTTTGCTAAAGGAAATTGAATAATATATAAAGAAAAAATATGTTGCCTAGACATGTTACTTTCAGCTTTTTTGTGTACATTTTTACAGTATTTCTGTATTCTGTTTTCAGAGTCTCACCTAACATCAAAACTTAACATACGCATGTTGTATATACAGAAAGGGGCAGAAATCAATAAAAATGTTCAGGCATAAATGTGACAACAGTTTGTTGTCCATGACAAAGATAGTACGTCTGTATAGGTTTTATTGCCCTTTCACCCCCAGGGGACCAGAAGTGCCCCCTGGAAGAGGAAAAAATGGCACATTTCAAATGGCTGTAACTCAAAGTCCAATGAGCATATCAAAGGGAAAAACAGCAGGACAACTACTTCTCCTATGTTTAATAAATAATGTTGGACACAGTTTTCTCACATTTAGAGAAAGTTTGTAAAAAAGTATTTTAAAAAGTGTTCATAGTAAAATGCCAAATTTTAAACTGGCTCTCAAACATATGGTAAAGATTTGCACAATGAACATATTTAGATATGTTTGTTAATTAAATGTAGTATTTACTTGATTTAATTACTAAAACGTTATTAAACTACGTTACCCACAAGCCTTTGTCACTCTATTGATGGGACATGGCACTGTAAATTGTAGTTCCCCACTTGCGCTGTAGGGTTAGGGTTAGGATTTCGGTAAATGGGTCCTTTCTTGCAACATAGCAATCCGTCATTGTTCAATGACAGTATAACCGAAGTCATAATGTCAATAAAACGTAGTTTGCAACATGAAGCACGTTGTATTTTTGCCCAAAAGTTAGTCCAGCCACAGCGTGTCAAAACGTCACTTACTTGTCCAAATAAGGTCATTACGGGATCTTCCGGCTGAAGGTGGGTTATACCAGAAGTTTAATTAAATATAATATGTTTCTTCTCACTAGAAATAAAAATATACTTTTATAGTTATAGATTCCTATATGGGGCTAACCTGCTGTAGAAACATATTAATGAATCTTTTTTTCAAAGCAAGGGTCTAATGATTTCCATAGAATGAACTGGAGGGTAACTAACTGTGACAGCTGTATACAGTATATTAAATAAAAATAATAATCTATTTAAAAAAAATATATATATACAATATCCTATATCCTTAGATACTTGATGATATTAAAGGCATAAAAATAGCAGTTTTTTTTAAATAAATAAAATTTTACGCAGATAAAAAGCAATCAGTTTTAGTGAAATATGAAAATTTAAATAATCATTTTTCTTAATACATTTATTATATTTTAGACAAAATGGAAACAAATATGTAACTGGGACATATCTAACAACATTATATTTATTTTATGGAATTTATTCATGTTTAGCATAACAGACACAGTTAATGTAAACTTACCTATAAACAGATGCAAACAGGTAAAGGGGGTAAAAATGTGAGAACCTGGGGGCATGCTCCACAAGGATTTATTTTTAAAGATATTTGTTTTACATGCTCATATGTAGATACTTCCAGGTATTTTTATAAATATTTTTATTACCTTATATGTCCAAACTGTAATTTTACACCCCCCCAAAAAATCTTTTTGCAACAGTTTACAAAAATCAAGATTGAATATATTTGGTCAAAATCACATGTTATAAAAGATGAAGTGGTATGCAGGTTATTTAAGACAATATTGGAAGTTTAGACCTAAAATGCAAAATGTTTGCCTTCTCTCTCCTCCTCAAACCTCAATTACATTACACAGTTTAGTAAAGAGTAAAGAAAATACTATACAAAACTTGCTAGCAGTTGCTAAGTGGTTATCAGCCTTACTTTTCCAAAACAAATAAGACCAGTCTAACTTTTCATAACTGAATATTACAATATAATAAAAACACTTTTTCATTGGATCACATTCTCATTTTGCACTGCAAAAATCTTCAAAAATAATATCTTTGGGCATGTCATTATAACAAACAGCATGTTTGTAGCATGCCCTCTCCATGCTACCCTATCTGGCTGTTACACAGTTCATGACAAATGCAAAAGGTGTTTAAAATGACAACTTTTTAAAAGAAATACCAAAAGAGTGTATGCACTGTGCAAAAACTTTACTGAAGAACAGCAAGCAAAACAACAACACACTCAGAACTGAAATGTGCTTGATGAGTCCAGGCGTTCAGGGTGAGGAGACTGTCATGGTGAAAGATGGCTGGGATTTGGAGACACTGGCAAAAAATGCTGGAACTCACTGGCAGGCTCCCATGTGTCATCCCAAGTTTTGCCACTGTAAGTATCATAAGCGAAACATATCATTAGAACACAGAACCAAAATATAGATCATTGTTGGGTTTAATTTAGAGAGTTCACTGACATTTATTAAAAAACATTCTTTGATTAGCTGGAAAGGGGCTATGACTTGCAGAATAAGTTGCAGAAAATACTTAACATGTTTTAAAATTTCAGCATGTTTTCACGTTGCATTCCAAGCAGATCTGTCAGTTCTAGAGACTCAGGGAAAAGGATACTGACTGCATCTTGCTCCCACTGCCATACATCATTGTTCTCCCCTTCATCATATTTAATACTGCTCTTCTCTTTCTCATTGCCCTAATCTTCCTCAAGCATTTTATCACCATTAATGTCACTGTTCTATAGTCTTCATTGCAAGACACTACTGGAACCAATTATTGGTCCAAAACCTCAAAAAATAAGATGCAAGTTTATTAAATTGTGTCTTGATGGATGTATTGTTACATCATCTAGTGCAATTGAGACCACAGATCTCGTTTGACTGCAATTGGTCCATTGAAAATCACATGTAGAACAGCATTTTCCATCTTAGAAATATTGGTAAATTTAATGTTTAATGTTTCAGATGCTTACAAATTATTTTATGCCTTCATGATTCACTACTAATGCATTATTGGGTGAATGTCCTTGGTCAATGTCCTGCTCAATAAATAAGCTTCAACTAGTTGTGTAAGTAGTATTTAACTTAATTAAAACCAAAAATATGGTCGCATCAGCCCCATTTTATTGTCAATACTCTGGCTGCCTGTCAACTATTTTTAAAATTGTATTAATTACTTAAAAAGCACTGAATTGTGTAGCTCCCATAATCCATTGTGTTCACTTAAATCACAAAATTTTGGGCTCTAACTAATAACTTGATATCTAAATCCACACAAGGAGGTAAATCATTCTCCTTTTTCAATCAAAAATAATGATATATTCTTTCAAGAATTTGAAATTCAGTCACACTCTCTGAGTTTCAGTCCAGACTACTGACCATCACCCTGTCTCTTGCCACAGACATCAATGACAGAAACTTCTATGGTGCTTGAAAGACACCATTTTAACTTTGCCTACATCATATTGGTCATGGAATACACTACTCAGCATTATAATGGAATGAGTTAATAAAACACGACTTACCACACAGTGCAAGGCAACCAGTGGACTTTCAATTCTGCTTTTCCCTACACACACACACACACACACACACACACAGTAATTATTATTTGAGCTGTTTAAAACAATTACTGGATAGGGCATAACATATTGTTTTATTATCTTTAAAGGCCAGAAAACAGTCACCAAGAACAGCAAGTAGCCTAATAATAGACATTTTATACCTCATTTATTCTTTCCCCAGTTATTTTATCGAACATGAAGATCCTCTGTCTGGTACATTTTCGGCAACCTTAACGATCAAAAAACAAGGAAAGGTTATTAAGCAATGAGTGTCATGGTTTGTAGCTGAATCTCAAGTTAATAGTTGTCATTTCACATGTGAGGTGATCTGTGGTCCTGTCCACTTGTGTCCAAGTGACTTTGTCCCTGCTTTTTGTGGATCAAGCTAAATGTACTGGGCTGGGTCTCCAAAAGCCCTCCTAGCTTAAAGGTGCAATCAGTGATTGTCTTCAGAAATATTTATTGTTATGCTGGTTGAAAATCTCTTAACATCTCACCGGTTAATGACGTGATGTACTGTAGAAATGTTGTCTCTGATCGTCTGATCTGTGTATGTTCATGTGTTCATGGCTTTGGACAGCAATTTGCAGGGAGGGTTGTACGCTCACTTTCAGTGCTATCAGGCTAAAGTTAGCATTTTCCAAGATCTCCTACTGCATCTTTAAGTCAGTGATTGGCGTTAACCTCAGCCCTTGGAACACTAAAACACACCTAAATAACTAAAGCACAAAACACTGTGTATTGGCTATGGCTACCAATGACCTGATGACCCGAATAAATTTAATTTGCCTAAAGTCAACTTTGTCTGAGAGCAAATTATATTAATAGTGTGTATTAAGGTATATCCCACGGCAAATCAAAACTTACCCTTTCTTTTCTTCTTCACATTTGGCCCCTCCTGACTCAAGGACTGGGAGATGGAAGAGGCAGCAGGTGGAGGACAAGACTGTGGAAGGGAGAGATCTGTGGGGATAAGAGATGGAGGAGAGACAGAGGTGGCAGAAGGTGCTGGTGAACAGATTGGGGTTTTTGTCCTTTTCTTCTTCTGTTGCAAAGACGGTGGAGGAGGAAAAGACTGTGGAGGAAGAACAGCTGTAAAAGTTGTAGAAGAGGGAGGAGAGAGAGAAGTTGGAGAGTGTGGGGAAGACAGAGAAACAAGGTTAAGAGAAAATACAGTCTCTGAATCCTTTGTGAGGCTCTCTGGCAGGTCCTTTGTGAGGCTCTCTGGCAGGTCCTTGGTGAGACTCTCCGGCAGGTCCTTGGTGAGGCTCTCCGGCAGGTCCTCGGTGAGGCTCTCCGGCAGGTCCTCGGTGAGGCTCTCCGGCAGGTCCTCGGTGAGGCTCTCCGTCAGGTCCTTGGTGAGGCTCTCCGTCAGGTCCTTGGTGAGGCTCTCTGGCTGCTCCACGGTGAGGCTCTCTGGCAGGTCCTTGGTGAGGCTCTCTGGCTGCTCCACGGTGAGGCTCTCCGTCAGGTCCTCGGTGAGACTCTCAGGCTGCTCCAGGGTGCGCTGCTCCTGACTGGGGCTGTTGTGCTTCTCTGCTATGTGACTGTCCAGCTGCTGTGCTGTGGAGGTTGCTTTAATACAAGTTTACATTCATTTCAAATCTGTTTTATATTAACAAAGAAAAACACATGTATTTTAAATAAAGATAATTTCTGAACACAAATCTTGCTCTTACCCCTAGTCAATATAAATTCATAAGCACGTCGCATCTTTTCCAAAAAACTTCTTGTTACAGGAGTGGGGTGCAGATGGGTGATTATATCTGCATCCCACTTATTTGAAGCCTTTTTTTTTTTTTCCAATAAATAAAATGGGCTTGTAACCCACTGCTTCAAGTTTCCGCACGTGAAATGAACAAAAGCAGTTACTACACATTAGTTAAAACCACTGAATAATTAGATACATTAGTACTGTATAAAGCAATTTTACTTTAAGGTCATTTAATGGATTTTACATTTAATCTTTTATATGTATATATATATATATATATATATATATATATATATATATATGATCAAAGTTCAATTTCAGATAAGGCCAGAGGTACTCTTTCAGTTTCTACCATTACCAACATAATTGACTCATTATTTGACAGAGAACACAACTTATTGTTTCTCTTTAGAATAATTTAAAGATAGAGTCTTCCTTGTATGACATAAGACTAAGTTTATAAAGGCCATGTTTATAAAGTTGATATTTACTATGTGACAAACAGGTTTTCAGTTACACTTCAAATAACACTTATGAAAAATTTGCATTTTACTTACTGCAATACGGGCACTATCGATTATGCGCCCAACATTTCTGCTTTTCTTGACCGACTGCCCCCAGTGGCTATCCAGTGACACCACTTTGTCATTTACTTTTTGCTTAGTTGACAGACTTCCAAAGCAGACATAACAACTTTTCCTGTTTGCCTGATTGGGAGTCTGGCAAGATGGGCAGGGCCGGAATTTGGGCCTCGTCATAACTTGACAAGAAATATGAATTAGAAATATACACAAAAACAAAAAAAGAGACAGACAATGAGTTAATAAGAGTTTTTGTAGGACCTATTGAGAGAAAGAGAAAGATGGACAGATAGAACAATGTAAATACAGAAAGAGACAGAGCGAGCTACAGAGAGACAAGTACAAGATAACAAGACAGACGTGGCTCTTAAAAGTGCCTTTGGTTTGTGTGTGTGTGTGTGGAGGGAGGGAGGGAGGTCAAAATAAAGGAGAATGTTGGAAGCTGGCAAATTTGAAGGACCTGATAAGAGAGGAAAAAAAAAATTGAACTCCTTACATTTTTACCAGTATTTTCTTCATCAGTGGCATTTTGATATTTCTGTTGTACTCTTTTATTTCTTTAAGGCAAATGAGAGACATGGAAAATGAGAGAACACTTAATTTTCCTTATTATGCCATTTGATGAGCAAATGTTATTGTTGTAGTTAATTAATTTGTACAGTTTATTATTGGTAAGATTTGGGTTTACTGTATAATTTTGTGTGGATTTTGATCAATTACTGGAAAACACACCAATCTGGCAACACTGTTCTTCATCTGAACATTTATAAATGGCTAAAGTGTTGTGATCGAGCTAACTTACTGTAATATGGGTAACTGAACACACATCATAATTACAAATCATACAATCCTCCAATGATATTACCCTGCATGATTATATGTGAAAAAATAAACAAGGTTGAATTTAATTAGCTAACTTAACACATTTAGCCGACTACACATTTGGTGCAGCACGTTATATTTTTATAATATCTGCTTTCATGTACTGCATCACGAAACTGCTACTTTGCAATTCTTAAGGTTCTATACACAACTTCTTGACGTGATTATACAGTTTTTGTTCCGTAAATGTAAGAATGTTCCCATCTGTATTAATTAACTGTTCTACTTACCAAGAGGGAAATCGCAGTGGACCTTGGGATCGCGCCTTACAATGACGTCAGCACCACTGATTGATTAATTTGTTAATAAATAATTAAAAATAATCAATCAATCAAATGCATAAATAAATAGATAAATAATAATAATAATAAAATTAAAAAAAAAAAATAATAATAATAATAGGTTGATTGCATCGCATTACGATGATTAATGACTGATTAACCAAACATAATCACACCACATTAAATACGTTTATCGACAAAAATACCATTACCGACCCTTACACTTACTGCTGTTGCTCGCTGGAGCGATGTTAAAGTCACCGCTGAACGGTTTCAAGACGCAATTTGATATCAGGCAACGAGTGGTTTTTAAAATAAAAAAATCAGTTAAATATGACCTGCGACCACTGCCATAACTAATGTATTGCAGCCTTTTCTTTTTTTTAATCCTATTTATCATAGTCTCGAGTTCCGTACACACTGCGGACTGCTTTCCTGCACGTCAAATGTCAACGCCGCCGGTTCCGATCAGAAGTCAATGGGAATCCCTGCAAGTTAAAACATGACGCCAAAGGGACACCCAATGAGTTAAAATATGACGCCAAAGGGACCCTGACCAAGCTTCAAAATGTGACGAGTTGGGAGTGAGAACGTGTTGGTTTTTCTGCTCAAGCCGGAGAGAGTGCGAGGTAGGCGGCTTGAAGTTATGAGGATGTTCCCCTCATGTGAATGCGCTCCAAATGAACCATGCAGTCAATTGACTAGTTTATGGCAGAAGTAACATCAAATTAAGTCACAGAGGAAAGTTGTAAGTTTTAAATGGAATGAGTTATTTGTTATATGCTATGCAAAGCAACAAGTTCATATCTTATATTTTGCTCTGTGCAATGCAACAGCACATGTGTTTTCTCTTCATTGCACAACGAAATAAAGTGCATCAATGCAATTTTGCATTATCTCTTCAAAATAGCATTTAGGTTAACTCCATGCACAGCAGAATGAATAATGCTGATACACTTAGTCGTTTTTCTCAAAAATGGTGCACGCTCAGAAAAACGACTAAGTGTCAAAATTACTCCGTTCTGTGCAATGCAACAGCACATGTGTTTTCTCTTCATTGCACAACGAAATAAAGTGCATCAATGCAATTTTGCATTATCTCTTCAAAATAGCATTTAGGTTAACTCCATGCAGAGCAGAATGAATTAATGCTGACACACTTAGTCGTTTTTCTCAAAAATGGTGCACGCTCAGAAAAACGACTAAGTGTCAATTACTCCGTTCTGTGCAATGCAACAGCACATGTGTTTTCTCTTCATTGCACAACGAAATAAAGTGCATCAATGCAATTTTGCATTATCTCTTCAAAATAGCATATATGTTAATTCCATGCACAGCAGAATGAATTAATGCTGATACACTTAGTCGTTTTTCTGAAAAAAATATTTCTCTTTGCAATGCAACAGCACATGTGTTTTTCTCTTCATTGTACAACAAAATAAAGTGCATCAATGCAATTTTGCATTATCTCTTCAAAATAGCATATATGTTAACTCCATGCACAGCAGAATCAATAATGCTGATACACTTAGTCGTTTTTCTCAAAAATGGTGCACGCTCAGAAAAACGACGAAGTGTCAAAATTACTCCGTTCTGTGCAATGCAACAGCACATGTGTTTTCTCTTCATTGCAAAACGAAATGAAGTTCATCAATGCAATTTTGCATTATCTCTTCAAAATAGCATATATGTTAACTCCATTTTTCAGAAAAACGACTAAATGTATCAGCATTAATTCATTCTGCTGTGCATGGAGTTAACATATATGCTATTTTGAAGAGATAATGCACAATTTTGCATAGATGCACTTTATTTGCTTGTGCAATGAAGAGAAAACACATCTTCTTGCATTGCACAGAGCAAAATATAAGATATGAACTTGTTGCTTTACATAGCATATAAGAACTAAATCATTCCGTTATAAAACTTAGAACTTTCCTCTTTGACTTAATTTGATGTTACGTCTGCCAGACGTAAATTCAGAATTAAATTCACTTTTGTTATATTTTATGATTTGTCTGTCTATCACTGACTACACTGAATAATTGTGTCTTGATTTTGTGCTGTATTTGATGGGAAAATTGAGATAGTGGAAAGTTGCATGTAGTGACAGTTAACTCACCTATATTTATATAGCGCTTTTTACAATGCAAATTGTGGCAAAGCAGCTTTACATTAATAAGAAAATGGTGTCATTGTGCAGCTCATTCTATATATTATTGATTCATTCCGTTGCAAATATCAGTAGTTATTAGTCTACTTAATTTAGGTATATCAGCACTGCAGAAAACAGTGACGTAATCGTCCGGCCCAGCTCAGTCTGTATACAACGGCGCCAATGCAGGCATATCAAAAACACTGCTGAACATCAAGCAAGTGTCCCCAACTTAAGCAAGCCAAAGGCAACAGCGGCAAGGAACCAAAACTCCAACAAATGGAGAAAAAAACCTCGGGAGAAACCAGGCTTAGTCAGGGGGCCAGTTCTCCTCTGGCCAACAGTGAACACTTGTCCGATACTCAGGCAGAGTTACAGGTCATTAAACCGATTTGGAATCGCAACAGTCAAAATATTTAATCTAGTTTAAGATCTTTTTGATCACGCCGGTATGGGACGGTTTGTTGGGATATGTGCCACTGGCTGATGAGTCGGTAAGGTCTTAACAAAGGATGAGCTAGTTAACACAGTCTCCGCCGACACCACAGGGCCACATTGCTGCCGCACACAGGCACAGGTTCCCCGTCCGACCCGGACACGGCCCAGATGCAGCCAATCACGTTAATTGGTAAACCTCGGGATAAGCAGAGAGACAAAAAATTAGCGTAGACGCCATTCTTCTTCTGACGTACCGAGTACATCTGGTGTTATAGGAAGTGTTCCCGGTTCCGGCTGACCTGATCTATGCAGCCTAACAATCCTTTAACGGATATGAAGACAAAAGTTTATAGTGCGTCATGTGTATGCCAGGTTAAATAGATGCGTTTTTAGTCTAGATTTAAACTGACAGAGTGTGTCTGCTTCCCGAACAATGCTAGGAAGATCGTTCCAGAGTTTAGGTGCCAAATAGGAAAAGGATCTACCGCCTGCGGTTGATTTTGATATTCTAGGTATTAACAACTGGCCAGAATTCTGAGATCGTAATAGACGCGAAGGACTATAATGCATTAAGAGCTTACTCAGGTACTGGGGAGCTAAGCCATTTAGTGCTTTGTAAGTAATTAGCAAGATTTTAAAATCTATACGATGTTTAATAGGGAGCCAGTGCAGTTTTGACAGAACCGGGCTAATATGTTCATATTTCCTGGTTCTAGTAAGGACTCTAGCTGCTACGTTTTGGACCAGCTGTAATTTGTTTATCACGCGAGCAGGGCAACCACCCAATAGAGCGTTACAGTAATCTAGTCTCGAGGTCATAAACGCATGAACTAGCTGTTCCGCATTTGTCATTGAGAGCATATGTCGCAATTTAGATATATTTTTAAGATGGAAGAATGCGGTTTTACATATGCTAGAAATGTGGCTTTCAAATGAAAGATTGGTATCAAAGAGCACACCCAGGTTCCTAACTGACGAAGACGACTTAACAGAGCAGCCATCAAGTGTTAGACAGTATTCTAGGTTTTTATGTGCTGAAGTTTTTGGTCCAATAATTAGAATCTCTGTTTTTTCTGAATTTAGTAGTAGGAAATTACTAGTCATCCAATTTTTTATATCAGCTACGCATTCTGTTAATTTTGAGAATTGGTAGGTTTCGTCAGGGCGCGAGGAAATATAGAGCCTGAGTATCATCAGCGTAACAGTGAAAGCTAATGCCATGCTTCCTAATGACATCTCCCAAGGGTAGCATGTACAGAGTGAAAAGCAACGGTCCGAGAACTGAGCCTTGTGGTACTCCATATTTAACTTGTGATCGAAATGACATCTCTTCGTTTACTACTACAAACTGATAACGGTCAGATAAGTATGATTTGAACCATGCCAATGCAATTCCACTAATTCCAGCATAATTTTCTAGTCTATTCAAAAGAATATTGTGGTCGATTGTGTCAAAAGCAGCACTGAGGTCTAGTAACACTAATAGAGAGATACAACCATGATCTAATGATAAGAGCAAATCATTTGTAACTCTAATGAGAGCAGTCTCAGTACTATGGTACGGTCTAAATCCTGACTGGAAATCCTCACAAATACCATTTCTTTCCAAGTAGGAACTAAGCTGAGATGATACTGCCTTTTCTAGTATTTTTGACAGAAAAGGTAGATTGGAAATCGGTCTGTAATTGACTAATTCACCAGGATCAAGTTGTGGTTTTTTAATAAGAGATTTGATAATAGCCTGCTTAAATTTTTTTGGTACGTAACCTAGTGATAAAGATGAATTAATGATCTTAAGAAGAGGATCTATGACCTCTGGAAGCATCTCTTTCAATAGCTTAGTCGGTATAGGGTCTAACATACATGTTGTAGATTTTGATGATTTAACAAGTTTAGACAATTCTTCCTTTCCTATAGCAGCGAATGAATGGAATTTTTCCTCAGGGATACAACAACCCACTGTCTGATGTGATACTGTAGTAGACAGTTGCATGGCTATAATTTTCTCTCTAATGTTGTCAATCTTGCAGGTAAAGAAGTTCATAAAGTCATTACTGCTGTGCTGTTTGGAAACATCAGAAGTTGAGGCTGTATTTCTTGTTAATTTAGCCACTGTATTAAATAAATACTTAGGGTTGTGTTTATTTTCTTCTAAAAGATTTGAAAAATAAGCAGATCTAGCGGTTTTTAGAGCCTTTCTGTACTCCATCATTTTCTCTCTCCATGCAATCCGAAAAACTTCTAGTTTTGAATTCTTCCAGCTGCGCTCCAGTTTTCTGGCTGCTCTCTTAAGGGCCCGAGTGTGCTCGTTATACCATGGCGTTGGACTAATATCCTTAATCTTTTTTAAGCGCAGAGGAGCGACAGAGTCTAGAGTGTTCGAAAAGAGAGCGTCAATAGTTTCTGTTGCAACATCGAGTTCTTCTAAGCTGTCTGGTTTGCTAAGTTGATGAAACTGATCAGGAAGATTATTTATAAAGCAATTTTTAGTGGTAGAAGTGATGGTTCTAACATATTTATGGCAGACAGGTGGTTTTCCAGCCTTGGATAAATGTAGCACGCATGAGACTAGATAATGATCTGAGACGTCATCGCTCTGCTGCAGAATTTCAACGGCATCAATATTGATTCCATGTGACAATATTAGATCTAGAGTATGATTACGACAATGAGTTGGTCCTGACACGTGTTGTCTAACTCCAATAGAGCTTAGAATATCTGTTAATGCCAATCCCAAAGCGTCTTTTTCATTATCTACATGTATATTAAAATCACCAACAATAAGGACTTTATCCACAGCCAGTACTAACTCCGATAGAAAATCAGCAAATTCTTTGATAAAATCTGTATGGTACCCTGGTGGCCTGTATACAGTAGCCAACACAAATTTCAAATGAGAGTTGTCACTAACATTATATAAACTTACATAGAGCACCATCACTTCAAAAGAGATATATTTGAAAGACTTTTGAGTAATACTGAAGATATTACTATAGATTA
The DNA here is from genome assembly GCA_037194245.1 of Opsariichthys bidens. NCBI lineage: Eukaryota > Metazoa > Chordata > Actinopteri > Cypriniformes > Xenocyprididae > Opsariichthys > Opsariichthys bidens. The sequence goes on along the minus strand of CM074287.1, from coordinate 5,243,266 downwards.
CAGCAACACCTCCCCCTTTACCTTTCTGACGAGGTTTGTGTCGATAATAGTAACCTTGAGGGCTAGACTCATTTAAAGTAATGTAATTGTCTGCTTTTAGCCAGGTTTCTGTCAAACACAGCACATCTAGGTTATTTTCTGTGATAATATCATTTACAATAAGTGCTTTTGAAGAAAGGGATCGAATATTCAGCAACCCAAGCTTTATCATTTTGTTATCTTTATAATCTCTGTTTACTACTTGTTGAACATCAATTAAATTATCACCCGTAAATGGGTTTGGAAGTTTTCTGTATTTATTAGTTCGGGGTACAGACACATTCTCTATCTGATGATATCTAGGTGAAAGAGTCTCTATGTGTTGGGATTTATCTGAATTCTGTGACGTGAGACAGCTAGCAGACGGTCGGTTTAGCCAGTCTGTCTGCTTCCTGACCTGGGCCCCAGTTAGTCAAGGTTGAGCTCTAAGACTATGTGCCATATTACTAGAGAGAAGAGCGGCACCACCCCAGGAGGGATGAATACCATCTCTTTTCAACAGGTCAGGTCTGCCCCAAAAACTTTTCCAGTTGTCTATGAAACCTATATTATTCTGTGGACACCACTTAGACCATAGGCCAGATTATACAATTATACAAAGCAGCTTCACAGTGATAACATGAAAATAATACAACAAAGTTTGTTTGTAGAAGAAAATTGCATCCTCGTCCACCTTAAGGCAGATCAATAATATTGTTGAATATGAAATGCCCCCAACTAAGCAAGCCAAAAGCCAAGCAACCAGAACAAGTACTACATTGGCATCATACCAACTGATCATGAACATTTTAGTCAGTATTTGTTTGTGGTAATTTTGAAGCAAAGTAAATAGGCTCCTATCCCTGGTGACAGATGCCTCCTGCGTCAGGATGTATTACTGAAAGGCTGCATCCTTTTTGACCTATGACCGCTTAGCACACAACACTGTTTATTTTTGTTGTTATGGTTGTCTGTTCAGAACACTTATGAGAGTTCTTAAGACATTTTCAAACATTCCCAATGAAGAGAAGAGGCACATTTATACATTTTCAACAATGGTACATGTAATGATTTTTCAGGTCAGGAGTGAAGAAACGGGCAGATAACATCATCACAGACCCTTCTCACCCCGGCCACAAACTGTTTGCACTTCTGCCGTCAGGCCGACGCTTCAGATGCGCACTAGAACATCTAAGCACATAAACAGTTTTTTCCCCCATGCCATCTCTAGCTTAAACAGCTAACGCAGCAATTAACACCTGTTAATAATTCATTCTCAGTATCCGAGAGAAGCAGTGATCAGAGTTTTTTGTTGTTGTTTGCTTTGTTTTTTTGTAAATACATATAGAAATTTCATTTATACAGCTGCACCACAGTACACAATGAACAAATCTGTACATAAGTCTTTCAGATGTATACCCAATATCATTATTATTGTTTTTTTATTCATGTTTTTTCCTTAGTCTCATTGAAATGCCTGTTCTCATGTCATATATGTATGTATGTATGTACCAAGAGCTCCTGTAAAAAAACCCACAACAAATACATTGTGTGTTTGCGCACACTTGGCGAATAAAGCTCATGATTCTGAAAGAACTATATGATGAAACATATGAAAGTGAATTAAAATCACACAGCGTCTGAAGCGCCACTCAGAAAAGCAATTGTTTCATATCCTTTGCCTCATACAAAGACAGATTGGTGTCAAATTTCACAAATCAACATGTGCATGACATAAGGTGATCAGACTTCAGAGATCAAAACCGGAGACATGAGCCTGAGGAATTGGTAAAGCCAGCAACATTTCCAGCTTGGCCATCAATATACTTTAAAGGTCTATGTTTTCTTCCCATAAAACCAGGGACAGAGGTAGTTTTCCCTGACAATAGGGAATGTGCCAGGATACTGAGGACATTGATCTGGTCACCCTGGAATGACTTGACTCAGGTGGGCAGTTTACTAAGGCCTATGACAGTGGTGGGAAATCCAAGGCGTGGCCGTGCAAGGTGGGCCACATGCAGCCTGTTGTGCTGTTTAATCCGGCCAATGTCTTCATGATCAAGGCCTCAGGTCTGATTTGTCAGGAAAGTGTTGCATTATTCATGAAATACAATCAGTTCCCACTTATCCTAACCCTAACCCTAACTCTATCTTTATTCTTCATGCCAAGTATGAGCTCTTATCCTCTGGCAGAAGATATAGGGTACCCCAATGTAAACGAAGTATATTTCTAAACTATAGGCATAATTTGAACCTACCTCAATTAAAACTTTAAATAATGTTGCTTGAGGCTGCAGAGGTTGTGCAATAGCTTCATGATATGATGCATATAGGGTTGTGTGTAGGTTGCTCTTGTCATTGTTTGTGAAAGATGAGCAATACATTGTGGCTGTGATGTGCTTCAGTCTGGCTACATATCACTTTATGTATGTTGTTTTTTTATTGTAAGTATATGTCTGCTGTATGATAAAACAAATATGTCAAGTGTTATGTGTGAAAGGATTTGAACTTGAGGCAAATATCCCTCTGGGGACAATAAAGGAGGCCATCGCTGCAAAGTGGTCTCCATGATATGTAAAAATGAAAATGTTGTTGTAGGACTATAGCAAACACATTGTTGGAAAGTTCTCAACCACGACAGTATGTATGTCAGTCCGAAGAGGATACATTACTCCTGCTTTGAAATATTGACCTCTGAACCTTGAACCCAGTACATGTTTGAAGGCTTGTCATTTAGTCACAGAAGGTGCTACACCAGCTGTTATAGAAAGCTCTGGACCTTAGCTGTCATGTAGATATGGTCTCCAAAGTTGACCCATTGTAAACACTGTCAAATATGGTAATAAGCTATTTTGACCTATTTAACAATTTGATTTTTGAAATCTGATGGCACCAGTGTGTTCCCCATCCCCAAAAAACCCCATGGTGTATCCAAAATTCTACACTGCCAACTTCTAATTATGAGAAATATACCAATATATTTTAAAACTACAACTTCGACTAAAGACGCTGTCTGCAGTGAATGGGCTTCAACTACACTCAAAAAGTTCAAAACGGAACAACGTGTTGTTTCTGGTGACAAAACCACTGATTAAATGTGTACATTGAAGCGATACTGGCGTTATAAGTGGGATATGGGCTTCGCATGTGCCCCGCTCGGCCCATATCATAGTGTTCTGTCTTACAGCATACTGTAATGTTTCAACGGTAATAAGACCAAAATAATATTATTAAAATAATGAATGACACGATACATTTTAGGCATTTATTAGCTTGTACGACCACAAAAACAACACACATAGCTCAGACAAATACAAAAATTGAAGAGCATGTCAAGTGATTACAAAGCCCTGGTAGGGACTGACCCTGTGATACATGATGGGCAGCTATGTAGTGATTTGCAGTGGTGGTAGTGCAAAAGTTAACAGTGCTGGGATTTAATCAGTGCAAAGTAGGGCTGGACAATATATCGAAATTATTGAAATATTGCAAATGTATACTGTATATCGCGATATGCATAACGCGCTTGCAATAACTGGGGTCATGAACAAAATAAAAAGTTTTTTAGCTTTGATAAGTATCAGGATATATTTAATTCATACAGTGAAAACTAAGCAACATTTTATTTTTACATTTTATGATTCAATATTTTGAATTAAATAATGTAGGATAACCTGAAATCCTGTGGTTTACACTGATGTATAAATAACACTTCCTATGCTACAGTAAAACACTGATGTTGACTTTCACAAGTTATAAGGATGTTTTCTTGTCATAAAAAGAATGTGAAACACATGTAGGATATATCATTTTAAATATATTTTAAAGATAATTTAAGTTTATTTTACACACTTTAAGCATTATCGTATCGCATATCGCATTATTTAATGAATTATCCAACTTTTCTTCAATATCGCACAGCCCTAGTGCAAAGCTGTGCATGTTATTAAATATGACTATGGAAAAAACAAGAGAGCATAATAGTATTGCTTAACAAAACCAATACAAAGCAGATAAGATAAGTAGAACAGACACATATATTAAATTCAAAAGAAAAAAGTTTATACAAGCCAATGGAGAGTGGATACTAGACGATAGACAAAGTGATGTAATGTTTGGGGCAGGGAGAGACTCATGCTGAAAAGTCCATTTCTCCCCTACCCTTTTGTGAGACATTGAGTTGCTGGTTAGCCCTGGGTACAAAGAACCTCCTCAATGTTGAGCATGCAGAAGACTGCTTCTGCAAATTATCCTCAATTTGTTAAATGATTAACTCAAGCTCCATGCCAAACACAGAGCCAGCTTTCCTTACCAGCCTGTCCCAACAGCCCTCTTCTTAATGCTGCCTCCCCAGCACACAACAGAAAAAAAAGGACTCTGGCCATGAAAATACTGTTTAATCGTGCTCAGAGTCACTACTGGTATGGTATTCCTCAGAATCACTATCAAAGTTAATTTCTGTTTCAGTCAGAACTTGAACATAACAGTTCTTTGCATGCTTTGCCAGGCTGTTAATTGCTTGTTTGTTCTTCATCGTCAAGCTCTGTAGACCTTGGATCCCATCTTGAAGCAGGCCCGACATCTCGCCTTACATGTTAAAACAAATCGAGCCTTTATTAATTAGAAACTTTCAGCAATATTGTAATGTAAGCAAGTAAGTATAAGACAAAAACATACTGTACCTGATGTCACATTAGAAAGCTGGGATGACATGTGCTTCAGAGTGTCTGCACGGGTGCAAAGAGACTTCCAATGCTTGTTCATCTCTGCAATAAGAATCCTCTTCTCCTCCTCAAGTCTCCTTACTGCCATCACAATGTCGAACGCCTTCCTCTTCGTCCTTAGATCTACAAAGTCTGTAATATATAGATGAAACAAGTCAGTTGTACTTAAGATTAGTATTTAAAAAATTTCTGGGGTTACAATCGAGGCATGATAGATTTTGTGCCACTATGTGACTATTTCACATAGTCAACAGAATTGTGTACATACCACTAGGGATAGGTACCGAAACCCGGTACTAAACTGGCCCCGGTGCTTAATTATGAAAGACCGTAGTATCGATAAGATCTGATGCTATCGGTTCTGCTTTCAGTGCTGGAGAAAAAAATAAAAATAAATGTACTATGTATTCCTGCTTAATTATGTTATCGTGCACATTTTATCTCACCAAACATTTCTAATTTGCAATAATATTAAGACGTTTGTCTGTGAGATCTGCGAGACTCTATCTACGTCAGGTATGCTAACATCGTGTTGAATCAACGTTGTTCACATCATTTAAAATACATGTTCAATCTCCCTAATTGGTTTGCTTACCTTAAGTTGAAATACTGTTGATTTCTTTTGGGAGAAATGACATTATGCATTCAACATATTTTCTACTGGTTTTTAAAAGCCCAAATAAAGAAAAATCAGTATGTAAACATTTATTTGGCTAAATGCACAGCACTTCAAGTTAGTTTACAAAATAGCCTACATATAAATATAATATTTAGAAATTATATCCAGAAATTAATTTGTAATGATGAAATGGCACATAATTAACTTAATCATGTGAACATAGGTTCATTATCAAAGGTTAGCATTGGCCAATGGCCACATTTTGCAACCTTTTTATTATTATTATTTTTTTTTTTTTGAAAAAAGCTGCAGCTACTATGAACCAATCAACTCCTCCTAATACCTCTGGTCCAAAACAAGCCCAAAGCCCCTTCACCCTAGCAGCTAGTGGGAGGATGCCTGAGGAGAGGGTGAACAACTGCCACTTAGCCTTGACCAAATTCATAGTGAAAGGCCTACACCCCTTTGCAACAGTGGAGTTCAACGGTTTTAGGTAACAGTCTGTCAGTATACATTACACAGTATATAGTTATATTAATTTTTAGGATATAGATGCATTATAAAAAGGGTTGTATTTCAGCTCCATCATGCCACAATACAATAAACAACAACACAATTTAATAATGATAAAATAACAAATTATAATTGTTTTTACTGTAGGGAAATGTGCAGGTGTTGAAAAGGCCAATGTGATCAGTGAGCTGAAAGATGTGCCAAAGTTGGCCATCACATCAGATGGGTGGACCAGCCTCCGGCAAGATCACTATCTCACAGTTAACAGTGCACTACACAAGCCAGGGCAGTGTAAAACAGAAGGTCCTCCACACCAGGGCAGTGCACAAATCCCAAACTGGCGAAGTAGTGGCCGAGGAGATTGCAGACATCCTGGAAGAGTAAATAGATAGATAGATCTGAGCAAGATTGTAGCTGTGACTGTTGATAATGCTAGCAATATGGAGATTGCTATCAAGAAGCTACAGATCCTAAAAATAGGATGTTTTGCACATACATTGAATCTGGCTGCACAGAAAATTTACAAAATTGCATCCATTGATAAATGGGCAGCCCGAATCAGAGCAGTGGTCGTGTGGTTCAAGAGATCCTCCATGTCTAAAACGGTGTTGACATAAAAGCAACAGCTCCTTGGTAAGTTGAATCTATTATTATAAGTGTTATTTTGAAATTCACACATCTAAACTATATAATTCAATATTCAAGTGTGTGCTAAATAAATGTGTGTTGTTTTTTGTTGTTCTTGCAGGCCTTCCACAACACTCACTCATCCTGGATGTCAAGACCAGGTGGAACTCTCTATATCTAATGATAGAGAGATTTATGGAGCAGTTTCCAGCAATCCAAGCAGCAGCCTTGGACCCACGGCTGCGAAAAGCATTGTCCAAGGACAACCTGGACCGTCTGAAAGATGAGGACTTCCATAACGCTGAGGAGTTTGTCCAGATCATGAGAATCCTCTATACATCAATATTGTGTGTGTCATGTGAAAAGAATACCACCTGTGGACAGATCTTACTCTTCCTTCAAAAACTGGAAGAACATCTTATTCTGAAGGATGAGGATACAATGTTTGTGCCATCAATCAAAGAGAAGGTGTGGGAGAACCTCTCCCAGCGATATCAGAATGATGACATTCAAGCCTTCCTGCATGAGGCCACAGCAATGAACCCCAGATTCAAAGGGAGGTTAGTCAGTGATGCAACTTGGGACAGACTGAGGATGAAAGCTATTGACACTGTGACAGGACTAACAACAGAGCTGGAACAGACAGAAACAGAGCACCAGCAAAAGGATGAGTCATCTGAAGGAGAAGGTGAGGAAATGGAGGAGACAATACCTCCATTTCAGAAAAAAAGCAGTGCCTTGGAGGAGCTGTTCTCAGAGGAGGACAGGAAATTGAGGTTGACCATCCAACAGGATACCTCGGCCCTCACCCTTAGCGAACGTGTTGGCCAAAAGGTTGAGGTCTACAAAAGCCTGCCTACCATTCCTATGGCTGAAGATCCTGTGTTGTGGTGGTGGAAGAAGAGAGCTGTTCTGCCCCTCCTCACAAATGTTGCAACAGGCTACCTCTGTGCTCAAGCCTCCTCCACCCCAAGTGAAAGGGTGTTTTCAACTGCAGGGAACACATTAAGCCAGGAAAGGTCCCGGCTTTTGCCAGAAAAGGCAAATATGTTAATCTTTCTTCAGAAGAATGGCTAAAGAGTCCTTTTGTAGCCTACCTACATGTTGTGGAAATTCAATGAAGTACTCAGAGTCAGTAATATCAGAGAAGGTAGATTTAATTTTTACTTGCTGCAAGGACTCGTCTCACACATACAGCAGAGTATGCATGAGAGGAGTGAGTAGCTAGTCTCTCTCACTCTCTATTTATACTTAACATCTTAATGCTTTGCACACACTTTACGTTCACACCTTTGTCAAAACATCATTCGCTTAGCACGGCTTGTGGTTTCTGTTAACTGCCCTTTGTTAGTGAGAAGTCCATCTTGTCACCCTAATTTCTTAGAACTAAGCTCCTCTACGGCCCTTTCAGCAGACAGCCACATCCTGTTGTTCTGCCTTGAGCAGTTACAGAGAAAATGTCATGAGAGACACTATAATATGAACACTTATAACTTCTTAATGCCTTATGCCCATAAGCTTAACAAAAAGAAAATAAAAGATAAAAATTTCCATTACATTCCACTCTTTGTCCGAATGACATTTTATCCAATTCTAACTCTGGTTTCCCTTTTCATTAGAATCTTCATTACCAGTGGTTTTCTTCGTCACCTGAATCCTCATCTGGCCTATATGCGGGATTCCCAGTACCATCGCCAACACCCAAGGCGATTTAGGGGCCATATTAAGACTGGTTTCTTTCTCTCTACTGTCACGCTCCCTTGTGTTTCGTCTACACTTGGCACCCACCCTTTTGTAGTTAATACTAAGACCACTTTTGTGTATTCTCCTTCCCCACAGTCAGTTATAGTCTCTTTAGCAACAGCTATAACAGCCGGATCATTTAGCACTGCTTGTCTGGCCTGGATCTCGAAGTTTTGTTGTTCCCTTCTGGTGGCTCCTGGGTTGCTCCTTGGGATGGGCCAGTTGGGGTGGAGGTCGAACTGTCCTGCCTGTCCTCGGTATCCTCGTCCCCAGGGTTTCCAGCTCCCTGTAAGCTCTCGTCGGGGCCTGGCACCCTTTTGCAGTGGTTTACGTGAATCCAGGTTGCTCTCTCAGCTACCTTGACTGCAGTTCTGGTGGTCAGCAACACCAGGAACGGTCCGTTCCACCTTTCCGCTTTCCACGTTCGCCTTCTGCAGTCCTTAACCACGACCCAGTCTCCTGGCTCGATCCTGTGGGGTGGCCTCCCCCAGAGTATTTCATATGGTGTCAGGCACATCACAGGTCTTACCCTCATTCTCATGTACATTAATGCCACTGGGAGAGCATCAGTCCACCCCACGCCAGTTTCAGCCATTATCTTTGCTAATTTTGATTTTAGAGTCCCATTTTCCCTCTCCACTGCCCCTCCAGAGGTTGGCTTATAGGCACAGTGATGTGTGAGGTTTATTTTTAGCTGTTCCCCCAATTGTCTTATAGCTGAATTAACAAAATGTGCCCCATTGTCACTTGATATCTTTTGGGGTATTCCCCACCTTGGAACTATTTCTTTTAGTAACATTTTTGCTACCCCCGTTGAGTCTGCCTTAGTGGTGGGCATTGCCTCCACCCATTTGGAGAACATGTCCACCATGACCAGACAGTACTTTTTACCTTTGTGTGGGGTCAGTTCTATGTAGTCCGTTATGACGTGTGCCATTGGTTCGCCTGGCGTAGGATGGCTTGCTCTCTCCACTCTTTCAGCCCTTCCTGTGTTGTACCTGGCACATGTCACACATTTCTCGCAATATTTTCCTGCCGCTGTGGAAAACCCTTTTGTGAAAAATGACTCATTAATACTGTTAAGCATAGCCCCTTTGAGTCTTTTGAACAAAAGGCGTTTTTCCAATCAGATAGATCTTGGGGGGTGGCCCATTTTTGCATATCAGTTAGACTAAGAGTGTCATCTGTGTTGAATGTGCTTTTTTAGCATGTGTGATGACAGTGGCATGGAGCATGCAGCTTTTGCAGCTTTGTCTGCTCTGTCATTTCCTTTGCCAATGTCATCTTTTGCACCAGTATGTGCAGCACATTTCATGACTGATATTTGTTTTGGTAATAAAATTGCTTCCAGTAGGGCTGCTACTTTCCTATGGTGTAATATTGGTTTTCCGTCAGCTTTCAGAAATTGTCTTTGTTTCCATAATGCCCCAAAGTCATGCACTACCCCGAACGCGTATCTGCTATCCGTGTAGATGTTTACTGTTTTATTTTTAGCGAGCTCGCAGGCGCGTGTTAGGGCTGTTAGTTCTGCCGCTTGCGCAGACAGTGGTCCTAGGGGGCCACTTTCCACCACCCCATGGTCTGACACTACTGCATATCCGGATACAGTCGTGTTATTTGCTTTGGTGGAGCTTCCATCTACATAAAACGTGCAGTCTGGGTTAGTAAGCGGTGTGTCCTGTAAATCAGGGCGCGGCGTGCACATGACAGACAGGACGGACAGACAGTCATGGCCCTCCCCGTCTTCAGGGAGCGGCATGAGTGTAGCTGGGTTAATTGTGGTGCAGCGTTTTAGTGTTTTTTATATGCTGCACATTGCTCAGAGTAATAGATGCCTGTGTCATGAGTCTCAGTCCAGTCAGTGGCTTCACTACACCCTTTTACGAAGGGTCCTAAATCTTTCCATTCATCCATCCTGCCTTTTGCTAGGGACAGATGTGGAACCGCATTCTCAACTCTGTACACTGACTGTGCTTCTTCGGTCAGAGTCACCTGCACTGTACACTTATGTTCTTTCCAATATGCATTAGTCAAAGTTATTTCATCTGACTGCCTCCCTGCCCAAATTCCTTCATATTCGGTGTCCGTTGTCCACGTCACATTTGCTGTGACATGCACATCGGAGACTTTCTGGAAATCACTATTTACACACACCATCATGGCAAATTCCTGTAAATCTGACCCTTTCGGCCATACCCATTCATAAACTGTCATTTTTGGCTCTTTGGCACATCGTACATTCATTCCTTCAGTATCACAGTCTATTTTGATCCCTAATTTACACATTACATCTCTTCCTAATAAATTCCAGGGGCATTGATCACTGACCAGCATTTTTGTTTCACATTGTTTACCACAGAAAGAGATTTTCACTGGACGGGTGAAGGGTTCTCTTAACACTTCACCCGAGGCTACAATGCTGTCTTCATATTCATTACTTATTATTATGCCCCTTGGTAGTTCAGATCTCTTAATTACTGTAATAGCAGCCCCGGTATCCACTAAGAATTTTACTTTTGTGTTATTTACATCAATCATTATCCAGGGGTTGCTAACATCAGTTTTCATCATGCGTAAGCTTTCTTCATTGCAAAGAGCAGGAAATAAAAGATCGGTACTCACCCCCTCCTCCTGTTTCCCACCTGGTCAGTCTGCATGTCGCTTTTGCTGGTGTTGATTTCCCCCTCCCTCGTTGGGGCATTTAGCCTTCCAATGACCCATTTGTCCGCAAATAAAACATTGTCCGTCGTTCCTTTGTCCCGTCCATCTTGCTCCTCCTCTTCCTCTGCCTCTTTTCCAGTCCTTTTGTATTTGGACTTCACTTTCCAGGTTGGTGAGGTGCAGGGCTCGTACCTTCTTTTCCATCTTGTCCTTGTCGTCGTTTAGCTGGTTCTCTTTATGTCGGGCGTGACGCATCACACAATCCAAGGATTCCGTTTCATACCCCACACAGGACGATAGGACACCTTTCTTTATTTCAGGGAGCAGTCCTTGTAGGAGATGGACCTTCAGGTGAGCTTCGTACGCTGGATTTGGAACGGTCCCAGCTCTCTTCGGGACTCCTCCGTGATGGTCAAAGACCTCGGTGAGTCTGTTGAGGTAGTCATCAACGCTTTCATTTGATTTTTGGTTTGCAAGTGTTGAGTTTACCTGGATTGGCTGGAGTGGTGAAAGTCTCTTTTATCTTTTGACAGAATTCGTCAACAGCAGCTTTGTAGTCGTTTTCCGTGTCCCATTCGACCCTGTCGCGTCAGACGCTTACCATCCATTTCCCTTCCATTTTCCGGCCTGCGCTCAGTCCGTTCTTTTTGATGAATATCTTTTTGGCTTCTTCCGCGGTGGGGCTGCATTCCTTGCAGAACTCCTTGTTGCTTCACTCAGAACCAGAGTCGATTCCTGGAAGACTGGCACCTATTTCTGCAATCTCAGAGGGACTCCATTGTCTTTGTACGTACATAACACCATCAGAACCACTTACTTGAACATATGGAGCTCGAGCTGATTCTCCCGGTTCCTCCTTGTTGACCAGTTTGTGGCTCTTTAAGTCGTAAGGTCCTTTCTTTTCTTCTTTCCATTCATCTTCGGATGATTTCTTTGATTCTGGGTCTGGTAGTTTTGGGTAGAGGCCAGACGAGGAGGAAGACGGCGGCTGTTGTGCTCGTTCTTCCTGGTTTGGTCTTTGTCTATTCGGATTATAGGGAGGGGGTCGGTCGTCTTCCTCCAGGTGGGTTTTGAGGAGTCGGGAGTTCGTACCTGGAAAAGAAGACTGAGAGAGAGAGTTCCCAGGTGGCCAGTCTGGGTAGGGATCATAAGGATCCCTGTGTTTACGTCTGGCTCCCAACATAGTTTGAGGTTTCTTTTCTTTTGGGGGAGAATAAGGACAACCTGGTAATTCTTTGGAGAGTGAGGCTTTTAATTTGGTGCTTGCCTCCTCCACGAACATATCTATTGTTTCTAAAATTTCTGACAAGGGCGGATCCCCCTTTCTTGGTCTTAGTTTATCTGCCAATTCTCGTCTCAATCTTTGATTTCCAGAGACACTAAAACCTATGGTATACCCTTTTCCTTTTAACCATTTTACATGTTCTAATCATTTTACCCCATATTTTCTCACGAGAAATTTCTCATCCTTCTCTGATAAACTCTCAGTATTATGCCTGGGCTTTTCGCCCCTTTCTTTTTCTTGAGAGTTCCCCATTCTTACAGACGGATACTATTTTTCTGAGTAATTTTAATTATTATCACAGGCGGATACATTCCTCTGAATAACTTTAAGACTTATAATTTCATCACAGGCGGATACATTCCTCTGAATAACTTTAAGACTTATAATTTCATCACAGGCGGATACATTCCTCTGAGTAACTTTAAGTACTTTATCACAGGCGGATACCATTCCTCTGAGTAACTTTGATTCTTATCACAGGCGGATACATTCCTCTGAGTAATTTTAAGACGTGCACTTTTCTAGCGTATTACCCGACGCCCTGCTCCCTTTCTGATTTGTCTGCGTGTTACCCGACGCCCGGCTCCCTTTCTGATTTGTCTAGCGTGTTACCCGACGCCCTGCTCCCTTTCTGATTTGTCTAGCGCGTTACCCGACGCCCTGCTCCCTTTCTGATTTGTCTAGCGCGTTACCCAACGCCCTGCTCCCTTTTTTGATAATAGTTAAAATCACTTTACCGTTGTATTCCTTAATTCCACGGGTTCTTTCTTGGGATGCCGTTTCCCAGGGAAATCCAACTCCCACTTCCCTCAGAGGGGGGTTTGGGTCATCACCAGTTTTAGTTGATGAGCTGATCAGGCCGTTGTCTCTCCCTTAGGATTGGCATCCCATCCTCGTCGCCATTCTGTTGTGGAAATTCAATGAAGTACTCAGAGTCAGTAATATCAGAGAAGGTAGATTTAATTTTTACTTGCTGCAAGGACTCGTCTCACACATACAGCAGAGTATGCATGAGAGGAGTGAGTAGCTAGTCTCTCTCACTCTCTATTTATACTTAACATCTTAATGCTTTGCACACACTTTACGTTCACACCTTTGTCAAAACATCATTCGCTTAGCACGGCTTGTGGTTTCTGTTAACTGCCCTTTGTTAGTGAGAAGTCCATCTTGTCACCCTAATTTCTTAGAACTAAGCTCCTCTACGGCCCTTTCAGCAGACAGCCACATCCTGTTGTTCTGCCTTGAGCAGTTACAGAGAAAATGTCATGAGAGACACTATAATATGAACACTTATAACTTCTTAATGCCTTATGCCCATAAGCTTAACAAAAAGAAAATAAAAGATAAAAAATTCCATTACACTACATGCCCCACCCGTGTTGCTTCGTACCACTGTATGTTCTTTTACAGAAAAATATAGTTTATTTAATTTGTTTTACATTCATTTGTTTTTTATATAATAGTTATTTCTTCAAACATGGCTGTTTCACTATAAATAATTGTTTTATTAATTTTACATTAAAAAAATAAAGCAATGTTAATTCTGTTCTCAATTTGTTCTTAAAAAAAACACACACACACACAACACAAAGTACCGATAAGAATACCGTTAAAGTACCGGACCCTTAAGCAGTATCGTTAAGAGTAGTAATACCGTTAAAACCTTAACGATACCCATCCCTACATACCACCGTGTGTAAGCTGCCATGGCCAAACAATCTCGTCAGATAGAATGGTGTCTAAGGTCAGATGTTCTGCATTAGGAACCAAGGTGTTATACTTTTCCACTACAGAAAGTAATTTTTTTTTCCTCCCTGATCTTTCGGCGGATCCGGGCACGTCCTTTGCATCTGTCATTATCTTTATAAAGACGCTGGGACCTCCTCATTTGCCACCAGCTCCTCAATTCGCCTGGCTACAGCGGCAAGATCAGCAGCGTTTGGGGATGTGGTTACTGAGAGGAAGAAATGAAGAGATAAGAAATATACTTGATTCCATGAAAAAAACATTATTTCTGGAGTATGAGTAAAATAAAGCCTAACCAATATTTTCATATTTCTCTGTAACTGAGGCTACACTTGTAGCTAAGGTTGAGTATTGTTAGGTTGGTTAGGTTCTATATTGTCCCCATGGGGATAATCTTTTCCACACGTCATCAGCAATCAGTATGTGCTCTTAGACTACGATTACAATGACTACTTTGGAATTGAGGCCAAGCTTAGTCAGAAGTGATGCATCAAGCAGCATATCAAACAGTATAAGACAGTATATTCTACCTTCTGCCCACTATCAATGATCCAGCTCTCCAATTGATTGTCTGTGATGTCCATTTCCATTTTCATGGCCTCCAGGTTATGCAACTGGCATTGGAGGGCTACTGTGGCCTTCAAACACAAATGACAATGAGAGAAATGCCTACATCTTTGACTATTGTTGGTAAGGATTGTCAAGTACCTTCACTATTAGAAAACCACATACAACACTGATTAAACATGCAGTATATTCGTATATACGTGGACAATCAATATACCGGTGTATGTGGTACGAAAATTTAATATTTTATATTAAGACTCTGAAAAATACAATTGACACTACACATGAAACCATCCGTATATTCTATTGTATTCAAGAATATCTGGGCAAGTCTTTCCTATATTTTTGAGATATATGCCACTTTATTTTACAATATCGCTATGAATGTTGCATAAGGGAAAACTGGTGTCTGTACCTTTCAGATATCGGCGGGCAAGGGTGGAAGCCAAGTTGTCAAACTTTGGTTGGTTCCAGCGCATGGCCATGACCGTCAGCATGTCTATGCGTGCTGCAAAAATAAAAAATATGAGATTATCACCCTTCTTTCCAGTAGCAGTAGGAGAAGAAACTGAGTGTGCAGACTTGTTAGGTACCACAAACTTTTGCAAGATAATAACTTACAGTATAGTACTATGGTACTAATCTGCTGTCTTGTGCCATTTGATTACTGTCCCATGTAGGGCTTGGTATCGTTAAAAGTAATTTGATACCGATACCTTGACTTCGATACCGGTTCCTGAACGATACTTTTTCCGATACCAATTTTATGAAAAAAATATTTATAAATCCGTTTTAACAACATTACATTAAAAAATTAATTGGTTACATTTTTCAGTTTGATGACTTTTTTACACTTAAAATCACGGCTGACACAGTTTTAATTTTCTGAGTTTTAATGACAAATACCTGACAACATCTCATCTGACAGAGGACTGTGCCGTGCTGACTGCGTTATTCACTTATTTTGAAATCAACACTGAAACTAAAAAGTGGAATGGAGTTTAATTTATTAAGGCATTCCTCAAGTCGAATGGACAATTTGACTGACGGCGCTCTGAAAAGTGAACAGACATTATGCGCTGAATTAGAGACAGTAAAATTGAAAGTGGGTGGGTCCTGTCCCACCCATATACAATGGGTACATGGTACCATATTTTCCATCTATGTGGGTTATGACGCTTACACACACACACACACACACACCACGTCTTTTTGAGCAACCGCGTAAACTAGTGTTTTTCCGCCACAGCTAATAATGCCGCATGCACTGACGGTTACGAGATTAACCCCTTAGTTATCTAAATTTGGTACCGAAAAACAAGACGAGTTTCGATACTCGATAGTATTGAGGCAATTCGGTCGGTACCTAAAAAGTATCGAACTCAATAACCAGCCCTAGTCCCATGAAAGGGTTAGTAGTTAAATAGCACAGGATAGTGAAATAGTAGCATGAAACAATGGCGCAGGACAGTAGGCAAATGGCAAAGAGCACTATGGCAGGACAGTAGGTGAATGGTACTCTGACGTGTATTTTTTTTTTTAATCACACTGCCCCTCCTTATTATCCTCCCTTCAAATAAAATAGGATGATGGTATTATAATCGATCCATCCATTTGTGTTGAATATTCTGAGCTTTATATTTTCAGAGTCAACATATATACATGAGCTCAAAGTGGCTCACCATTGTCATCAGGATCAAAATGTACTGGTTACCTTACCTGCTTTTGACATGTGCTTTGTGGTAGAGCCCTGCGCGGGACTGTTTTCTTAAACCCGCACCCGCCCGCTCCCGCTGAATGTTTGACCAGGACCGCCCGCTCCCGCAACCTGTGTGTTCCAGTCCCGCCCGCGCCCGCAATGTTTGTGTCCACTCCCGCCCGCTCCCGCGGACTTTATCTCACGGCTTGTGAAAAATGTAGCTACATATACTCAGACTAAATATTCGTTCAAGTTAACATCCAAAATAACAGACTTTAAACATGATTGTGTTTAAATAAGATGAAGTAACCAATGCTAAACCAAAGCACCACACATGAAAAACATTGTGTAGGCATATTTTTTTATTAGGGTTGAAAACATTAGGCCTAATTGTTCAAACAAATCCACAACTAGCGCCACCTCAGTTTTTAGGCTAGTGCGTACTTGGAAATAAGTTACCCTAACACAGAGAACTTTGAAAATAGACTATATAATTCTAACAAATTAAATACAAAACAAAATAAATAGAATGCTATGCTTCGGAAAAAAAAACTTACAGATTTTACATTATACAGTTGTGTTCAAAATTATTCAACCCCCCAATGCTGTAAATGGTTTTAGAGAATTTAGAGTACATTTGTAATTGAATTCAGAATGAAATCCTACAAGGACTTCTTAAAGAAGCATATGCAACTAAAATGACATCAATTGGTTTTGTAATACAGTAGTAAATGTTTCTTTTGTGAATTCTTCATTGACACAATTATTCAACCCCTTAAAGACTACCACTCTGAAGAACAGAGGTCCATTGAAGTGTTTTCAATCAGGTATTGAAAGCACCTGTGGATGTCAGGGAGCAGCAATAAAGCCTAATAAGCACCAATTAGGCAGCTTTAAAATGACTGTGATACTCAGCTCCTTCTAGACATTTACTGGTGTGGTTACAAACATGGTGAAGTCAAGAGAATGGTCCAGGAAGACAAGAGAAGAGGTGATTACTCTTCACAGGAAGGGCAATGGCTATAAGAAGATTGCAAAGATGTTAAACATACCAAGAGACACCATAGGAAGCATCATTCGCAAATTCAAGGCAAAGGGCACTGTTGAAACGCTACCTGGTCGTGGCAGAAAGAAGATGCTGACTTCGACTGCTGTGCGCTACCTGAAGCGTAGAGTGGAGAAAAGTCCCTGTGTGACTGCTGAGGAACTGAGAAAAGATTTGTCAGATGTAGGTACTGAAGTTTCTGCTCAGACAATACGGCGCACCCTGCGTAATGAAGGCCTCCATGCCAGAACTCCCAGGCGCACCCCCTTGCTGTCTCCAAAGAATAAGAAGAGTCGACTGCAGTATGCCAAAAGTCATGTGGACAAACCACAGAAGTTTTGGGATAGTGTTCTGTGGACTGATGAAACAAAATTAGAACTGTTTGGGCCCATGGATCAACGCTATGTTTGGAGGAGGAAGAACAAGGCCTATGAAGAAAAGAACACCTTGCCTACTGTGAAGCATGGCGGGGGGTCAATCATGCTTTGGGGCTGTTTTGCTTCTGCAGGTACTGGGAAGCTTCAGCGTGTGCAAGGTACCATGAATTCTCTTCAGTACCAGGAGATATTGGAGGACAATGTGATGCAGTCCGTCACAAACCTGAGGCTTGGGAGACGTTGGACCTTTCAACAGGACAATGATCCCAAGCATACCTCCAAGTCCACTAGAGCATGGTTGCAGATTAAAGGCTGGAACATTTTGAAATGGCCATCGCAGTCACCAGACTTAAATCCGATTGAGAACCTCTGGTGGGACTTAAAGAAAGCAGTTGCAGTGCGCAAGCCTAAGAATGTGACTGAACTGGAGGCTTTTGCCCATGATGAATGGGCGAAGATACCCGTAGCTCGCTGCAAGACACTTGTGTCAAGCTATGCTTCACGTTTAAAAGCTGTTATAACTGTAAAAGGATGTTGTACTAAGTATTAAGATTGAATGTCACTTGGGGGTTGAATAAAACTGATAATGATGTGAGCAGAGAAAAGACATTTGTGGTTATTTCATTATAAATGTTATGTTATATTTGTCTGACCTACACGTGCCTCTTTGATTTAATTGTAAGCAGGATGACTGAATGATCAAAATCAATGTCAAACCGGCCAAAACAATCAATTTCAGTGGGGATTGAATAATTTTGAACACAACTGTAGCTTGCTTAACAAGTGCAGGTATGTCGCCTGAGGGCAGAGGTGCCAGATTTATGTCCGTTATAAACGAACACTTTTGCACATTTATCGCAACTAATGAAATTTAACTCTTTCCCTTTTTTGTCAGTGACAATTGAGAATTACTTCCATATGTCTGACTTGCCTTGTTTTACTTTGGTCAAGTAAACTGCCGCTTTAATTTTCTTCTCAACTTCTTGTGTTGACTCCATTTCTACTCTACGCGAAATCCCACCATTCCCCGCGGGTCTCCCGCTCGATTTTCTGACCGCCCGCAGCAGGGGTAAAACCGCCCGCTCCCGCGAGATTTGCGTTGGGTCCCGCGGGTCCCGCGGGAGCCCAAACCCAATGCAGCCCTCTACTTTGTGGTAACAGCAATCCTTGAGAGGAAGGCGTTGCACTGCTCCACCTCTTCCCCAAGAGTCGAACCAGCCCCCTCCTGATACGCTCCACTCCATTTTACCTTTAAAAAATAAAACAAAAAACAAAACCTAAGTGGAAACAATCTTATGCAGGGTTTTCAGGGAAAGAAAATGTCATGGACAATCCTTTTTTCTCACCTCACATTTGAAATCATGAGCTTTGGCATGAAAAACAGAAAGAAATGGCCTCATGGTGAGGAGATCCTGAAGCTCAGGGCATTTCTCTGTCACTCTCCGGAGGTAAGGCCAGTACTTGCATGCCACATCCATGGCGAAAAAATGTCACTTGCTTACAGGTCATTTGCTTTTGGAGGTACAGGGGGTAGGCAAAAATCTCCCCCCTGAACATATTGAGGGCACGAAGGAGAACCCCATGACGACATACAGCGAGTTCCAGGCCCTCCTCGTCTGTTTTTCCTGAGGACTTCTGAGACGTTTCGCGTGCCGCTGACCACTGGCCTCCACAGACACCTCTTCCAGAGACCTAAAACATGGAAGATGGTTAATAGTCCAAACTTGTTCAAACAAAGTACTCTATAGGACGTGGTGTTTTATAGGTATATATAATGTAGTTGTGCAAGTTTACATGACTGGTTGAGGTATGGACATGGTCCACAAATCTTGCGACGTCATCATCATTCGCGATGAACACGCCATCAAAGATGGCCTGTTCCTCCGATCTAAATAAAAGAGATACATATTAACTTTAAATATTCATATGATTTTCAATTCACAGCAGTTGCTTTCAAAGTAATGAACCGTCAATGCACACACAGGATTTTGTAAATACCTTGCTTCACTCTTGAATCTGTAGTGCTTGCGGTTTCCATCAACAGAAACTGCAAGCATGTCTGGGCTGCATGCTGGGCAGTCAAAGTGGTCCTCCTGGCATAATTTTTCCACTTCGAATCGGACAGCTTCCCACTCCAAGAAGCTTTTCCGGAAGCTGTCTGCTGTGATGTTACCGCTCTGTTTCAAAAGAGTTCAGCAAAAGAGTTCAGTAAAAGAGAACAGTAAAACAGATCAAATTAAATATGTACTGCACTGAAGTAAAATGCTCTAAATGGATACATTTCGGAATGTAAATACATGATATTGGGGAGAAGATGTCAAAGTCTGTAGCCAATGGAGTTGAAGTTGAGATCTTCAGAATGACCTGTTTTTTCATAAATGTTTCAGTGCAAACTGCAAGACTGATGAGAGAACATGAGTTTATGGTTGTTTATAAAGGGTCTAAATTTAACAACTTTTTTCCTAAACAGTCCAAATGTTCATGTGTACTTTCAATCATCATCATCATCATGCCCTCATAGTATTATTTATTGAGTTACACAGTTATTACCACAAATACGTACACGGCCAAAGCGAACAGTGCGTTGATCCAGCATTCTAAGAAATGCTTGGCTAGACATCCCTGGTGCTGCCATCTTCAGCTCTTCAAAAGAAAAAAGGACATCTGTTGAGTACACAGTTGAATGGTGAGAAGTGGCAGGCCAGTAGTGATTACTGATCAGGCCATCCACTCCAGGACTCCAAGTGGCTTCACATGCCTTGCATCTAATCTGAGGCAATCTGAGATTATATCGCCCTGGAAAAAGAAGGAAATATATACTCACAGTTCATTTTGACAGACGCAAACTGTGTCATTCTGACAACTGATATGGGAACCTTTGACTAAGGATGGACCAGGAGGACACTTCTACAAACATGTTGTAAGGCACTCTATTGGAAGTCACACTTTTGTCAGGCAAATTAACTATCCCCATTCAAACAAAGGTTAACTGTTTTCCTCCACATAGGTGGGCCCAGACAATCTAATCAACACACAACCTATTGAATTGGATTTCCAGCCATGATAAAGAAAATTTCTGGATATGTGTTCCACAATGTAACATGTATGAATGTAACATAATCATGATTTTTATATGTTCATAGTTGTGACAAAGTGAGAGGGAGTATATACGAGGTGTGATCAGCAAATACCTGTGGCTGAAATTCTGCAGACACTTCTACAGAAGTGACCCCCACCCCACCCATAAAGTTCTTCTTACCATTCATTGTAACCACAACTATGGACTGTCCTGCGATGACACTGGACGATCCTTGTAGACAACCGCATATTGTCTCTGGCATCTCCAAAGGTACAAGACGCTCTTGAAAAAAACAACAACATGGATGAGAATTAAAGAATAACATATTTATTTATGTGACTTTCAAAAACTACAACTTACCACACTGGGTTAGAACCCTCTCCACAACACAAGTTGTGGGAGGCAACGGATGAAAAAATCCAAGTGTCATTGAATCCCTGTTGTGAAACACTTGACCTTGGTGGACCCTGACATCACACTGGCCACAGAGGAATGGGTGTGGTCGGCAGTCACAACAACGGATAACGGCTGGACTGTTTCCACAATGTTGGCAGATCCGAGTTGCCGCATGATGTCCAGCCACCATGGTGTTGACCAGTCGGGGTCTCTCTTTCTCCCACCACCCTGATATGAGGCTCTTTCGGGTCGACCAGTCTGTTGAGGTTTGAGGTGGTATTTCATCCTCATGTATGTCCTTACCCAGAGAGCATTTAAGATCTTGAAGCAAGGACTCTGTTAAAACAATGCACAATATTGAAAAACTGTAGTAATAATAAATATTAACATACTAAATGAACATATTGTTTTGAACCAGTGTAGTCAAAATAAAGAACACACCTGCAGTAACGGAAGGAAAGTCACTGGTCACTTCCCCACTGGTTTCCGGAGCCCTGACATGAGAGACACCTGTCTTCCGACTCTGGCTGAGACTGGGACCTGCTGTAGCAAAAAAGCTGTTGCTTTTTACACTCAATGAAACAAACTTTACCTGAAGCTAGGCACAGGTATGTAATAATAACCTCAGATATGTTCTAATTCAGACCTATGACTTGTGATCATTTTGTATACCATTTCAAGATGCAAAACTAGATCTGGAGATAAAGTCTACAATTTAATACACATGAATGTAAAAAAAAATCTGACCTCCTCGTTTTCGGGATGATCTGGGCCTGCCGTAAATAATGTTTCCATCACTGTCCCTCTTAATACACTTAACCTCTTGCTTCCTGTTTGATGGCTGGCTGGTGGATAGATGACTGATGGAAGGCTGAGTGGTGGATGGTTCTGCTTTCTGGTGCATGCTAATGTGCTGTTCAAGCTCTCGGAGGTGAGCCTGATATGCAGCCTGATTGACAAGGTCACTAATCTCCTTCTGGCGATGGTCCATCTCAGGATCGGACACGGCACACAATATAAACACACTATAAACACACAAGGACAAACGAAAACAAACAAAAACACCACTCAAAGGGGAGGGAGGAGAGACAAACCTCAAGAGAGAGAGAAAAAACACAATACAACAGTAGAGAAAGTAACAAGACAAATGTGGCTCTTAAAAGAGCCTTTTTAAAAAAAATACAAAAATAAGTTGCTGCTAATAAGTATTAAGATGAGGGATGAGATTAAGGAACCTGCAGAGAAAGAGAACAACAAACCAAAATAGAATAGATCAACAAACTACATATTACAATATAAATAACTACTAGGCTAAGACGTCTAATATAATAATATATATATATATAATATATAATAATAATGTCTAATGCTCCTCTTATTTATTCATGCAATCACAATATCATAAAAAATGAATGACTTTAAAAAGAAGTCATTGTGTGAGCAAGGGTTCTTCTATCATTATATTTTTAACACATCCTTTTGTTCTGACTTAATTCAAATTGATAAACAAACAGGAATAACGTGATCAGGGTACTTGTAAACTTTGATTTGCCAGACTTAAAACCGTTTTAAAAACCTTATTTGACTGTTGTAGGCTACTTACCGTGGTGGAATCACGATGGTTTCTGGGATCGTCGCACACAGTGTGACGCATTGCACAAAATTGCGCCAAAATATCAATCATAATGAAAAAGTACAGTCTTAATATTTTATATCCTTGCTCGAACATTTAAAAGAATCAGCATGAATGTCTGAGTTAAGGAAACACGGGAATATGTAGCCATTACATTAAAACACATCACTTCCCAGCATGCATCCACCTCTTTGCCAGGCTGCGGATGGCCATATAATATTAATACAAACATTTCTGCAGTATGCTATTTAATTTATCACAACTTCATAATCAGTACTGAGAAAGAAATATCCATATAGTATAATAGTCATAATATCCATACAGAATTCTAGGACAGAGTCCTGGTGTTGTTTACCCATAGCGACGGTTGCTATATGGATGAGAGACGCAACCAAATAAAAAAAGAAAGGAAAAAAGTACAATTATAAAATATCTCACCTAAATGAAGACATGAGGGACTACCATGTGGGGGAAGGGCGATCTCAGTCAGGCGGTGGGGGAAGGGCGGGCTGCTTGACCTTGTAAAAGTGTTTTAAAAACGCATGGCCACAACAGATTTATACATCATTGGAGAAGCACTTCTGATTAACTCTCTATCTGTCAGTCTCTGGAGTTCATCTCACTCCACTGAAGTCTCCGCACTGCTGTGGGGGAAGGGCGATCTCAGTAAGGCGGTGGGGGAAGGGCGGGCTGAGCAAGAGCGATCAGAGGCTCTGGGGGAGGGGTGCGAGTCACAGCAGACTGTCAGTTCTCAATTAGGGTTTGACATCCAATGGCTTTTAAAATCAAAGTTAGAACAAAATAAATCTGTACAATCAGACATGTAAACGTGCTAGCTTGATTCATGATTCTTTTAAACACTTTTTGTACTATATGTAACTGCTCTCTTGCTCGCTCTCTCTCTCTCTCTCATAATATTTGCTGTAACTGTCCCCCTCTATCTCCAGAATTTCAGCAGGAAACTTACAGACTCATATTCTCTCATGCAGTTACAGAAGCAGCATTTGGACTGTACCACTTCTGCACGAGATGAGAACACATTTTAAGAGTTTCTTGGGTCAAGAAAACACTCGCTCTGTCTGGATGTGCTTAAATACGCAGCAAGGATACTTTCATGTCACATATCACACAAATATATAAATATAAATCACACATATAATCACACATAAATATAAAGCTGCTTGACCTTGTAAAAGTGTTTCAAAAACGCATGGCCACAACAGATTTATACATCATTGGAGAAGCACTTCTGATTAACTCTCTATCTATCTGTCATTCTGGAGTTCATCTCACTCCACTGAAGTCTCCGCGCTGCTGTGGGGGAAGGGCGATCTCAGTCAGGCGGTGGGGGAAGGGCGGGCTGAGCGAGAGCGATCAGAGGCTCTGGGGGAGGGGTGCGAGTCACAGCAGACTGTCAGTTCTCAATTAGGGTTTGACATCCAATGGCTTTTAAAATCAAAGTTAGAACAAAATAAATCTGTACAATCAGACATGTAAACGTGCTAGCTTGATTCATGATTCTTTTAAACACTTTTTGTACTATATGTAACTGCTCTCTTGCTCGCTCTCTCTCTCTCTCTCTCTCTCTCTCACTCATAATATTTGCTGTAACTGTCCCCCTCTATCTCCAGAATTTCAGCAGGAAACTTACAGACTCATATTCTCTCATGCAGTTACAGAAGCAGCATCTTGACTGTACCACTTCTGCACAAGATGAGAACCAGTGGCGGTTCTACACGGAGGCCTAGGGAGGCCCGTGCCTCTGTAGAAATTTCCATGGCCACCCTCTGGCCCCCCCTGTGCTGACCAAAAAAAAAAAAAAAAAAATGAATTATGACTTTATTGTGATTTTACACGCGAGCGCCAAAAGCGGAACTAACGTGACGGAACGCTCTACACGGGTAAATTAGAGCGGCGCCGGCCGCGTAAGTGACTCGAATGTCGTAAGTAACTGGTTGTTCCTGCACAATGTTGTGATGTTAACCACGTAACTTCATCTGTCTTGGCTGTTGCATTGCGATAACATACATTTGAGTAAAGTAATCAACAGGTTATTATTGCCCGTGTTAAGTGGGGAGGGATGGTTAGGCAACGAAATGTAATGCACGTTTTTTTTCTTCCGATAGTTATCTTGAAACGAGGAAAGGACATAGCGTCCTTTTTTGTTAACAAAATCAATATTGTCAATATGGATCTAATGTTTCTTTTTTTAAAGTAAATTCTAGGCCTACATTTTTTAAATACATGCAATACATGCAGATATGCTCTACCAATCAAAAGTTTGGAAACGGTACTATTTTGGTTGTTTTTGAAAGAAGTCTCTTCTGCTCACCAAGGCTGCATTTATGTTATTATAAATACAAAAAAGCTCTAAAATTGTGAGATATTATTAAAATGTAAAATAACAGTTTTTTATGTGAATATATAGTAAAGTGTAATTGTGATCAAAGCTGAATTTATCATCATTAATCCAGTCTTCAGTGTCACATCATCCTTCACAAATCCTTCACAAATCATTGATAATAATCATCAACATTAATAAACCTACCTTTTTTGCACCTGCACTCACTCTTGTACAAATATTGTACATTGTTGTAATAAATGTTTATATGATTGTAAAGTAAAGAAGTTAATAACCTTTAAATATAATTTGTTACCATTTTTAATGTGCCCCTCTGGTTAAACACTGGCCCCCCCTTGGCCCCCCTAGTAAAAATTGTCTAGAACCGCCACTGATGAGAACACATTTTAAGAGTTTCTTGGGTCAAGAAAACACTCGCTCTGTCTGGATGTGCTTAAATACGCAGCAAGGATACTTTCCTGTCACATATCACACAAATATATAAATATAAATCACACATATAATCACACATAAATATAAAGCTGCTAGACCTTGTAAAAGTGTTTTAAAAACGCATGGCCACAACAGATTTATACATCATTGGAGAAGCACTTGTGATTAACTCTCTATCTATCTGTCAGTCTGGAGTTCATCTCACTCCACTGAAGTCTCCGCGCTGCTGTGGGGGAAGGGCGATCTCAGTCAGGCGGTGGGGGAAGGAAATCAAAGTTAGAACAAAATAAATCTGTACAATCAGACATGTAAACGTGCTAGCTTGATTCATGATTCTTTTAAACACTTTTTGTAATATATGTAACTGCTCTCTTGCTCTCTCTCTCTCTCACTCATAATATTTGCTGTAACTGTCCTCCTCTATCTCCAGAATTTCAGCAGGAAACTTACAGACTCATATTCTCTCATGCAGTTACAGAAGCAGCATTTTGACTGTACCACTTCTGCATGAGATGAGAACACATTTTAAGAGTTTCTTGGGTCAAGAAAACACTTGCTCTGTCTGGATGTGCTTAAATACGCAGCCAGGATACTTTCCTGTCACATATCACACAAATATATAAATATAAATCACACATATAATCACACATAAATATAAAGCTTCTAGACCTTGTAAAAGTGTTTTAAAAAAGGCATGGCCACAACAGATTTATACATCATTGGAGAAGCACTTCTGATTAACTCTCTATCTATCTGTCAGTCTGGAGTTCATCTCACTCCACTGAAGTCTCCGCGCTGCTGTGGGGGAAGGGCGATCTCACACTGCAAAAACTCCTGATCTAGCCAAGATTTGCAATCTTATATCTAGCCGTAAAATCTTATTGATCTTATTTTGAGAACAAATTACTATGTAAGATCAGTCTGTGTAAGATTATTCAGATTGTTTTAAGAGTATTAATCTTTTTTTTCTTACTTAGTTATTAAATCTTAAAGTTAGTTATTTTACCTGCAAATCAAGCTAAATTAATGTCGGAGACATCGGCTGAGGCCAGCTTTGTATCTTTTAAGACTTTTTTTAGCTGTAAAAACTTGTTTTAAGGTTGCCCAGTAAAAAATGTTCAATAACACTCAAGATTTGTTAGCATTCTTTATTTCAAATACTGGCTGTGTCAACATCAACACATTTACAACTCAGTAAAAAAAAACAACTTTACTCACACCACACTCCTTCCAAACCTCATCCAGGATGTTTAATTACCCAGTTTTAAGCGCAATAACATCATCAAGGTTATATTTTGTCAAAACATATGCACTGTTTTTGAAACTGATTAGATAATAAGATGTATGATCAATTAGCTTTTCAGCATCTATAAACTCTGTTGCCTGGGCTAGATTAGGTACAGAAACTTCATACGCTAGTAGATCTCTATTCAAACCCAGAGTCTCATAAAGCTGATATTCGAAACAATACAGTGAACAGTCTACAACATACATGTTCTTTATAAGTCCAAAGACAGGCACATTCCCATTTGCACTGATGATTATCAAAGACTTTTCTCTGATGTACTTGTTACCATTAAGAATAAGCCACTTCACTGTGACTGCATGTTGTATGCTATCAATCCCCAAAAAATCTCTAATCTTTGCTGTAATGTACTCCATATTTGTCACTTCTGAAACAGGACCCAATTCCTTCTCATGCACAAAAATAGGATGCTCAGTACCAAGTTCATTTTGACAACTTTCAAAAAGTTGATTACGGTTTGCAAGTGACTTGCAGACATTTTTGTAGTTTAATTTCGATGACCACTGCTTGAAAAAAGAGTGTTTTGACTCAAATCTCATGCACATATGCCTTATCAAAGGTCCTAGAGAAAGAATTTGAGCAGGGAGATGTAGCATGTAATGTTGCTTAGGAATTACATTATTCCCAGGAAAAAGCTGTTTAAACTTGTTCAAATGCAGTTCAATCATTGTTTTCAGTCTTAATACACTTTGCACATATAAAACAGGAGCAAAAAGTATCTGAACTATCTCAATTAAGTCCAAAACAAACTGAACATATTCACTTTTTTCAATACTGTTTAACAGAATAGGAATGATCTTCAACAATATTAGCATTTGACCAGAGGTCTGTTTAAGTTTGTTATCATTAGATGCCAAAGTATTGACACTGATTGGACATGGTTTGTCCCGTATGTCTATTGATGAATAAGGAAAACTCTGCATGGCTGAATTGAACATGTCCAACTCCAACTGTCCAGAAAGAACAAGGTATTTTAACACGCATTTAATTTCCATGGGTGCAACACCCTCGAGAATGATGTGCATTATATCCTGTGGTGTTTGCTCAATCAGGTCAAAGGCTGGAAAATCAAGCAATTTGCTTCTTCTGTTAACTCCATAGGTTGTTTTGAGAGCTGATTTCAAGAATTCAGTGCTCGCCCTTTCTATTTCAAGGCACTGTCTAAGGTGTTTTTCCAGTGTCCTTTTGGTGAAACTTTTTTCGTCAAAATTCTTTTGCATTTCTTCAAAGGTACATTCGCAATGCCTACACTTACTGTAGGCAAAACCAACTCCTTCCTTGAAACCAGCAAGCTCATGTTGTGCAAGTGTGTCGCCACATACTGAAACTACAGCACCAAATAAATCCATTTCACCATTCTGGGTTTGGATTTGGACACCATTATAAAGCAGCTGCAAGTCTTCATTAATTCTTTGCAACACAACATCCACACCACAGTCGTCGATATCATTAGCTTTTGCTATAGCAAGGAGTCTGATTGCAGCAAGCTTTGACCTAAACTTGGGGTCTATATTTCCTAAAGTATAATAAACCATCAGTAATTTATTTACGGACGCATGTGACCCCAGGGGATTGCATATCTCTATTTCATCAGTATATAAAATCAATTGCAAAGCAGAAGGTTTTACTGAAAACAGTGGGTGGGATTTGAAAAGGCTCCCATCAGTAATATCATACAAAAAATCATCTTTGTGGTGTGGTGCTGATCATATCCAAAATTCTGGAATTGGACAAGAACTGTTCAAGACTCTTAATTAGGGGAATATAGTAAAAACTTTTGTTTCTGATCGCAAGAACCCTTGATTGTCCTTTCTTAACTCTACAAATCCTTTGAGACATCACTATCTCCTCTGGTTTAACTGGGTTAAAAAGCTCCTGGATGGTGCTGTCCTGCATGTATGTGGTGGCCATAATAGAGAAAGGATCCTGAAAATGATCAAATGTTGCCAGTGCCTCCTCTTGGAGCTGCTCCACACTGTCTGAATGTCTTTCGAAGATCCTCTTCATTCTGTCCCTCAATGTATTCAGAAGAGAAGTTTGATACTGCTGGACTCCAGAGACAATACTGTTAACATTCCTCTGAAACATAATAAAAAAAAAAGCCTCAATGTCACAAAACCATATGGTGTTTATTGTTGTCAAGATTACATTATAGATTAAGTAAAAAAAAAAATGAAATAAGTAAAGCTCAATTATGTGATTATTATCCCCTGTAAATATTGAGATGATAAACAATTGTAGCCTAATTCTGCGTTCACACCGGACACGAATAGAGTGATTTCCATGTTTAAGTCCATGTAAAGACGCGTTGACGCGTGATGGACATGATTTCGCCTATTTTACCCGAAAGACTTGAATTGAGCATCTTGTGCGAGTGATTTTATTTGGTGCTTTTTGTGAATTCACGCGTTTGAAGCAAATTCGCGTTTTTTTTTAACATCTGTTCGTGTTGTGTTAACCAATCAGGAGCCTGCTTGCTGCTGTCACGTGGTGGAGTGACGTAATAAACTAATGGCTATATTGATCATACATAAACTGACATTTAACAAAGAGAGACTGTGTTGTGTTTTATGTCATATTTAATTTTATTCCAGTGATAAATCACATATACATATATATGCACACTTATCGTCTGAACCACATGTTGTGTTAAATATATATATTTTTTTCTAATTGTAAATGAAAAGATGCAGGGTTGTGTTTTATTTTTCGTTTGTTATAAATAGGCAACATGTAGTGAAGATCAAGGTACGCATTGCTTGAACCACATTTGTGTGGCTATAATATGTTTTTAAAAAAAATAAATTTCTATTCTATGAAAGTAAAATTAAAATATCTTATTTTGTGTTCTGCAGATGAAAGACAGTCATACAGGTCTAGAAAATAATTATGACAGATTTTAAAATTGAGTGGACTATCCCTTTAAAATACAATTAAAAATATTAACATAAAGACAGTGGGATACTGGGACAGGTGGCATTTTTCCCGGACATTAACGGTAAATGCAGCTGCACGTCTGGTAAGATTTTCACATAATGTAGTTCCTTCCTGCGGATGTAAATACGCAATAAGACTAGTTCACATGAAGTGTTAGTCCTCTAACATTATAATGCAAGACAGTCAACATTATATCTTACCTGATGAACAGGATGTTGAATCGGGAAATCCTCAAGCTCCTGTGAGGTTTCATTTGGGATGGCAGGTGTGTTGACATCACTACTGCTCCTTTGCATCCCTCTTGTTTGAGTAGTACAGTCCAAAAAAACTGGTATATCAAAATGTTCACCTCCAACTCTAGATGGCTCAGATGTAGACGTCATCCATCCAGGGTTTGGGCACCCAGTCGCAAGATACAGAGCATGTGTGCGTCTGATGTGGTAGTAGAAGGAATTAAATACTCTGTATTCTTCGGTACACCCATCAATGCCGCATATAACACGGAAATCTGCATTGCGACTATGTGCTGTGTTAATATGGCTCAACAGAGACTTCAACGTTAAGGCAACAAAAACGAAGCAAATCACACACCTCCAGCAGGCCATGGCGTTGAAAAAGTGTGTACACATACACACGTGCAGATTAATGCTGACGGCGTTTTTTTTGTTTTTAAAATAAAATCTCGGCTAATGCAGGCAAAAGTCTTGCTTAAATTTTAACTTAAAACTTGCAAACGATAAACAGTACAACAACAAAAAAAACAGTCGAACGAAAACCGGAACCGGAATATTACTAATTTTCTGGCGGGCAATCGTCAGCGCGCTTTCGTCCGGTAATTGTTATTTGGACGGGAGGGGTGGCTTACAAAGAAATGCAATTAAAAAATATAAAACGGGTTTAACAAGTAACAACTATACTTTCAATTTCAAATATACATAAATAATTAATTTTAATAGCAGCATTTGCAGTTCTTGTACTTTAGTATTTGACTAATGACGAAGTAGGCATACTTCATGCTCCCCTCATTGTTCTCGTGTGGTATCGTCTGTCGGTTAGCTGGAAAAAGACCGCGAACAGTCAGCCACATTGGATTTTCTGCTGAGCTGTGGTATGTATATATTTTTAATTACAAAGTAAATTAGACTGTAGAAAAAACATAATTTTCTTGAAAATGTTGTTACAGTGATTTTTAAAGCTTCCAGGCTGGTCCAGTGTAATTTGGTCTCGTTTGCTTTTTGGTCTGATGCACAAGTTATACGTTTTACTTAAGGCCAAATTTTAAATAGTCTAACATCAAGATGCTTGTTTACTTCATGTTTTATCTCTTGTTTTTGATGCTATACACAATTTAGAGCTAAAGGAAACATCATCTGACATTTGAAAGTAAGCGGGAGAACAAAGGTAAGCGATTTTGAATTATTCTCACTTAACTTATTTGCATGTTGCGAAATTTATTTAGTGCAGTATAACAGCTTCATCAGTCATTAACTTAAGAGCGAGTTATAGATTTTTTTGCGATGATGGACTCCCCCGCACTTTTACCGGGTCTCACCGGTCCTAGTCGACCCGCTCCGAGCGGGATTCGATCCGGCGTTATATGCGCGGGAGGCGGGCACATTAACAAGGACGCTAAAGACTATTAAAAATGTGTTTACTCATGATTAATTGACAGCACTAATATACTGTCATTAATGTTAATCAAAGAACAAAGGTAACAGAGAAAATTATATCTTTTTACAGTGTGTGGCCCGAAAATATATGCAGTAAATGCATATTGCAGGTCTGATAGGTGGTTTTGAATTTCTTTTTTTCGGCTTTGAAAATGTGCGAATACATCAACATCAATCAATAATTCAAAATAACCATACATTACATACATGTCTTCATTATAAACCATGGCTATGCCTTTATGTTAAACTTTAGTAATAATAACAAACATTATTATGTGATATTTCCTGCCTGCCAGGTAAAGGAGCAGTTCAAGGAACTACAAGAAAGGTACAATAATGGATGGACTGGATGATGTTTCAGTATCAACTTTGAAGGGTAGGTCATGTTTAGGTGTTAAAGCTACATATTAAATTAATATTAAGTTTAAAAAAAGAACGTTTTGAGATCAGTCTGCATGTGACCTGTCAAGTTGAATGCTAGTAAATTTATAAGCTGAAAGAGGTTAAAAAAAAAATATATATATATATATATATATATATATTAGGGGTGTGACGAGCCTAAAACGTGACGAGATTTCTCGTCGAGGTGAAAAGTTGTCTCGTCGTGCTATCAGTGTGAGGGTGAAATTATTATTGAAGATGCCCCCGCCACTTTCAAGTCGTTTGTGTGGAAACATTTTGATTTTCCAGTAGAAATAATAAACAAGATAATAAATATCTCATCTCCATAAATATATCTAGTAGTAAAGCTAAAGCAAGGGCTAAAAATCAATTTATCCCTTGCTGAAACTTTCTCATGGTCGTGGAGAGCACAGTTCATGGTTGCACAGCAACGACAGACGCTACAGAAGCGCGAGCTCCCGAACGCTTGCAAAAGAAGGAGGAAGCGACGCAGCCGCGCTTTACACGCTTTATTAGGCGCGATATGTGAACGGCCCCTAAAGAGGCAGAAAGCATCGCTATTACTGATAACGACTTGGACTTCTCGGTGTACACAGAGCTTTATCACAGTTACAGCCACACAATCAATAGTGACTGGGAAATGGTCAACTTTGTACTGCAGTTAAAGTGACACTTAAAGTGTTATTTGATTTTTTTATTTATATGTTTATTTTATTTATTCTGTTTAATTTATGTTCAATCTGTAGAAAGTGAGATTTCTCATGTGAAACTATACAGGGCAGAAAACAATTGGTTGATTTTGTAGCAACATTTAGCAGTGTTTGCATGTTGTTTTACTGCAAATAATTCATTAAAATAGAAGTAAAATGACATGCATTACAAGCTGATTTCAAAATGCACCAACATTTTTGCATTTTATGCTTTTCAGTTTAATAAAAGACTATTTTCCCTTCATACGTTTCATTATTGAGGATTTCTTAAAAATACTATAAAAATCTCGTCTCGTGAACCCAATCTCGTCACCGCCCTAATATATATATATATTTATTTAAAGGTTTATTAACTATTGGGTTGTCTTTATAGCTGCCAACATTGATGAGGCCTTGCTCCACTCCCTCAGTCGTGATGATTTGAGAGACCTTTTTCCTGGGCCAGAACATTTTCTAAGGAGGAAACGAGTGTGGGCTCTTATTAGTCCAGAGGTAACTATTACCTACTTTGTCAAATGATATTTAGCACAAGACACATTGTTTGTAAATATTTTTTTCATCTGCTTTTTTTAGGATGAGAATCCCACCTTACCAGACCATGCTGGCCCTAGTGGAACTAGAACCGTGACTGCACTTAGAGGAACGCCTCCAATCAGTCCTCAGGAATCCACTCCATTGTGGAAGAAAAGTCCAAAGAAGACCCTACAGCTTCCCAGTCCTCCAGAATATGTGGTTTATACAGACAGTGAGTTAGAGCAAGCTCGTAAGCATTATTTTGAAATGGCGCGCACTGGCAGAGAGCAGGAATGTGTCATGTCCAAAGAGCTGAGATGCAGGCTGGTGAGGAACACGGTCACCAGCATGATTTCCATTTTGAGAGCAAGTCAGCAAGGAGAGGAGGTCCGGTACCCTCCCAAGCATGAAGTCACTGCAATGGCCAGACGAATAGTGGAGTATTATCCCATGCTACAAGATAAAGACAAAACTATGAAACATGTAAGTGATGAAAATGTGTGTTAGATTATGTATTGCACTTACATGTAAGCATCTATGATTATTTACTTTTGTCTGACATTGTTTATCTGTGACAAAGTTAGAAGTTTTCATTTTTATTTGTTCGCTCAGTGTGACATTTTATTTACCACAGCTGAGTATTTACAATAACCTTCACAAGAGGCTGCAAAATGTAAAGTCCCCACAAAAGAGACAGGGACCAACGCCAGAGAGGGGCCAACCAAAGAAAAGGTGTCACATTGACTTCTCATCCAGTGACAATGGAGAAGATTATGATGCAGACTCAAGTGGTGGATCGACTGTTATTTTGCATGAAACACCGGGGAGCAGCTCTGATGATGGCCACACTGCATGTAAGTTAATTGCAATATTATGATAGTTTTTGAGTTTTTTATATCACAGATGTTTATATTTTACTTTTCTGATTAATAATGTGATTTAACAAATGACTGCTCATTGGTTTTCATTCATTTGGCTCTCTAAACTGCATAAAAACAGCAACAAATGGTTAAATATATAACATTACTGTGTGTGTTTGAAGGTTCAGATTGTTTCCTATTTTAATATATTTTGCACTTTAAATGGTAACACTTTATTTTACAGTGCAGTAGTTACATGTTACTACATGTACTTACTATAGTAATAACAGTAAATTATGCATAATTACAAGTAACTAACCCTAAACCAAACCCTAACCCTAATTGTAACTCTACAAACTCTGCCAGTACTTATTTGAGTAATTGCAATGTAAATATGGGACTGTAAAATAAAGTGTAACCCTTTATCAAATTGTTTTTAAAGTCATTATTCAGCCAAAACAGACTATTTTATGATGCTTTTTTTATGTTAATGTAAAACCCAATTAATCATTTTGTCCAACACCCATTTTAGCTGACAGGGATAGCCTGACAGCACAGGCCAGGCATTATAAAACTCTGCAGGAGATGTACAAAAAACCAAAACCCAACCAAGATGCTGTCTCCCAAATCCTTGACCTTGAGTTTCAAGCAAGACGAGCCTTCATTGACAGTGATGCCCTGAAAGAAGAAGAAAGGCCCACAAAGATCCTGGATGCTTATCCATGTTTCAAGGATCTTCATAATGTAAGTAATGAAATTATCTCAGTAATTGACTAATTTACAAAGCAAGCATTGTTGAAGGTTTAACACATATTTGCCTAGGTGATGGGTGAGCTGTGCCGGATCTTGGATAATGGCAACCGCAAATTCATATGTGAATTGAAGAAAAGATGGGAAGACTTCTGTTCCAAGGCACAGTTTTATGCTGTTTGGAAGAAAGTGATGAAGCCACCCATGACCTTGGATGGAGGCAAGTCATTTTACTGTCTCTAGTACACTGTGTTGCTGTTTCCTTGCTCAGACATGGGTGTAAATGTGATTTGTGTCAAAGTAACGCTGATTAAATAAACCTATGATTATAATTTGCATAAGAGCTTCATGGATAATTCTTAAAGGGTTAGTTCACCCAAAAATGTAAATTCTGTCATTAATTCCTCTGTTTGTCATTGAATCATTTACTTATTTATCCAGTAATGAAACAAGACTTGAAGACTTTGTATATTTCAAAAATTGACTGCAGCATTTATCATTTTGTCAGAACCTGTAGTAAATGTATTTATTTTCTTTAGTTTATTCGGAATCGTGATCTCTATTGTTAACCAAAAAAATGTGAATATTTCAATAATTGTGCTGCTCTATTTTCCATTGTGACAAAATAAGAATTTTCTAAACTCATCATGGACCTGATAATTGTCTTGATTAGGAAGAATAATTGGGAAGTAAACGTTTATTTGTTCTGTTGTAGTGGAATTTGCCATAGCGCTATTCAGGGCACTGCCAACACTCTTTCCTGCGCCAACTGCACCACCTAAGAAGCTGGGACATGCCAGTGAGGCATTGCTTCATGTACTTCAGGTGAGAGTTTGTTCACATTTTGTCACATGCAACACTTTTGTTTGTCTGTTTGCATGCAATGGCTTTTAAACGTTTAAGATTTTCTGTTTTTTCAGGGTTTTTTTATTTCTTTTTTTTTCAGCCGACAGAAGATCCCACCATCTACCTTCAGAAGAGATCTCTCATCTCCAGCCCTGTTTTGCTCTTTGATGGTTCCAACTGTATTATCGCTATTGGAACCACTCCCATCACCACCTTTGACAAGGAAGACCTCAATGAAGGTCTGCTTTATCTGATGGCTTACTACTACACCTTTCATCTTACATATCCCAAGTGTGTGGCAACCCTCCTTTCTGTCATCCAGACAGAAATATTACAGGACACACTTCACGAGCGAGACGCCACAGCTTCATACAAAAAAGCCATGGCAGAGTGGAAAGATTTTATTGGGAATTAAAGGTGTTAGTAATTGGAGGAACATCTGAGGTGGGAGGGAGTCCTGGTTCTGTTCAAGTAATTTAAGAAAAGTTAAATTTTAAATAAGTTTAAATCTTTTTTTTTTTGGGCGGGGGGGGGGGGGGGGGGGGGGGGGGGGGGGGGGGGGGGGGGGGGTGTCTTTATCTACTGTAACACAAAGTATTTATTTTTTTTTTTCTCTCTCAATCTTTGCATGTTCTGGTAGTCATATTTCCTGTTTTCCCTTAACTAACTACTGTGTTACAAGATTATTTTGAAATAAATAATTGTTGACTATATTAATTCTGCATTGTCTTGATTTCAGTTCTTAAAACAGTAATCTTGTTTTAAGTTTAAATGCTTTGTCTCATTTTAAGACAGAAAAGCTAACAATTACCCTTCTTAAATTGAGAAAAATTATCTTGTTTAGTAGCTCTGGTTTTAAGATCTTTTCACACAAATTAAGACAAAGAAAAAACTTTAAAAAAAACGAGACAAGCTAGTTTTAAGGTAATTTGACTAAATGCACTGCTTGGAATAAGTATGTAAATACTAATTTCAAGAGATTTCACACTTTTCTGAAGCCTAGATATGTTTCCTTGTTTCAAGAAATCTTACCAAGTGTAATTAACTTACTGCACTGGCAGATAATTTGACTTGTTTCTAGACTGAATCTTCTTAAATCATGTATTTATTTCTTATTTTTAGACAGTTAATTTTTGCAGTGCAGTCAGGCGGTGGGGGAAGGGCGGGCTGGGCGAGAGCAATCAGAGGCTGGGGGAGGGGTGCGAGTCACAGCAGACTGTCAGTTCTCAATTAGGGTTTGACATCCAATGGCTTTTAAAATCAAGTTAGAACAAAATAAATCTATACAATCAGACATGTAAATGTGCTAGCTTGATTCATGATTCTTTTAAATAGTTTTTGTATTATATGTAACTGCTCTCTCTCTCTCTCTCTCTCTCTCTCTCTCTCTCTCTCTCTCTCTCTCTCTCTCTCTCTCTGTATATATATATACAGGGAGTGCAGAATTATTAGGCAAATGAGTATTTTGACCACATCATCCTCGTTATGCATGTTGTCTTACTCCAAGCTGTATAGGCTGGAAAGCCTACTACCAATTAAGCATATTAGGTGATGTGCATCTCTGTAATGAGAAGGGGTGTGGTCTAATGACATCAACACCCTATCTCAGGTGTGCATAATTATTAGGCAACTTCCTTTCCTTTGGCAAAATGGGTCAAAAGAAGGACTTGACAGGCTCAAAAAAGTCAAAAATAGTGAGATATATTGCAGAGGGATGCAGAAGTCTTAAAATAGCCAAGCTTCTGAAGCGTGATCATCGAACAATCAAGCGTTTCATTCAAAATAGTCAACAGGGTTGCAAGAAGCGTGTGGAAAAACCAAGGCGCAAAATAACTGCCCGTGAACTGAGAAAAGTCAAGCGTGCAGCTGCCAAGATGCCACTTGCCACCAGTTTGGCCATATTTCAGAGCTGCAACATCACTGGAGTGCCCAAAAGCACAAGGTGTGCAATACTCAGAGACATGGCCAAGGTAAGAAAGGCAGAAAGTCGACCACCACTGAACAAGACACACAAGCTGAAACGTCAAGACTGGGCCAAGAAATATCTCAAGACTGATTTTTCTAAGATTTTATGGACTGATGAAATGAGAGTGAGTCTTGATGGGCCAGATGGATGGGCCCGTGGCTGGATTGGTAAAGGGCAGAGAGCTCCAGTCCGACTCAGACGCCAGCAAGGTGGAGGTGGAGTACTGGTTTGGGCTGTTATCATCAAAGATGAGCTTGTGGGGCCTTTTCGGGTTGAGGATGGAGTCAAGCTCAACTCCCAGTCCTACTGCCAGTTTCTGGAAGACACCTTCTTCAAGCAGTGGTACAGGAAGAAGTCTACATCCTTCAAGAAAAACATGATTTTCATGCAGGACAATGCTCCATCACACGCGTCCAAGTACTCCACAGCGTGGTTGGCAAGAAAGGGTATAAAAGAAGAAAATCTAATGATATGGCCTCCTTGTTCACCTGATCTGAACCCCATTGAGAACCTGTGGTCCATCATCAAATGTGCAATTTACAAGGAGGGAAAACAGTACACCTCTCTGAACAGTGTCTGGGAGGCTGTGGTTGCTGCTGCACGCAATGTTGATGGTGAACAGATCAAAACACTGACAGAATCCATGGATGGCAGGCTTTTGAGTGTCCTTGCAAAGAAAGGTGGCTATATTGGTCACTGATTTGTTTTTGTTTGGTTTTTGAATGTCAGAAATGTATATTTGTGAATGTTGAGATTTTATATTGGTTTCTCTGGTAAAAATAAATAATTGAAATGGGTATACATTTGTTTTTTGTTAAGGTGCCTAATAATTATGCACAGTAATAGTCACCTGCACACACAGATATCCCCCTAAAATAGCTAAAACAAAAAACTAAAAACTAAAACTTCCAAAAATATTCAGCATTGATATTAATGAGTTTTTTGTGTTCATTGAGAACATGGTTGTTGTTCAATAATAAAATTAATCCTCAAAAATACAACATGCCTAATAATTCTGCACTCCCTATATATATATACATACATACAGTGCGAGAAATGGTGCACGCTCAGAAAAACGACTAAGTGTCAAAATTCCTCCGTGTGAACCATGCGGTGTGTTTCTCTGCTCAAGGCGGAGAGAGTGTGAGGTAGGCGGCTTGAAGTTATAAGGATGTTCCCCTCATGTGAATGCGCTCCTTATGAACCATGCAGTCAATTGACTGCTGTATGGCAGCAACACAGTCACTCCGTACTCGTCAAATGTCTGACGCATGGACAAGGGACACTGGCGTCACTTTTTAACGCACTGGGTATACCTTTGGCGTCATTTTTCAACGTGCAGGGTAGTCCGATAGACTTCTATAGAACTCAACAGCGTTCAAATTTGACGTCTTGGGTCAGCACACCGCAACCCGTTGGCTGCCTTGTATGGGTCGAGACTACAATAAAAACAAATAAATAGGAATAGGCTACAAAAAATGATTTATGCCAGGGCGAGTCAAATGGCATTACCCCAGTTGATTTTTATCTGGCCCTCCAAATGG
The DNA here is from genome assembly GCA_037194245.1 of Opsariichthys bidens. Taxonomy (NCBI): domain Eukaryota; kingdom Metazoa; phylum Chordata; class Actinopteri; order Cypriniformes; family Xenocyprididae; genus Opsariichthys; species Opsariichthys bidens. The sequence continues at coordinate 5,204,236 of CM074287.1, read as the reverse complement.
TTTTTGATGTTTAAAAACCCTCGCAATCTGATATCAAAGTGCCCTCTGCGCAAAGATCAGCGGTGCGCGTTCATCAGCGGTGAGTTTAACAACGCACATGGTGTACAACCACATTCAGCGGTGAGTTTAACAACACTCAACTGCATGGTTTAAAACGGCATTCAGAGGTGAGTTTTGACCAAAGCAACGCTCAACTGCAGGTAAAACGGCATTAAAAGGTGAGTTTAACAACGCTCCAAGGCGCGTGCAAGTAAGCAGTTTAAGCGTTTTCTTTAGGACACTGCATGCTTTAATTATAGCATGCTGGATAACGTATTTTTATCGGAGGTTTGTTGATTTTAATAAATATATATAATATGCTACGATTGTGTTCAATTAATCAGTTTTTATTTATTTATTTGTTTTATTAAATCCTCTAAATTAATAACGCTGATGTCACCGTTATGGGTTAGGGTTGGTGTACATACAACATGTGTTTTGGTATGTTGGCACACTTCTTCCTCAGCCTACTGCATTCAGACACAAGTCACATATCTCATTCAACCATTTCACACGCTGATGAAAGGGTCGTGACATGGGTCAGAATGTATCAGAGGTCATAAATGATGAACCAATCCATCAGCTCTGCTCCTATAGGCACATTGGTGTGTATATGGACAATACCTTTGGCTGGAAGGCCCGTGTTGAAAGTGGGTGTTATCATTTAGAGCAAACACGGTGAATCAGAGGGTTTATGTTATACAAGGCTGCATTACAGAGTATTTTGATATGACTGTCATGAACGTTGTGGAGAGGAATAGAAACCAGTCTCTCCAGGCAAGCACAAAGAATGTGGTCTGATCCATCTTTATTCTCCATACCAAGTATGAGCTCTTATCCTGGCAGAAGATATGGGTACCCCAATCTAAACTTAACATTTCTAATCTATAGGCCTATTTGGACCTACCTCAATTAAAAATTTTAATAATGTTGTTTGAGGCTGGTTGTGCAATAGCTTCATGATATAATGCAAATAGTTGTGTGCTGCTCTTGTCACTTTTTGTGAAAGATGAGCAATAGATATGTTGCAAAAATAGAGCAATAGTTGCTGTATGATATGCAGTCTGGGTTAGGGTTAGGGTTATGGTTAGGGTTAGGGTCAGTCTGACTACATATCACTTTATTGTTTTTATTGTAAGTATATGTCAGCTGTATGATTAAACAATATGTCAAGTGTTATGTGTGAAGCATTGGAACTCAAGGCAGATATCTCTCTGGGGACAATAAAGGAGGCTATCGCCCAAAGTGGATCATCTGCAAACCATGATAAGTAAAAATTAAAACGTTGTCGTAGGACTAGCAAACACATCGTTGGAGGTCTCAACCTGGAGAATAACATAATGTCAGTCTGAAGAGGATACATTACTCCTGCTTTGAAATATTGACCTCTGAACCTTGAACCCAGTCCATCTTTGAAGGCTTGTCATTTAGCAACAGAAGGTGCTAAACACATAAGACCAGCAGTTATAGAAAGCTCTGGGCCTCTGCTGTCATGTAGATTAGATTTTGTCACCAGAGTTTACACACTCACTGTCAAATATGGTAATAAGCTATTTTCACCTATTTAACGATTAATTTTTAAAATCTGATGACACCAGTGTGTTCCCCACATGTTCGACTCCTGTTCTGCTGTCTGCAGTGAATCATAGTAACTATGGCCGTGAATGGGTTTCATTCCATTTCAGATTGCCGCCGGCCGACGAGCACACAATACATGAGACAAATACAAAAGTTATGTTGTTATTATTGTTATCTTTATTATTTAAATCCTCAAATACAACGTTAGACTAAAACATCAATATTACGAATTATGTATTTTTTCTCTTTTTTTTTATTCAAGAAATGTTTTACGATAGTGCAAACACACATTTCTTAGAAATCTAGAACATTTCCAAAAAAGCATATATTAAACAAATGAAGTAAATTTTGCACAAATGTATTTTTTTATCTTCTTTTTTATCTACCACGTCATTTCCGGAGCCTTCGGTTGATTTGCTATTTGCTAAAGAATTGAAAAGTAAATTAAAATGCTGTTTTCTTAAATAATATAATTACTGGTCTCTAATTTTATCTTTATTATTATTATAATAGATTGCCCCTATATTTTTATTCTTTTCTTTTAGTTCATTCTGTGAACTACTTCTGTACTTATTGTAAACGCAATATTGTTGATTGTATCTTTTGGATGTCATGTTATTGTTGTATGTTGTGTCTTTTGTTAAATAATAATAAATAAATAGAAATCCATTGTGGGATATGGGCTTTGAATGCGTCTAGCTCGGATCATATCGTAATGTTCTGTATTACAGCGTTTTTACAGTCCATGATTACAGCATACTGTAATATTTCAGCGGTAATAAGACAGAAATAATATGACTAAAATAAAGAAATGAATTCCATGATAACATCTAAATAAATATTGATAGATGTAGCGTTAGTTTTCAAAATATAAACTGCTGAATGCGGTTGTACACCACGTGCGTTGTTAAACTCACCGCTGATGAACGCAAACCGCTGATCTTTGCGCAGAGGGCACTTTGATATCAGATTGCAAGGGTTTTTAAACATCAAAAACCATTTGGAGGGCCAGATAAAAATCAACTGGGGTGCTGCCATTTGACTCGCCCTGGCATAGATCATTTTTTGTAGCCTATTCCTATTTATTTGTATTTATTGTAGTCTCGACCCATACAAGGCAGCCAACGGGTTGCGGTTGGTGTGCTGACCCAAGACGTCAAATTTGAACGCTGTTGAGTTCTATATAAGTCTATCGGACTACCCTGCACGTTGAAAAATGACGCCAAAGGTATACCCAGTGCGTTAAAAAGTGACGCCAGTGTCCCTTGTCCATGCGTCAGATATTTGACGAGTACGGAGTGAGACTGTGTTGGAAAAACACACCGCATGGTTGAAACGGAGTCATATTGACACTTAGTCGTTTTTCTGAGCGTGCACCATTTTTCAGAAAAAAACGGCTAAGTTTAGCAGCATTAATTCATTCTGCTGTGCATGGAATTAACATATATGCTATTTTGAAGCGATAATGCAAAATTGCATTGATGCACTTTATTTCGTTGTGCAATGAAGAGAAAACACATGTGCTGTTGCATTGCACAGAACGGAGTAATTTTGACACTTAGTCGTTTTTCTGAGCGTGCACCATTTTTGAGAAAAAAGAATAAGTGTATCAGCATTATTCATTCATTTTACTGTGCATGGAGTTAACATATACGCTATATTGAAGAGATAATTCAAAATTGCATTGATGCACTTTATTTGGTTGTGCAATGAAGAGAAAACACATGTGCTGTTGCATTGCAAAGAGAAATTTCTTTTCAGAAAAACGACTAAGTGTAATAGCATTAATTCATTCTGCTGTGCATGGAATTAACATATATGCTATTTTGAAGAGAAAATGCAAAATTGCATTGATGCACTTTATTTCGTTGTGCAATGAAGAGAAAACACATGTGCTGTTGCATTGCACAGAGAAATTTTTTTTTCAGAAAAACGACTAATCGTATCAGCATTAATTCATTCTGCTGTGCATGGAATTGACATATATGCTATTTTGAAGAGATAATGCAAAATTGCATTGATGCACTTTATTTCGTTGTGCAATGAAGAGAAAACACATGTGCTGTTGCATTGCACAGAACGGAGTAATTTTGACAGTCGTTTTTCTGAGCGTGCACCATTTTTGAGAAAATCGACTAAGTGTATCAGCATTAATTCATTCTGCTGTGCATGGCGTTAACATATATGCTATTTTGAAGAGATAATGCAAAGTTGCATTGATGCACTTTATTTCGTTGTGCAATGAAGAGAAAACAGATGTGCTGTTGCATTGCGTAGAACGGAGTAATTTTGACACTTGGTCGTTTTTCTGAGTGTACACCATTTTTCAGAAAAACGACTAAGTGTATCAGCATTAACTCATTCTGCTGTGCATGGAGTTAACATATATGCTATATTGAAGAGATATTGCAAAATTGCATTGATGCACTTTATTTCGCTGTGCAATGAAGAGAAAACACATGTGCTGTTGCATTGCACAGACCAGAGTAATTTTGACACTTAGTCGTTTTTCTGAGCGTGCACCATTTTTGAGAAAAACGACTAAGTGTATCAGCATTATTCATTCTGCTGTGCATGGAGTTAACATATATGCTATTTTGAAGAGATAATGCAAAATTGCATTGATGCACTTTATTTCGTTGTGCAATGAAGAGAAAACACATGTGCTGTTGCATTGCACAGAGAAAAATTTTTTCAGAAAAACGACTAATTGTATCAGCATTAGTTCATTCTGCTGTGAATGGAATTAACTTATATGCTATTTTGAAGAGATAATGCAAAATTGCATTGATGCACTTTATTTCGTTGTGCAATGAAGAGAAAACACATGTGCTGTTGCATTGCACAGAACGGAGTAATTTTGACACTTGGTCGTTTTTCTGAGTGTACACCATTTTTCAGAAAAACGACTAAGTGTATCAGCATTAACTCATTCTGCTGTGCATGGAGTTAACATATATGCTATATTGAAGAGATATTGCAAAATTGCATTGATAAACTTTATTTCGCTGTGCAATGAAGAGAAAACACTTGTGTTGTTGCATTGCACAGACCCAAGTAATTTTGACACTTAGTCGTTTTTCTCAGCGTGCACCATTTTTGAAAAAAACAACTAAGTGTATCAGCATTATTCATTCTGCTCTGCATGGAGTTAACCTAAATGCTCTTTTGAAGAGATAATGCAAAATTGCATTGATGCACTTTATTTCGTTGTGCAATGAAGAGAAAACACATGTGCTGTTGCATTGCACAGAGCAAAATATAAGAAATGAACTTGTTGCTTTGCATAAGCATATAACAAATAACTCATTCCATTTAAAACTTACAACTTTCCTCTGTGACTTAATTTGATGTTATTTCTGCCATAAACTATTCAATTGACTGCATGGTTCATTTGGAGCGCATTCACATGAGGGGAACATCTTCAAAACTTATAGCCGCCTACCTCGCACTCTCTCCGGCTTGAGCAGAAAAACACACCGCATGTTGAAACGGAGTCATATTGACACTTAATCCTTATTCTGAGCGTGCACCATTTTTCAGAAGAACGGCTAAGTGTACCAGCATTAATTCATTCTGCTGTGCATGGAAATAACATATATGCTATTTTGAAGAGATAATGCAAAATTGCATTGATGCACTTTATTTCGTTGTGCAATGAAGAGAAAACAAATGTGGTGTGGCATTGCACTGAACGGAGTAATTTTGACACTTAGTCGTTTTTCTGAGGGTGCACCATTTTTGAGAAAAACGACTAAGTGTATCAGCATTATTCATTCTGCTGTGCATGGAGTTAACATATATGCTATTTTGAAGAGATAATTCAAAATTGCATTGATGCACTTTATTTCGTTGTGCAATGAAGAGAAAACACATGTGCTGTTACATTGCACAGAGCAAAATATAATATATGAACTTGTTGCTTTGCATAGCATATAACAAATAACTCATTCCATTTAAAACTTACAACTTTCCTCTGTGACTTAGTTTGATGTTACTTCTCCCATAAAGCAGTCAATTGACTGCATGGTTCATTTGGACCGCATTCACATGAGGGGAACATCCTCATAACTTCAAGCCGCCTACCTCGCACTCTCTCCGGCTTGAGCAGAGAAACACACCACATGGTTGAAACGGAGTCATTTTGACACTTAGTCGTTTTTCTGAGCGTGCACCATTTTTCAGAAAAACGGCAAAGTGTACCAGCATTAATTCATTCTGCTGTGCATGGAGTTAACATATATGCTATTTTGAAGAGATAATGCAAAATTGCATTGATGCACTTTATTTCGTTGTGCAATGAAGAGAAAACACATGTGCTGTTGCATTGCACAGAACGGAGTAATTTTGACACAGTCGTTTTTCTGAGCGTGCACCATTTTTGAGAAAATCGACTAAGTGTATCAGCATTATTTCATTCTGCTGTGCATGGCGTTAACATATATGCTATTTTGAAGAGATAATGCAAAATTGCATTGATGCACTTTATTTCGTTGTGCAATGAAGAGAAAACACATGTGCTGTTGCATTGCACAGAACGGAGTAATTTTGACACTTGGTCGTTTTTCTGAGTGTACACCATTTTTCAGAAAAACGACTAAGTGTATCAGCATTAACTCATTCTGCTGTGCATGGACTTAACATATATGCTATATTGAAGAGATATTGCAAAATTGCATTGATGCACTTTATTTCGCTGTGCAATGAAGAGAAAACACATGTGCTGTTGCATTGCACAGACCCGAGTAATTTTGACACTTAGTCGTTTTTCTGAGCGTGCACCATTTCTGAAAAAAACGACTAAGTGTATCAGCATTATTCATTCTGCTGTGCATGGAGTTAACATATATGCTATTTTGAAGAGATAATGCAAAATTGCATTGATGCACTTTATTTCGTTGTGCAATGAAGAGAAAACACATGTGCTGTTGCATTGCACAAAACGGAGTAATTGACACTTAGTCGTTTTTCTGAGCGTGCACCATTTTTGAGAAAAACGACTAAGTGTATCAGCATTATTCATTCTGCTCTGCATGGAGTTAACCTAAATGCTATTTTGAAGAGATACTGAAAAATTGCATTGATGCACTTTATTTCGTTGTGCAATGAAGAGAAAACACATGTGGTGTTGCATTGCACAGAACGGAGTAATTTTGACACTTAGTCGTTTTTCTGAGCGTGCACCATTTTTGAGAAAAACGACTAAGTGTATCAGCATTATTCATTCTGCTCTGCATGGAGTTAACCTAAATGCTCTTTTGAAGAGATAATGCAAAATTGCATTGATGCACTTTATTTCGTTGTGCAATGAAGAGAAAACACATGTGCTGTTGCATTGCACAGAGCAAAATATAAGAAATGAACTTGTTGCTTTGCATAAGCATATAACAAATAACTCATTCCATTTAAAACTTACAACTTTCCTCTGTGACTTAATTTGATGTTATTTCTGCCATAAACTATTCAATTGACTGCATGGTTCATTTGGAGCGCATTCACATGAGGGGAACATCTTCAAAACTTATAGCCGCCTACCTCGCACTCTCTCCGGCTTGAGCAGAAAAACACACCGCATGTTGAAACGGAGTCATATTGACACTTAATCCTTATTCTGAGCGTGCACCATTTTTCAGAAGAACGGCTAAGTGTACCAGCATTAATTCATTCTGCTGTGCATGGAAATAACATATATGCTATTTTGAAGAGATAATGCAAAATTGCATTGATGCACTTTATTTCGTTGTGCAATGAAGAGAAAACAAATGTGGTGTGGCATTGCACTGAACGGAGTAATTTTGACACTTAGTCGTTTTTCTGAGGGTGCACCATTTTTGAGAAAAACGACTAAGTGTATCAGCATTATTCATTCTGCTGTGCATGGAGTTAACATATATGCTATTTTGAAGAGATAATTCAAAATTGCATTGATGCACTTTATTTCGTTGTGCAATGAAGAGAAAACACATGTGCTGTTACATTGCACAGAGCAAAATATAATATATGAACTTGTTGCTTTGCATAGCATATAACAAATAACTCATTCCATTTAAAACTTACAACTTTCCTCTGTGACTTAGTTTGATGTTACTTCTCCCATAAAGCAGTCAATTGACTGCATGGTTCATTTGGACCGCATTCACATGAGGGGAACATCCTCATAACTTCAAGCCGCCTACCTCGCACTCTCTCCGGCTTGAGCAGAGAAACACACCACATGGTTGAAACGGAGTCATTTTGACACTTAGTCGTTTTTCTGAGCGTGCACCATTTTTCAGAAAAACGGCAAAGTGTACCAGCATTAATTCATTCTGCTGTGCATGGAGTTAACATATATGCTATTTTGAAGAGATAATGCAAAATTGCATTGATGCACTTTATTTCGTTGTGCAATGAAGAGAAAACACATGTGCTGTTGCATTGCACAGAACGGAGTAATTTTGACACAGTCGTTTTTCTGAGCGTGCACCATTTTTGAGAAAATCGACTAAGTGTATCAGCATTATTTCATTCTGCTGTGCATGGCGTTAACATATATGCTATTTTGAAGAGATAATGCAAAATTGCATTGATGCACTTTATTTCGTTGTGCAATGAAGAGAAAACACATGTGCTGTTGCATTGCACAGAACGGAGTAATTTTGACACTTGGTCGTTTTTCTGAGTGTACACCATTTTTCAGAAAAACGACTAAGTGTATCAGCATTAACTCATTCTGCTGTGCATGGACTTAACATATATGCTATATTGAAGAGATATTGCAAAATTGCATTGATGCACTTTATTTCGCTGTGCAATGAAGAGAAAACACATGTGCTGTTGCATTGCACAGACCCGAGTAATTTTGACACTTAGTCGTTTTTCTGAGCGTGCACCATTTCTGAAAAAAACGACTAAGTGTATCAGCATTATTCATTCTGCTGTGCATGGAGTTAACATATATGCTATTTTGAAGAGATAATGCAAAATTGCATTGATGCACTTTATTTCGTTGTGCAATGAAGAGAAAACACATGTGCTGTTGCATTGCACAAAACGGAGTAATTTTGACACTTAGTCGTTTTTCTGAGCGTGCACCATTTTTGAGAAAAACGACTAAGTGTATCAGCATTATTCATTCTGCTCTGCATGGAGTTAACCTAAATGCTATTTTGAAGAGATACTGAAAAATTGCATTGATGCACTTTATTTCGTTGTGCAATGAAGAGAAAACACATGTGGTGTTGCATTGCACAGAACGGAGTAATTTTGACACTTAGTCGTTTTTCTGAGCGTGCACCATTTTTGAGAAAAACGACTAAGTGTATCAGCATTATTCATTCTGCTCTGCATGGAGTTAACCTAAATGCTATTTTGAAGAAATAATGCAAAATTGCATAATGCACTTTATTTTGTTGTGCAATGAAGAGAAAACACATGTGCTGTTGCATTGCACAGAGCAAAATATAAGATATGAACTTGTTGCTTTGTATAGAATATAACAAATAACTCATTCCATTTAAAACTTACAACTTTCCTCTGTGACTTAATTTGATGTTATTTCTGCCATAAACTATTCAATTGACTGCATGGTTTATTTGGAGCGCATTCACATGATGGGAACATCCTCAAAACTTATAGCCGCCTACCTCGCACTCTCTCCGGCTTGAGCAGAAAAACACACCGCATGGTTGAAACGAAGTAATTTTGACACTTAGTCGTTTTTTTGAGCGTGCACCATTTTTCAGAAAAACGGCCAAGTGTACCAGCATTAATTAATTCTGCTGTGCATGGAAATAACATATATGCAATTTTGAAGAGATAATGCAAAATTGCATTGATGCACTTTATTTCGTTGTGCAATGAAGAGAAAACACATGTGCTGTTGCATTGCACAGAACGGAGTAATTTTGACACTTAGTCGTTTTTCTGAGCGTGCACCATTTTTGAGAAAAACGACTAAGTGTATCAGAATTATTCATTCTGCTCTGCATGGAGTTAACCTAAATGCTATTTTGAAGAGATAATGCAAAATTGCATTGATGCACTTTATTTCGTTGTGCAATGAAGAGAAACACATGTGCTGTTGCATTGCACAGAACGGAGTAATTGACACTTAGTCGTTTTTCTAAGCGTGCACCATTTTTGAGAAAAACTACTAAGTGTATCAGCATTATTCATTCTGCTGTGCATGGAGTTAACCTAAATGCTATTTTGAAGAGATAATGCAAAATTGCATTGATGCACTTTATTTCGTTCTGCAATGAAGAGAAAACACATGTGCTGTTGCATTGCACAGAGCAAAATATAAGATATGAACTTGTTGCTTTGCATAAGCTTATAACAAATAACTCATTCCATTTAAAACTTACAACTTTCCTCTGTGACTTAATTTGATTTTATTTCTGCCATAAACTATTCAATTGACTGCATGGTTCATTTGGAGCGCATTCACATGAGGGGAACATCTTCAAAACTTATAGCCTTTTACCTCGCACTCTCTCCGGCTTGAGCAGAAAAACACATGTGCCGCATGATTGAAACGGAGTCATATTGACACTTAATCCTTATTTTGAGCATGCACCATTTTTCAGAAGAACGGCTAAGTGTACCAGCATTAATTCATTCTGCTGTGCATGGAAATAACATATATGCTATTTTGAAGAGATAATGCAAAATTGCATTGATGCACTTTATTTCGTTGTGCAATGAAGAGAAAACACATGTGGTGTGGCATTGCACAGAACGGAGTAATTTTGACACTTAGTCGTTTTTCTGAGCGTGCACCATTTTTGAGAAAAACGACTAAGTGTATCAGCATTATTCATTCTGCTGTGCATGGAGTTAACATATATGCTATTTTGAAGAGATAATTCAAAATTGCATTGATGCACTTTATTTCGTTGTGCAATGAAGAGAAAACACATGTGCTGTTACATTGCACAGAGCAAAATATAAGATATGAACTTGGTACTTTGCATAGCATATAACAAATAACTCATTCCATTTAAAACTTACAACTTTCCTCTGTGACTTGGTTTGATGTTACTTCTCCCATAAAGCAGTCAACTGACTGCATGGTTCATTTGGACCGCATTCACATGAGGGGAACATCCTCATAACTTCAAGCCGCCTACCTCGCACTCTCTCCGGCTTGAGCAGAGAAACACACCGCATGGTTGAAACGGAGTCATTTTGACACTTAGTCGTTTTTCTGAGCGTGCACCATTTTTCAGAAAAACGGCTAAGTGTACCAGCATTAATTCATTCTGCTGTGCATGGAGTTAACATATATGCTATTTTGAAGAGATAATGCAAAATTGCATTGATGCACTTCATTTCGTTGTGCAATGAAGAGAAAAAACATGTGCTGTTGCATTGCACAGACCCGAGTAATTTTGACACTTAGTCGTTTTTCTGAGCGTGCACCATTTTTGAAAAAAACAACTAAGTGTATCAGCATTATTCATTCTGCTGTGCATGGTTAACATATGTGCTATTTTGAAGAGATAATGCAAAATTGCATTGATGCACTTTATTTCGTTGTGCAATGAAGAGAAAACACATGTGCTGTTGCATTCCACAGAGCAAAATATAAGATATGAACTTTTTGCTTTGCATAGCATATAAAAAATAACTCATTCCATTTCAAACTTACAACTTTCCTCTGTGACTTAGTTTGATGTTACTTTTGCCATAAAGCAGTCAATTGACTGCATGGTTCATTAAGAGGGCATTCACATGACGGGAATATCCTCAAAACTTATAGCCGCCTACCTCGCACTCTCTCCAGCTTGAGCAGAAAAACACACCGCATGTTTGAAACGGAGTCATTTTGACACTTAGTCGTTTTTCTGAGCGTGCACCATTTTTCAGAAAAACGGCTAAGTGTACCAGCATTAATTAATTCTGCTGTGCATGGAAATAACATATACGCTATTTTGAAGAGATTTGGCAAAATTACATTGATGCACTTTATTTCGTTGTGCAATGAAGAGAAAACACATGTCGTGTTGCATTGCACAGAACGGAGTAATTTTGACACTTAGTCGTTTTTCTGAGCGTGCACCATTTTTGAGAAAAACGACTAAGTGTATCAGCATTATTCATTCTGCTCTGCATGGAGTTAACCTAAATGCTATTTTGAAGAGATAATGCAAAATTGCATTGATGCACTTTATTTCGTTGTGCAATGAAGAGAAACACATGTGCTGTTGCATTGCACAGAACGGAGTAATTTTGACACTTAGTCGTTTTTCTGAGCATGCACCATTTTTCAGAAAAACGGCAAAGTGTACCAGCATTAATTAATTCTGCTGTGCATGGAAATAACATATATGCTATTTTGAAGAGATATGGCAAAATTACATTGATGCACTTTATTTCGTTGTGCAATGAAGAGAAAACACATGTCGTGTTGCATTGCACAGAACGGAGTAATTGACACTTAATCGTTTTTCTGAGCGTGCACCATTTTTGAGAAAAACGACTAAGTGCATCAGCATTATTCATTCTGCTGTGCATGGTTAACATATGTGCTATTTTGAAGAGATAATGCAAAATTGCATTGATGCACTTTATTTCGTTGTGCAATGAAGAGAAAACACATGTGCTGTTGCATTCCACAGAGCAAAATATAAGATATGAACTTTTTGCTTTGCATAGCATATAAAAAATAACTCATTCCATTTCAAACTTACAACTTTCCTCTGTGACTTAGTTTGATGTTACTTTTGCCATAAAGCAGTCAATTGACTGCATGGTTCATTAAGAGGGCATTCACATGAGGGGAATCCTCAAAACTTATAGCCGCCTACCTCGCACTCTCTCCAGCTTGAGCAGAAAAACACACCGCATGTTTGAAACGGAGTCATTTTGACACTTAGTCGTTTTTCTGAGCGTGCACCATTTTTCAGAAAAACGACTAAGTGTATCAGCATTATTCATTCTGCTCTGCATGGAGTTAACCTAAATGCTATTTTGAAGAGATAATGCAAAATTGCATTGATGCACTTTATTTCGTTGTGCAATGAAGAGAAACACATGTGCTGTTGCATTGCACAGAACGGAGTAATTTTGACACTTAGTCGTTTTTCTGAGCGTGCACCATTTTTGAGAAAAACGACTAAGTTTATCAGCATTAAATCATTCTGTTGTGCATGGCGTTAAAATATATGCTATTTTGAAGAGATAATGCAAAATTGCATTGATGCACTTTATTTCGTTGTGCAATGAAGAGAAAACACATGTGCTGTTGCATTGCACAGAACGGAGTAATTTTGACACTTAGTCGTTTTTCTGAGCGTGCACCATTTTTGAGAAAAACGACTAAGTGTATCAGCATTATTCATTCTGCTGTGCATGGAGTTAACATATATGCTATTTTGAAGAGATAATGCAAAATTGCATTGATGCACTTTATTTCGTTGTGCAATGAGGAGAAAACACATGTGCTGTTGCATTGCACAGAACGGAGTAATTGACACTTAGTCGTTTTTCTGAGCGTGCACCATTTTTGAGAAAAACGACTAAGTGTATCAGCATTATTCATTCTGCTCTGCATGGAGTTAACCTAAATGCTATTTTGAAGAGATAATGCAAAATTGCATTGATGCACTTTATTTCGTTGTGCAATGAAGAGAAAACACATGTGCTGTTGCATTGCACAGAATGGAGTAATTTTGACACTTGGTCGTTTTTCTGAGCGTGCACCATTTTCAGAAAAACGACTAAGTGTATCAGCATTATTCATTCTGCTGTGCATGGTTAACATATATGCTATATTGAAGAGATATTGCAAAATTGCATTGATGCACTTTATTTCGCTGTGCAATGAAGAGAAAACACATGTGCTGTTGCATTGCACAGAACGGAGTAATTTTGACACAGTCGTTTTTATGAGCGTGCACCATTTTTGAGAAAATCGACTAAGTGTATCAGCATTATTTCATTCTGCTGTGCATGGAGTTAACATATATGCTATATTGAAGAGATATTGCAAAATTGCATTGATGCACTTTATTTCGCTGTGCAATGAAGAGAAAACACATGTGCTGTTGCATTGCACAGAACGGAGTAATTGACACTTAGTCGTTTTTCTGAGCGTGCACCAATTTTGAGAAAAACGACTAAGTGTATCAGCATTATTCATTCTGCTCTGCATGGAGTTAACCTAAACGCTATTTTAAGGAGATAATGCAAAATTGCATTGATGCACTTTATTTCGTTGTGCAATGAGGAGAAAACACATGTGCTGTTGCATTGCACAGAACGGAGTAATTTTGACACTTAGTCGTTTTTCTGAGCGTGCACCATTTTTGAGAAAAACGACTAAGTGTATCAGCATTATTCATTCTGCTCTGCATGGAGTTAACCTAAATGCTATTTTGAAGAGATAATGCAAAATTGCATTGATGCACTTTATTTCGTTGTGCAATGAAGAGAAAACACATGTGCTGTTGCATTGCACAGAATGGAGTAATTTTGACACTTGGTCGTTTTTCTGAGCGTGCACCATTTTCAGAAAAACGACTAAGTGTATCAGCATTATTCATTCTGCTGTGCATGGTTAACATATATGCTATATTGAAGAGTTATTGCAAAATTGCATTGATGCACTTTATTTCGCTGTGCAATGAAGAGAAAACACATGTGCTGTTGCATTGCACAGAACGGAGTAATTTTGACACTTAGTCGTTTTTCTGAGCGTGCACCATTTTTGAGAAAATCGACTAAGTGTATCAGCATTATTTCATTCTGCTGTGCATGGAGTTAACATATATGCTATATTGAAGAGATATTGCAAAATTGCATTGATGCACTTTATTTCGCTGTGCAATGAAGAGAAAACACATGTGCTGTTGCATTGCACAGAACGGAGTAATTTTGACACTTAGTCGTTTTTCTGAGCGTGCACCATTTTTCAAAAAAAACGACTAAGTGTATCAGCATTATTCATTCTGCTGTGCATGGAGTTAACATATATGCTATTTTGAAGAGATAATGCAAAATTGCATTGATGCACTTTATTTCGTTGTGCAATGAGGAGAAAATACATGTGCTGTTGCATTGCACAGAACGGAGTAATTTTGACACTTAGTCGTTTTTCTGAGCGTGCACCATTTCTGAAAAAAACGACTAAGTGTATCAGCATTATTCATTCTACTGTGCATGGAGTTAACATATATGCTATTTTGAAGAGATAATGCAAAATTGCATTGATGCACTTTATTTCGTTGTGCAATGTGGAGAAAACACATGTGCTGTTGCATTGCACAGAACGGAGTAATTTTTACACTTGATCGTTTTTCTGAGTGTACACCATTTTTCAGAAAAACGACTAAGTGTATCAGCATTAACTCATTCTGCTGTGCATGGAGTTAACATATATGCTATATTGAAGAGATATTGCAAAATTGCAATGATGCACTTTATTTCGCTGTGCAATGAAGAGAAAACACCTGTGCTGTTGCATTGCACAGAACGGAGTAATTTTGACACTTGATCGTTTTTCTGAGTGTACACCATTTTTCAGAAAAACGACTAAGTTTATCAGCATTATTCATTCTGCTGTGCATGGAGTTAACATATATGCTATTTTGAAGAGATAATGCAAAATTGCATTGATCCACTTTATTTCGTTGTGCAATGAAGAGAAAACACATGTGCTGTTGCATTGCACAGAAGAGAGTAATTTTGAACTCAGTCGTTTTTCTGAGCGTGCACCATTTTTGAGAAAAACGACTAAGTGTATCAGCATTATTCATTCTGCTGTGCATGGAGTTAACCTAAATGCTCTTTTGAAGAGATAATGCAAAATTGCATTGATGCACTTTATTTCGTTGTGCAATGAAGAGAAAACACATGTGCTGTTACATTGCACAGAGCAAAATATAAGATATGAACTTGTTGCTTTGCATAGCATATAACAAATAACTCATTCCATTTAAAACTTACAACTTTCCTTCTGTGGCTTGGTTTGATGTTACTTCTCCCATAAAGCAGTCAATTGACTGCATGGTTCATTTGGACCGCATTCACATGAGGGGAACATCCTCATAACTTCAAGCCGCCTACCTCGCACTCTCTCCGGCTTGAGCAGAGAAACACACCGCATGGTTGAAACGGAGTCATTTTGACACTTAGTCGTTTTTCTGAGCGTGCACCATTTTTCAGAAAAACGGCTAAGTGTACCAGCATTAATTCATTCTGCTGTGCATGGAGTTAACATATATGCTATTTTGAAGAGATCATGCAAAATTGCATTGATGCACTTCATTTCGTTGTGCAATGAAGAGAAAACACATGTGCTGTTGCATTGCACAGAACGGAGTAATTTTGACACTTAGTCGTTTTTCTGAGCGTGCACCATTTTTGAGAAAATCGAATAAGTGTATCAGCATTATTTAATTCTGCTGTGCATGGCGTTAACATATATGCTATTTTGAAGAGATAATGCAAAATTGCATTGATGCACTTTATTTCGTTGTGCAATGAAGAGAAAACACATGTGCTGTTGCATTGCACAGAACGGAGTAATTTTGACACTTGATCGTTTTCCTGAGTGTACACCATTTTTCAGAAAAACGACTAAGTGTATCAGCATTAACTCATTCTGCTGTGCATGGAGTTAACATATATGCTATTTTGAAGAGATATTGCAAAATTGCATTGATGCACTTTATTTCGCTGTGCAATGAAGAGAAAACACATGTGCTGTTGCATTGCACAGACCCGAGTAATTTTGACACTTAGTCGTTTTTCTGAGCGTGCACCATTTCTGAAAAAAAACGACTAAGTGTATCAGCATTATTCATTCTGCTGTGCATGGAGTTAACATATATGCTATTTTGAAGAGATAATGCAAAATTGCATTGATGCACTTTATTTCGTTGTGCAATGAAGAGAAAACACATGTGCTGTTGCATTGCACAGAACGGAGTAATTTTGACACTTAGTCGTTTTTCTGAGCGTGCACCATTTTTCAGAAAAACGACTAAGTGTATCAGCATTATTCATTCTGCTGTGCATGGAGTTAACCTAAATGCTATTTTGAAGAGATAATGCAAAATTGCATTGATGCACTTTATTTCGTTGTGCAATGAAGAGAAAACACATGTGCTGTTGCATTGCACAGAGCAAAATATAAGATATGAACTTGTTGCTTTGTATAGCATATAACAAATAACTCTTTCCATTTAAAACTTACAACTTTCCTCTGTGACTTGGTTTGATGTTACTTCTCCCATAAAGCAGTCAATTGACTGCATGGTTCATTTGGACCGCATTCACATGAGGGGAACATCCTCATAACTTCAAGCCGCCTACCTCGCACTCTCTCCGGCTTGAGCAGAGAAACACACCGCATGGTTGAAACGGAGTCATTTTGACACTTAGTCGTTTTTCTGAGTGTGCACCATTTTTCAGAAAAACGACAAAGTGTACCAGCATTAATTCATTTTGCTGTGCATGGAGTTAACATATATGCTATTTTGAAGAGATAATGCAAAATTGCATTGATGCACTTCATTTCGTTGTGCAATGAAGAGAAAACACATGTGCTGTTGCATTGCACAGAACGGAGTAATTTTGACACTTAGTCATTTTTCTGAGCGTGCACCATTTTTGAGAAAATCGACTAAGTTTATCAGCATTAGATCATTCTGTTGTGCATGGCGTTAACATATATGCTATTTTGAAGAGATAATGCAAAATTGCATTGATGCACTTTATTTCGTTGTGCAATGAATAGAAAACACATTTGCTGTTGCATTGCACAGAACGGAGTAATTTTGACACTTAGTCGTTTTTCTGAGCGTGCACCATTTTTCAGAAAAACGACTAAGTGTATCAGCATTATTCATTCTGCTGTGCATGGTTAACATATGTGCTATTTTGAAGAGATAATGCAAAATTGCATTGATGCACTTTATTTCGTTGTGCAATGAAGAGAAAACACATGTGCTGTTGCATTCCACAGAGCAAAATATAAGATATGAACTTTTTGCTTTGCATAGCATATAAAAAATAACTCATTCCATTTCAAACTTACAACTTTCCTCTGTGACTTAGTTTGATGTTACTTTTGCCATAAAGCAGTCAATTGACTGCATGGTTCATTAAGAGGGCATTCACATGAGGGGAATATCCTCAAAACTTATAGCCGCCTACCTCGCACTCTCTCCAGCTTGAGCAGAAAAACACACCGCATGTTTGAAACGGAGTCATTTTGACACTTAGTCGTTTTTCTGAGCGTGCACCATTTTTCAGAAAAACGGCAAAGTGTACCAGCATTGATTAATTCTGCTGTGCATGGAAATAACATATACGCTATTTTGAAGAGATTTGGCAAAATTACATTGATGCACTTTATTTCGTTGTGCAATGAAGAGAAAACACATGTCGTGTTGCATTGCACAGAACGGAGTAATTTTGACACTTAGTCGTTTTTCTGAGCGTGCACCATTTTTGAGAAAAACGACTAAGTGTATCAGCATTATTCATTCTGCTCTGCATGGAGTTAACCTAAATGCTATTTTGAAGAGATAATGCAAAATTGCATTGATGCACTTTATTTCGTTGTGCAATGAAGAGAAACACATGTGCTGTTGCATTGCACAGAACGGAGTAATTTTGACACTTAGTCGTTTTTCTGAGCATGCACCATTTTTCAGAAAAACGGCAAAGTGTACCAGCATTAATTAATTCTGCTGTGCATGGAAATAACATATATGCTATTTTGAAGAGATATGGCAAAATTACATTGATGCACTTTATTTCGTTGTGCAATGAAGAGAAAACACATGTCGTGTTGCATTGCACAGAACGGAGTAATTGACACTTAATCGTTTTTCTGAGCGTGCACCATTTTTGAGAAAAACGACTAAGTGCATCAGCATTATTCATTCTGCTGTGCATGGTTAACATATGTGCTATTTTGAAGAGATAATGCAAAATTGCATTGATGCACTTTATTTCGTTGTGCAATGAAGAGAAAACACATGTGCTGTTGCATTCCACAGAGCAAAATATAAGATATGAACTTTTTGCTTTGCATAGCATATAAAAAATAACTCATTCCATTTCAAACTTACAACTTTCCTCTGTGACTTAGTTTGATGTTACTTTTGCCATAAAGCAGTCAATTGACTGCATGGTTCATTAAGAGGGCATTCACATGAGGGGAATATCCTCAAAACTTATAGCCGCCTACCTCGCACTCTCTCCAGCTTGAGCAGAAAAACACACCGCATGTTTGAAACGGAGTCATTTTGACACTTAGTCGTTTTTCTGAGCGTGCACCATTTTTCAGAAAAACGACTAAGTGTATCAGCATTATTCATTCTGCTGTGCATGGAGTTAACCTAAATGCTATTTTGAAGAGATAATGCAAAATTGCATTGATGCACTTTATTTCGTTGTGCAATGAAGAGAAAACACATGTGCTGTTGCATTGCACAGAACGGAGTAATTTTGACACTTAGTCGTTTTTCTGAGCGTGCACCATTTTTGAGAAAAACGACTAAGTTTATCAGCATTAAATCATTCTGTTGTGCATGGCGTTAAAATATATGCTATTTTGAAGAGATAATGCAAAATTGCATTGATGCACTTTATTTCGTTGTGCAATGAAGAGAAAACACATGTGCTGTTGCATTGCACAGAACGGAGTAATTTTGACACTTAGTCGTTTTTCTGAGCGTGCACCATTTTTGAGAAAAACGACTAAGTGTATCAGCATTATTCATTCTGCTGTGCATGGAGTTAACATATATGCTATTTTGAAGAGATAATGCAAAATTGCATTGATGCACTTTATTTCGTTGTGCAATGAGGAGAAAACACATGTGCTGTTGCATTGCACAGAACGGAGTAATTTTGACACTTAGTCGTTTTTCTGAGCGTGCACCATTTTTCAGAAAAACGACTAAGTGTATCAGCATTATTCATTCTGCTGTGCATGGAGTTAACCTAAATGCTATTTTGAAGAGATAATGCAAAATTGCATTGATGCACTTTATTTCGTTGTGCAATGAAGAGAAAACACATGTGCTGTTGCATTGCACAGAATGGAGTAATTTTGACACTTGGTCGTTTTTCTGAGCGTGCACCATTTTCAGAAAAACGACTAAGTGTATCAGCATTATTCATTCTGCTGTGCATGGTTAACATATATGCTATTTTGAAGAGATATTGCAAAATTGCATTGATGCACTTTATTTCGCTGTGCAATGAAGAGAAAACACATGTGCTGTTGCATTGCACAGAACGGAGTAATTTTGACACTTAGTCGTTTTTATGAGCGTGCACCATTTTTGAGAAAAACGACTAAGTGTATCAGCATTATTTCATTCTGCTGTGCATGGAGTTAACATATATGCTATATTGAAGAGATATTGCAAAATTGCATTGATGCACTTTATTTCGCTGTGCAATGAAGAGAAAACACATGTGCTGTTGCATTGCACAGAACGGAGTAATTTTGACACTTAGTCGTTTTTCTGAGCGTGCACCAATTTTGAGAAAAACGACTAAGTGTATCAGCATTATTCATTCTGCTCTGCATGGAGTTAACCTAAATGCTATTTTAAGGAGATAATGCAAAATTGCATTGATGCACTTTATTTCGTTGTGCAATGAGGAGAAAACACATGTGCTGTTGCATTGCACAGAACGGAGTAATTGACACTTAGTCGTTTTTCTGAGCGTGCACCATTTTTGAGAAAAACGACTAAGTGTATCAGCATTATTCATTCTGCTCTGCATGGAGTTAACCTAAATGCTATTTTGAAGAGATAATGCAAAATTGCATTGATGCACTTTATTTCGTTGTGCAATGAAGAGAAAACACATATGCTGTTGCATTGCACAGAATGGAGTAATTTTGACACTTGGTCGTTTTTCTGAGCGTGCACCATTTTCAGAAAAACGACTAAGTGTATCAGCATTATTCATTCTGCTGTGCATGGTTAACATATATGCTATATTGAAGAGTTATTGCAAAATTGCATTGATGCACTTTATTTCGCTGTGCAATGAAGAGAAAACACATGTGCTGTTGCATTGCACAGAACGGAGTAATTTTGACACTTAGTCGTTTTTCTGAGCGTGCACCATTTTTGAGAAAATCGACTAAGTGTATCAGCATTATTTCATTCTGCTGTGCATGGAGTTAACATATATGCTATATTGAAGAGATATTGCAAAATTGCATTGATGCACTTTATTTCGCTGTGCAATGAAGAGAAAACACATGTGCTGTTGCATTGCACAGAACGGAGTAATTTTGACACTTAGTCGTTTTTCTGAGCGTGCACCATTTTAAAAAAAAACGACTAAGTGTATCAGCATTATTCATTCTGCTGTGCATGGAAATAACATATATGCTATTTTGAAGAGATAATGCAAAATTGCATTGATGCACTTTATTTCGTTGTGCAATGAGGAGAAAATACATGTGCTGTTGCATTGCACAGAACGGAGTAATTTTGACACTTAGTCGTTTTTCTGAGCGTGCACCATTTTTCAGAAAAACGGCAAAGTGTACCAGCATTAATTCATTCTGCTGTGCATGGAGTTAACATATATGCTATATTGAAGAGATATTGCAAAATTGCATTGATGCACTTTATTTCGCTGTGCAATGAAGAGAAAACACATGTTCTGTTGCATTGCAAAGACCCGAGTAATTTTGACACTTGTCGTTTTTCTGAGCGTGCACCATTTCTGAAAAAACGACTAAGTGTATCAGCATTATTCATTCTGCTGTGCATGGAGTTAACATATATGCTATATTGAAGAGATATGGCAAAATTGCATTGATGCACTTTATTTCGCTGTGCAATGAAGAGAAAACACATGTGCTGTTGCATTTCCACAGAACGGAGTAATTTTGACACTTGATCGTTTTTCTGAGTGTACACCATTTTTCAGTAAAACGACTAAGTGTATCAGCATTAATCATTCTGCTGTGCATGGAGTTAACATATATGCTATTTTGAAGAGATAATGCAAAATTGCATTGATCCACTTTATTTCGTTGTGCAATGAAGAGAAAACACATGTGCTGTTGCATTGCACAGAACGGAGTAATTGACACTTAGTCGTTTTTCTGAGCGTGCACCATTTTTGAGAAAAACGACTAAGTGTATCAGCATTATTCATTCTGCTCTGCATGGAGTTAACCTAAATGCTATTTTGAAGAGATAATGCAAAATTGCATTGATGTACTTTATTTCGTTGTGCAATGAAGAGAAAACACATGTGGTGTTGCATTGCACAGAACGGAGTAATTTTGACACTTAGTCGTTTTTCTGAGCGTGCACCATTTTTCAGAAAAACAACTAAGTGTATCAGCATTATTCATTCTGCTCTGAATGGAGTTAACCTAAATGCTATTTTGAAGAGATAATGCAAAATTGCATTGATGCACTTTATTTCGTTGTGCAATGAAGAGAAAACACATGTGCTGTTGCATTGCACAGAGCAAAATATAAGATATGAACTTCTTGCTTTGTATAGCATATAACAAATAACTCATTCCATTTAAAACTTTCAACTTTCCTCTGTGACTTAATTTGATGTTATTTCTGCCATAAACTATTCAATTGATTGCATGGTTTATTTGGAGCGCATTCACATGAGGGGAACATCCTCAAAACTTATAGCCGCCTACCTCGCACTCTATCCGGCTTGAGCAGAAAAACACACCGCATGGTTGAAACGGACTCATATTGACACTTAGTCGTTTTTCTGAGCGTGCACCATTTTTCAGAAAAACGGCTAAGTGTACCAGCATTAATTCATTCTGCTGTGCATGGAAATAACATATATGCTATTTTGAAGAGATAATGCAAAATTGCATTGATGCACTTTATTTCGTTGTGCAATGAAGAGAAAACACATGTGCTCTTGCATTGCACAGAACGGAGTAATTGACACTTAGTCGTTTTTCTGAGCGTGCACCATTTTTCAGAAAAACGACTAAGTGTATCAGCATTATTCATTCTGCTCTGCATGGAGTTAACCTAAATGCTATTTTGAAGAGATAATGCAAAATTGCATTGATGCACTTTATTTCGTTGTGCAATGAAGAGAAAACACATGTGCTGTTGCATTGCACAGAACGGAGTAATTTTGACACTTAGTCGTTTTTCTGAGCGTGCACCATTTTTCAGAAAAACGACTAAGTGTATCAGCATTATTCATTCTGCTGTGCATGGAGTTAACCTAAATGCTATTTTGAAGAGATAATGCAAAATTGCATTGATGCACTTTATTTCGTTGTGCAATGAAGAGAAAACACATGTGCTGTTGCATTGCACAGAGCAAAATATAAGATATGAACTTGTTGGTTTGTATAGCATATAACAAATAACTCTTTCCATTTAAAACTTACAACTTTCCTCTGTGACTTGGTTTGATGTTACTTCTCCCATAAAGCAGTCAATTGACTGCATGGTTCATTTGGACCGCATTCACATGAGGGGAACATCCTCATAACTTCAAGCCGCCTACCTCGCACTCTCTCCGGCTTGAGCAGAGAAACACACCGCATGGTTGAAACGGAGTCATTTTGACACTTAGTCGTTTTTCTGAGCGTGCACCATTTTTCAGAAAAACGGCAAAGTGTATCAGCATTAATTCATTCTGCTGTGCATGGAGTTAACATATATGCTATTTTGAAGAGATAATGCAAAATTGCATTGATGCACTTTATTTCGTTGTGCAATGAAGAGAAAACACATGTGCTGTTGCATTGCACAGAATGGAGTAATTTTGACACTTAGTCGTTTTTCTGAGCGTGCACCATTTTCAGAAAAACGACTAAGTGTATCAGCATTATTCATTCTGCTGTGCATGGTTAACATATATGCTATTTTGAAGAGATATTGCAAAATTGCATTGATGCACTTTATTTCGCTGTGCAATGAAGAGAAAACACATGTGCTGTTGCATTGCACAGAACGGAGTAATTTTGACACAGTCGTTTTTATGAGCGTGCACCATTTTTGAGAAAATCGACTAAGTGTATCAGCATTATTTCATTCTGCTGTGCATGGAGTTAACATATATGCTATATTGAAGAGATATTGCAAAATTGCATTGATGCACTTTATTTCGCTGTGCAATGAAGAGAAAACACATGTGCTGTTGCATTGCACAGAACGGAGTAATTTTGACACTTAGTCGTTTTCCTGAGCGTGCACCAATTTTCAGAAAAACGACTAAGTGTATCAGCATTATTCATTCTGCTCTGCATGGAGTTAACCTAAATGCTATTTTAAGGAGATAATGCAAAATTGCATTGATGCACTTTATTTCGTTGTGCAATGAGGAGAAAACACATGTGCTGTTGCATTGCACAGAACGGAGTAATTTTGACACTTAGTCGTTTTTCTGAGCGTGCACCATTTTTGAGAAAAACGACTAAGTGTATCAGCATTATTCATTCTGCTCTGCATGGAGTTAACCTAAATGCTATTTTGAAGAGATAATGCAAAATTGCATTGATGCACTTTATTTCGTTGTGCAATGAAGAGAAAACACATATGCTGTTGCATTGCACAGAATGGAGTAATTTTGACACTTAGTCGTTTTTCTGAGCGTGCACCATTTTCAGAAAAACGACTAAGTGTATCAGCATTATTCATTCTGCTGTGCATGGTTAACATATATGCTATATTGAAGAGATAATGCAAAATTGCATTGATGCACTTTATTTCGCTGTGCAATGAAGAGAAAACACATGTGCTGTTGCATTGCACAGAACGGAGTAATTTTGACACAGTCGTTTTTCTGAGCGTGCACCATTTTTGAGAAAATCGACTAAGTGTATCAGCATTATTTCATTCTGCTGTGCATGGAGTTAACATATATGCTATATTGAAGAGATATTGCAAAATTGCATTGATGCACTTTATTTCGCTGTGCAATGAAGAGAAAACACATGTGCTGTTGCATTGCACAGAACGGAGTAATTTTGACACAGTCGTTTTTCTGAGCGTGCACCATTTTTCAAAAAAAACGACTAAGTGTATCAGCATTATTCATTCTGCTGTGCATGGAGTTAACATATATGCTATTTTGAAGAGATAATGCAAAATTGCATTGATGCACTTTATTTCGTTGTGCAATGAGGAGAAAATACATGTGCTGTTGCATTGCACAGAACGGAGTAATTGACACTTAGTCGTTTTTTTGAGCGTGCACCATTTCTGAAAAAAACGACTAAGTGTATCAGCATTATTCATTCTACTGTGCATGGAGTTAACATATATGCTATTTTGAAGAGATAATGCAAAATTGCATTGATGCACTTTATTTCGTTGTGCAATGAAGAGAAAACACATGTGCTGTTGCATTGCACAGAACGGAGTAATTTTTACACTTGATCGTTTTCCTGAGCGTGCACCATTTTTCAGAAAAACGACTAAGTGTATCAGCATTAACTCATTCTGCTGTGCATGGAGTTAACATATATGCTATATTGAAGAGATATTGCAAAATTGCATTGATGCACTTTATTTCGCTGTGCAATGAAGAGAAAACACATGTGCTGTTGCATTGCACAGAACCGAGTAATTTTGACACTTAGTCGTTTTTCTGAGCGTGCACCATTTCTGAAAAAAACGACTAAGTGTATCAGCATTATTCATTCTGCTGTGCATGGAGTTAACATATATGCTAATTTGAAGAGATAATGCAAAATTGCATTGATGCACTTTATTTCGTTGTGCAATGAAGAGAAAACACATGTGCTGTTGCATTGCACAGAACGGAGTAATTTTGACACTTAGTCGTTTTTCTGAGCGTGCACCATTTTTCAGAAAAACGACTAAGTGTATCAGCATTATTCATTCTGCTGTGCATGGAGTTAACCTAAATGCTATTTTGAAGAGATAATGCAAAATTGCATTGATGCACTTTATTTCGTTGTGCAATGAAGAGAAAACACATGTGCTGTTGCATTGCACAGAGCAAAATATAAGATATGAACTTGTTGCTTTGTATAGCATATAACAAATAACTCTTTCCATTTAAAACTTACAACTTTCCTCTGTGACTTGGTTTGATGTTACTTCTCCCATAAAGCAGTCAATTGACTGCATGGTTCATTTGGACCGCATTCACATGAGGGGAACATCCTCATAACTAAAAGCCGCCTACCTCGCACTCTCTCCGGCTTGAGCAGAGAAACACACCGCATGGTTGAAACGGAGTCATTTTGACACTTAGTCGTTTTTCTGAGCGTGCACCATTTTTCAGAAAAACGGCTGAGTGTACCAGCATTAATTAATTCTGCTGTGCATGGAAATAACATTATGCTATTTTGAAGAGGTAATGCAAAATTGCATTGATGCACTTTATTTCGTTGTGCAATGAAGAGAAAACACATGTGCTGTTGCATTGCACAGAACGGAGTAATTTTGACACTTGGTCGTTTTTCTGAGCGTGTACCATTTTTCAGAAAAACCACTAAGTGTATCAGCATTATTCATTCTGCTGTGCATGGTTAACATATGTGCTATTTTGAAGAGATAATGCAAAATTGCATTGATGCACTTTATTTCGTTGTGCAATGAAGAGAAAACACATGTGCTGTTGCATTGCACAGAGCAAAATATAAGATATGAACTTTTTGCTTTGCATAGCATATAAAAAATAACTCATTCCATTTCAAACTTACAACTTTCCTCTGTGACTTAGTTAGATGTTACTTTTGCCATAAAGCAGTCAATTGACTGCATGGTTCATTAAGAGGGCATTCACATGAGGGAAACATCCTCAAAACTTATAGCCGCCTACCTCGCACTCTCTCCGGCTTGAGCAGAGAAACACACCGCATGGTTGAAACGGAGTAATTTTGACACTTAGTCGTTTTTTCTGAGCGTGCACCATTTTTCAGAAAAACGGCAAAGTGTACCAGCATTAATTCATTCTGCTGTGCATGGAGTTAACATATATGCTATTTTGAAGAGATATTGCAAAATTGCATTGATGCACTTTATTTCGCTGTGCAATGAAGAGAAAACACATGTTCTGTTGCATTGCAAAGACCGAGTAATTTTGACACTTTGTCGTTTTTCTGAGCGTGCACCATTTCTGAAAAAAACGACTAAGTGTATCAGCATTATTCATTCTGCTGTGCATGGAGTTAACATATATGCTATATTGAAGAGATATGGCAAAATTGCATTGATGCACTTTATTTCGCTGTGCAATGAAGAGAAAACACATGTGCTGTTGCATTTCCACAGAACGGAGTAATTTTGACACTTGATCGTTTTTCTGAGTGTACACCATTTTTCAGTAAAACGACTAAGTGTATCAGCATTAATCATTCTGCTGTGCATGGAGTTAACATATATGCTATTTTGAAGAGATAATGCAAAATTGCATTGATGCACTTTATTTCGTTGTGCAATGAAGAGAAAACACATGTGCTGTTGCATTGCACAGAACGGAGTAATTTTGACACTTAGTCGTTTTTCTGAGCGTGCACCATTTTTCAGAAAAACGACTAAGTGTATCAGCATTATTCATTCTGCTCTGCATGGAGTTAACCTAAATGCTATTTTGAAGAGATAATGCAAAATTGCATTGATGTACTTTATTTCGTTGTGCAATGAAGAGAAAACACATGTGGTGTTGCATTGCACAGAACGGAGTAATTTTGACACTTAGTCGTTTTTCTGAGCGTGCACCATTTTTGAGAAAAACAACTAAGTGTATCAGCATTATTCATTCTGCTCTGCATGGAGTTAACCTAAATGCTATTTTGAAGAGATAATGCAAAATTGCATTGATGCACTTTATTTCGTTGTGCAATGAAGAGAAAACACATGTGCTGTTGCATTGCACAGAGCAAAATATAAGATATGAACTTCTTGCTTTGTATAGCATATAACAAATAACTCATTCCATTTAAAACTTTCAACTTTCCTCTGTGACTTAATTTGATGTTATTTCTGCCATAAACTATTCAATTGATTGCATGGTTTATTTGGAGCGCATTCACATGAGGGGAACATCCTCAAAACTTATAGCCGCCTACCTCGCACTCTATCCGGCTTGAGCAGAAAAACACACCGCATGGTTGAAACGGACTCATATTGACACAGTCGTTTTTCTGAGCGTGCACCATTTTTCAGAAAAACGGCTAAGTGTACCAGCATTAATTAATTCTGCTGTGCATGGAAATAACATATATGCTATTTTGAAGAGATAATGCAAAATTGCATTGATGCACTTTATTTCGTTGTGCAATGAAGAGAAAACACATGTGCTCTTGCATTGCACAGAACGGAGTAATTGACACTTAGTCGTTTTTCTGAGCGTGCACCATTTTTGAGAAAAACGACTAAGTGTATCAGCATTATTCATTCTGCTCTGCATGGAGTTAACCTAAATGCTATTTTGAAGAGATAATGCAAAATTGCATTGATGCACTTTATTTCGTTGTGCAATGAAGAGAAAACACATGTGCTGTTGCATTGCACAGAACGGAGTAATTTTGACACTTAGTCGTTTTTCTGAGCGTGCACCATTTTTCAGAAAAACGACTAAGTGTATCAGCATTATTCATTCTGCTGTGCATGGAGTTAACCTAAATGCTATTTTGAAGAGATAATGCAAAATTGCATTGATGCACTTTATTTCGTTGTGCAATGAAGAGAAAACACATGTGCTGTTGCATTGCACAGAGCAAAATATAAGATATGAACTTGTTGGTTTGTATAGCATATAACAAATAACTCTTTCCATTTAAAACTTACAACTTTCCTCTGTGACTTGGTTTGATGTTACTTCTCCCATAAAGCAGTCAATTGACTGCATGGTTCATTTGGACCGCATTCACATGAGGGGAACATCCTCATAACTTCAAGCCGCCTACCTCGCACTCTCTCCGGCTTGAGCAGAGAAACACACCGCATGGTTGAAACGGAGTCATTTTGACACTTAGTCGTTTTTCTGAGCGTGCACCATTTTTCAGAAAAACGGCAAAGTGTACCAGCATTAATTCATTCTGCTGTGCATGGAGTTAACATATATGCTATTTTGAAGAGATAATGCAAAATTGCATTGATGCACTTTATTTCGTTGTGCAATGAAGAGAAAACACATGTGCTGTTGCATTGCACAGAATGGAGTAATTTTGACACTTGGTCGTTTTTCTGAGCGTGCACCATTTTCAGAAAAACGACTAAGTGTATCAGCATTATTCATTCTGCTGTGCATGGAGTTAACATATATGCTATATTGAAGAGATATTGCAAAATTGCATTGATGCACTTTATTTCGCTGTGCAATGAAGAGAAAACACATGTGCTGTTGCATTGCACAGAACGGAGTAATTTTGACACTTAGTCGTTTTTATGAGCGTGCACCATTTTTGAGAAAATCGACTAAGTGTATCAGCATTATTTCATTCTGCTGTGCATGGAGTTAACATATATGCTATTTTGAAGAGATATTGCAAAATTGCATTGATGCACTTTATTTCGCTGTGCAATGAAGAGAAAACACATGTGCTGTTGCATTGCACAGAACGGAGTAATTTTGACACTTAGTCGTTTTTCTGAGCGTGCACCAATTTTGAGAAAAACGACTAAGTGTATCAGCATTATTCATTCTGCTCTGCATGGAGTTAACCTAAATGCTATTTTAAGGAGATAATGCAAAATTGCATTGATGCACTTTATTTCGTTGTGCAATGAGGAGAAAACACATGTGCTGTTGCATTGCACAGAACGGAGTAATTGACACTTAGTCGTTTTTCTGAGCGTGCACCATTTTTGAGAAAAACGACTAAGTGTATCAGCATTATTCATTCTGCTCTGCATGGAGTTAACCTAAATGCTATTTTGAAGAGATAATGCAAAATTGCATTGATGCACTTTATTTCGTTGTGCAATGAAGAGAAAACACATATGCTGTTGCATTGCACAGAATGGAGTAATTTTGACACTTGGTCGTTTTTCTGAGCGTGCACCATTTTCAGAAAAACGACTAAGTGTATCAGCATTATTCATTCTGCTGTGCATGGAGTTAACATATATGCTATATTGAAGAGATATTGCAAAATTGCATTGATGCACTTTATTTCGCTGTGCAATGAAGAGAAAACACATGTGCTGTTGCATTGCACAGAACGGAGTAATTTTGACACAGTCGTTTTTTCTGAGCGTGCACCATTTTTGAGAAAATCGACTAAGTGTATCAGCATTATTTCATTCTGCTGTGCATGGAGTTAACATATATGCTATATTGAAGAGATATTGCAAAATTGCATTGATGCACTTTATTTCGCTGTGCAATGAAGAGAAAACACATGTGCTGTTGCATTGCACAGAACGGAGTAATTTTGACACAGTCGTTTTTCTGAGCGTGCACCATTTTAAAAAAAACGACTAAGTGTATCAGCATTATTCATTCTGCTGTGCATGGAGTTAACATATATGCTATTTTGAAGAGATAATGCAAAATTGCATTGATGCACTTTATTTCGTTGTGCAATGAGGAGAAAATACATGTGCTGTTGCATTGCACAGAACGGAGTAATTGACACTTAGTCGTTTTTTTGAGCGTGCACCATTTCTGAAAAAAACGACTAAGTGTATCAGCATTATTCATTCTACTGTGCATGGAGTTAACATATATGCTATTTTGAAGAGATAATGCAAAATTGCATTGATGCACTTTATTTCGTTGTGCAATGTGGAGAAAACACATGTGCTGTTGCATTGCACAGAACGGAGTAATTTTTACACTTGATCGTTTTTCTGAGTGTACACCATTTTTCAGAAAAACGACTAAGTGTATCATCTTTAACTCATTCTGCTGTGCATGGAGTTAACATATATGCTATATTGAAGAGATATTGCAAAATTGCAATGATGCACTTTATTTCGCTGTGCAATGAAGAGAAAACACCTGTGCTGTTGCATTGCACAGAACGGAGTAATTTTGACACTTGATCGTTTTTCTGAGTGTACACCATTTTTCAGAAAAACGACTAAGTTTATCAGCATTATTCATTCTGCTGTGCATGGAGTTAACATATATGCTATTTTGAAGAGATAATGCAAAATTGCATTGATCCACTTTATTTCGTTGTGCAATGAAGAGAAAACACATGTGCTGTTGCATTGCACAGAAGAGAGTAATTATGAACTCAGTCGTTTTTCTGAGCGTGCACCATTTTTGAGAAAAACGACTAAGTGTATCAGCATTATTCATTCTGCTGTGCATGGAGTTAACCTAAATGCTATTTTGAAGAGATAATGCAAAATTGCATTGATGCACTTTATTTCGTTGTGCAATGAAGAGAAAACACATGTGCTGTTACATTGCACAGAGCAAAATATAAGATATGAACTTGTTGCTTTGCATAGCATATAACAAATAACTCATTCCATTTAAAACTTACAACTTTCCTTCTGTGGCTTGGTTTGATGTTACTTCTCCCATAAAGCAGTCAATTGACTGCATGGTTCATTTGGACCGCATTCACATGAGGGGAACATCCTCATAACTTCAAGCCGCCTACCTCGCACTCTCTCCGGCTTGAGCAGAGAAACACACCGCATGGTTGAAACGGAGTCATTTTGACACTTAGTCGTTTTTCTGAGCGTGCACCATTTTTCAGAAAAATGGCAAAGTGTACCAGCATTAATTCATTCTGCTGTGCATGGAGTTAACATTTATGCTATTTTGAAGAGATAATGCAAAATTGCATTGATCCACTTTATTTCGTTGTGCAATGAAGAGAAAACACATGTGCTGTTGCATTGCACAGAAGAGAGTAATTTTGACACTTAGTCGTTTTTCTGAGCGTGCACCATTTTTGAGAAAAACGACTAAGTGTATCAGCATTATTCATTCTGCTGTGCATGGAGTTAACCTAAATGCTATTTTGAAGAGATAATGCAAAATTGCATTGATGCACTTTATTTCGTTGTGCAATGAAGAGAAAACACATTGCACAGAGCAAAATATAAGATATGAACTTGTTGCTTTGCATAGCATATAACAAATAACTCATTCCATTTAAAACTTACAACTTTCCTCTGTGACTTGGTTTGATGTTACTTCTCCCATAAAGCAGTCAATTGACTGCATGGTTCATTTGGACCGCATTCACATGAGGGGAACATCCTCATAACTTCAAGCCGCCAACCTCGCACTCTCTCCGGCTTGAGCAAAGAAACACACCGCATGGTTGAAACGGAGTCATTTTGACACTTAGTCGTTTTTCTGAGCGTGCACCATTTTTCAGAAAAATGGCAAAGTGTACCAGCATTAATTCATTCTGCTGTGCATGGAGTTAACATATATGCTATTTTGAAGAGATAATGCAAAATTGCATTGATGCACTTCATTTCGTTGTGCAATGAAGAGAAAACACATGTGCTGTTGCATTGCACAGAACGGAGTAATTTTGACACTTAGTCGTTTTTCTGAGCGTGCACCATTTTTGAGAAAATCGAATAAGTGTATCAGCATTATTTAATTCTGCTGTGCATGGCGTTAACATATATGCTATTTTGAAGAGATAATGCAAAATTGCATTGATGCACTTTATTTCGTTGTGCAATGAAGAGAAAACACATGTGCTGTTGCATTGCACAGAGCAAAATAGAAGATATGAACTTGTTGCTTTGTATAGCATATAACAAATAACTCTTTCCATTTAAAACTTACAACTTTCCTCTGTGACTTGGTTTGATGTTACTTCTCCCATAAAGCAGTCAATTGACTGCATGGTTCATTTGGACCGCATTCACATGAGGGGAACATCCTCATAACTTCAAGCCGCCTACCTCGCACTCTCTCCGGCTTGAGCAGAGAAACACACCGCATGGTTGAAACGGAGTCATTTTGACACTTAGTCGTTTTTCTGAGCGTGCACCATTTTTCAGAAAAACGGCTGAGTGTACCAGCATTAATTAATTCTGCTGTGCATGGAAATAACATTATGCTATTTTGAAGAGGTAATGCAAAATTGCATTGATGCACTTTATTTCGTTGTGCAATGAATAGAAAACACATTTGCTGTTGCATTGCACAGAACGGAGTAATTTTGACACTTGGTCGTTTTTCTGAGCGTGCACCATTTTTCAGAAAAACCACTAAGTGTATCAGCATTATTCATTCTGCTGTGCATGGTTAACATATGTGCTATTTTGAAGAGATAATGCAAAATTGCATTGATGCACTTTATTTCGTTGT
Organism: Opsariichthys bidens; assembly: GCA_037194245.1. NCBI lineage: Eukaryota > Metazoa > Chordata > Actinopteri > Cypriniformes > Xenocyprididae > Opsariichthys > Opsariichthys bidens. The sequence goes on along the minus strand of CM074287.1, from coordinate 5,171,410 downwards.
GCAATGAAGAGAAAACACATGTGCTGTGCATTCCACAGAGCAAAATATAAGATATGAACTTTTTGCTTTGCATAGCATATAAAAAATAACTCATTCCATTTCAAACTTACAACTTTCCTCTGTGACTTAGTTTGATGTTACTTTTGCCATAAAGCAGTCAATTGACTGCATGGTTCATTAAGAGGGCATTCACATGAGGGAAACATCCTCAAAACTTATAGCCGCCTACCTCGCACTCTCTCCGGCTTGAGCAGAGAAACACACCGCATGGTTGAAACGGAGTCATTTTGACACTTAGTCGTTTTTCTGAGCGTGCACCATTTTTCAGAAAAACGGCAAAGTGTACCAGCATTAATTCATTCTGCTGTGCATGGAGTTAACATATATGCTATATTGAAGAGATATTGCAAAATTGCATTGATGCACTTTATTTCGCTGTGCAATGAAGAGAAAACACATGTTCTGTTGCATTGCATAGACCCGAGTAATTTTGACACTTTGTCGTTTTTCTGAGCGTGCACCATTTCTGAAAAAAACGACTAAGTGTATCAGCATTATTCATTCTGCTGTGCATGGAGTTAACATATATGCTATTTTGAAGAGATAATGCAAAATTGCATTGATGCACTTTATTTCGTTGTGCAATGAGGAGAAAACACATGTGCTGTTGCATTGCACAGAAAGGAGTAATTTTTACACTTGATCGTTTTTCTGAGTGTACACCATTTTTCAGAAAAACGACTAAGTGTATCAGCATTAACTCATTCTGCTGTGCATGGAGTTAACATATATGCTATATTGAAGAGATATGGCAAAATTGCATTGATGCACTTTATTTCGCTGTGCAATGAAGAGAAAACACATGTGCTGTTGCATTTCCACAGAACGGAGTAATTTTGACACTTGATCGTTTTTCTGAGTGTACACCATTTTTCAGTAAAACGACTAAGTGTATCAGCATTATTCATTCTGCTGTGCATGGAGTTAACATATATGCTATTTTGAAGAGATAATGCAAAATTGCATTGATGCACTTTATTTCGTTGTGCAATGAAGAGAAAACACATGTGCTGTTGCATTGCACAGAACGGAGTAATTTTGACACTTAGTCGTTTTTCTGAGCGTGCACCATTTTTGAGAAAAACGACTAAGTGTATCAGCATTATTCATTCTGCTCTGCATGGAGTTAACCTAAATGCTATTTTGAAGAGATAATGCAAAATTGCATTGATGCACTTTATTTCGTTGTGCAATGAAGAGAAAACACATGTGGTGTTGCATTGCACAGAACGGAGTAATTTTGACACTTAGTCGTTTTTCTGAGCGTGCACCATTTTTGAGAAAAACAACTAAGTGTATCAGCATTATTCATTCTGCTCTGAATGGAGTTAACCTAAATGCTATTTTGAAGAGATAATGCAAAATTGCATTGATGCACTTTATTTCGTTGTGCAATGAAGAGAAAACACATGTGCTGTTGCATTGCACAGAGCAAAATATAAGATATGAACTTCTTGCTTTGTATAGCATATAACAAATAACTCATTCCATTTAAAACTTACAACTTTCCTCTGTGACTTAATTTGATGTTATTTCTGCCATAAACTATTCAATTGATTGCATGGTTTATTTGGAGCGCATTCACATGAGGGGAACATCCTCAAAACTTATAGCCGCCTACCTCGCACTCTCTCCGGCTTGAGCAGAAAAACACACCGCATGGTTGAAACGGACTCATATTGACACTTAGTCGTTTTTCTGAGCGTGCACCATTTTTCAGAAAAACGGCTAAGTGTACCAGCATTAATTAATTCTGCTGTGCATGGAAATAACATATATGCTATTTTGAAGAGATAATGCAAAATTGCATTGATGCACTTTATTTCGTTGTGCAATGAAGAGAAAACACATGTGCTCTTGCATTGCACAGAACGGAGTAATTGACACTTAGTCGTTTTTCTGAGCGTGCACCATTTTTGAGAAAAACGACTAAGTGTATCAGCATTATTCATTCTGCTCTGCATGGAGTTAACCTAAATGCTATTTTGAAGAGATAATGCAAAATTGCATTGATGCACTTTATTTCGTTGTGCAATGAAGAGAAAACACATGTGCTGTTGCATTGCACAGAACGGAGTAATTTTGACACTTAGTGGTTTTCTGAGCGTGCACCATTTTTCAGAAAAACGACTAAGTGTATCAGCATTATTCATTCTGCTGTGCATGGAGTTAACCTAAATGCTATTTTGAAGAGATAATGCAAAATTGCATTGATGCACTTTATTTCGTTGTGCAATGAAGAGAAAACACATGTGCTGTTGCATTGCACAGAGCAAAATATAAGATATGAACTTGTTGGTTTGTATAGCATATAACAAATAACTCTTTCCATTTAAAACTTACAACTTTCCTCTGTGACTTGGTTTGATGTTACGTCTCCCATAAAGCAGTCAATTGACTGCATGGTTCATTTGGACCGCATTCACATGAGGGGAACATCCTCATAACTTCAAGCCGCCTACCTCGCACTCTCTCCGGCTTGAGCAGAGAAACACACCGCATGGTTGAAACGGAGTCATTTTGACACTTAGTCGTTTTTCTGAGCGTGCACCATTTTTCAGAAAAACGGCAAAGTGTACCAGCATTAATTCATTCTGCTGTGCATGGAGTTAACATATATGCTATTTTGAAGAGATAATGCAAAATTGCATTGATGCACTTCATTTCGTTGTGCAATGAGGAGAAAACACATGTGCTGTTGCATTGCACAGAACAGAGTAATTTTGACACAGTCGTTTTTCTGAGCGTGCACCATTTTTGAGAAAATCGACTAAGTGTATCAGCATTATTTCATTCTGCTGTGCATGGCGTTAACATATATGCTATTTTGAAGAGATAATGCAAAATTGCATTGATGCACTTTATTTCGTTGTGCAATGAAGAGAAAACACATGTGCTGTTGCATTGCAGATAAAAAAATACATTTGTGCAAAATTTACTTCATTTGTTTAATATATGCTTTTTTGGAAATGTTCTAGATTTCTAAGAAATGTGTGTTTGCACTATCGTAAAACATTTCTTGAATAAAAAAAAGAGAAAAAATACATAATTCGTAATATTGATGTTTTAGTCTAACGTTGTATTTGAGGATTTAAATAATAAAGATAACAATAATAACAACATAACTTTTGTATTTGTCTCATGTATTGTGTGCTCGTCGGCCGGCTGCAATCTGAAATGGAATGAAACCCATTCACGGCCATAGTTACTATGATTCACTGCAGACAGCAGAACAGGAGTCGAACATGTGGGGAACACACTGGTGTCATCAGATTTTAAAAATTAATCGTTAAATAGGTGAAAATAGCTTATTACCATATTTGACAGTGAGTGGGTAAACTCTGGTGACAAAATCTAATCTACATGACAGCAGAGGCCCAGAGCTTTCTATAACTGCTGGTCTTATGTGTTTAGCACCTTCTGTTGCTAAATGACAAGCCTTCAAAGATGGACTGGGTTCAAGGTTCAGAGGTCAATATTTCAAAGCAGGAGTAATGTATCCTCTTCAGACTGACATTATGTTATTCTCCAGGTTGAGACCTCCAACGATGTGTTTGCTAGTCCTACGACAACGTTTTAATTTTTACTTATCATGGTTTGCAGATGATCCACTTTGGGCAATAGGCTCCTTTATTGTCCCCAGAGAGATATCTGCCTTGAGTTCAAATGCTTCACACATAACACTTGACATATTGTTTAATCATACAGCTGACATATACTTACAATAAAAACAATAAAGTGATATGTAGTCAGACTGACCCTAACCCTAACCATAACCCTAACCCTAACCCAGACTGCATATCACACAGCAACTATTGCTCTATTTTTGCAACATATCTATTGCTCATCTTTCACAGTGACAAGAGCAGCACACAACTATTTGCATTATATCATGAAGCTATTGCACAACCAGCCTCAAACAACATTATTAAAATTTTTAATTGAGGTAGGTCCAAATAGGCCTATAGTTTAGAAATGTTAAGTTTAGATTGGGGTACCCATATCTTCTGCCAGGATAAGAGCTCATACTTGGTATGGAGAATAAAGATGGATCAGACCACATTCTTTGTGCTTGCCTGGAGAGACTGGTTTCTATTCCTCTCCACAACGTTCATGACAGTCATATCAAAATACTCTGTAATGCAGCCTTGTATAACATAAACCCTCTGATTCACCGTGTTTGCTCTAAATGATAACACCCACTTTCAACACGGGCCTTCCAGCCAAAGGTATTGTCCATATACACACCAATGTGCCTATAGGAGCAGAGCTGATGGATTGGTTCATCATTTATGACCTCTGATACATTCTGACCCATGTCACGACCCTTTCATCAGCGTGTGAAATGGTTGAATGAGATATGTGACTTGTGTCTGAATGCAGTAGGCTGAGGAAGAAGTGTGCCAACATACCAAAACACATGTTGTATGTACACCAACCCTAACCCATAACGGTGACATCAGCGTTATTAATTTAGAGGATTTAATAAAACAAATAAATAAATAAAAACTGATTAATTGAACACAATCGTAGCATATTATATATATTTATTAAAATCAACAAACCTCCGATAAAAATACGTTATCCAGCATGCTATAATTAAAGCATGCAGTGTCCTAAAGAAAACGCTTAAACTGCTTACTTGCACGCGCCTTGGAGCGTTGTTAAACTCACCTTTTAATGCCGTTTTACCTGCAGTTGAGCGTTGCTTTGGTCAAAACTCACCTCTGAATGCCGTTTTACCATGCAGATGAGTGTTGTTAAACTCACCGCTGAATGTGGTTGTACACCATGTGCGTTGTTAAACTCACCGCTGATGAACGCGCACCGCTGATCTTTGCGCAGAGGGCACTTTGATATCAGATTGCGAGGGTTTTTAAACATCAAAAACCATTTGGAGGGCCAGATAAAAATCAATTGGGGTGCTGCCATTTGACTCGCCCTGGCATAGATCATTTTTTGTAGCCTATTCCTATTTATTTGTTTTTATTGTAGTCTCGACCCATACAAGGCAGCCAACGGGTTGCGGTGTGCTGACCCCAAGACGTCAAATTTGAACGCTGTTGAGTTCTATAGAAGTCTATCGGACTACCCTGCACGTTGAAAAATGACGCCAAAGGTATACCCAGTGCGTTAAAAAGTGACGCCAGTGTCCCTTGTCCATGCGTCAGACATTTGACGAGTACGGAGTGACTGTGTTGCTGCCATAGAGCAGTCAATTGACTGCATGGTTCATAAGGAGCGCATTCACATGAGGGGAACATCCTTATAACTTCAAGCCGCCTACCTCACACTCTCTCCGCCTTGAGCAGAGAAACACACCGCATGGTTCACACGGAGTAATTTTGACACTTAGTCGTTTTTCTGAGCGTGCACCATTTCTCGCACTGTATGTATGTATATATATATATATATATATCTATATATACAGAGAGAGAGAGAGAGAGAGAGAGAGAGAGAGAGCAGTTACATATAATACAAAAACTATTTAAAAGAATCATGAATCAAGCTAGCACGTTTACATGTCTGATTGTATAGATTTATTTTGTTCTAACTTTGATTTTAAAAGCCATTGGATGTCAAACCCTAATTGAGAACTGACAGTCTGCTGTGACTCGCACCCCTCCCCCCCAGCCTCTGATTGCTCTCGCCCAGCCCGCCCTTCCCCCACCGCCTGACTGAGATCGCCCTTCCCCCACAGCAGCGCAGAGACTTCAGTGGAGTGAGATGAACTCCAGACTGACAGATAGATAGAGAGTTAATCAAAAGTGCTTCTCCAATGATGTATAAATCTGTTGTGGCCATGCGTTTTTAAAACACTTTTACACGGTCTAGCAGCTTTATATTTATGTGTGATTATATGTGTGATTTATATTTATATATTTGTGTGATATGTGACAGGAAAGTATCCTTGCTGCGTATTTAAGCACACCCAGACAGAGCGAGTGTTTTCTTGACGCAAGAAACTCTTAAAATGTGTTCTCATCTTGTGCAGAAGTGGTACAGTCAAGATGCTGCTTCTGTAACTGCATGAGAGAATATGAGTCTGTAAGTTTCCTGCTGAAATTCTGGAGATAGAGGACAGTTACAGCAAATATTATGAGAGAGAGAGAGAGAGAGAGCGAGCAAGAGAGCAGTTACATATAGTACAAAAAGTGTTTAAAAGAATCATGAATCAAGCTAGCACGTTTACATGTCTGATTGTACAGATTTATTTTGTTCTAACTTTGATTTTAAAAGCCATTGGATGTCAAACCCTAATTGAGAACTGACAGTCTGCTGTGACTCGCACCCCTCCCCCCGAGCCTCTGATTGCTCTCACTCAGCCCGCCCTTCCCCCACCGCCTTACTGAGATCGCCCTTCCCCCACAGCAGCGCGGAGACTTCAGTGGAGTGAGATGAACTCCAGACTGACAGATAGATAGAGAGTTAATCAGAAGTGCTTCTCCAATGATGTATAAATCTGTTGTGGCCATGCGTTTTTAAAACACTTTTACAAGGTCTAGCAGCTTTATATGTATGTGTGATTATATGTGTGATTTATATTTATATATTTGTGTGATATGTGACAGGAAAGTATCCTTGCTGCGTATTTAAGCACATCCAGACAGAGCGAGTGTTTTCTTCACCCAAGAAACTCTTAAAATGTGTTCTCATCAGTGGCGGTTCTAGACAATTTTTACTAGGGGGGCCAAGGGGGGGCCAGTGTTTAACCAGAGGGGCACATTAAAAATGGTAACAAATTATATTTAAAGATTATTAACCTATTTACTTTACAATCATATAAACATTTATTACAACATTGTACAACATTTGTACAAGAGTGAGTGCAGGTGCAAAAAAGGTAGGTTTATTAATGTTGATGATTATTATCAAAGATTTGTGAAGGATTTGTGAAGGATGATGTGACACTGAAGACTGGAGTAATGATGATAAATTCAGCTTTGATCACAATTACACTTTACTATATATTCACATAAAAAACTGTTATTTTACATTTTAATAATATCTCACAATTTTAGAGCTTTTTTGTATTTATAATAACATAAATGCAGCCTTGGTGAGCAGAAGAGACTTCTTTCAAAAACAACCAAAATAGTACCGTTTCCAAACTTTTGATTGGTAGAGCATATCTGCATGTATTGCATGTATTTAAAAAATGTAGGCCTAGAATTTACTTTAAAAAAAGAAACATTAGATCCATATTGACAATATTGATTTTGTTAACAAAAAAGGACGCTATGTCCTTTCCTCGTTTCAAGATAACTATCGGAAGAAAAAAAACGTGCATTACATTTCGTTGCCTAACCATCCCTCCCCACTTAACACGGGCAATAATAACCTGTTGATTACTTTACTCAAATGTATGTTATCGCAATGCAACAGCCAAGACAGATGAAGTTACGTGGTTAACATCACAACATTGTGCAGGAACAACCAGTTACTTACGAGATACGAGTCACTTACGCGGCCGGCGCCGCTCTAATTTACCCGTGTAGAGCGTTCCGTCATGTTAGTTCCGCTTTTGGCGCTCGCGTGTAAAATCACAATAAAGTCATAATTCATTTTTTATTTTTATTTTTTGGTCAGCACAGGGGGGGCCACAGGGGTGGCCATGGAAATTTCTACAGAGGCACGGGCCTCCCTAGGCCTCCGTGTAGAACCGCCACTGGTTCTCATCTTGTGCAGAAGTGGTACAGTCAAGATGCTGCTTCTGTAACTGCATGAGAGAATATGAGTCTGTAAGTTTCCTGCTGAAATTCTGGAGATAGAGGAGGACAGTTACAGGAAATATTATGAGAGAGAGAGAGAGAGAGAGAGAGAGCGAGCAAGAGAGCAGTTACATATAGTAGTACAAAAAGTGTTTAAAAGAATCATGAATCAAGCTAGCACGTTTACATGTCTGATTGTACAGATTTATTTTGTTCTAACTTTGATTTTAAAAGCCATTGGATGTCAAACCCTAATTGAGAACTGACAGTCTGCTGTGACTCGCACCCCTCCCCCATAGGCGGAGTTTCACTTTTGTGCTTGGGGGGCACCTACCATGTCAGCAGACCACGAGCTCAGATTTTTTTTATATCATATTTATATATCATACATTCTACATATAAAATACATTTACAATGAACAATGACTTTATACAAAGAATAGCGAATAGAACAGACTCTTTATAGTTGCTGTTTTGTTTTGCATCGGCAGTGATAGAGTTAACGCGGGGAGTTCAGAAGTGCGGTGAAAAAAAGCGAGTTGTGTTAGACGGGTGCGCTTGTTACACAGTCCCTCCAGAAAAACGCGGGATTTTTTTGTGATTGTTGCGGGCAAAAATCTTTGATTATGCGGCACGTTTTCTTAAAAAACGCGATGGAATATGCGGGATGTAGCAAAGGCTTTCTTAAAGCGGGTAATGACTGGTGTCGGGTAGGTATAGCAGTGTACCAGGTGTGTCGGTCAGAACACGACAGAGAGGGAGTGATGAACTGGAGTAGCTTTAATAGGGCAATGTATGAAAATGAACAGCAGAGGGGAGTGTAAAGGACTTGTGCTGATCTTTGGGATGTGGTTTGCCTGTAATAGACAAAGAGCAACACTCTAATACCAATAAACACATTATAACAACATTGTACAAACTATTGACTCCTCCCCTCACATATGAACATAGTAATTGCGAACATGTAATATGATTACATGATGAGCAGCATATATAACTCACATTAACTCACTATCACATCTTCTATCATTTTACTATTATTATTATCATCTATCAACATAAATGGTCATGACATTATAACTTATCTCACTGCAGATCGGCATGTAAGTTATGAGATATAACACAGATAGATCGTCGATAGGAATTAGCATCCTGCCGTAACATTACACCACCACTAACTGCGTCATGACATATCAACAAGTGTACCACAGCAAACAAAATAATGTTCCTTTACTCACTCGTATTAGACGCACAGCAGCACAATACACTCAATCTCACACTAATAACCAATGTGACCCGTCTTCACAGCGCCCGTGAACGCGACATTGCTGATATGTGCCGAGGCTTATACAATGTGCTGTTTCTCCGTGCCGAACTGCTCTGCTAATGAGCTAATGTGCGCGTCGTATTTTCACAATAAAAGTCCCCGTTAATGTGCAGCACGGCAGCTCGTTTATCCTCCTCAATCGCCTTTTGCACAGCCGCCCCCAAATTGTGCAATTTGCTCCTGTAAAAGGCTCACTCCTCAGTCTGTAGACGTTGGAGGGCATTCATCCTCCTCCTTTGCGTCTGCTATCATTGGAAGAGTGATAAGTCGGGCAACTGGCCGGGTGTAAACTTTGTCCTTGACTTGGACGTCTGCAGATCTCACATGACCATCTGCACTTTGATGTACTCTGATCACCTTGCCAACCGGCCAGAGTGCTCGGGGGAACTGTGGGTCCATGACCAGCACTACTGAATCCACTGACAGATCAGCTGAGGTACCATGCCACCTTTGCCGGCGTTGCAAGGTTGGCAGATAGCACCTGATGAATCTCGCCCAGAAGTGATCTGCGATAACTTGGCAGTGACGCCATCTCCGCTCACTTAGTCCTTCGTTCTTCGAGTAGACAACTGGAGGTAGTGCTCCATCCAGCTGCCCCATCAAGAGAAGGTTTGGTGTCACAGCATCCAGGTCAGCAACATTGGATGAAGTATAGCCCAGGGGCTTAGTGTTTAGTATAGCCTCAACTTCAAGTAAGGTTGTGTACAATACCTCCTCTGAAATAGGTTGAACTCCTATGACAGTGTACAGTGCGGTCTTCACACACTTGATCTCCCTCTCCCACGTTCCCCCGAAATGAGGAGCGGCAGGGGGGTTGAAGTGGAAATCGATCTTCTGCTTGGCTAGAAGGTGTTGGAGGTCAGAGGACATGTTGTTAAAAGACTCACGGAGCTCCTTCTCACCTGCTTTAAAGTTTGTACCTTGGTCCGAATAGAGCTCAGCTGGAGTCCCTCTACGAGATATGAACCGCCTGAGACTCATCAGGAAGGAGTCCGCGTCCATACTGTGCAGGAGGTCAAGATGCACCGCCCTGGTGGTAAGACACTTATAGATGATGCCCCACCTCTTCTCTGAGCGTCGTCCTATCTTGACTTGGAACGGTCCAAAGCAGTCGACACCCGTAGAATAGAGTGGCTTGTATAAACGGAGACGGGCCACAGGCAAGTCAGCCATCTTTGGGATCGACGGCTTAGATTTCCATCTTCGGCACTCTTCGCATTGGTGTTGCACCCTCCGAATGGCCTCCCTTCCACGTAGGATCCAAAAGGTCCGGCGCATCTCAGCGAATACTCGCTCAGGGCCCGGATGGCAGAGACGAGCATCATAATCTTGGATAAGGAGTTTCGTAGCTGCATGTAGGGGGTCCAGGACAATAGGATATTTAAACGCAGGATCTAAGCATTCGGCATGTCTGAGTCTCCCTCCAACTCGTATGATTCCTTCGTCCGGGTCCAGCTCCGGGGATAAGGTGAGGAGACGACTGCTTTGGAGTACAGCTTTCCCTGCCTTAAGGCGACACAACTCCTCTGGGAAGCACTCAGTCTGGACTCTCCGGAAGATTGTCATCTCTGCCAACCGATAGTCCGCCGCTGTCAAGGGCTCATTTTGGTCTGCCGCCCCGTGCATCTCCTGCACTATGGCCTCAACCATCTCCTTCCAGGACAGGTATGACTGGCCGAAGGGTGGCTCTGGTCTATTCGTGCTGGAGACCACTCCACACAAGACTGACTTCTTGTACTCAGTGACATCCTGTTCCGTTACCTCTCCAGGTGCGCATGGCCATTCAGCTGGTCCCTTGAGGAGGAACGAAGGCCCTTGACTCCAACGGTTCGACCCCGCTAACTCTGACAAGGTCTTCCCTCAGGTCACATCATCTGCCGGGTTCTGCGCGGAATCAACATACCGCCAGGTACTCCCTCCAGTGAGCTCCTGGATCTCGGCCACACGAGTACCCACAAAAACTTTGAAGCGGCATGACTCTGAACTCAACCAGGTCAACACTGTTGTGGAGTCACTCCAAAGGATTGTCTGATCTATATGTAACGTCAATTCTCTCTCTAAGGTCTTCGCCAGCTGGGCGGCCGTCAGGGCCCCACAGAGTTCAAGGCGGGGAATCGAATGCTGTCGACGGGGAGCTACCCTGGATCTAGCTGCCAGAAATGCCAAGTAGACCTCTCCTAGGGTATCTTCCCTTCTCAGGTAAGACACTGATCCGTATGCCCTTTCAGAGGCGTCACTGAACACGTGGATCTGTCGGGAAGCGACCCTCTGATCGGTTCGCATCAGAGCGTAGGGTCGGGGCATCGAGATGAGTGGCAACAAGTGCAGCTCTGATTCCCAATCCTTCCATGCCTTCTGCAGCTCTTTGGGGATAAGTGGGTCATCCCAGTCACGTGGCTTGTCCCACATGCTCTGGACAATCAGCTTGGCGCGGGTGGTGTAAGGTGCAATGAACCCCAGGGGATCGTATTGTCGAGCCAGCACCTTGTAAACGTTCCTCATAGTAAGTGCCCCATATTCCAGAGGTCGGCTCCTGTAGCCTAAGGTGTCTGTCTCCCAGTGCCAGCTTAGGCCGAGGGCTGGTTCTGACAGTCCAGGTCCATCATGCGAGAGCCATTGCTCCATGTTGTTTGATCTTGCCTCTGCTGGTAGGTGTCGGATGACATCAGGTATGTTACAGGCCCACTGCCTAATCTCAAACCCTCCTGATGCTAGTACCTCCCTGAGTTGATCCACAAGTTCTTTAGCCTCAGTTACGGTGTGTACACTCTGGAGGCAGTTATCCACGTAAAAACAGCGTTCCACGGAATGCCTGACTACTCCTTCGGGGTCTCCATGATCTTTCGCATGCCTTTGGAGAGCGAAGGTGGCGCAACACGGTGAACACGCCGTACCAAAGGGTAGTACCTGCCACTCGAAGACATCAGGGGGGTTTTCACGTTTCATGTCCCTCCATATGAATCTGAGGAGCGCCCGGTCTTCTGGTAGGAGCTGGACTTGGTGGAACATTCCTCTAATGTCACCACTGACTGCTACTGCGTGTTCCCTAAAGCGCAGTAGAACTCCCAACAGAGAGGCTCCCAAGGTTGGTCCAGGAAGGAGGGTATCGTTAAGGCTTCGACCTTGGTATTGAAAGGTATTGTACAAACTATTGACTCCTCCCCTCACATATGAACATAGTAATTGCGAACATGTAATATGATTACATGATGAGCAGCATATATAACTCACATTAACTCACTATCACATCTTCTATCATTTTACTATTATTATTATCATCTATCAACATAAATGGTCATGACATTATAACTTATCTCACTGCAGATCGGCATGTAAGTTATGAGATATAACACAGATAGATCGTCGATAGGAATTAGCATCATGCCGTAACATTACACCACCACTAACTGCGTCATGACATATCAACAAGTGTACCACAGCAAACAAAATAATGTTCCTTTACTCACTCGTATTAGACGCACAGCAGCACAATACACTCAATCTCACACTAATAACCAAAGTGACCCGTCTTCACAGCGCCCGTGAACGCGACATTGCTGATATGTGCCGAGGCTTATACAATGTGCTGTTTCTCCGTGCCGAACTGCTCTGCTAATGAGCTAATGTGCGCGTCGTATTTTCACAATAAAAGTCCCCGTTAATGTGCAGCACGGCAGCTCGTTTATCCTCCTCAATCGCCTTTTGCACACGGGATATTTTTGCAATTTTATGGGACGAAATTGCAGGACTTGCAAAAACTGCGGTTTTTGATGCAAAAGAGGAAAAAAAGGTGATTCCCCAACACCCTGTTCTCACTAGATACTGCCTTCATGTAAAGAGGCAGGCTTACTAAATCACAGAATATTTCAGTTCTCGTTCTGTTTTATTTCACACCTTCATGAACACACGGCTCAAAATTTCAAAACATTGAGTCAAACAAGTTCTGTCGCTTTACAAAAGGAATATTCAACTTCTGTAAAAATGAATAAATAAAATATAAAAAAATAAAATGTGTGCTTCCTGTTTAACAGAGGTAGCTATACAAAACAGACATCTTCTGTTAAATGAAGTGCTTCCAATGCACAAAGTGTAATCTCTTACTGCAGCGTAAATGATTTTACACACTACTAACACACAGCGTCATGTAACACACTGGGAAACTGCTTCGCGCGGTCTTTTGAGTTTATTTTTGTTGAGAATGAGAATGATTGCGTGCTTCACCCTGGTTTCACCGCGGGGTTTACAGATGACGTTCACGTCGCGTAATTACGTCACTTCATAAGGTTCCCATGGGAACAGGGGAAAATAATGGCGCTTTACTTGTGTGAAGTAAACGCAACATTTTTCAACTTTCTGCTAAGATATATGAGACTTTTTTGCAGCGAAAATACAGGGATTATGAAATCATAGCATATTTTTCTTGCTGAAATCGGCAATTTATGCGGCGAAAGTGCGGCATATTTGAAAAAATGTGACCCCCGCATAAATATGCGGACTTTGGCTGATTATGCATGAAATCAAGCGATCGCATAATCGCGTTTTTCTGGAGGGACTGGTTACAGTGTGTTCTTCTTCGTTCCGATTAAAGTTCATAAACAGAGCCGCCCTTGACCTGTCATAGAACTACTTCAGACATTACAATATCTTACCTAATGCAGAACCGGCGTTGTTCTCTGATGCGGCCTCGATTGCTGTGGTAGTATTAGCAGCAATGGAATTGATAGTTGAAGTAGAATTAGAAAACTCCACACTTTTAGTAGTGGATTTATTAAAAAAAACGACGAATGTCCATTTTGTTTATTCAGCGCGTAAAACAGAACGAGAAGAGCGTCCACTCACGTAAAGCGATACTTTGAGATTCACAAATCGCGGGAGAATGTAATAAAGCTACAGTAATTAAAAATTAATTAGCCATATCTTATTCTATACACAGAACTAATAAGATAAGACAAATAAAACGAGAAAATTTGAATTCTGTAATAAAAAAAAATATTCAAAGCACAAGGCAGGCATTAATTGGCTCTGGACTGGGGAGGCATTGCCCCCCCCAGACCCCCCCAAACTCCGCCTATGCCCTCCCCCCGAGCCTCTGATCGCTCTCGCTCAGCCCGCCCTTCCCCCACCGCCTTACTGAGATCGCCCTTCCCCCACAGCAGCGCGGAGACTTCAGTGGAGTGAGATGAACTTCAGACTGAAATTCTGGAGATAGAGGAGGACAGTTACAGCAAATATTATGAGTGAGAGAGAGAGAGAAAGAGCAAGAGAGCAGTTACATATAGTACAAAAAGTGTTTAAAAGAATCATGAATCAAGCTAGCACGTTTACATGTCTGATTGTACAGATTTATTTTGTTCTAACTTTGATTTCCTTCCCCCACCGCCTGACTGAGATCGCCCTTCCCCCACAGCAGCGCGGAGACTTCAGTGGAGTGAGATGAACTCCAGACTGACAGATAGATAGAGTGTTAATCAGAAGTGCTTCTCCAATGATGTATAAATCTGTTGTGGCCATGCATTTTAAAACACTTTTACAAGGTCTAGCAGCTTTATATTTATGTGTGATTATATGTGTGATTTATATTTATATATTTGTGTGATATGTGACAGGAAAGTAACCTTGCTGTGTATTTAAGCACACCCAGACAGAGCGAGTGTTTTCTTGATCCAAGAAACTCTTAAAATGTGTTCTCATCTTGTGCAGAAGTGGTACAGTCAAGATGCTGCTTCTGTAACTGCATGAGAGAATATGAGTCTGTAAGTTTCCTGCTGAAATTCTGGAGATAGAGGACAGTTACAGCAAATATTATGAGAGAGAGAGAGAGAGCGAGCAAGAGAGCATTTACATATAGTACAAAAAGTGTTTAAAAGAATCATGAATCAAGCTAGCACGTTTACATGTCTGATTGTACAGATTTATTTTGTTCTAACTTTGATTTTAAAAGCCATTGGATGTCAAACCCTAATTGAGAACTGACAGTCTGCTGTGACTCGCACCCCTCCCCCCCAGCCTCTGATCGCTCTCGCTCAGCCCGCCCTTCCCCCACCGCCTGACTGAGATCGCCCTTCCCCCACAGCAGCGCGGAGACTTCAGTGGAGTGAGATGAACTCCAGACTGACAGATAGATAGAGAGTTAATCAGAAGTGCTTCTCCAATGATGTATAAATCTGTTGTGGCCTTGCGTTTTTAAAACACTTTTACAAGGTCTAGCAGCTTTATATTTATGTGTGATTATATGTGTGATTTATATTTATATATTTGTGTGATATGTGACAGGAAAGTATCCTTGCTGCGTATTTAAGCACATCCAGACAGAGCGAGTGTTTTCTTGACCCAAGAAACTCTTAAAATGTGTTCTCATCTCGTGCAGAAGTGGTACAGTCAAAATGCTGCTTCTGTAACTGCATGAGAGAATATGAGTCTGTAAGTTTCCTGCTGAAATTCTGGAGATAGAGGGGGACAGTTACAGCAAATATTATGAGTGAGAGAGAGAGAGAGAGAGCGAGCAAGAGAGCAGTTACATACAGTGGTGGTTCTACACGGAGGCCTAGGGAGGCCCGTGCCTCTGTAGAAATGTCCATGGCCACCCCTGTGGCCCCCCCTGTGCTGACCAAAAAATAAAAATAAAAAATGAATTATGACTTCATTATGATTTTACACGTGAGCGCCAAAAGCGGAACTAACGTGACGGAACGTTCTACACGGGTAAATTAGAGCGGGCGCCGGCCGCGTAAGTGACTCGTATCTCGTAAGTAACTGGTTGTTCCTGCACAATGTTGTGATGTTAACCACGTAACTTCATCTGTCTTGGCTGTTGCATTGCGATAACATAAATTTGAGTAAAGTAATCAACAGGTTATTATTGCCCGTGTTAAGTAGGGAGGGATGGTTAGGCAATGAAATGTAATGCACGTTTTTTTTTCTTCCGATAGTTATCTTGAAACGAGGAAAGGACATAGCGTCCTTTTTCGTTAACAAAATCAATATTGTCAATATGGATCTAATGTTTCTTTTTTTAAAGTAAATTCTAGGCCTACATTTTTGAAATACATGCAATACATGCAGATATGCTCTACCAATCAAAAGTTTGGAAACGGTACTATTTTGGTTGTTTTTGAAAGAAGTCTCTTCTGCTCACCAGTGGCGGTTCTACACGGAGGCCTAGGGAGGCCCGTGCCTCTGTAGAAATTTCCATGGCCACCCCTGTGACCCCCCCTGTGCTGACCAAAAAAAAAAAAAAAAAAATGAATTATGACTTTATTATGATTTTACACGCGAGCGCCAAAAGCGGAACTAACGTGACGGAACGTTCTACACGGGTAAATTAGAGCGGCGCCGGCCGCGTAAGTGACTCGTATCTCGTAAGTAACTGGTTGTTCCTGCACAATGTTGTGATGTTAACCACGTAACTTCATCTGTCTTGGCTGTTGCATTGCGATAACATACATTTGAGTAAAGTAATCAACAGGTTATTATTGCCCGTGTTAAGTAGAGAGGGATGGTCAGGCAACGAAATGTAATGCACGTTTTTTTTCTTCCGATAGTTATCTTGAAACGAGGAAAGGACATAGCGTCCTTTTTTGTTTACAAAATTAATATTGTCAATATGGATCTAATGTTTCTTTTTTTAAAGTAAATTCTAGGCCTACATTTTTTAAATACATGCAATACATGCAGATATGCTCTACCAATCAAAAGTTTGGAAACGGTACTATTTTGGTTGTTTTTGAAAGAAGTCTCTTCTGCTCACCAAGGCTGCATTTATGTTATTATAAATACAAAAAAGCTCTAAAATTGTGAGATATTATTAAAATGTAAAATAACAGTTTTTTTATGTGAATATATAGTAAAGTGTAATTGTGATCAAAGCTGAATTTATCATCATTAATCCAGTCTTCAGTGTCACATCATCCTTCACAAATCCTTCACAAATCATTGATAATAATCATCAACATTAATAAACCTACCTTTTTTGCACCTGCACTCACTCTTGTACAAATGTTGTACAATGTTGTAATAAATGTTTATATGATTGTAAAGTAAAGAAGTTAATAATCTTTAAATATAATTTGTTACCATTTTTAATGTGCCCCTCTGGTTAAACACTGGCCCCCCCTTGGCCCCCCTAGTAAAAATTGTCTAGAACCGCCACTGGTTACATATAGTACAAAAAGTGTTTAAAAGAATCATGAATCAAGCTAGTACGTTTACATGTCTGATTGTACAGATTTATTTTGTTCTAACTTTGATTTTAAAAGCCATTGGATGTCAAACCCTAATTGAGAACTGACAGTCTGCTGTCACTCGCACCCCTCCCCCCCAGCCTCTGATCGCTCTCACTCAGCCCGCCCTTCCCCCACCGCCTGATTGAGATCGCCCTTCCCCCACAGCAGCGCGGAGACTTCAGTGGAGTGAGATGAACTGCAGACTGACAGATAGATAGAGAGTTAATCACAAGTGCTTCTCCAATGATGTATAAATCTGTTGTGGCCATGCCTTTTTTAAAACACCTTTACAAGGTCTAGAAGCTTTATATTTATGTGTGATTATATGTGTGATTTATATTTATATATTTGTGTGATATGTGACAGGAAAGTATCCTTGCTGCGTATTTAAGCACATCCAGACAGAGCGAGTGTTTTCTTGACCCAAGAAACTCTTAAAATGTGTTCTCATCTCGTGCAGAAGTGGTACAGTCAAAATGCTGCTTCTGTAACTGCATGAGAGAATATGAGTCTGTAAGTTTCCTGCTGAAATTCTGGAGATAGAGGAGGACAGTTACAGCAAATATTATGAGTGAGAGAGAGAGAGAGCAAGAGAGCAGTTACATGTAGTACAAAAAGTGTTTAAAAGAATCATGAATCAAGCTAGCACGTTTACATGTCTGATTGTACAGATTTATTTTGTTCTAACTTTGATTTTAAAAGCCATTGGATGTCAAACCCTAATTGAGAACTGACAGTCTGCTGTGACTCGCACCCCTCCCCCCCAGCCTCTTATCGCTCTCGCTCAGCCCGCCCTTCCCCCACCGCCTTACTGAGATCGCCCTTCCCCCACAGCAGCGCGGAGACTTCAGTGGAGTGAGATGAACTCCAGAGACTGACAGATAGATAGAGAGTTAATCAGAAGTGCTTCTCCAATGATGTATAAATCTGTTGTGGCCATGCGTTTTTAAAACACTTTTACAAGGTCAAGCAGCCCGCCCTTCCCCCACCGCCTGACTGAGATCGCCCTTCCCCCACATGGTACCCCTCTTCGTCGCGTTGCACCGTGGAGGGGCCTCCAACAGATTTGAATACAAGTCCCTCATGTCTTCATTTAGGTGAGATATTTTATAATTGTACTTTTTTCCTTTCTTTTTTTATTTGGTTGCGTCTCTCATCCATATAGCAACCGTCGCTATGGGTAAACAACACCAGGACTCTGTCCTAGAATTCTGTATGGATATTATGACTATTATACTATATGGATATTTCTTTCTCAGTACTGATTATGAAGTTGTGATAAATTAAATAGCATACTGCAGAAATGTTTGTATTAATATTATATGGCCATCCGCAGCCTGGCAAAGAGGTGGATGCATCCTGGGAAGTGATGTGTTTTAATGTAATGGCTACATATTCCCGTGTTTCCTTAACTCAGACATTCATGCTGATTCTTTTAAATGTTCGAGCAAGGATATAAAATATTAAGACTGTACTTTTTCATTATGATTGATATTTTGCCGCAATTTTGTGCAATGCGTCACACTGTGTGCGACGATCCCAGAAACCATCGTGATTCCACCACGGTAAGTAGCCTACAACAGTCAAATAAGGTTTTTAACGGTTTTAAGTCTGGCAAGTCAAAGTTTACAAGTACCCTGATCACGTTATTCCTGTTTGTTTATCAATTTGAATTAAGTCAGAACAAAAGGATGTGTTAAAAATATAATGATAGAAGAACCCTTGCTCACACAATGACTTCTTTTTAAAGTCATTCATTTTTTATGATATTGTGATTGCATGAATAAATAAGAGGAGCATTAGACATTATTATTATATATATTATATATATTATTATATTAGATGTCTTAGCCTAGTAATTATTTATATTGTAATATGTAGTTTGTTGATCTATTCTATTTTGGTTTGTTGTTCTCTTTCTCTGCATGTTCCTTAATCTCATCTTATCCCTCATCTTAATACTTATTAGCAGCAACTTATTTTTGTATTTTTTTAAAAAAAGGCTCTTTTAAGAGCCACATTTGTCTTGTTACTTTCTCTATTGTTGTATTGTGTTTTTTCTCTCTCTCTTGAGGTTTTACTGTCTCTCCTCCCTCCCCTTTGAGTGGTGTTTTTGTTTGTTTTCGTTTGTCCCTGTGTGTTTATAGTGTGTTTATATTGTGTGCCGTGTCCGATCCTGAGATGGACCATCGCCAGAAGGAGATTAGTGACCTTGTCAATCAGGCTGCATATCAGGCTCACCTCCGAGAGCTTGAACAGCACATTAGCATGCACCAGAAAGCAGAACCATCCACCACTCAGCCTTCCATCAGTCATCTATCCACCAGCCAGCCATCAAACAGGAAGCAAGAGGTTAAGTGGATTAAGAGGGACAGTGATGGAAACATTATTTACGGCAGGCCCAGATCATCCCGAAAACGAGGAGGTCAGATTTTTTTTTACATTCATTTTTTACATGTTTATTAAATTTGTAGACTTTATCTCCAGATCTAGTTTTGCATCTTGAAATGGTATACAAAATGATCACAAGTCATAGGTCTGAATTAGAACATATCTGAGGTTATTATTACATACCTGTGCCTAGCTTCAGGTAAAGTTTGTTTCATTGAGTGTAAAAAGCAACAGCTTTTTTGCTACAGCAGGTCCCAGTCTCAGCCAGAGTCGGAAGACAGGTGTCTCTCATGTCAGGGCTCCGGAAACCAGTGGGGAAGTGACCAGTGACTTTCCTTCCGTTACTGCAGGTGTGTTCTTTATTTTGACTACACTGGTTCAAAACAATATGTTCATTTAGTATGTTAATATTTATTATTACTACAGTTTTTCAATATTGTGCATTGTTTTAACAGAGTCCTTCCTTCAAGAGCTTAAATGCTCACTGGGTAAGGACATACATGAGGATGAAATACCACCTCAAACCTCAACAGACTGGTCGACCCGAAAGAGCCTCATATCAGGGTGGTGGGAGAAAGAGAGACCCCGACTGGTCAACACCATGGTGGCTGGACATCATGCGGCAACTCGGATCTGCCAACATTGTGGAAACGGTCCAGCCGTTATCCGTTGTTGTGACTGCCGACCACACCCATTCCTCTGTGGCCAGTGTGATGTCAGGGTCCACCAAGGTCAAGTGTTTCACAACAGGGATTCAATGACACTTGGATTTTTTCATCCGTTGCCTCCCACAACTTGCGTTGTGGAGAGGGTTCTAACCCAGTGTGGTAAGTTGTAGTTTTTGAAAGTCACATAAATAAATATGTTATTCTTTAATTCTCATCCATGTTGTTGTTTTTTTCAAGAGCGTCTTGTACCTTTGGAGATGCCAGAGACAATATGCGGTTGTCTACAAGGATCGTCCAGTGTCATCGCAGGACAGTCCATAGTTGTGGTTACAATGAATGGTAAGAAGAACTTTATGGGTGGGGTGGGGGTCACTTCTGTAGAAGTGTCTACAGAATTTCAGCCACAGGTATTTGCTGATCACACCTCGTATATACTCCCTCTCACTTTGTCACAACTATGAACATATAAAAATCATGATTATGTTACATTCATACATGTTACATTGTGGAACACATATCCAGAAATTTTCTTTATCATGGCTGGAAATCCAATTCAATAGGTTGTGTGTTGATTAGATTGTCTGGGCCCACCTATGTGGAGGAAAACAGTTAACCTTTGTTTGAATGGGGATAGTTAATTTGCCTGACAAAAGTGTGACTTCCAATAGAGTGCCTTACAACATGTTTGTAGAAGTGTCCTCCTGGTCCATCCTTAGTCAAAGGTTCCCATATCAGTTGTCAGAATGACACAGTTTGCGTCTGTCAAAATGAACTGTGAGTATATATTTCCTTCTTTTTCCAGGGCGATATAATCTCAGATTGCCTCAGATTAGATGCAAGGCATGTGAAGCCACTTGGAGTCCTGGAGTGGATGGCCTGATCAGTAATCACTACTGGCTTGCCACTTCTCACCATTCAACTGTGTACTTAACAGATGTCCTTTTTTCTTTTGAAGAGCTGAAGATGGCAGCACCAGGGATGTCTAGCCAAGCATTTCTTAGAATGCTGGATCAACGCACTGTTCGCTTTGGCCGTGTACGTATTTGTGGTAATAACTGTGTAACTCAATAAATAATACTATGAGGGCATGATGATGATGATGATTGAAAGTACACATGAACATTTGGACTGTTTAGGAAAAAAGTTGTTAAATTTAGACCCTTTATAAACAACCATAAACTCATGTTCTCTCATCAGTCTTGCAGTTTGCACTGAAACATTTATGAAAAAACAGGTCATTCTGAAGATCTCAACTTCAACTCCATTGGCTACAGACTTTGACATCTTCTCCCCAATATCATGTATTTACATTCCGAAATGTATCCATTTAGAGCATTTTACTTCAGTGCAGTACATATTTAATTTGATCTGTTTTACTGTTCTCTTTTACTGAACTCTTTTGCTGAACTCTTTTGAAACAGAGCGGTAACATCACAGCAGACAGCTTCCGGAAAAGCTTCTTGGAGTGGGAAGCTGTCCGATTCGAAGTGGAAAAATTATGCCAGGAGGACCACTTTGACTGCCCAGCATGCAGTCCAGACATGCTTGCAGTTTCTGTTGATGGAAACCGCAAGCACTACAGATTCAAGAGTGAAGCAAGGTATTTACAAAATCCTGTGTGTGCATTGACGGTTCATTACTTTGAAAGCAACTGCTGTGAATTGAAAATCATATGAATATTTAAAGTTAATATGTATCTCTTTTATTTAGATCGGAGGAACAGGCCATCTTTGATGGCGTGTTCATCGCGAATGATGATGACGTCGCAAGATTTTTGGACCATGTCCATACCTCAACCAGTCATGTAAACTTGCACAACTACATTATATATACCTATAAAACACCACGTCCTATAGAGTACTTTGTTTGAACAAGTTTGGACTATTAACCATCTTCCATGTTTTAGGTCTCTGGAAGAGGTGTCTGTGGAGGCCAGTGGTCAGCGGCACGCGAAAAGTCTCAGAAGTCCTCAGGAAAAACAGACGAGGAGGGCCTGGAACTTGCTGTATGTCGTCATGAGGTTCTCCTTCGTGCCCTCAATATGTTCAGGGGGGAGATTTTTGCCTACCCCCTGTACCTCCAAAAGCAAATGACCTGTAAGCAAGTGACATTTTTCGCCATGGATGTGGCATGCAAGTACTGGCCTTACCTCCGGAGAGTGACAGAGAAATGCCCTGAGCTTCAGGATGTCACGGGTCAGGGTGTGTCATCAGTGCTTCTCTGTTGTTTGTTTTGGTCCTGTCATTTCCTACAGCTCGTGATCTGGGCAATTAGAGTTACCTCACAGCACTGGGTGCTCAATCACGAGATGATCTCCCACACCTGTCACTCGTTCCCTTTTTCCCTATTTATTCCCAGCTGTGTCTAACCCTTGTTGTCAGTTGATCACTATTTTGTGTCGTGTGGAGGTTGATTGTTTGTGCTCTCAGTTCTTGTTGTCTGACTTGTTAGTTACGTGCCTGTTTACTCAGGACCTGAAGGCGAGGAGATAGTAGCAGAGTTAAACGAGAGCACACCTGAGGATCTTCACGTCTTCACTGAGTTCACTTTGTCTGTTCACCTGTGTTCCGAACCTGCAAATAAACTTTCACAGTTTTCCACTGCATTTGAGTCCTTTGTTTATCTGACCGCTCCTGACAGAATCAACTGACCAAGATGGACTCAGCAGAGGAACTTGAGTTGCGTCGAGCTGTTACTCAACAAGGCATTCTTTTGGGACGCCAGCAGGAGGAACTGGTGGCTTCTCGTCAGGCCATCTCTGAGATGTCACGCCAGTTGAGTGAGGTTACTCAGCGACTCGAACAACTTCTAAGTAAACCTCCACAAGCTCCCACGGCACCACTTCAACCTGACATCGAGGTGATCGGTTCCCGCCGATCTGAACCTCGCCTCAATCCACCTGCTCCTTACTCCGGTGAGCCAAATTCATGTCGCTCGTTTCTGTCACAATGTTCACTGACTTTCTCACTCCAACCCTCCTGTTTTTTGACTGAGAAATCCAGAGTGGCTTTTGTCATCATGCACCTGGCCGGTCTTGCGAGGGAGTGGGGAACGGCCATGTGGGACAATGGGAATGAGTGTTGCAGTTCCTATGCGCGCTTTTCACAGGAGCTTCGCAAGGTTTTTGACCGTTCAGCATTGGACACTGAAGCGGCACGAGCATTGTCTCTCTTACAGCAGGGCACTCGATCTGTGTCAGAGTACTCTATCGAGTTCCGTACACTCGCAGCATCGTGTGAATGGAACGCTAAGGCTCAGTGGGATCACTTTCTGCATGGACTAGCAGAACATATCAAGGATGAGATTTACTCCTTGGAACTACCATCTTCTCTCGACGGTTTAGTCGATCTGGCTATCCGAGTTGACAATCGTATTTCTATACGTTCCCAGTATCGACGAGTGGTGTTTTCTCACGAGTCTCCCTGCATTACACCAGGTTCAGGAGGTGCCACTTCCCAGCATTTCGTTTCATCTGAGGAGGAGCCCATGCAGATCGGGAGAGCTCATCTGTCAGCCGTGGAGAGGCATCATCGTCTCTCCAATAACCTGTGCCTCTACTGCGGGGAGGCGGGGCATATGGCTGCTGCTTGTCCTGTTAAGAGGCAGCGCTCACCTTTCAGAGGACAAAGCAGGGTGAGCGTTACTAGTACTTTGCTACCATCTGGTGGCCGCTCTATCCTTCCGGCCGTTCTGCAGTTGGAGGGGGCTGCCCATCGGGTGTTGGCGTTGATTGATTCTGGAGCGGAGGGGGACTTTATGGACATTGGACTGGCTGAACGCCTTGGCATTCCAGGTTCCCTCCTGGCAGAGCCGATTTCAGCCAGAACCCTTTGTGGGACACCCCTCACCAGGATTACTCATTCTACTAGCCTTCTCAAACTCACTATTTCGGGCAATCATGCAGAGGAGATTCGATTCCTCCTTATACACTCTCCTTCCGCTCCAGTAGTCTTGGGACATACCTGGCTGGTTAAGCATAACCCTCATATTGATTGGGCTCTTAATTCTGTGTTGGCATGGAGCTCATTCTGTTTATCTCAGTGTTTAGTGTCTGCACCTTCTCCCTTAATGTCTGTTTCTGCCCTGCAGGAGGAACCGGTGAACCTGGTGGATGTACCGGAGGCTTACCATGACTTGAGAGCGGTGTTCAGTAGGTCCCGAGCTTCATCTCTCCCTCCGCACCGCCCGTACGACTGTGCGATAGAATTATTGCCTGGCACTTCTCCACCTAAGGGGCGCCTTTACTCGCTCTCTGGTCCCGAGAGGGAGGCCATGGAGAGATACATCAGCGATTCTCTGCTTGCCGGTATAATACGTCCTTCTTCTTCTCCAGCCGGGGCGGGGTTCTTCTTCGTGGGGAAGAAGGATGGGTCGTTGCGTCCCTGTATTGATTATCGGGGGCTGAATGACATCACGGTAAAGAATAGCCACCCTTTGCCATTGATGTCTTCAGCTTTCGAACTCCTGCAGGGAGCAACCATCTTTACGAAGTTGGACCTACGCAATGCTTATCACCTGGTTCGGATTAGGGAGGGGGATGAGTGGAAGACTGCCTTTAATACCCCCACAGGTCACTTCGAATATTTGGTCATGCCCTTCGGACTTTCTAACTCCCCGGCAGTCTTCCAGGCACTCGTCAATGATGTGCTCAGAGACATGGTCGACCGGTTTGTATTTGTTTACCTCGACGACATCCTGATCTTCTCCCAGAACGAGCGTGACCATGTTCAGCATGTCAGGCGAGTGTTGCAGCGGTTACTCGAGAATCGTTTGTTTGCTAAGGTCGAGAAGTGCGAGTTTCACGCACAGTCGGTTCCATTCCTGGGTTTCGTTCTGTCGCACAAAGGCATCCGAATGGATCCCGCCAAGGTAAAAGCAGTTGCTGATTGGCCCACCCCAGAGAGTCGTAAGGCGGTCCAGCGATTTCTGGGGTTCGCCAATTTTTACAGGCGATTCATTCGAGGTTTTAGCCAGGTCGCCCTACCTCTGACGAATCTCACCTCCACACGAATGAGTTTCTGTTGGTCGAAGCAGGCTCAAGAGGCGTTTGAAAACTTAAAGAGTCGCTTCGTTTCGGCTCCTATTCTTACCAACCCCGACCCGTCTCGTCAGTTCATTGTGGAGGTGGACGCGTCGGAGGTGGGAGTGGGGGCAATATTGTCCCAGAGATCACTTTTAGATGACAGAATACACCCTTGTGCGTTTTTTTCTCATCGTCTCACCTCTTCTGAACGGAATTACGACATTGGGAATAAGGAGTTACTGGCTGTTAAGTTGGCACTGGAGGAGTGGCGTCACTGGTTGGAGGGAGCGCGGGTTCCTTTTTTAGTTTGGACTGACCATAAGAATTTAGAGTACATTCGTTCCGCTAGAAGATTGAATTCTCGGCAGGCTCGCTGGGCACTATTCTTTGGCAGATTTAATTTTAACATCTCGTATCGCCCGGGTAGTAAGAATGGTAAACCTGATGCGCTCTCACGGATTTTTGAGGCAGAGGCTAGACCCGCTTCTCCCGTGACCATCATACCTCCCAACCGGGTGGTCGCAGCGGTCACCTGGGGAGTGGAGTCCAAGGTCCATGAGGCGTTGCACGGCGTCACTGTTCCCGCGAAGTGTCCAGGGAATCTGCTGTTTGTGCCAGAGTCAGTCCGAACAGGCGTTCTTCAGTGGGGTCACTCATCCACCCTAGCTTGCCACCCGGGAGCGGCTCGAACGTGTTCGTTAATCAAGCAGCGGTTCTGGTGGCCATCAATGGTGCGAGATGTTCGTGAGTTCGTTTCTGCCTGTCCGGTGTGTGCTGTGGGTAAGGGCTCTAATCGACCCTCAGCAGGGTTACTCCGGCCACTGTCAATCCCTTCGAGACCCTGGTCACACATAGCCATGGACTTTGTCACAGGTCTACCCCCATCTAATGGCAATACTGTGGTCCTTACTGTGGTGGACAGGTTCTCAAAGGCGGTTCATTTCATCCCCCTCCCCAAATTGCCTTCAGCGAGGGAGACAGCGGTCATTGTCTTAGACCACGTTTTTCGCATTCATGGCCTCCCGTTGGATGTGGTCTCTGACAGGGGTCCCCAGTTTGTGTCTAGATTTTGGACAGAGTTCTGTCGACAGCTGGGGGCGACTGCGAGTTTATCCTCCGGTTACCATCCGCAGTCCAACGGTCAGGCTGAGCGAGCTAATCAGGACTTAGAGAGGGTCTTGCGCTGTGTGGCTTCTGCAGAACCGTCGACTTGGAGTTCCAGATTAACCATGGTCGAGTATGCACATAACTCTCTCCTGGTCTCGTCTACGGGGTTATCGCCCTTTCAGTGCTGTTTAGGCTACCAGCCCCCATTATTTCCCTCACAAGAGGCCGATGCCATTGTTCCAGCCGCGCATGCGTTTATTCAGAGGTGCCTTCGTACTTGGAGACTCGCCAGAGAAGCCCTTTCCCGGACTGGCGAGAGGAGCAAGGCGTCGGTGGACCGTCATCGTTCTAAGCCCCCACTTTACGTGTGTGGGCAAAAGGTTTGGTTATCTGCCCAAGACATTCCCCTCAAACTTCTCGCACGTAAACTGGGACCCAAATTCATTGGACCGTATATTATAACCAAGGTGCTTAACCCGGTGACAGTTCGACTCAAATTACCCCCTCAGTTTAAGAGGATTCACCCGGTGTTTCATGTTTCCAAGATCAAACCCGTTTTTTCGCTCCCCCCTTCAGCCCCAGACCTCTGCTCCACCACCTCCCAGACTCATCGAGGGGTTGCCTGCCTATACGGTGCGACGGCTTCTTGATGTGAGGCGGAGGGGTAGAGGTCATCAATACCTGGTAGACTGGGAGGGTTATGGTCCGGAGGAGAGATGCTGGATTCCAGCTCGTGACGTGCTGGACCGTGCTCTCATTGACCAGTTCCATCGGCGTCATGGTGAGTCCTCCGGGGACGCCAGGAGGCGTCCCTGAGGGGGGGGATTCTGTCACGGGTCAGGGTGTGTCATCAGTGCTTCTCTGTTGTTTGTTTTGGTCCTGTCATTTCCTACAGCTCGTGATCTGGGCAATTAGAGTTACCTCACAGCACTGGGTGCTCAATCACGAGATGATCTCCCACACCTGTCACTCGTTCCCTTTTTCCCTATTTATTCCCAGCTGTGTCTAACCCTTGTTGTCAGTTGATCACTATTTTGTGTCGTGTGGAGGTTGATTGTTTGTGCTCTCAGTTCTTGTTGTCTGACTTGTTAGTTACGTGCCTGTTTACTCAGGACCTGAAGGCGAGGAGATAGTAGCAGAGTTAAACGAGAGCACACCTGAGGATCTTCACGTCTTCACTGAGTTCACTTTGTCTGTTCACCTGTGTTCCGAACCTGCAAATAAACTTTCACAGTTTTCCACTGCATTTGAGTCCTTCGTTTATCTGACCGCTCCTGACACAGGATCTCCTCACCATGAGGCCATTTCTTTCTGTTTTTCATGCCAAAGCTCATGATTTCAAATGTGAGGTGAGAAAAAAGGATTGTCCATGACATTTTCTTTCCCTGAAAACCCTGCATAAGATTGTTGCCACTTAGGTTTTGTTTTTTGTTTTATTTTTTAAAGGTAAAATGGAGTGGAGCGTATCAGGAGGGGGCTGGTTCGACTCTTGGGGAAGAGGTGGAGCAGTGCAACGCCTTCCTCTCAAGGATTGCTGTTACCACAAAGCACATGTCAAAAGCAGGTAAGGTAACCAGTACATTTTGATCCTGATGACAATGGTGAGCCACTTTGAGCTCATGCATATATGCTGACTCTGAAAATATAAAGCTCAGAATATTCAACACAAATGGATGGATCGATTATAATACCATCATCCTATTTTATTTGAAGGGAGGATAATAAGGAGGGGCAGTGTGATTAAAAAAAAAAAATACACGTCAGAGTACCATTCACCTACTGTCCTGCCATAGTGCTCTTTGCCATTTGCCTACTGTCCTGCGCCATTGTTTCATGCTACTATTTCACTATCCTGTGCTATTTAACTACTAACCCTTTCATGGGACTAGGGCTGGTTATTGAGT
Source organism: Opsariichthys bidens (assembly GCA_037194245.1). NCBI lineage: Eukaryota > Metazoa > Chordata > Actinopteri > Cypriniformes > Xenocyprididae > Opsariichthys > Opsariichthys bidens. Next base: position 5,142,997 of record CM074287.1, on the reverse strand, counting down.
TCGATACTTTTTAGGTACCGACCGAATTGCCTCAATACTATCGAGTATCGAAACTCGTCTTGTTTTTCGGTACCAAATTTAGATAACTAAGGGGTTAATCTCGTAACCGTCAGTGCATGCGGCATTATTAGCTGTGGCGGAAAAACACTAGTTTACGCGGTTGCTCAAAAAGACGCGGTGTGTGTGTGTGTGTGTGTAAGCGTCATAACCCACATAGATGGAAAATATGGTACCATGTACCCATTGTATATGGGTGGGACAGGACCCACCCACTTTCAATTTTACTGTCTCTAATTCAGCGCATAATGTCTGTTCACTTTTCAGAGCGCCGTCAGTCAAATTGTCCATTCGACTTGAGGAATGCCTTAATAAATTAAACTCCATTCCACTTTTTAGCTTCAGTGTTGATTTCAAAATAAGTGAATAACGCAGTCAGCACGGCACAGTCCTCTGTCAGATGAGATGTTGTCAGGTATTTGTCATTAAAACTCAGAAAATTAAAACTGTGTCAGCCGTGATTTTAAGTGTAAAAAAAGTCATCAAACTGAAAAATGTAACCAATTAATTTTTTAATGTAATGTTGTTAAAACGGATTTATAAATATTTTTTTCATAAAATTGGTATCGGAAAAAGTATCGTTCAGGAACCGGTATCGAAGTCAAGGTATCGGTATCAAATTACTTTTAACGATACCAAGCCCTACATGGGACAGTAATCAAATGGCACAAGACAGCAGATTAGTACCATAGTACTATACTGTAAGTTATTATCTTGCAAAAGTTTGTGGTACCTAACAAGTCTGCACACTCAGTTTCTTCTCCTACTGCTACTGGAAAGAAGGGTGATAATCTCATATTTTTTATTTTTGCAGCACGCATAGACATGCTGACGGTCATGGCCATGCGCTGGAACCAACCAAAGTTTGACAACTTGGCTTCCACCCTTGCCCGCCGAAATCTGAAAGGTAAAGACACCAGTTTTCCCTTATGCAACATTCATAGCGATATTGTAAAATAAAGTGGCATATATCTCAAAAATATAGGAAAGACTTGCCCAGATATTCTTGAATACAATAGAATATACGGATGGTTTCATGTGTAGTGTCAATTGTATTTTTTCAGAGTCTTAATATAAAATATTAAATTTTCGTACCACATACACCGGTATATTGATTGTCCACGTATATACGAATATACTGCATATTTAATCAGTGTTGTATGTGGTTTTCTAATAGTGAAGGTACTTGACAATCCTTATCAACAATAGTCAAAGATGTAGGCATTTCTCTCATTGTCATTTGTGTTTGAAGGCCACAGTAGCCCTGCAATGCCAGTTGCATAACCTGGAGGCCATGAAAATGGAAATGGACATCACAGACAATCAATTGGAGAGCTGGATCATTGATATCAATGAGTGGGCAGAAGGTAGAATATACTGTCTTATACTGTTTGATATGCTGCTTGATGCATCACTTCTGACTAAGCTTGGCCTCAATTCCAAAGTAGTCATTGTAATCGTAGTCTAAGAGCACATACTGATTGCTGATGACGTGTGGAAAAGATTATCCCCATGGGGACAATATAGAACCTAACCAACCTAACAATACTCAACCTTAGCTACAAGTGTAGCCTCAGTTACAGAGAAATATGAAAATATTGGTTAGGCTTTATTTTACTCATACTCCAGAAATAATGTTTTTTCATGGAATCAAGTATATTTCTTATCTCTTCATTTCTTCCTCTCAGTAACCACATCCCCAAACGCTGCTGATCTTGCCGCTGTAGCCAGGCGAATTGAGGAGCTGGTGGCAAATGTTAAGAGGAGGTCCCAGCGTCTTTATAAAGATAATGACAGATGCAAAGGACGTGCCCGGATCCGCCGAAAGATCAGGGAGGAAAAAAAAATTACTTTCTGTAGTGGAAAAGTATAACACCTTGGTTCCTAATGCAAAACATCTGACCTTAGACACCATTCTATCTGACGAGATTGTTTGGCCATGGCAGCTTACACACGGTGGTATGTAGGGATGGGTATCGTTAAGGTTTTAACGGTATTACTACTCTTACCGATACTGCTTAACGGTCCGGTACTTTAACGGTATTCTTATCGGTACTTTGTGTTGTGTGTGTGTGTGTTTTTTTTTAAGAACAAATTGAGAACAGAATTAACATTGCTTTATTTTTTTAATGTAAAATTAATAAAACAATTATTTATAGTGAAACAGCCATGTTTGAAGAAATAACTATTATATAAAAAACAAATGAATGTAAAACAAATTAAATAAACTATATTTTTCTGTAAAAGAACATACAGTGGTACGAAGCAACACGGGTGGGGCATGTAGGTAGGCTACAAAAGGACTCTTTAGCCATTCTTCTGAAGAAAGATTAACATATTTGCCTTTTCTGGCAAAAGCCGGGACCTTTCCTGGCTTAATGTGTTCCCTGCAGTTGAAAACACCCTTTCACTTGGGGTGGAGGAGGCTTGAGCACAGAGGTAGCCTGTTGCAACATTTGTGAGGAGGGGCAGAACAGCTCTCTTCTCCCACCACCACAACACAGGATCTTCAGCCATAGGAATGGTAGGCAGGCTTTTGTAGACCTCAACCTTTTGGCCAACACGTTCACTAAGGGTGAGGGCCGAGGTATCCTGTTGGATGGTCAACCTCAATTTCCTGTCCTCCTCTGAGAACAGCTCCTCCAAGGCACTGCTTTTTTTCTGAAATGGAGGTATTGTCTCCTCCATTTCCTCACCTTCTCCTTCAGATGACTCATCCTTTTGCTGGTGCTCTGTATCTGTCTGTTCCAGCTCTGTTGTTAGTCCTGTCACAGTGTCAATAGCTTTCATCCTCAGTCTGTCCCAAGTTGCATCACTGACTAACCTCCCTTTGAATCTGGGGTTCATTGCTGTGGCCTCATGCAGGAAGGCTTGAATGTCATCATTCTGATATCGCTGGGAGAGGTTCTCCCACACCTTCTCTTTGATTGATGGCACAAACATTGTATCCTCATCCTTCAGAATAAGATGTTCTTCCAGTTTTTGAAGGAAGAGTAAGATCTGTCCACAGGTGGTATTCTTTTCACATGACACACACAATGTGGATGTATAGAGGATTCTCATGATCTGGACAAACTCCTCAGCCTTATGGAAGTCCTCATCTTTCAGACGGTCCAGGTTGTCCTTGGACAATGCTTTTCGCAGCCGTGGGTCCAAGGCTGCTGCTTGGATTGCTGGAAACTGCTCCATAAATCTCTCTATCATTAGATATAGAGAGTTCCACCTGGTCTTGACATCCAGGATGAGTGAGTGTTGTGGAAGGCCTGCAAGAACAACAAAAAACAACACACATTTATTTAGCACACACTTGAATATTGAATTATATAGTTTAGATGTGTGAATTTCAAAATAACACTTATAATAATAGATTCAACTTACCAAGGAGCTGTTGCTTTTCTGTCAACACCGTTTTAGACATGGAGGATCTCTTGAACCACACGACCACTGCTCTGATTCGGGCTGCCCATTTATCAATGGATGCAATTTTGTAAATTTTCTGTGCAGCCAGATTCAATGTATGTGCAAAACATCCTATTTTTAGGATCTGTAGCTTCTTGATAGCAATCTCCATATTGCTAGCATTATCAACAGTCACAGCTACAATCTTGCTCAGATCTATCTATCTATTTACTCTTCCAGGATGTCTGCAATCTCCTCGGCCACTACTTCGCCAGTTTGGGATTTGTGCACTGCCTTGGTGTGGAGGACCTTCTGTTTTACACTGCCCTGGCTTGTGTAGTGCACTGTTAACTGTGAGATAGTGATCTTGCCAGAGGCTGGTCCACCCATCTGATGTGATGGCCAACTTTGGCACATCTTTCAGCTCACTGATCACATTGGCCTTTTCAACACCTGCACATTTCCCTACAGTAAAAACAATTATAATTTGTTATTTTATCATTATTAAATTGTGTTGTTGTTTATTGTATTGTGGCATGATGGAGCTGAAATACAACCCTTTTTATAATGCATCTATATCCTAAAAATTAATATAACTATATACTGTGTAATGTATACTGACAGACTGTTACCTAAAACCGTTGGACTCCACTGTTGCAAAGGGGTGTAGGCCTTTCACTATGAATTTGGTCAAGGCTAAGTGGCAGTTGTTCACCCTCTCCTCAGGCATCCTCCCACTAGCTGCTAGGGTGAAGGGGCTTTGGGCTTGTTTTGGACCAGAGGTATTAGGAGGAGTTGATTGGTTCATAGTAGCTGCAGCTTTTTTCAAAAAAAAAAAAATAATAATAAAAAGGTTGCAAAATGTGGCCATTGGCCAATGCTAACCTTTGATAATGAACCTATGTTCACATGATTAAGTTAATTATGTGCCATTTCATCATTACAAATTAATTTCTGGATATAATTTCTAAATATTATATTTATATGTAGGCTATTTTGTAAACTAACTTGAAGTGCTGTGCATTTAGCCAAATAAATGTTTACATACTGATTTTTCTTTATTTGGGCTTTTAAAAACCAGTAGAAAATATGTTGAATGCATAATGTCATTTCTCCCAAAAGAAATCAACAGTATTTCAACTTAAGGTAAGCAAACCAATTAGGGAGATTGAACATGTATTTTAAATGATGTGAACAACGTTGATTCAACACGATGTTAGCATACCTGACGTAGATAGAGCAACCAGCAGAGACGAGCTAGGTAGGCAGTCGAAAACTTTGGCAAAGCATCTTTTAAAAGTGCATTACGTTCAGACAAAGAAATGCAGATTGCTCGTGTTTCCGCCCTTACATGCAAAAATCTTGCTGCATTTATGACAACGAGCGTTGTCTGCATCAACTTTAGTGTAGTATAACCACACTTTTGAACGTGTTGCTCTATCAGCCATCGTCACTCTTTGTATTAAGCGGGAGTTTTCGTGCTGTTAAGTGTGTGCGCCGTGTGTGTGTGTGTGTGTGTGTGTGACAGACAGCCTCCGTGGCGCGCATGAGAAGTCTCGCAGATCTCACAGACAAACGTCTTAATATTATTGCAAATTAGAAATGTTTGGTGAGATAAAATGTGCACGAGAACATAATTAAGCAGGAATACATAGTACATTTATTTTTATTTTTTTCTCCAGCACTGAAAGCAGAACCGATAGCATCAGATCTTATCGATACTACGGTCTTTCATAATTAAGCACCGGGGCCAGTTTAGTACCGGGTTTCGGTACCTATCCCTAGTGGTATGTACACAATTCTGTTGACTATGTGAAATAGTCACATAGTGGCACAAAATCTATCATGCCTCGATTGTAACCCCAGAAATTTTTTAAATACTAATCTTAAATACAACTGACTTGTTTCATCTATATATTACAGACTTTGTAGATCTAAGGACGAAGAGGAAGGCGTTCGACATTGTGATGGCAGTAAGGAGACTTGAGGAGGAGAAGAGGATTCTTATTGCAGAGATGAACAAGCATTGGAAGTCTCTTTGCACCCGTGCAGACACTCTGAAGCACATGTCATCCCAGCTTTCTAATGTGACATCAGGTACAGTATGTTTTTGTCTTATACTTGGCTTACATTACAATATTGCTGAAAGTTTCTAATTAATAAAGGCTCGATTTGTTTTAACATGTAAGGTGAGATGTCGGGCCTGCTTCAAGATGGGATCCAAGGTCTACAGAGCTTGACGATGAAGAACAAACAAGCAATCAACAGCCTGGCAAAGTTTCAAGGGGGTAAAACGGAGACCGGCCGTAAGCCAGTGTTTGGAGACAAGCGTGTATGTTTTTACTGTCTCGACCCTGGTCATCGGATAGCTGATTGTAAGGCGTGGAAGCAGAAAATGGGCACTAAAGCTAAAAGTGTTGCTTTTGTTCAGTCCGCTGCCGCCTTTGAGGATTCTATGCTGTCAAACATCTCTGGTTATGAACCGTTTATGTTAAGTGGAACTGTTTCGCTCTCACCTGATTCTCCCACTTATCCAGTTTCAATTCTCCGTGATACTGGAGCTTGTCAGTCCTTGATACTGGATAGTGTACTGCCATTTTCACCTGAGTCTTATACCGGTATGAGCGTCTTAGTTCGAGGTGTTGAACTAGGCTGTGTAAAAGTACCACTGCATTCGGTCTGTCTTGCTTCCGAGCTAGTATCAGGGCCTGTTAAGATTGGTGTGCGCTCTGAACTACCAGTAGAGGGGGTAAGCCTAATTTTAGGGAATGATCTGGCAGGTAGCAAAGTGTTTTCATCCCCGATCATGGTAGATAGGCCTGACTTGTGTGTTCAGACAAGTTTATCTACCAGATTTCCCACTGCATTTCCTGATTGTGCTGTCACTCGTGCACAAGCCCGGAAATTTGCTGACGTTATTGACCTCTCTGACTCCTTCATGGTGCCGTCATCTGAACCTGCAGAGTGTAAGCTCAAGATTGAAACTGAGTTAGATACCTCCAGTGCTGCTGAAACGCTTATGGTAGAACCACCATTTCTGAAGGTTGGTAGGGAGCAGCTTGTTGCTATGCAACGATCGGATCCAACCCTTAAACATTGCATAGAAGCTGCTGGTGTGGATTCCAAATTGCCAGCTGGGGTGCGGTATTACTGGGACAATGAAGTTTTGATGCGGAAGTGGAATTCCAGATTAGATATTGATGATGCCCTCGCTAGCTATCAAATAGCATTGCCCTCTACGTATCGCTCTCAAGTTTTAAAACTAGCACATGAGCATGTTCTTGCAGGTCACTTAGGGATTACAAAAACGTATAACCGTATCACCAAGTACTTCTATTGGCCTGGGATTAAATCTAGCGTGTCTCGATTCTGTAAAGCTTGTCACATATGTCAGTTATCTGGTAAGCCCAACCCCTTACATCCAGTACCAGCAATGGGAGAACCTTTTGAGAGGTTAGTTCTTGATTGTGTTGGTCCTCTAACCAGGTCCAAAACAGGGCATCAATATATCTTGACAGTAATGTGCACGGCCACTCGCTTCCCTGAGGCTATTCCTCTGCGTACTCTGAAAGCTAAAATCATAGTTAAAGAGCTCATCAAATTCTTTTCTACTTTTGGGTTGCCGAGAGTCATCCAGACTGACCAAGGGACTAATTTTACTTCAAAGTTGTTTGCACAAGTGTTGAAAGATTTGGGGATCAGTCATGCATTTTCCAGCGCATATCACCCAGAAAGTCAAGGTGTTGTGGAACGTTTCCACCAGACTCTTAAGTCATTGCTGCGTGCATATTGTTTAGAGTCTGGGAAAGAGTGGGTTGACGGTTTACCGCTGCTGATGTTTGCCATCAGAGAAGCAAAACAGGAATCCGTAGGTTTCAGTCCAGCAGAGTTGGTGTTCGGCCATTCCGTGAGGGGCCCTCTTAAACTACTGCAAGAACAACTACTGTCTGTAAACCCAAGTCCGGTGTCTGTGTTGGATTATGTAAGCTGTTTCCGTGAGAGGCTACACAAAGTTCGTAGTTTGGCTAAAAGTCACCTGTTAACTGCTCAGACCAAGATGAAGTCCCGTTTTGATCTTAAGAGCCAAAATCGCAGCTTTCAGCCCGGGGACTCTGTGTTGGTGTTACTTCCCATTCAAACCTCACCTTTGCAGTCTACATTTGCTGGTCCGTACTCAATTAAGAAAAAACTCAGTGAAACTGACTATGTTGTTAATACCCCTGATCGTAGGAAAAAGACTAGGGTATGCCACATAAACATGCTCAAAGCATATGTTGCACCAAATAAGGTTGTCATTTCCAATAATCCCAGTGTTACCCCTGTTGTCACTGCTACTGTTTACTCTCCTAAACAGGATGGCTTAGGTGTGAATAATGCCAACATATCCTGTGAACGTCTCAGGAACTCTGTTGTCCTAAATGGTCTAGAGACTTATCTTGCTCATCTCTCTACAGGTCAACGTGAGGATATGGTATGTCTAATCAGTAGATTCCCCATGTTGTTTTCTGATGTTCCCAGCCAAACGACTGTCATTTGTCATGACATTGATGTTGGAAACTCCCCACCTGTCAAACAGCATCCTTATAGAGTTAACCAACAAAAGCGTGGGGTAATGAAAGAGGAAGTGAGGTACTTATTACAACATGGTTTTGCTCAGCCTAGTCAAAGCCCCTGGAGCTCACCCTGTCTGCTTGTACCAAAATCTGATGCTACATTTAGATTCTGTACAGACTATCGCAGAGTTAATAGTCTTACCAAACCAGACTCTTTCCCATTGCCGCGGTTAGAGGACTGTATAGACAGAGTTGGTGCAGCCTGTTTTATTACTAAACTGGACTTGTTAAAAGGCTATTGGCAAGTGCCATTGACAGATCGGGCCTCTGAAATATCTGCTTTTGTTACTCCCGATAACTTCCTGCAATATTCTGTAATGGCTTTTGGGATGCGAAATGCACCAGCCACCTTTCAGCGTTTGATGCACAGAGTGCTATCTGGAGTAGAACACTGCGAAGCTTACCTAGATGATGTGGTAGTCTTTTCAGATACATGGGAAAACCATCTAGGCACACTCACAGAAGTCTTTAGCCGCCTGGCTAAAGCTTCGTTGACTTTAAACCTAGCAAAATGTGACTTTGCAAAAGCTGTCGTAATCTACTTGGGTAAGAAAGTTGGTCATGGTCAAATTCGCCCCGTGGAAGCTAAAGTCTCAGCCATTCTAGAATTTCCAGTTCCCTTAAATAAAAGAGAGTTGCGACGGTTTTTGGGAATGGTGGGGTACTACAGAGGATTTTGTGAGAATTTCGCCACTGTAGTCTCTCCATTAACTAACCTCCTGAGTCCTTCTAAGAAGATTACATGGAGTGCAGAGTGTGCTGATGCTTTTGCCGCTGCAAAGGACATTATGTGTAATGCCCCTGTGCTTCTTGCCCCGAACTTCACCCTGCCTTTTAAATTGCAGATAGATGCCAGTGCAACTGGAGTAGGGGCGGTTCTACTGCAGGAAGATGCCTCTAGAGTAGACCATCCGGTATGTTATTTCTCCAGGAAACTGTCCAGCTGCCAGCAGAATTATAGTACCATAGAGAAAGAAACTTTGGCCCTTCTCTTGGCGCTGCAACATTTTGAAGTTTATGTTGGAGGTAGCTGTACCCCAGTGTTAGTTTATACAGACCACAATCCCCTAACCTTCTTATCGCGAATGTGTAACTCTAATCAACGCTTAATGCGCTGGTCCCTCATTGTGCAAGAGTACAACTTGGAAATCCATCATAAGAAGGGTGTTGAAAACGTCATAGCTGATGCGTTATCCAGAACCAACTGTACGGACAGTTAATCTGTGACTATTTGAAGCCTTGGTACGTGAGTACATTTGTTGAATTATTACAAATTACGGTGGTAATGTGTAATTTATGGGTGGGGGTGTTACGTCCCAGGACGTATGTCATTGACCGATTCTGAGTGTGTGTGTGTGACTTGATGCCCACTGCCTGCTGGGAAGTGTAGTTTTCCTCTGTTTCTCCCTGTCCTCTTCCAGGAGCCTAATTGATGCCACCTGTTCCTTGTTAAAGAACGGAGAGGAACAGGCATTTACATCGAGGAAGCTGGCTGTTCCCCGGAGAGAGTGTGGCCTGTTGCACTTCCAGAACATTTGGTGTTAGCCGTGAAAGCTCCTAATAAGACAAAACCTGTTGTATCTGCTGTTGTGGCAGTGTGAAACCCAGTTGTCCTATTATTATTATTATTATTATTATTATTGTTGTTGTTTTCAGATGCAGTAGGGAGGTGGGTGCCCTTTTGTTTTTCACTAACCGCTGTTTTTCCCTGTTTTTGATTAGCTAGGTAGTAAGGTAAGAGATTTGTTGTTTATTTGATGTTTTGTTTGATAGGTTATTTAGACTCCCTTACTCTAGTTAGCTTGCTCCTTTTGTTTGTTGTTTTGGCTTTAACCCACTCCCGAAGCTGGAAGCGTCTTATTTTTCTTTGACTTGATTTGAGTTCTCTATTGTTTTCCCCGACCTCCTTGAGTGTAAAGGAGATTTTATTTTGAATAAAAATCTTAAAAAAGGGACTACGTTGTGTTTGTGAGTTCTGGGAGTGCGGACAGAACCTACTCTCTCTCATCGTTGACTTTGACCGGGTGTAGTTTTTTTTTATAATTATTCTTATTAATTTCTTATTTATATATATTACACTCCCGCTTCTCCTAGACAAAAAGGGGGCCGTAATAATGCAAAGAACTGTTATGTTCAAGTTCTGACTGAAACAGAAATTAACTTTGATAGTGATTCTGAGGAATACCATACCAGTAGTGACTCTGAGCACGATTAAACAGTATTTTCATGGCCAGAGTCCTTTTTTTTCTGTTGTGTGCTGGGGAGGCAGCATTAAGAAGAGGGCTGTTGGGACAGGCTGGTAAGGAAAGCTGGCTCTGTGTTTGGCATGGAGCTTGAGTTAATCATTTAACAAATTGAGGATAATTTGCAGAAGCAGTCTTCTGCATGCTCAACATTGAGGAGGTTCTTTGTACCCAGGGCTAACCAGCAACTCAATGTCTCACAAAAGGGTAGGGGAGAAATGGACTTTTCAGCATGAGTCTCTCCCTGCCCCAACCATCACATCACTTTGTCTATCGTCTAGTATCCACTCTCCATTGGCTTGTATAAACTTTTTTCTTTTGAATTTAATATATGTGTCTGTTCTACTTATCTTATCTGCTTTGTATTGGTTTTGTTAAGCAATACTATTATGCTCTCTTGTTTTTTCCATAGTCATATTTAATAACATGCACAGCTTTGCACTAGGGCTGTGCGATATTGAAGAAAAGTTGGATAATTCATTAAATAATGCGATATGCGATACGATAATGCTTAAAGTGTGTAAAATAAACTTAAATTATCTTTAAAATATATTTAAAATGATATATCCTACATGTGTTTCACATTCTTTTTATGACAAGAAAACATCCTTATAACTTGTGAAAGTCAACATCAGTGTTTTACTGTAGCATAGGAAGTGTTATTTATACATCAGTGTAAACCACAGGATTTCAGCTTATCCTACATTATTTAATTCAAAATATTGATTCATAAAATGTAAAAATAAAATGTTGCTTAGTTTTCACTGTATGAATTAAATATATCCTGATACTTATCAAAGCTACAAAACTTTTTATTTTGTTCATGACCCCAGTTATTGCAAGCGCGTTATGCATATCGCGATATACAGTATACATTTGCAATATTTCAATAATTTCGATATATTGTCCAGCCCTACTTTGCACTGATTAAATCCCAGCACTGTTAACTTTTGCACTACCACCACTGCAAATCACTACATAGCTGCCCATCATGTATCACAGGGTCAGTCCCTACCAGGCCTTTGTAATCACTTGACATGCTCTTCAATTTTTGTATTTGTCTGAGCTATGTGTGTTGTTTTTGTGGTTGTACAAGCTAATAAATGCCTAAAATGTATCGTGTCATTCATTATTTTAATAATATTATTTTGGTCTTATTACCGTTGAAACATTACAGTATGCTGTAAGACAGAACACTATGATATGGGCCGAGCGGGGCACATGCGAAGCCCATATCCCACTTATAACGCCAGTATCGCTTCAATGTACACATTTAATCAGTGGTTTTGTCACCAGAAACAACACGTTGTTCCGTTTTGAACTTTTTGAGTGTAGTTGAAGCCCATTCACTGCAGACAGCGTCTTTAGTCGAAGTTGTAGTTTTAAAATATATTGGTATATTTCTCATAATTAGAAGTTGGCAGTGTAGAATTTTGGATACACCATGGGGTTTTTTGGGGATGGGGAACACACTGGTGCCATCAGGTTTCAAAAATCAAATTGTTAAATAGGTCAAAATAGCTTATTACCATATTTGACAGTGTTTACAATGGGTCAACTTTGGAGACCATATCTACATGACAGCTAAGGTCCAGAGCTTTCTATAACAGCTGGTGTAGCACCTTCTGTGACTAAATGACAAGCCTTCAAACATGTACTGGGTTCAAGGTTCAGAGGTCAATATTTCAAAGCAGGAGTAATGTATCCTCTTCGGACTGACATACATACTGTCGTGGTTGAGAACTTTCCAACAATGTGTTTGCTATAGTCCTACGACAACATTTTCATTTTTACATATCATGGAGACCACTTTGCAGCGATGGCCTCCTTTATTGTCCCCAGAGGGATATTTGCCTCAAGTTCAAATCCTTTCACACATAACACTTGACATATTTGTTTTATCATACAGCAGACATATACTTACAATAAAAAAACAACATACATAAAGTGATATGTAGCCAGACTGAAGCACATCACAGCCACAATGTATTGCTCATCTTTCACAAACAATGACAAGAGCAACCTACACACAACCCTATATGCATCATATCATGAAGCTATTGCACAACATCTGCAGCCTCAAGCAACATTATTTAAAGTTTTAATTGAGGTAGGTTCAAATTATGCCTATAGTTTAGAAATATACTTCGTTTACATTGGGGTACCCTATATCTTCTGCCAGAGGATAAGAGCTCATACTTGGCATGAAGAATAAAGATAGAGTTAGGGTTAGGGTTAGGATAAGTGGGAACTGATTGTATTTCATGAATAATGCAACACTTTTCTGACAAATCAGACCTGAGGCCTTGATCATGAAGACATTGGCTGGATTATACAGCACAACAGGCCGCATGTGGCCCACCTTGCACGGCCACGCCTTGGATTTCCCACCACTGTCATAGGCCTTAGTAAACCGCCCACCTGAGTCAAGTCATTCCAGGGTGACCAGATCGATGTCCTCAGTATCCTGGCACATTCCCTATTGTCAGGGAAAACTACCTCTGTCCCTGGTTTTATGAGAAGAAAACATAGACCTTTAAAGTATATTGATGGCCAAGCTGGAAATGTTGCTGGCTTTACCAATTCCTCAGGCTCATGTCTCCGGTTTTGATCTCTGAAGTCTGATCACCTTATGTCATGCACATGTTGATTTGTGAAATTTGACACCAATCTGTCTTTGTATGAGGCAAAGGATATGAAACAATTGCTTTTCTGAGTGGCGCTTCAGACGCTGTGTGATTTTAATTCACTTTCATATAGTGGGTAGTCGTGGCCTAATGGGGAGGGAGTTGGGCTTGTAATCAGAAGGTTGCGGGTTCGATTCCCACGCCGGCAGGAATTGAAGGTGGGAATTGTGAATAAATGACACTCTCTCCACCTTCGATACCACGACTAAAGTGCCCTTGAGCAAGGCACCTAACCCCCAATTGCTCCCCGGGCGCTGTCGCAATAGCTGCCCACTGCTCCGGCTGTGTGTTCACTGTGTGTGTATGTGTGTGTTCACTACTCACCGCTGTGTGTGTGCACTTGGGATGGGTTAAATGCAGAGCACCAATTTCGAGTATGGGTCACCATACTTGACAACACGTCACGACTTTCACTTTCACTTTCATATGTTTCATCATATAGTTCTTTCAGAATCATGAGCTTTATTCGCCAAGTGTGCGCAAACACACAATGTATTTGTTGTGGGTTTTTTTTACAGGAGCTCTTGGTACATACATACATACATATATGACATGAGAACAGGCATTTCAATGAGACTACGGAAAAAACATGAATAAAAAAACAATAATAATGATATTGGGTATACATCTGAACAGAGACTTATGTACAGATTTGTTCATTGTGTACTGTGGTGCAGCTGTATAAATGAAATTTCTATATGTATTTACAAAAAAACAAAGCAAACAACAACAAAAAACTCTGATCACTGCTTCTCTCGGATACTGAGAATGAATTATTAACAGGTGTTAATTGCTGCGTTAGCTGTTTAAGCTAGAGATGGCATAGGGGAAAAAACCCCCATGTGCTTAGATGTTCTAGTGCGCATCTGAAGCGTCGGCCTGACGGCAGAAGTGCAAACAGTTTGTGGCCGGGGTGAGAAGGGTCTGTGATGATGTTATCTGCCCGTTTCTTCACTCCTGACCTGAAAAATCATTACATGTACCATTGTTGAAAATGTATAAATGTGCCTCTTCTCTTCATTGGGAATGTTTGAAAATGTCTTAAGAACTCTCATAAGTGTTCTGAACAGACAACCATAACAACAAAAATAAACAGTGTTGTGTGCTAAGCGGTCATAGGTCAAAAAGGATGCAGCCTTTCAGTAATACATCCTGACGCAGGAGGCATCTGTCACCAGGGATAGGAGCCTATTTACTTTGCTTCAAAATTACCACAAACAAATACTGACTAAAATGTTCATGATCAGTTGGTATGATGCCAATGTAGTACTTGTTCTGGTTGCTTGGCTTTTGGCTTGCTTAGTTGGGGGCATTTCATATTCAACAATATTATTGATCTGCCTTAAGGTGGACGAGGATGCAATTTTCTTCTACAAACAAACTTTGTTGTATTATTTTCATGTTATCACTGTGAAGCTGCTTTGTATAATTGTATAATCTGGCCTATGGTCTAAGTGGTGTCCACAGAATAATATAGGTTTCATAGACAACTGGAAAAGTTTTTGGGGCAGACCTGACCTGTTGAAAAGAGATGGTATTCATCCCTCCTGGGGTGGTGCCGCTCTTCTCTCTAGTAATATGGCACATAGTCTTAGAGCTCAACCTTGACTAACTGGGGCCCAGGTCAGGAAGCAGACAGACTGGCTAAACCGACCGTCTGCTAGCTGTCTCACGTCACAGAATTCAGATAAATCCCAACACATAGAGACTCGTTCACCTAGATATCATCAGATAGAGACTGTGTCTGTACCCCGAACTAATAAATACAGAAAACTTCCAAACCCATTTACGGGTGATAATTTAATTGATGTTCAACAAGTAGTAAACAGAGATTATAAAGATTCGATCCCTTTCTTCAAAAGCACTTATTGTAAATGATATTATCACAGAAAATAACCTAGATGTGCTGTGTTTGACAGAAACCCGGCTAAAACCAGACAATTACATTACTTTAAATGAGTCTAGCCCTCAAGGTTACTATTATCGACACAAACCTCGTCAGAAAGGTAAAGGGGGAGGTGTTGCTGTAATCTATAGTAATATCTTCAGTATTACTCAAAAGTCTTTCAAATATATCTCTTTTGAAGTGATGGTGCTCTATGTAAGTTTATATAATGTTAGTGACAACTCTCATTTGAAATTTGTGTTGGCTACTGTATACAGGCCACCAGGGTACCATACAGATTTTATCAAAGAATTTGCTGATTTTCTATCGGAGTTAGTACTGGCTGTGGATAAAGTCCTTATTGTTGGTGATTTTAATATACATGTAGATAATGAAAAAGACGCTTTGGGATTGGCATTAACAGATATTCTAAGCTCTATTGGAGTTAGACAACACGTGTCAGGACCAACTCATTGTCGTAATCATACTCTAGATCTAATATTGTCACATGGAATCAATATTGATGCCGTTGAAATTCTGCAGCAGAGCGATGACGTCTCAGATCATTATCTAGTCTCATGCGTGCTACATTTATCCAAGGCTGGAAAACCACCTGTCTGCCATAAATATGTTAGAACCATCACTTCTACCTCTAAAAATTGCTTTATAAATAATCTTCCTGATCAGTTTCATCAACTTAGCAAACCAGACAGCTTAGAAGAACTCGATGTTGCAACAGAAACTATTGACGCTCTCTTTTTGAACACTCTAGACTCTGTCGCTCCTCTGCGCTTAAAAAAGATTAAGGATATTAGTCCAACGCCATGGTATAACGAGCACACTCGGGCCCTTAAGAGAGCAGCCAGAAAACTGGAGCGCAGCTGGAAGAATTCAAAACTAGAAGTTTTTCGGATTGCATGGAGAGAGAAAATGATGGAGTACAGAAAGGCTGTAAAAACCGCTAGATCTGCTTATTTTTCAAATCTTTTAGAAGAAAATAAACACAACCCTAAGTATTTATTTAATACAGTGGCTAAATTAACAAGAAATACAGCCTCAACTTCTGATGTTTCCAAACAGCACAGCAGTAATGACTTTATGAACTTCTTTACCTGCAAGATTGACAACATTAGAGAGAAAATTATAGCCATGCAACTGTCTACAACAGTATCACATCAGACAGTGGGTTGTTGTATCCCTGAGGAAAAATTCCATTCATTCGCTGCTATAGGAAAGGAAGAATTGTCTAAACTTATTAAATCATCAAAATCTACAACATGTATGTTAGACCCTATACCGACTAAGCTATTGAAAGAGATGCTTCCAGAGGTCATAGATCCTCTTCTTAAGATCATTAATTCATCCTTATCACTAGGTTACGTACCAAAAAAATTTAAGCAGGCTATTATCAAACCTCTTATTAAAAAACCACAACTTGATCCTGGTGAATTAGTCAATTACAGACCGATTTCCAATCTACCTTTTCTGTCAAAAATACTAGAAAAGGCAGTATCATCTCAGCTTAGTTCCTACTTGGAAAGAAATGGTATTTGTGAGGATTTCCAGTCAGGATTTAGACCGTACCATAGTACTGAGACTGCTCTCATTAGAGTTACAAATGATTTGCTCTTATCATTAGATCATGGTTGTATCTCTCGATTAGTGTTACTAGACCTCAGTGCTGCTTTTGACACAATCGACCACAATATTCTTTTGAATAGACTAGAAAATTATGCTGGAATTAGTGGAATTGCATTGGCATGGTTCAAATCATACTTATCTGACCGTTATCAGTTTGTAGTAGTAAACGAAGAGATGTCATTTCGATCACAAGTTAAATATGGAGTACCACAAGGCTCAGTTCTCGGACCGTTGCTTTTCACTCTGTACATGCTACCCTTGGGAGATGTCATTAGGAAGCATGGCATTAGCTTTCACTGTTACGCTGATGATACTCAGCTCTATATTTCCTCGCACCCTGACGAAACCTACCAATTCTCAAAATTAACAGAATGCGTAGCTGATATAAAAAATTGGATGACTAGTAATTTCCTACTACTAAATTCAGAAAAAACAGAGATTCTAATTATTGGACCAAAAACTTCAGCACATAAAAACCTAGAATACTGTCTAACACTTGATGGCTGCTCTGTTAAGTCGTCTTCGTCAGTTAGGAACCTGGGTGTGCTCTTTGATACCAATCTTTCATTTGAAAGCCACATTTCTAGCATATGTAAAACCGCATTCTTCCATCTTAAAAATATATCTAAATTGCGACATGTGCTCTCAATGACAAATGTGGAACAGCTAGTTCATGCGTTTATGACCTCGAGACTAGAGTACTGTAACGCTGTATTGGGTGGTTGCCCTGCTCGCGTGATGAACAAATTACAGCTGGTCCAAAACGTAGCAGCTAGAGTCCTTACTAGAACCAGGAAATATGAACATATTAGCCCGGTTCTGTCAAAACTGCACTGGCTCCCTATTAAACATCGTATAGATTTTAAAATCTTGCTAATTACTTACAAAGCACTAAATGGCTTAGCTCCCCAGTACCTGAGTAAGCTCTTAATGCATTATAGTCCTTCGCGTCTATTACGATCTCAGAATTCTGGCCAGTTGTTAATACCTAGAATATCAAAATCAACCGCAGGCAGTAGATCCTTTTCCTATTTGGCACCTAAACTCTGGAACGATCTTCCTAGCATTGTTCGGGAAGCAGACACACTCTGTCAGTTTAAATCTAGACTAAAAACGCATCTATTTAACCTGGCATACACATGACGCACTATAAACTTTTGTCTTCATATCCGTTAAAGGATTGTTAGGCTGCATAGATCAGGTCAGCCGGAACCGGGAACACTTCCTATAACACCAGATGTACTCGGTACGTCAGAAGAAGAATGGCGTCTACGCTAATTTTTTGTCTCTCTGCTTATCCCGAGGTTTACCAATTAACGTGATTGGCTGGATCTGGGCTGTGTCCGGGTCGGACGGGGAACCTGTGCCTGTGTGTGGCAGCAATGTGGCCCTGTGGTGTCGGCGGAGACTGTGTTAACTAGCTCATTCTTTGTTAAGACCTTACCGACTCATCAGCCAGTGGCACATATCCCAACAAACCGTCCCATACCGGCGTGATCAAAAAGATCTTAAACTAGATTAAATATTTTGACTGTTGCGATTCCAAATCGGTTTAATGACCTGTAACTCTGCCTGAGTATCGGACAAGTGTTCACTGTTGGCCAGAGGAGAACTGGCCCCCCGACTAAGCCTGGTTTCTCCCGACGTTTTTTTCTCCATTTGTTGGAGTTTTGGTTCCTTGCCGCTGTTGCCTTTGGCTTGCTTAAGTTGGGGACGCATTCACATGAGGGGAACATCCTCAAAACTTATAGCCGCCTACCTCGCACTCTCTCCGGCTTGAGCAGAAAAACACACCGCATGGTTGAAACGGAGTCATTTTGACACTTAGTCGTTTTTCTGAGCGTGCACCATTTTTCAGAAAAACGGCTGAGTGTACCAGCATTAATTAATTCTGCTGTGCATGGAAATAACATATATGCTATTTTGAAGAGATAATGCAAAATTGCATTGATGCACTTTATTTCGTTGTGCAATGAAGAGAAACACATGTGCTGTTGCATTGCACAGAACGGAGTAATTTTGACACTTAGTCGTTTTTCTGAGCGTGCACCATTTTTGAGAAAAACGACTAAGTTTATCAGCATTAAATCATTCTGTTGTGCATGGCGTTAAAATATATGCTATTTTGAAGAGATAATTCAAAATTGCATTAATGCACTTTATTTCGTTGTGCAATAAAGAGAAAACACATGTGCTGTTGCATTGCACAGACCCGAGTAATTTTGACACTTAGTCCTTTTTCTGAGCGTGCACCATTTTTGAGAAAAACGACTAAGTGTATCAGCATTATTCATTCTGCTCTGCATGGAGTTAACCTAAATGCTATTTTGAAGAGATAATGCAAAATTGCATTGATGCACTTTATTTCGTTGTGCAATGAAGAGAAAACACATGTGCTGTTGCATTGCACAGAGCAAAATATAAGATATGAACTTGTTGCTTTGAATAGCATATAACAAATAACACATTCGATTTAAAACTTACAACTTTCCTCTGTGACTTAGTTTGATGTTACTTTTGCCATAAAGCAGTCAATTGACTGCATGGTTCATTAAGAGGGCATTCACATGAGGGGAACATCCTCAAAACTTAAAGCCGCCTACCTCGCACTCTCTCCGGACTTGAGCAGAAAAACACACCGCATGTTTGAAACGGAGTCATTTTGACACTTAGTCGTTTTTCTGAGCGTGCACCATTTTTCAGAAAAACAGCAAAATGTAACAGCATTAATTAATTCTGCTGTGCATGGAAATAACATATATGCTATTTTGAAGAGATATGGCAAAATTACATTGATGCACTTTATTTCGTTGTGCAATGAAGAGAAACACATGTGCTGTTGCATTGCACAGAACGGAGTAATTATGACACTTAGTCGTTTTTCTGAGCGTGCACCATTTTTGAGAAAAACGACTAAGTTTATCAGCATTAAATCATTCTGTTGTGCATGGCGTTAAAATATATGCTATTTTGAAGAGATAATGCAAAATTGCATTGATGCACTTTATTTCGTTGTGCAATGAAGAGAAAACACATGTGGTGTTGCATTGCACAGAACGGAGTAATTTTGACACTTAGTCGTTTTTCTGAGCGTGCACCATTTTTGAGAAAAACGACTAAGTGTATCAGCATTAACTCATTCTGCTGTACATGGAGTTAACATATATGCTATATTGAAGAGATATTGCAAAATTGCATTGATGCACTTTATTTCGCTGTGCAATGAAGAGAAAACACATGTGCTGTTGCATTGCACAGAACGGAGTAATTGACACTTAGTCGTTTTTCTGAGCGTGCACCATTTTTGAGAAAAACGACTAAGTGTATCAGCATTATTCATTCTGCTCTGCATGGAGTTAACCTAAATGCTATTTTGAAGAGATAATGCAAAATTGCATTGATGCACTTTATTTCGTTGTGCAATGAAGAGAAAACACATGTGCTGTTGCATTGCACAGAACGGAGTAATTTTGACACTTGGTCGTTTTTCTGAGCGTGCACCATTTTCAGAAAAACGACTAAGTGTATCAGCATTATTCATTCTGCTGTGCATGGTTAACATATGTGCTATTTTGAAGAGATAATGCAAAATTGCATTGATGCACTTTATTTCGTTGTGCAATGAAGAGAAAACACATGTGCTGTTGCATTGCACAGAGCAAAATATAAGATATGAACTTGTTGCTTTGTATAGCATATAACAAATAACTCATTCCATTTAAAACTTACAACTTTCCTCTGTGACTTGGTTTGATGTTACTTCTCCCATAAAGCAGTCAATTGACTGCATGGTTCATTTGGACCGCATTCACATGAGGGGAACATCCTCATAACTTCAAGCCGCCTACCTCGCACTCTCTCCGGCTTGAGCAGAGAAACACACCGCATGGTTGAAACGGAGTCATTTTGACACAGTCGTTTTTCTGAGTGTGCACCATTTTTCAGAAAAACGGCAAAGTGTACCAGCATTAATTAATTCTGCTGTGCATGGAAATAACATATATGCTATTTTGAAGAGATATGGCAAAATTACATTGATGCACTTTATTTCGTTGTGCAATGAAGAGAAAACACATGTCGTGTTGCATTGCACAGATTGGAGTAATTTTGACACTTAGTCGTTTTTCTGAGCGTGCACCATTTTTGAGAAAAACGACTAAGTGTATCAGCATTATTCATTCTGCTCTGCATGGAGTTAACCTAAATGCTATTTTGAAGAGATAATGCAAAATTGCATTGATGCACTTTATTTCGTTGTGCAATGAAGAGAAACACATGTGCTGTTGCATTGCACAGAACGGAGTAATTTTGACACTTAGTCGTTTTTCTGAGCGTGCACCATTTTTCAGAAAAACGGCAAAGTGTACCAGCATTAATTAATTCTGCTGTGCATGGAAATAACACATATGCTATTTTGAAGAGATATGGCAAAATTACATTGATGCACTTTATTTCGTTGTGCAATGAAGAGAAAACACATGTCGTGTTGCATTGCACAGAACGGAGTAATTTTGACACTAAGTCGTTTTTCTGAGCGTGCACCATTTTTGAGAAAAACGACTAAGTGTATCAGCATTATTCATTCTGCTCTGCATGGAGTTAACCTAAATGCTATTTTGAAGAGATAATGCAAAATTGCATTGATGCACTTTATTACGTTGTGCAATGAAGAGAAACACATGTGCTGGTGCATTGCACAGAACGGAGTAATTTTGACACTTAGTCGTTTTTCTGAGCGTGCACCATTTTTGAGAAAAACGACTAAGTTTATCAGCATTAAATCATTCTGTTGTGCATGGCGTTAAAATATATGCTATTTTGAAGAGATAATGCAAAATTGCATTGATGCACTTTATTTCGTTGTGCAATGAAGAGAAAACACATGTGGTGTTGCATTGCACAGAACGGAGTAATTTTGACACTTAGTCGTTTTTCTGAGCGTGCACCATTTTTGAGAAAAACGACTAAGTGTATCAGCATTAACTCATTCTGCTGTGCATGGAGTTAACATATATGCTATATTGAAGAGATATTGCAAAATTGCATTGATGCACTTTATTTCGCTGTGCAATGAAGAGAAAACACCTGTGCTGTTGCATTGCACAGACCCGAGTAATTTTGACATTTGGTCGGTTTTCTGAGCGTGCACCATTTTCAGAAAAACGACTAAGTGTATCAGCATTATTCATTCTGCTTTGCATGGTTAACATATGTGCTATTTTGAAGGGATAATGCAAAATTGCATTGATGCACTTTATTTCGTTGTGCAATGAAGAGAAAACACATGTGCTGTTGCATTGCACAGAGCAAAATATAAGATATGAACTTGTTGCTTTGTATAGCATATAACAAATAACTCATTCCATTTAAAACTTACAACTTTCCTCTGTGACATAATTTGATGTTATTTCTGCCATAAACTATTCAATTGACTGCATGGTTTATTTGGAGCGCATTCACATGAGGGGAACATCCTCAAAACTTATAGCCGCCTACCTCGCACTCTCTCCGGCTTGAGCAGAAAAACACACCGCATGGTTGAAACGGAGTCATTTTGACACTTAGTCGTTTTTCTGAGCGTGCACCATTTTTCAGAAAAACGGCAAAGTGTACCAGCATTAATTAATTCTGCTGTGCATGGAAATAACATATATGCTATTTTGAAGAGATATGGCAAAATTACATTGATGCACTTTATTTCGTTGTGCAATGAAGAGAAAACACATGTCGTGTTGCATTGCACAGAACGGAGTAATTTTGACACTTAGTCGTTTTTCTGAGCGTGCACCATTTTTGAGAAAAACGACTAAGTGTATCAGCATTATTCATTCTGCTCTGCATGGAGTTAACCTAAATGCTATTTTGAAGAGATAATGCAAAATTGCATTGATGCACTTTATTTCGTTGTGCAATGAAGAGAAACACATGTGCTGTTGCATTGCACAGAACGGAGTAATTTTGACACTTAGACGTTTTTCTGAGCGTGCACCATTTTTCAGAAAAACGGCAAAGTGTACCAGCATTAATTAATTCTGCTGTGCATGGAAATAACATATATGCTATTTTGAAGAGATATGGCAAAATTACATTGATGCACTTTATTTCGTTGTGCAATGAAGAGAAAACACATGTCGTGTTGCATTGCACAGAACGGAGTAATTTTGACACTTAGTCGTTTTTCTGAGCGTGCACCATTTTTGAGAAAAACGACTAAGTGTATCAGCATTATTCATTCTGCTCTGCATGGAGTTAACCTAAATGCTATTTTGAAGAGATAATGCAAAATTGCATTGATGCACTTTATTTCGTTGTGCAATGAAGAGAAAACACATGTGCTGTTGCATTGCACAGAACGGAGTAATTGACACTTAGTCGTTTTTCTGAGCGTGCACCATTTTTGAGAAAAACGACTAAGTGTATCAGCATTATTCATTCTGCTCTGCATGGAGTTAACCTAAATGCTATTTTGAAGAGATAATGCAAAATTGCATTGATGCACTTTATTTCGTTGTGCAATGAAGAGAAAACACATGTGGTGTTGCATTGCACAGAACGGAGTAATTTTGACACTTAGTCGTTTTTCTGAGCGTGCACCATTTTTGAGAAAAACGAGTAAATGTATCAGCATTATTCATTCTGCTCTGAATGGAGTTAACCTAAATGCTATTTTGAAGAGATAATGCAAAATTGCATTGATGCACTTTATTTCGTTGTGCAATGAAGAGAAAACACATGTGCTGTTGCATTGCACAGAGCAAAATATAAGATATGAACTTGTTAATTTGTATAGCATATAACAAATAACTCATTCCATTTAAAACTTACAACTTTCCTCTGTGACATAATTTGATGTTATTTCTGCCATAAACTATTCAATTGACTGCATGGTTTATTTGGAGCGCATTCACATGAGGGGAACATCCTCAAAACTTATAGCCGCCTACCTCTTACTCTCTCCGGCTTGAGCAGAAAAAACACACCGCATGGTTGAAACGGAGTCATTTTGACACTTAGTCGTTTTTCTGAGCGTGCACCATTTTTCAGAAAAACAGCAAAGTGTACCAGCATTAATTAATTCTGCTGTGCATGGAAATAACATATATGCTATTTTGAAGAGATATGGCAAAATTGCATTGCACTTTATTTCGTTGTGCAATGAAGAGAAAACACATGTGGTGTTGCATTGCACAGAACGGAGTAATTTTGACACTTAGTCGTTTTTCTGAGCGTGCACCATTTTTGAGAAAAACGACTAAGTGTATCAGCATTAACTCATTCTGCTGTACATGGAGTTAACATATATGCTATATTGAAGAGATATTGCAAAATTGCATTGATGCACTTTATTTCGCTGTGCAATGAAGAGAAAACACATGTGCTGTTGCATTGCACAGAACGGAGTAATTGACACTTAGTCGTTTTTCTGAGCGTGCACCATTTTTGAGAAAAACGACTAAGTGTATCAGCATTATTCATTCTGCTCTGCATGGAGTTAACCTAAATGCTATTTTGAAGAGATAATGCAAAATTGCATTGATGCACTTTATTTCGTTGTGCAATGAAGAGAAAACACATGTGCTGTTGCATTGCACAGAACGGAGTAATTTTGACACTTGGTCGTTTTTCTGAGCGTGCACCATTTTCAGAAAAACGACTAAGTGTATCAGCATTATTCATTCTGCTGTGCATGGTTAACATATGTGCTATTTTGAAGAGATAATGCAAAATTGCATTGATGCACTTTATTTCGTTGTGCAATGAAGAGAAAACACATGTGCTGTTGCATTGCACAGAGCAAAATATAAGATATGAACTTGTTGCTTTGTATAGCATATAACAAATAACTCATTCCATTTAAAACTTACAACTTTCCTCTGTGACTTGGTTTGATGTTACTTCTCCCATAAAGCAGTCAATTGACTGCATGGTTCATTTGGACCGCATTCACATGAGGGGAACATCCTCATAACTTCAAGCCGCCTACCTCGCACTCTCTCCGGCTTGAGCAGAGAAACACACCGCATGGTTGAAACGGAGTCATTTTGACACTTAGTCGTTTTTCTGAGTGTGCACCATTTTTCAGAAAAACGGCAAAGTGTACCAGCATTAATTAATTCTGCTGTGCATGGAAATAACATATATGCTATTTTGAAGAGATATGGCAAAATTACATTGATGCACTTTATTTCATTGTGCAATGAAGAGAAAACACATGTCGTGTTGCATTGCACAGAACGGAGTAATTTTGACACTTAGTCGTTTTTCTGAGCGTGCACCATTTTTGAGAAAAACGACTAAGTGTATCAGCATTATTCATTCTGCTCTGCATGGAGTTAACCTAAATGCTATTTTGAAGAGATAATGCAAAATTGCATTGATGCACTTTATTTCGTTGTGCAATGAAGAGAAACACATGTGCTGTTGCATTGCACAGAACGGAGTAATTTTGACACTTAGTCGTTTTTCTGAGCGTGCACCATTTTTCAGAAAAACGGCAAAGTGTACCAGCATTAATTAATTCTGCTGTGCATGGAAATAACACATATGCTATTTTGAAGAGATATGGCAAAATTACATTGATGCACTTTATTTCGTTGTGCAATGAAGAGAAAACACATGTCGTGTTGCATTGCACAGAACGGAGTAATTTTGACACTAAGTCGTTTTTCTGAGCGTGCACCATTTTTGAGAAAAACGACTAAGTGTATCAGCATTATTCATTCTGCTCTGCATGGAGTTAACCTAAATGCTATTTTGAAGAGATAATGCAAAATTGCATTGATGCACTTTATTTCGTTGTGCAATGAAGAGAAAACACATGTGCTGTTGCATTGCACAGAACGGAGTAATTGACACTTAGTCGTTTTTCTGAGCGTGCACCATTTTTGAGAAAAACGACTAAGTGTATCAGCATTATTCATTCTGCTCTGCATGGAGTTAACCTAAATGCTATTTTGAAGAGATAATGCAAAATTGCATTGATGCACTTTATTTCGTTGTGCAATGAAGAGAAAACACATGTGGTGTTGCATTGCACAGAACGGAGTAATTTTGACACTTAGTCGTTTTTCTGAGCGTGCACCATTTTTGAGAAAAACGACTAAATGTATCAGCATTATTCATTCTGCTCTGAATGGAGTTAACCTAAATGCTATTTTGAAGAGATAATGCAAAATTGCATTGATGCACTTTATTTCGTTGTGCAATGAAGAGAAAACACATGTGCTGTTGCATTGCACAGAGCAAAATATAAGATATGAACTTGTTGCTTTGTATAGCATATAACAAATAACTCATTCCATTTAAAACTTACAACTTTCCTCTGTGACATAATTTGATGTTATTTCTGCCATAAACTATTCAATTGACTGCATGGTTTATTTGGAGCGCATTCACATGAGGGGAACATCCTCAAAACTTATAGCCGCCTACCTCTTACTCTCTCCGGCTTGAGCAGAAAAACACACCGCATGGTTGAAACGGAGTCATTTTGACACTTAGTCGTTTTTCTGAGCGTGCACCATTTTTCAGAAAAACAGCAAAGTGTACCAGCATTAATTAATTCTGCTGTGCATGGAAATAACATATATGCTATTTTGAAGAGATATGGCAAAATTGCATTGCACTTTATTTCGTTGTGCAATGAAGAGAAAAACACATGTGGTGTTGCATTGCACAGAACGGAGTAATTTTGACACTTAGTCGTTTTTCTGAGCGTGCACCATTTTTGAGAAAAACGACTAAGTGTATCAGCATTAACTCATTCTGCTGTACATGGAGTTAACATATATGCTATATTGAAGAGATATTGCAAAATTGCATTGATGCACTTTATTTCGCTGTGCAATGAAGAGAAAACACATGTGCTGTTGCATTGCACAGAACGGAGTAATTGACACTTAGTCGTTTTTCTGAGCGTGCACCATTTTTGAGAAAAACGACTAAGTGTATCAGCATTATTCATTCTGCTCTGCATGGAGTTAACCTAAATGCTATTTTGAAGAGATAATGCAAAATTGCATTGATGCACTTTATTTCGTTGTGCAATGAAGAGAAAACACATGTGCTGTTGCATTGCACAGAACGGAGTAATTTTGACACTTGGTCGTTTTTCTGAGCGTGCACCATTTTCAGAAAAACGACTAAGTGTATCAGCATTATTCATTCTGCTGTGCATGGTTAACATATGTGCTATTTTGAAGAGATAATGCAAAATTGCATTGATGCACTTTATTTCGTTGTGCAATGAAGAGAAAACACATGTGCTGTTGCATTGCACAGAGCAAAATATAAGATATGAACTTGTTGCTTTGTATAGCATATAACAAATAACTCATTCCATTTAAAACTTACAACTTTCCTCTGTGACTTGGTTTGATGTTACTTCTCCCATAAAGCAGTCAATTGACTGCATGGTTCATTTGGACCGCATTCACATGAGGGGAACATCCTCATAACTTCAAGCCGCCTACCTCGCACTCTCTCCGGCTTGAGCAGAGAAACACACCGCATGGTTGAAACGGAGTCATTTTGACACAGTCGTTTTTCTGAGTGTGCACCATTTTTCAGAAAAACGGCAAAGTGTACCAGCATTAATTAATTCTGCTGTGCATGGAAATAACATATATGCTATTTTGAAGAGATATGGCAAAATTACATTGATGCACTTTATTTCGTTGTGCAATGAAGAGAAAACACATGTCGTGTTGCATTGCACAGAACGGAGTAATTTTGACACTTAGTCGTTTTTCTGAGCGTGCACCATTTTTGAGAAAAACGACTAAGTGTATCAGCATTATTCATTCTGCTCTGCATGGAGTTAACCTAAATGCTATTTTGAAGAGATAATGCAAAATTGCATTGATGCACTTTATTTCGTTGTGCAATGAAGAGAAACACATGTGCTGTTGCATTGCACAGAACGGAGTAATTTTGACACTTAGTCGTTTTTCTGAGCGTGCACCATTTTTCAGAAAAACGGCAAAGTGTACCAGCATTAATTAATTCTGCTGTGCATGGAAATAACACATATGCTATTTTGAAGAGATATGGCAAAATTACATTGATGCACTTTATTTCGTTGTGCAATGAAGAGAAAACACATGTCGTGTTGCATTGCACAGAACGGAGTAATTTTGACACTAAGTCGTTTTTCTGAGCGTGCACCATTTTTGAGAAAAACGACTAAGTGTATCAGCATTATTCATTCTTCTCTGCATGGAGTTAACCTAAATGCTATTTTGAAGAGATAATGCAAAATTGCATTGATGCACTTTATTACGTTGTGCAATGAAGAGAAACACATGTGCTGGTGCATTGCACAGAACGGAGTAATTTTGACACTTAGTCGTTTTTTCTGAGCGTGCACCATTTTTGAGAAAAACGACTAAGTTTATCAGCATTAAATCATTCTGTTGTGCATGGCGTTAAAATATATGCTATTTTGAAGAGATAATGCAAAATTGCATTGATGCACTTTATTTCGTTGTGCAATGAAGAGAAAACACATGTGGTGTTGCATTGCACAGAACGGAGTAATTTTGACACTTAGTCGTTTTTCTGAGCGTGCACCATTTTTTGAGAAAAACGACTAAGTGTATCAGCATTAACTCATTCTGCTGTGCATGGAGTTAACATATATGCTATATTGAAGAGATATTGCAAAATTGCATTGATGCACTTTATTTCGCTGTGCAATGAAGAGAAAACACCTGTGCTGTTGCATTGCACAGACCCGAGTAATTTTGACATTTGGTCGTTTTTCTGAGCGTGCACCATTTTCAGAAAAACGACTAAGTGTATCAGCATTATTCATTCTGCTTTGCATGGTTAACATATGTGCTATTTTGAAGGGATAATGCAAAATTGCATTGATGCACTTTATTTCGTTGTGCAATGAAGAGAAAACACATGTGCTGTTGCATTGCACAGAGCAAAATATAAGATATGAACTTGTTGCTTTGTATAGCATATAACAAATAACTCATTCCATTTAAAACTTACAACTTTCCTCTGTGACTTGGTTTGATGTTACTTCTCCCATAAAGCAGTCAATTGACTGCATGGTTCATTTGGACCGCATTCACATGAGGGGAACATCCTCATAACTTCAAGCCGCCTACCTCGCACTCTCTCCGGCTTGAGCAGAGAAACACACCGCATGGTTGAAACGGAGTCATTTTGACACAGTCGTTTTTCTGAGTGTGCACCATTTTTCAGAAAAACGGCAAAGTGTACCAGCATTAATTAATTCTGCTGTGCATGGAAATAACATATATGCTATTTTGAAGAGATATGGCAAAATTACATTGATGCACTTTATTTCGTTGTGCAATGAAGAGAAAACACATGTCGTGTTGCATTGCACAGAACGGAGTAATTTTGACACTTAGTCGTTTTTCTGAGCGTGCACCATTTTTGAGAAAAACGACTAAGTGTATCAGCATTATTCATTCTGCTCTGCATGGAGTTAACCTAAATGCTATTTTGAAGAGATAATGCAAAATTGCATTGATGCACTTTATTTCGTTGTGCAATGAAGAGAAACACATGTGCTGTTGCATTGCACAGAACGGAGTAATTTTGACACTTAGTCGTTTTTCTGAGCGTGCACCATTTTTCAGAAAAACGGCAAAGTGTACCAGCATTAATTAATTCTGCTGTGCATGGAAATAACACATATGCTATTTTGAAGAGATATGGCAAAATTACATTGATGCACTTTATTTCGTTGTGCAATGAAGAGAAAACACATGTCGTGTTGCATTGCACAGAACGGAGTAATTTTGACACTAAGTCGTTTTTCTGAGCGTGCACCATTTTTGAGAAAAACGACTAAGTGTATCAGCATTATTCATTCTTCTCTGCATGGAGTTAACCTAAATGCTATTTTGAAGAGATAATGCAAAATTGCATTGATGCACTTTATTACGTTGTGCAATGAAGAGAAACACATGTGCTGGTGCATTGCACAGAACGGAGTAATTTTGACACTTAGTCGTTTTTCTGAGCGTGCACCATTTTTGAGAAAAACGACTAAGTTTATCAGCATTAAATCATTCTGTTGTGCATGGCGTTAAAATATATGCTATTTTGAAGAGATAATGCAAAATTGCATTGATGCACTTTATTTCGTTGTGCAATGAAGAGAAAACACATGTGGTGTTGCATTGCACAGAACGGAGTAATTTTGACACTTAGTCGTTTTTCTGAGCGTGCACCATTTTTGAGAAAAACGACTAAGTGTATCAGCATTAACTCATTCTGCTGTGCATGGAGTTAACATATATGCTATATTGAAGAGATATTGCAAAATTGCATTGATGCACTTTATTTCGCTGTGCAATGAAGAGAAAACACCTGTGCTGTTGCATTGCACAGACCCGAGTAATTTTGACATTTGGTCGTTTTTCTGAGCGTGCACCATTTTCAGAAAAACGACTAAGTGTATCAGCATTATTCATTCTGCTTTGCATGGTTAACATATGTGCTATTTTGAAGGGATAATGCAAAATTGCATTGATGCACTTTATTTCGTTGTGCAATGAAGAGAAAACACATGTGCTGTTGCATTGCACAGAGCAAAATATAAGATATGAACTTGTTGCTTTGTATAGCATATAACAAATAACTCATTCCATTTAAAACTTACAACTTTCCTCTGTGACATAATTTGATGTTATTTCTGCCATAAACTATTCAATTGACTGCATGGTTTATTTGGAGCGCATTCACATGAGGGGAACATCCTCAAAACTTATAGCCGCCTACCTCGCACTCTCTCCGGCTTGAGCAGAAAAACACACCGCATGGTTGAAACGGAGTCATTTTGACACTTAGTCGTTTTTCTGAGCGTGCACCATTTTTCAGAAAAACGGCAAAGTGTACCAGCATTAATTAATTCTGCTGTGCATGGAAATAACATATATGCTATTTTGAAGAGATATGGCAAAATTACATTGATGCACTTTATTTCGTTGTGCAATGAAGAGAAAACACATGTCGTGTTGCATTGCACAGAACGGAGTAATTTTGACACTTAGTCGTTTTTCTGAGCGTGCACCATTTTTGAGAAAAACGACTAAGTGTATCAGCATTATTCATTCTGCTCTGCATGGAGTTAACCTAAATGCTATTTTGAAGAGATAATGCAAAATTGCATTGATGCACTTTATTTCGTTGTGCAATGAAGAGAAACACATGTGCTGTTGCATTGCACAGAACGGAGTAATTTTGACACTTAGACGTTTTTCTGAGCGTGCACCATTTTTCAGAAAAACGGCAAAGTGTACCAGCATTAATTAATTCTGCTGTGCATGGAAATAACATATATGCTATTTTGAAGAGATATGGCAAAATTACATTGATGCACTTTATTTCGTTGTGCAATGAAGAGAAAACACATGTCGTGTGTTGCATTGCACAGAACGGAGTAATTTTGACACTTAGTCGTTTTTCTGAGCGTGCACCATTTTTGAGAAAAACGACTAAGTGTATCAGCATTATTCATTCTGCTCTGCATGGAGTTAACCTAAATGCTATTTTGAAGAGATAATGCAAAATTGCATTGATGCACTTTATTTCGTTGTGCAATGAAGAGAAAACACATGTGCTGTTGCATTGCACAGAACGGAGTAATTGACACTTAGTCGTTTTTCTGAGCATGCACCATTTTTGAGAAAAACGACTAAGTGTATCAGCATTATTCATTCTGCTCTGCATGGAGTTAACCTAAATGCTATTTTGAAGAGATAATGCAAAATTGCATTGATGCACTTTATTTCGTTGTGCAATGAAGAGAAAACACATGTGGTGTTGCATTGCACAGAACGGAGTAATTTTGACACTTAGTCGTTTTTCTGAGCGTGCACCATTTTTGAGAAAAACGACTAAATGTATCAGCATTATTCATTCTGCTCTGAATGGAGTTAACCTAAATGCTATTTTGAAGAGATAATGCAAAATTGCATTGATGCACTTTATTTCGTTGTGCAATGAAGAGAAAACACATGTGCTGTTGCATTGCACAGAGCAAAATATAAGATATGAACTTGTTGCTTTGTATAGCATATAACAAATAACTCATTCCATTTAAAACTTACAACTTTCCTCTGTGACATAATTTGATGTTATTTCTGCCATAAACTATTCAATTGACTGCATGGTTTATTTGGAGCGCATTCACATGAGGGGAACATCCTCAAAACTTATAGCCGCCTACCTCTTACTCTCTCCGGCTTGAGCAGAAAAACACACCGCATGGTTGAAACGGAGTCATTTTGACACTTAGTCGTTTTTCTGAGCGTGCACCATTTTTCAGAAAAACAGCAAAGTGTACCAGCATTAATTAATTCTGCTGTGCATGGAAATAACATATATGCTATTTTGAAGAGATATGGCAAAATTGCATTGCACTTTATTTCGTTGTGCAATGAAGAGAAAACACATGTGGTGTTGCATTGCACAGAACGGAGTAATTTTGACACTTAGTCGTTTTTCTGAGCGTGCACCATTTTTGAGAAAAACGGCAAAGTGTACCAGCATTAATTCATTCTGCTGTGCATGGAGTTAACATATATGCTATTTTGAAGAGATAATGCAAAATTGCATTGATGCATTTCATTTCGTTGTGCAATGAAGAGAAAACACATGTGCTGTTGCATTGCACAGAACGGAGTAATTTTGACACAGTCGTTTTTCTGAGCGTGCACCATTTTTGAGAAAATCGACTAAGTTTATCAGCATTAGATCATTCTGTTGTGCATGGCGTTAACATATATGCTATTTTGAAGAGATAATGCAAAATTGCATTGATGCACTTTATTTCGTTGTGCAATGAAGAGAAAACACCTGTGCTGTTGCATTGCACAGACCCGAGTAATTTTGACACTCGGTCGTTTTTCTGAGCGTGCACCATTTTCAGAAAAACGACTAAGTGTATCAGCATTATTCATTCTGCTGTGCATGGTTAACATATGTGCTATTTTGAAGAGATAATGCAAAATTGCATTGATGCACTTTATTTCGTTGTGCAATGAAGAGAAAACACATGTGCTGTTGCATTGCACAGAGCAAAATATAAGATATGAACTTGTTGCTTTGTATAGCATATAACAAATAACTCATTCCATTTAAAACTTACAACTTTCCTCTGTGACTTAATTTGATGTTATTTCTGCCATAAACTATTCAATTGACTGCATGGTTTATTTGGAGCGCATTCACATGAAGGGAACATCCTCAAAACTTATAGCCGCCTACCTCGCAGTCTCTCCGGCTTGAGCAGAAAAACACACCGCATGGTTGAAACGGAGTCATTTTGACACTTAGTCGTTTTTCTGAGCGTGCACCATTTTTCAGAAAAACGACTAAGTGTATCAGCATTAGATCATTCTGTTGTGCATGGCGTTAACATATATGCTATTTTGAAGAGATAATGCAAAATTGCATTGATGCACTTTATTTCGTTGTGCAATGAAGAGAAAACACATGTGCTGTTACATTGCACAGAGCAAAATATAAGATATGAACTTGTTGCTTTGCATAGCATATAAAAAATAACTCATTCCATTTAAAACTTACAACTTTCCTCTGTGACTTGGTTTGATGTTACTTCTCCCACAAAGCAGTCAATTGACTGCATGGTTCATTTGGACCACATTCACATGAGGGGAACATCCTCATAACTTCAAGCCGCCTACCTCGCACTCTCTCCGGCTTGAGCAGAGAAACACACCGCATGGTTGAAACGGAGTCATTTTGACACTTAGTCGTTTTTCTGAGCGTGCACCATTTTTCAGAAAAACGGCAAAGTGTACCAGCATTAATTCATTCTGCTGTGCATGGAGTTAACATATATGCTATTTTGAGGAGATAATACAAAATTGCATTGATGCATTTCATTTCGTTGTGCAATGAAGAGAAAACACACGTGCTGTTGCATTGCACAGAACGGAGTAATTTTGACACAGTCGTTTTTCTGAGCGTGCACCATTTTTGAGAAAAACGACTAAGTGTATCAGCATTATTCATTCTGCTGTGCATGGTTAACATATGTGCTATTTTGAAGAGATAATGCAAAATTGCATTGATGCACTTTATTTCGTTGTGCAATGAAGAGAAAACACATGTGCTGTTGCATTCCACAGAGCAAAATATAAGATATGAACTTTTTGCTTTGCATAGCATATAAAAATAACTCATTCCATTTCAAACTTAAAACTTTCCTCTGTGACTTAGTTTGATGTTACTTTTGCCATAAAGCAGTCAATTGACTGCATGGTTCATTAAGAGGGCATTCACATGAGGGGAACATCCTCAAAACTTATAGCCGCCTACCTCGCACTCTCTCCGGCTTGAGCAGAGAAACACACCGCATGGTTGAAACGGAGTCATTTTGACACTTAGTCGTTTTTCTGAGCGTGCACCATTTTTCAGAAAAACGGCAAAGTCTACCAGCATTAATTAATTCTGCTGTGCATGGAAATAACAAATATGCTATTTTGAAGAGATATGGCAAAATTACATTGATGCACTTTATTTCGCTGTGCAATGAAGAGAAAACACATGTGCTGTTGCATTGCACAGAACGGAGTAATTGACACTTAGTCGTTTTTCTGAGCGTGCACCATTTTTGAGAAAAACGACTAAGTGTATCAGCATTATTCATTCTGCTCTGCATGGAGTTAACCTAAATGCTATTTTGAAGAGATAATGCAAAATTGCATTGATGCACTTTATTTCGTTGTGCAATGAAGAGAAAACACATGTGGTGTTGCATTGCACAGAACGGAGTAATTTTGACACTTAGTCGTTTTTCTGAGCGTGCACCATTCTTGAGAAAAACGACTAAATGTATCAGCATTATTCATTCTGCTCTGAATGGAGTTAACCTAAATGCTATTTTGAAGAGATAATGCAAAATTGCATTGATGCACTTTATTTCGTTGTGCAATGAAGAGAAAACACATGTGCTGTTGCATTCCACAGAGCAAAATATAAGATATGAACTTTTTGCTTTGCATAGCATATAAAAATAACTCATTCCATTTCAAACTTAAAACTTTCCTCTGTGACTTAGTTTGATGTTACTTTTGCCATAAAGCAGTCAATTGACTGCATGGTTCATTAAGAGGGCATTCACATGAGGGGAACATCCTCAAAACTTATAGCCGCCTACCTCGCACTCTCTCCGGCTTGAGCAGAAAAACACACCGCATGTTTGAAACGGAGTCATTTTGACACTTAGTCGTTTTTCTGAGCGTGCACCATTTTTCAGAAAAACGGCAAAGTGTACCAGCATTAATTAATTCTGCTGTGCATGGAAATAACATATATGCTATTTTGAAGAGATATGGCAAAATTACATTGATGCACTTTATTTCGTTGTGCAATGAAGAGAAAACACATGTCGTGTTGCATTGCACAGAACGGAGTAATTTTGACACTTAGTCGTTTTTCTGAGCGTGCACCATTTTTGAGAAAAACGACTAAGTGTATCAGCATTATTCATTCTGCTCTGCATGGAGTTAACCTAAATGCTATTTTGAAGAGATAATGCAAAATTGCATTGATGCACTTTATTTCGTTGTGCAATGAAGAGAAACACATGTGCTGTTGCATTGCACAGAACGGAGTAATTTTGACACTTAGACGTTTTTCTGAGCGTGCACCATTTTTCAGAAAAACGGCAAAGTGTACCAGCATTAATTAATTCTGCTGTGCATGGAAATAACATATATGCTATTTTGAAGAGATATGGCAAAATTACATTGATGCACTTTATTTCGTTGTGCAATGAAGAGAAAACACATGTCGTGTTGCATTGCACAGAACGGAGTAATTTTGACACTTAGTCGTTTTTCTGAGCGTGCACCATTTTTGAGAAAAACGACTAAGTGTATCAGCATTATTCATTCTGCTCTGCATGGAGTTAACCTAAATGCTATTTTGAAGAGATAATGCAAAATTGCATTGATGCACTTTATTTCGTTGTGCAATGAAGAGAAAACACATGTGCTGTTGCATTGCACAGAACGGAGTAATTGACACTTAGTCGTTTTTCTGAGCGTGCACCATTTTTGAGAAAAACGACTAAGTGTATCAGCATTATTCATTCTGCTCTGCATGGAGTTAACCTAAATGCTATTTTGAAGAGATAATGCAAAATTGCATTGATGCACTTTATTTCGTTGTGCAATGAAGAGAAAACACATGTGGTGTTGAATTGCACAGAACGGAGTAATTTTGACACTTAGTCGTTTTTCTGAGCGTGCACCATTTTTGAGAAAAACGACTAAATGTATCAGCATTATTCATTCTGCTCTGAATGGAGTTAACCTAAATGCTATTTTGAAGAGATAATGCAAAATTGCATTGATGCACTTTATTTCGTTGTGCAATGAAGAGAAAACACATGTGCTGTTGCATTGCACAGAGCAAAATATAAGATATGAACTTGTTGCTTTGTATAGCATATAACAAATAACTCATTCCATTTAAAACTTACAACTTTCCTCTGTGACTTAATTTGATGTTATTTCTGCCATAAACTATTCAATTGACTGCATGGTTTATTTGGAGCGCATTCACATGAGGGGAACATCCTTATAACTTCAAGCCGCCTACCTCGCACTCTCTCCGGCTTGAGCAGAAAAACACACCGCATGGTTGAAACGGACTCATATTGACACAGTCGTTTTTCTGAGCGTGCACCATTTCTCGCACTGTATGTATGTATATATATATATATATATATATATATATATATATATATATATATATATATATATACAGAGAGAGAGAGAGAGAGAGAGAAAGAGCAGTTACATATAATACAAAAAACTATTTAAAAGAATCATGAATCAAGCTAGCACGTTTACATGTCTGATTGTATAGATTTATTTTGTTCTAACTTTGATTTTAAAAGCCATTGGATGTCAAACCCTAATTGAGAACTGACAGTCTGCTGTGACTCGAACCCCTCCCCCCCAGCCTCTGATTGCTCTCGCCCAGCCCGCCCTTCCCCCACCGCCTGACTGAGATCGCCCTTCCCCCACAGCAGCGCGGAGACTTCAGTGGAGTGAGATGAACTCCAGACTGACAGATAGATAGAGAGTTAATCAGAAGTGCTTCTCCAATGATGTATAAATCTGTTGTAGCCATGCGTTTTTAAAACACTTTTACAAGGTCTAGCAGCTTTATATTTATGTGTGATTATATGTGTGATTTATATTTATATATTTGTGTGATATGTGACAGGAAAGTATCCTTGCTGCGTATTTAAGCACATCCAGACAGAGCGAGTGTTTTCTTGACCCAAGAAACTCTTAAAATGTGTTCTCATCTTGTGCAGAAGTGGTACAGTCAAGATGCTGCTTCTGTAACTGCATGAGAGAATATGAGTCTGTAAGTTTCCTGCTGAAATTCTGGAGATAGAGGGGGACAGTTACAGCAAATATTATGAGTGAGAGAGAGAGAGAGAGCAAGAGAGCAGTTACATGTAGTACAAAAAGTGTTTAAAAGAATCATGAATCAAGCTAGCACGTTTACATGTCTGATTGTACAGATTTATTTTGTTCTAACTTTGATTTTAAAAGCCATTGGATGTCAAACCCTAATTGAGAACTGACAGTCTGCTGTCACTCGCACACCCCTCCCCCAGCCTCTGATCGCTCTCGCTCAGCCCGCCCTTCCCCCACCGCCTGACTGAGATCGCCCTTCCCCCACAGCAGCGCGGAGACTTCAGTGGAGTGAGATGAACTCCAGACTGACAGATAGATAGAGAGTTAATCAGAAGTGCTTCTCCAATGATGTATAAATCTGTTGTAGCCATGCGTTTTTAAAACACTTTTACAAGGTCTAGCAGCTTTATATTTATGTGTGATTATATGTGTGATTTATATTTATATATTTGTGTGATATGTGACAGGAAAGTATCCTTGCTGCGTATTTAAGCACATCCAGACAGAGCGAGTGTTTTCTTGACCAAAGAAACTCTTAAAATGTGTTCTCATCTCGTGCAGAAGTGGTACAGTCAAGATGCTGCTTCTGTAACCATAGGCGGAGTTTGGGGGGGTCTGGGGGGGGCAGTGCCCCCCCAGTCCAGAGCCAATTAATGCCTGTCTTGTGCTTTGAATATTTTTTTTTTATTACAGAATTCAAATTTTCTCGTTTTATTAGTCTTATCTTATTAGTTATGTGTATAGAATGAGTAAGATATGGCTAATTAATTTTTAATTACTGTAGCTTTATTACATTCTCCCGCGATTTGTGAATCTCAAAGTATCGCGGTACGTGAGTGGACGCTCTTCTCGTTCTTTTTTACGCGCTGAATAAACAAAATGGACATTCGTCGTTTTTTTTTTAATAAAAAAACACTACTAAAAGTGTGGAGTTTTCTAATTCTACTTCAACTATCAATTCCATTGCTGCTAATACTACCACAGCAATCGAGGCCGCATCAGAGAACAACGCCGGTTCTGCATTAGGTAAGATATTGTAATGTCTGAAGTAGTTCTATGACAGGTCAAGGGAGGCTCTGTTTATGAACTTTAATCGGAACGAAGAACACACTGTAATCAGTCCCTCCAGAAAAACGCGATTATGCGATCGTTTGATTTCATGCATAATCAGCCAAAGTCCGCATATTTATGCGGGGGTCACATTTTTTCAAATATGCCGCACTTTCGCCGCATAAATTGCCGATTTCAGCAAGAAAAATATGCTATGATTTCATTTTCGCTGCAAAAAAAAGTCTCATATATCTTAGCAGAAAGTTGAAAATGTTGCGTTTACTTCACACAAGTAAAGCGCCATTATTATTAGTACATTATATTAGTAGTGTGTAAAATAATTTACGTTGCAGTAAGAGATTACACTTTGTGCACTGGAAGCACTTAATTTAACAGAAGATGTCTGTTTTGTATAGCTACCTCTGTTAAACAGGAAGCACTGTTTTTTTTATATTTTATTTATTCATTTTTACAGAAGTTGAATATTCCTTTTGTAAAGCGACAGAACTTGTTTGACTCAATGTTTTGAAATTTTGAGCCGTGTGTTCATGAAGGTCTGAAATAAAACAGAATGAGAGCTTCAATATTCTGTGATTTAGTAATTCTGCCTCTTTACATTAAGGCAGTATCCAGTGAGAACAGGGTGTTGGGGGGAATCACCTTTTTTTTTCCCCTCTTTTGCATCAAAAACCGCAGTTTTTGCAAGTTCCCGCAATTTCGTCGCATAAAATTGCAAAAATATCCCGCATATTCCATCGCGTTTTTTAAGAAAACGTGCCGCATAATCAAGGATTTTTGCCCGCAACAATCACAAAGAAATCCCGCGTTTTTCTGGAGGGACTGTGTAACAAGCGCACCCGTCTAACACAACTCGCTTTTTTTCGCCGCACTTCTGAACTCCCCGCGTTAACCCTATCACTGCAGATGCAAAACAAAACAGCAACTATAAAGAGTCTGTTCTATTCGCTATTCTTTGTATAAAGTCATTGTTCATTGTAAATGTATTTTATATGTAGAATGTATGATATATAAATATGATATAAAAAAAAAATCTGAGCTCGTGGTCTGCTGGCCTGGTAGGTGCCCCCCCAAGCACAAAAGTGAAACTCCGCCTATGTCTGTAACTGCATGAGAGAATATGAGTCTGTAAGTTTCCTGCTGAAATTCTGGAGATAGAGGGGGACAGTTACAGCAAATATTATGAGTGAGAGAGAGAGAGAGAGAGAGCAAGAGAGCAGTTACATGTAGTACAAAAAGTGTTTAAAAGAATCATGAATCAAGCTAGCACGTTTACATGTCTGATTGTACAGATTTATTTTGTTCTAACTTTGATTTTAAAAGCCATTGGATGTCAAACCCTAATTGAGAACTGACAGTCTGCTGTGACTCGCACCCCTCCCCCCCAGCCTCTGATCGCTCTCGCTCAGCCCGCCCTTCCCCCACCGCCTGACTGAGATCGCCCTTCCCCCACAGCAGCGCGGAGACTTCAGTGGAGTGAGATGAACTCCAGACTGACAGATAGATAGGGAGTTAATCACAAGTGCTTCTCCAATGATGTATAAATCTGTTGTGGCCATGCGTTTTTAAAACACTTTTACAAGGTCTAGCAGCTTTATATTTATGTGTGATTATATGTGTGATTTATATTTATATATTTGTGTGATATGTGACAGGAAAGTATCCTTGCTGCGTATTTAAGCACATCCAGACAGAGCGAGTGTTTTCTTGACCCAAGAAACTCTTAAAATGTGTTCTCATCTCGTGCAGAAGTGGTACAGTCAAAATGCTGCTTCTGTAACTGCATGAGAGAATGAGTCTGTAAGTTTCCTGCTGAAATTCTGGAGATAGAGGGGGACAGTTACAGCAAATATTATGAGTGAGAGAGAGAGAGAGAGAGCGAGCAAGAGAGCAGTTACATACAGTGGTGGTTCTACACGGAGGCCTAGGGAGGCCCGTGCCTCTGTAGAAATTTCCATGGCCACCCCTGTGGCCCCCCCTGTGCTGACCAAAAAATAAAAATAAAAAATGAATTATGACTTCATTATGATTTTACACGTGAGCGCCAAAAGCGGAACTAACGTGACGGAACGTTCTACACGGGTAAATTAGAGCGGGCGCCGGCCGCGTAAGTGACTCGTATCTCGTAAGTAACTGGTTGTTCCTGCACAATGTTGTGATGTTAACCACGTAACTTCATCTGTCTTGGCTGTTGCATTGCGATAACATACATTTGAGTAAAGTAATCAACAGGTTATTATTGCCCGTGTTAAGTAGGGAGGGATGGTTAGGCAATGAAATGTAATGCACGTTTTTTTTTTCTTCCGATAGTTATCTTGAAACGAGGAAAGGACATAAGCGTCCTTTTTCGTTAACAAAATCAATATTGTCAATATGGATCTAATGTTTCTTTTTTTAAAGTAAATTCTAGGCCTACATTTTTGAAATACATGCAATACATGCAGATATGCTCTACCAATCAAAGTTTGGAAACGGTACTATTTTGGTTGTTTTTGAAAGAAGTCTCTTCTGCTCACCAAGGCTGCATTTATGTTATTATAAATACAAAAAAGCTCTAAAATTGTGAGATATTATTAAAATGTAAAATAACAGTTTTTTATGTGAATATATAGTAAAGTGTAATTGTGATCAAAGCTGAATTTATCATCATTACTCCAGTCTTCAGTGTCACATCATCCTTCACAAATCCTTCACAAATCATTGATAATAATCATCAACATTAATAAACCTACCTTTTTTGCACCTGCACTCACTCTTGTACAAATGTTGTACAATGTTGTAATAAATGTTTATATGATTGTAAAGTAAAGAAGTTAATAATCTTTAAATATAATTTGTTACCATTTTTAATGTGCCCCTCTGGTTAAACACTGGCCCCCCCTTGGCCCCCCTAGTAAAAATTGTCTAGAACCGCCACTGGTTACATATAGTACAAAAAGTGTTTAAAAGAATCATGAATCAAGCTAGTACGTTTACATGTCTGATTGTACAGATTTATTTTGTTCTAACTTTGATTTTAAAAGCCATTGGATGTCAAACCCTAATTGAGAACTGACAGTCTGCTGTCACTCGCACCCCTCCCCCCCAGCCTCTGATCGCTCTCGCTCAGCCCGCCCTTCCCCCACCGCCTGATTGAGATCGCCCTTCCCCCACAGCAGCGCGGAGACTTCAGTGGAGTGAGATGAACTGCAGACTGACAGATAGATAGAGAGTTAATCACAAGTGCTTCTCCAATGATGTATAAATCTGTTGTGGCCATGCCTTTTTTAAAACACTTTTACAAGGTCTAGAAGCTTTATATTTATGTGTGATTATATGTGTGATTTATATTTATATATTTGTGTGATATGTGACAGGAAAGTATCCTTGCTGCGTATTTAAGCACATCCAGACAGAGCGAGTGTTTTCTTGACCCAAGAAACTCTTAAAATGTGTTCTCATCTCGTGCAGAAGTGGTACAGTCAAGATGCTGCTTCTGTAACTGCATGAGAGAATATGAGTCTGTAAGTTTCCTGCTGAAATTCTGGAGATAGAGGGGACAGTTACAGCAAATA
Organism: Opsariichthys bidens; assembly: GCA_037194245.1. Taxonomy (NCBI): domain Eukaryota; kingdom Metazoa; phylum Chordata; class Actinopteri; order Cypriniformes; family Xenocyprididae; genus Opsariichthys; species Opsariichthys bidens. The sequence goes on along the minus strand of CM074287.1, from coordinate 5,101,388 downwards.
TTATGAGTGAGAGAGCAAGAGAGCAAGAGAGCAGTTACATGTAGTACAAAAAGTGTTTAAAAGAATCATGAATCAAGCTAGCACGTTTACATGTCTGATTGTACAGATTTATTTTGTTCTAACTTTGATTTTAAAAGCCATTGGATGTCAAACCCTAATTGAGAACTGACAGTCTGCTGTGACTCGCACCCCTCCCCCCCAGCCTCTGATCGCTCTCGCTCAGCCCGCCCTTCCCCCACCGCCTTACTGAGATCGCCCTTCCCCCACAGCAGCGCGGAGACTTCAGTGGAGTGAGATGAACTCCAGAGACTGACAGATAGATAGAGAGTTAATCAGAAGTGCTTCTCCAATGATGTATAAATCTGTTGTGGCCATGCGTTTTTAAAACACTTTTACAAGGTCAAGCAGCCCGCCCTTCCCCCACCGCCTGACTGAGATCGCCCTTCCCCCACATGGTACCCCTCTTCGTCGCGTTGCACCGTGGAGGGGCCTCCAACAGATTTGAATACAAGTCCCTCATGTCTTCATTTAGGTGAGATATTTTATAATTGTACTTTTTTCCTTTCTTTTTTTATTTGGTTGCGTCTCTCATCCATATAGCAACCGTCGCTATGGGTAAACAACACCAGGACTCTGTCCTAGAATTCTGTATGGATATTATGACTATTATACTATATGGATATTTCTTTCTCAGTACTGATTATGAAGTTGTGATAAATTAAATAGCATACTGCAGAAATGTTTGTATTAATATTATATGGCCATCCGCAGCCTGGCAAAGAGGTGGATGCATCCTGGGAAGTGATGTGTTTTAATGTAATGGCTACATATTCCCGTGTTTCCTTAACTCAGACATTCATGCTGATTCTTTTAAATGTTCGAGCAAGGATATAAAATATTAAGACTGTACTTTTTCATTATGATTGATATTTTGCCGCAATTTTGTGCAATGCGTCACACTGTGTGCGACGATCCCAGAAACCATCGTGATTCCACCACGGTAAGTAGCCTACAACAGTCAAATAAGGTTTTTAACGGTTTTAAGTCTGGCAAGTCAAAGTTTACAAGTACCCTGATCACGTTATTCCTGTTTGTTTATCAATTTGAATTAAGTCAGAACAAAAGGATGTGTTAAAAATATAATGATAGAAGAACCCTTGCTCACACAATGACTTCTTTTTAAAGTCATTCATTTTTTATGATATTGTGATTGCATGAATAAATAAAAGGAGCATTAGACATTATTATTATATATATATATATATATATATATATATATATTATTATATTAGATGTCTTAGCCTAGTAATTATTTATATTGTAATATGTAGTTTGTTGATCTATTCTATTTTGGTTTGTTGTTCTCTTTCTCTGCATGTTCCTTAATCTCATCTTATCCCTCATCTTAATACATATTAGCAGCAACTTATTTTTGTATTTTTTTTAAAAAGGCTCTTTTAAGAGCCACATTTGTCTTGTTACTTTCTCTACTGTTGTATTGTGTTTTTTCTCTCTCTCTTGAGGTTTTACTGTCTCTCCTCCCTCCCCTTTGAGTGGTGTTTTTGTTTGTTTTCGTTTGTCCCTGTGTGTTTATAGTGTGTTTATATTGTGTGCCGTGTCCGATCCTGAGATGGACCATCGCCAGAAGGAGATTAGTGACCTTGTCAATCAGGCTGCATATCAGGCTCACCTCCGAGAGCTTGAACAGCACATTAGCATGCACCAGAAAGCAGAACCATCCACCACTCAGCCTTCCATCAGTCATCTATCCACCAGCCAGCCATCAAACAGGAAGCAAGAGGTTAAGTGGATTAAGAGGGACAGTGATGGAAACATTATTTACGGCAGGCCCAGATCATCCCGAAAACGAGGAGGTCAGATTTTTTTTTACATTCATGTTTATTAAATTGTAGACTTTATCTCCAGATCTAGTTTTGCATCTTGAAATGGTATACAAAATGATCACAAGTCATAGGTCTGAATTAGAACATATCTGAGGTTATTATTACATACCTGTGCCTAGCTTCAGGTAAAGTTTGTTTCATTGAGTGTAAAAAGCAACAGCTTTTTTGCTACAGCAGGTCCCAGTCTCAGCCAGAGTCGGAAGACAGGTGTCTCTCATGTCAGGGCTCCGGAAACCAGTGGGGAAGTGACCAGTGACTTTCCTTCCGTTACTGCAGGTGTGTTCTTTATTTTGACTACACTGGTTCAAAACAATATGTTCATTTAGTATGTTAATATTTATTATTACTACAGTTTTTCAATATTGTGCATTGTTTTAACAGAGTCCTTCCTTCAAGAGCTTAAATGCTCACTGGGTAAGGGCATACATGAGGATGAAATACCACCTCAAACCTCAACAGACTGGTCGACCCGAAAGAGCCTCATATCAGGGTGGTGGGAGAAAGAGAGACCCCGACTGGTCAACACCATGGTGGCTGGACATCATGCGGCAACTCGGATCTGCCAACATTGTGGAAACGGTCCAGCCGTTATCCGTTGTTGTGACTGCCGACCACACCCATTCCTCTGTGGCCAGTGTGATGTCAGGGTCCACCAAGGTCAAGTGTTTCACAACAGGGATTCAATGACACTTGGATTTTTTCATCCGTTGCCTCCCACAACTTGTGTTGTGGAGAGGGTTCTAACCCAGTGTGGTAAGTTGTAGTTTTTGAAAGTCACATAAATAAATATGTTATTCTTTAATTCTCATCCATGTTGTTGTTTTTTTCAAGAGCGTCTTGTACCTTTGGAGATGCCAGAGACAATATGCGGTTGTCTACAAGGATCGTCCAGTGTCATCGCAGGACAGTCCATAGTTGTGGTTACAATGAATGGTAAGAACTTTATGGGTGGGGTGGGGGTCACTTCTGTAGAAGTGTCTACAGAATTTCAGCCACAGGTATTTGCTGATCACACCTCGTATATACTCCCTCTCACTTTGTCACAACTATGAACATATAACAATCATGATTATGTTACATTCATACATGTTACATTGTGGAACACATATCCAGAAATTTTCTTTATCATGGCTGGAAATCCAATTCAATAGGTTGTGTGTTGATTAGATTGTCTGGGCCCACCTATGTGGAGGAAAACAGTTAACATTTGTTTGAATGGGGATAGTTAATTTGCCTGACAAAAGTGTGACTTCCAATAGAGTGCCTTACAACATGTTTGTAGAAGTGTCCTCCTGGTCCATCCTTAGTCAAAGGTTCCCATATCAGTTGTCAGAATGACACAGTTTGCGTCTGTCAAAATGAACTGTGAGTATATATTTCCTTCTTTTTCCAGGGCGATATAATCTCAGATTGCCTCAGATTAGATGCAAGGCATGTGAAGCCACTTGGAGTCCTGGAGTGGATGGCCTGATCAGTAATCACTACTGGGCTGCCACTTCTCACCATTCAACTGTGTACTCAACAGATGTCCTTTTTTCTTTTGAAGAGCTGAAGATGGCAGCACCAGGGATGTCTAGCCAAGCATTTCTTAGAATGCTGGATCAACGCACTGTTCGCTTTGGCCGTGTACGTATTTGTGTTAATAACTGTGTAACTCAATAAATAATACTATGAGGGCATGATGATGATGATGATTGAAAGTACACATGAACATTTGGACTGTTTAGGAAAAAAGTTGTTAAATTTAGACCCTTTATAAACAACCATAAACTCATGTTCTCTCATCAGTCTTGCAGTTTGCACTGAAACATTTATGAAAAAACAGGTCATTCTGAAGATCTCAACTTCAACTCCATTGGCTACAGACTTTGACATCTTCTCCCCAATATCATGTATTTACATTCCGAAATGTATCCATTTAGAGCATTTTACTTCAGTGCAGTACATATTTAATTTGATCTGTTTTACTGTTCTCTTTTACTGAACTCTTTTGCTGAACTCTTTTGAAACAGAGCGGTAACATCACAGCAGACAGCTTCCGGAAAAGCTTCTTGGAGTGGGAAGCTGTCCGATTCGAAGTGGAAAAATTATGCCAGGAGGACCACTTTGACTGCCCAGCATGCAGCCCAGACATGCTTGCAGTTTCTGTTGATGGAAACCGCAAGCACTACAGATTCAAGAGTGAAGCAAGGTATTTACAAAATCCTGTGTGTGCATTGACGGTTCATTACTTTGAAAGCAACTGCTGTGAATTGAAAATCATATGAATATTTAAAGTTAATATGTATTTCTTTTATTTAGATCGGAGGAACAGGCCATCTTTGATGGCGTGTTCATCACGAATGATGATGACGTCGCAAGATTTGTGGACCATGTCCATACCTCAACCAGTCATGTAAACTTGCACAACTACATTATATATACCTATAAAACACCACGTCCTATAGAGTACTTTGTTTGAACAAGTTTGGACTATTAACCATCTTCCATGTTTTAGGTCTCTGGAAGAGGTGTCTGTGGAGGCCAGTGGTCAGCGGCACGCGAAACGTCTCAGAAGTCCTCAGGAAAAACAGACGAGGAGGGCCTGGAACTCGCTGTATGTCGTCATGGGGTTCTCCTTCGTGCCCTCAATATGTTCAGGGGGGAGATTTTTGCCTACCCCCTGTACCTTCAAAAGCAAATGACCTGTAAGCAAGTGACATTTTTCGCCATGGATGTGGCATGCAAGTACTGGCCTTACCTCCGGAGAGTGACAGAGAAATGCCCTGAGCTTCAGGATCTCCTCACCATGAGGCCATTTCTTTCTGTTTTTCATGCCAAAGCTCATGATTTCAAATGTGAGGTGAGAAAAAAGGATTGTCCATGACATTTTCTTTCCCTGAAAACCCTGCATAAGATTGTTGCCACTTAGGTTTTGTTTTTTGTTTTATTTTTTAAAGGTAAAATGGAGTGGAGCGTATCAGGAGGGGGCTGGTTCGACTCTTGGGGAAGAGGTGGAGCAGTGCAACGCCTTCCTCTCAAGGATTGCTGTTACCACAAAGCACATGTCAAAAGCAGGTAAGGTAACCAGTACATTTTGATCCTGATGACAATGGTGAGCCACTTTGAGCTCATGCATATATGCTGACTCTGAAAATATAAAGCTCAGAATATTCAACACAAATGGATGGTTCGATTATAATACCATCATCCTATTTTATTTGAAGGGAGGATAATAAGGAGGGGCAGTGTGATTAAAAAAAAAAAATACACGTCAGAGTACCATTCACCTACTGTCCTGCCATAGTGCTCTTTGCCATTTGCCTACTGTCCTGCGCCATTGTTTCATGCTACTATTTCACTATCCTGTGCTATTTAACTACTAACCCTTTCATGGGACTAGGGCTGGTTATTGAGTTCGATACTTTTTAGGTACCGACCGAATTGAACTATCGAGTATCGAAACTCGTCTTGTTTTTCGGTACCAAATTTAGATAACTAAGGGGTTAATCTCGTAACCGTCAGTGCATGCGGCATTATTAGCTGTGGCGGAAAAACACTAGTTTACGCGGTTGCTCAAAAAGACGGTGTGTGTGTGTGTGTGTGTGTAAGCGTCATAACCCACATAGATGGAAAATATGGTACCATGTACCCATTGTATATGGGTGGGACAGGACCCACCCACTTTCAATTTTACTGTCTCTAATTCAGCGCATAATGTCTGTTCACTTTTCAGAGCGCCGTCAGTCAAATTGTCCATTCGACTTGAGGAATGCCTTAATAAATTAAACTCCATTCCACTTTTTAGCTTCAGTGTTGATTTCAAAATAAGTGAATAACGCAGTCAGCACGGCACAGTCCTCTGTCAGATGAGATGTTGTCAGGTATTTGTCATTAAAACTCAGAAAATTAAAACTGTGTCAGCCGTGATTTTAAGTGTAAAAAAAGTCATCAAACTGAAAAATGTAACCAATTAATTTTTTAATGTAATGTTGTTAAAACGGATTTATAAATATTTTTTTCATAAAATTGGTATCGGAAAAAGTATCGTTCAGGAACCGGTATCGAAGTCAAGGTATCGGTATCAAATTACTTTTAACGATACCAAGCCCTACATGGGACAGTAATCAAATGGCACAAGACAGCAGATTAGTACCATAGTACTATACTGTAAGTTATTATCTTGCAAAAGTTTGTGGTACCTAACAAGTCTGCACACTCAGTTTCTTCTCCTACTGCTACTGGAAAGAAGGGTGATAATCTCATATTTTTTATTTTTGCAGCACGCATAGACATGCTGACGGTCATGGCCATGCGCTGGAACCAACCAAAGTTTGACAACTTGGCTTCCACCCTTGCCCGCCGAAATCTGAAAGGTAAAGACACCAGTTTTCCCTTATGCAACATTCATAGCGATATTGTAAAATAAAGTGGCATATATCTCAAAAATATAGGAAAGACTTGCCCAGATATTCTTGAATACAATAGAATATACGGATGGTTTCATGTGTAGTGTCAATTGTATTTTTTCAGAGTCTTAATATAAAATATTAAATTTTCGTACCACATACACCGGTATATTGATTGTCCACGTATATACGAATATACTGCATATTTAATCAGTGTTGTATGTGGTTTTCTAATAGTGAAGGTACTTGACAATCCTTATCAACAATAGTCAAAGATGTAGGCATTTCTCTCATTGTCATTTGTGTTTGAAGGCCACAGTAGCCCTGCAATGCCAGTTGCATAACCTGGAGGCCATGAAAATGGAAATGGACATCACAGACAATCAATTGGAGAGCTGGATCATTGATATCAATGAGTGGGCAGAAGGTAGAATATACTGTCTTATACTGTTTGATATGCTGCTTGATGCATCACTTCTGACTAAGCTTGGCCTCAATTCCAAAGTAGTCATTGTAATCGTAGTCTAAGAGCACATACTGATTGCTGATGACGTGTGGAAAAGATTATCCCCATGGGGACAATATAGAACCTAACCAACCTAACAATACTCAACCTTAGCTACAAGTGTAGCCTCAGTTACAGAGAAATATGAAAATATTGGTTAGGCTTTATTTTACTCATACTCCAGAAATAATGTTTTTTCATGGAATCAAGTATATTTCTTATCTCTTCATTTCTTCCTCTCAGTAACCACATCCCCAAACGCTGCTGATCTTGCCGCTGTAGCCAGGCGAATTGAGGAGCTGGTGGCAAATGTTAAGAGGAGGTCCCAGCGTCTTTATAAAGATAATGACAGATGCAAAGGACGTGCCCGGATCCGCCGAAAGATCAGGGAGGAAAAAAAAATTACTTTCTGTAGTGGAAAAGTATAACACCTTGGTTCCTAATGCAAAACATCTGACCTTAGACACCATTCTATCTGACGAGATTGTTTGGCCATGGCAGCTTACACACGGTGGTATGTAGGGATGGGTATCGTTAAGGTTTTAACGGTATTACTACTCTTACCGATACTGCTTAACGGTCCGGTACTTTAACGGTATTCTTATCGGTACTTTGTGTTGTGTGTGTGTGTGTTTTTTTTTAAGAACAAATTGAGAACAGAATTAACATTGCTTTATTTTTTTAATGTAAAATTAATAAAACAATTATTTATAGTGAAACAGCCATGTTTGAAGAAATAACTATTATATAAAAAACAAATGAATGTAAAACAAATTAAATAAACTATATTTTTCTGTAAAAGAACATACAGTGGTACGAAGCAACACGGGTGGGGCATGTAGGTAGGCTACAAAAGGACTCTTTAGCCATTCTTCTGAAGAAAGATTAACATATTTGCCTTTTCTGGCAAAAGCCGGGACCTTTCCTGGCTTAATGTGTTCCCTGCAGTTGAAAACACCCTTTCACTTGGGGTGGAGGAGGCTTGAGCACAGAGGTAGCCTGTTGCAACATTTGTGAGGAGGGGCAGAACAGCTCTCTTCTCCCACCACCACAACACAGGATCTTCAGCCATAGGAATGGTAGGCAGGCTTTTGTAGACCTCAACCTTTTGGCCAACACGTTCACTAAGGGTGAGGGCCGAGGTATCCTGTTGGATGGTCAACCTCAATTTCCTGTCCTCCTCTGAGAACAGCTCCTCCAAGGCACTGCTTTTTTTCTGAAATGGAGGTATTGTCTCCTCCATTTCCTCACCTTCTCCTTCAGATGACTCATCCTTTTGCTGGTGCTCTGTATCTGTCTGTTCCAGCTCTGTTGTTAGTCCTGTCACAGTGTCAATAGCTTTCATCCTCAGTCTGTCCCAAGTTGCATCACTGACTAACCTCCCTTTGAATCTGGGGTTCATTGCTGTGGCCTCATGCAGGAAGGCTTGAATGTCATCATTCTGATATCGCTGGGAGAGGTTCTCCCACACCTTCTCTTTGATTGATGGCACAAACATTGTATCCTCATCCTTCAGAATAAGATGTTCTTCCAGTTTTTGAAGGAAGAGTAAGATCTGTCCACAGGTGGTATTCTTTTCACATGACACACACAATGTGGATGTATAGAGGATTCTCATGATCTGGACAAACTCCTCAGCCTTATGGAAGTCCTCATCTTTCAGACGGTCCAGGTTGTCCTTGGACAATGCTTTTCGCAGCCGTGGGTCCAAGGCTGCTGCTTGGATTGCTGGAAACTGCTCCATAAATCTCTCTATCATTAGATATAGAGAGTTCCACCTGGTCTTGACATCCAGGATGAGTGTTGTGGAAGGCCTGCAAGAACAACAAAAAACAACACACATTTATTTAGCACACACTTGAATATTGAATTATATAGTTTAGATGTGTGAATTTCAAAATAACACTTATAATAATAGATTCAACTTACCAAGGAGCTGTTGCTTTTCTGTCAACACCGTTTTAGACATGGAGGATCTCTTGAACCACACGACCACTGCTCTGATTCGGGCTGCCCATTTATCAATGGATGCAATTTTGTAAATTTTCTGTGCAGCCAGATTCAATGTATGTGCAAAACATCCTATTTTTAGGATCTGTAGCTTCTTGATAGCAATCTCCATATTGCTAGCATTATCAACAGTCACAGCTACAATCTTGCTCAGATCTATCTATCTATTTACTCTTCCAGGATGTCTGCAATCTCCTCGGCCACTACTTCGCCAGTTTGGGATTTGTGCACTGCCTTGGTGTGGAGGACCTTCTGTTTTACACTGCCCTGACTTGTGTAGTGCACTGTTAACTGTGAGATAGTGATCTTGCCGGAGGCTGGTCCACCCATCTGATGTGATGGCCAACTTTGGCACATCTTTCAGCTCACTGATCACATTGGCCTTTTCAACACCTGCACATTTCCCTACAGTAAAAACAATTATAATTTGTTATTTTATCATTATTAAATTGTGTTGTTGTTTATTGTATTGTGGCATGATGGAGCTGAAATACAACCCTTTTTATAATGCATCTATATCCTAAAAATTAATATAACTATATACTGTGTAATGTATACTGACAGACTGTTACCTAAAACCGTTGGACTCCACTGTTGCAAAGGGGTGTAGGCCTTTCACTATGAATTTGGTCAAGGCTAAGTGGCAGTTGTTCACCCTCTCCTCAGGCATCCTCCCACTAGCTGCTAGGGTGAAGGGGCTTTGGGCTTGTTTTGGACCAGAGGTATTAGGAGGAGTTGATTGGTTCATAGTAGCTGCAGCTTTTTTCAAAAAAAAAAAATAATAATAATAAAAAGGTTGCAAAATGTGGCCATTGGCCAATGCTAACCTTTGATAATGAACCTATGTTCACATGATTAAGTTAATTATGTGCCATTTCATCATTACAAATTAATTTCTGGATATAATTTCTAAATATTATATTTATATGTAGGCTATTTTGTAAACTAACTTGAAGTGCTGTGCATTTAGCCAAATAAATGTTTACATACTGATTTTTCTTTATTTGGGCTTTTAAAAACCAGTAGAAAATATGTTGAATGCATAATGTCATTTCTCCCAAAAGAAATCAACAGTATTTCAACTTAAGGTAAGCAAACCAATTAGGGAGATTGAACATGTATTTTAAATGATGTGAACAACGTTGATTCAACACGATGTTAGCATACCTGACGTAGATAGAGCAACCAGCAGAGACGAGCTAGGCAGGCAGTCGAAAACTTTGGCAAAGCATCTTTTAAAAGTGCATTACGTTCAGACAAAGAAATGCAGATTGCTCGTGTTTCCGCCCTTACATGCAAAAATCTTGCTGCATTTATGACAACGAGCGTTGTCTGCATCAACTTTAGTGTAGTATAACCACACTTTTGAACGTGTTGCTCTATCAGCCATCGTCACTCTTTGTATTAAGCGGGAGTTTTCGTGCTGTTAAGTGTGTGCGCCGTGTGTGTGTGTGTGTGTGTGTGTGACAGACAGCCTCCGTGGCGCGCATGAGAAGTCTCGCAGATCTCACAGACAAACGTCTTAATATTATTGCAAATTAGAAATGTTTGGTGAGATAAAATGTGCACGATAACATAATTAAGCAGGAATACATAGTACATTTATTTTTATTTTTTTCTCCAGCACTGAAAGCAGAACCGATAGCATCAGATCTTATCGATACTACGGTCTTTCATAATTAAGCACCGGGGCCAGTTTAGTACCGGGTTTCGGTACCTATCCCTAGTGGTATGTACACAATTCTGTTGACTATGTGAAATAGTCACATAGTGGCACAAAATCTATCATGCCTCGATTGTAACCCCAGAAATTTTTTAAATACTAATCTTAAATACAACTGACTTGTTTCATCTATATATTACAGACTTTGTAGATCTAAGGACGAAGAGGAAGGCGTTCGACATTGTGATGGCAGTAAGGAGACTTGAGGAGGAGAAGAGGATTCTTATTGCAGAGATGAACAAGCATTGGAAGTCTCTTTGCACCCGTGCAGACACTCTGAAGCACATGTCATCCCAGCTTTCTAATGTGACATCAGGTACAGTATGTTTTTGTCTTATACTTGGCTTACATTACAATATTGCTGAAAGTTTCTAATTAATAAAGGCTCGATTTGTTTTAACATGTAAGGTGAGATGTCGGGCCTGCTTCAAGATGGGATCCAAGGTCTACAGAGCTTGACGATGAAGAACAAACAAGCAATCAACAGCCTGGCAAAGTTTCAAGGGGGTAAAACGGAGACCGGCCGTAAGCCAGTGTTTGGAGACAAGCGTGTATGTTTTTACTGTCTCGACCCTGGTCATCGGATAGCTGATTGTAAGGCGTGGAAGCAGAAAATGGGCACTAAAGCTAAAAGTGTTGCTTTTGTTCAGTCCGCTGCCGCCTTTGAGGATTCTATGCTGTCAAACATCTCTGGTTATGAACCGTTTATGTTAAGTGGAACTGTTTCGCTCTCACCTGATTCACCCACTTATCCAGTTTCAATTCTCCGTGATACTGGAGCTTGTCAGTCCTTGATACTGGATAGTGTACTGCCATTTTCACCTGAGTCTTATACCGGTATGAGCGTCTTAGTTCGAGGTGTTGAACTAGGCTGTGTAAAAGTACCACTGCATTCGGTCTGTCTTGCTTCCGAGCTAGTATCAGGGCCTGTTAAGATTGGTGTGCGCTCTGAACTACCAGTAGAGGGGGTAAGCCTAATTTTAGGGAATGATCTGGCAGGTAGCAAAGTGTTTTCATCCCCGATCATGGTAGATAGGCCTGACTTGTGTGTTCAGACAAGCTTATCTACCAGATTCCCACTGCATTTCCTGATTGTGCTGTCACTCGTGCACAAGCCCGGAAATTTGCTGACGTTATTGACCTCTCTGACTCCTTCATGGTGCCGTCATCTGAACCTGCAGAGTGTAAGCTCAAGATTGAAACTGAGTTAGATACCTCCAGTGCTGCTGAAACGCTTATGGTAGAACCACCATTTCTGAAGGTTGGTAGGGAGCAGCTTGTTGCTATGCAACGATCGGATCCAACCCTTAAACATTGCATAGAAGCTGCTGGTGTGGATTCCAAATTGCCAGCTGGGGTGCGGTATTACTGGGACAATGAAGTTTTGATGCGGAAGTGGAATTCCAGATTAGATATTGATGATGCCCTCGCTAGCTATCAAATAGTATTGCCCTCTACGTATCGCTCTCAAGTTTTAAAACTAGCACATGAGCATGTTCTTGCAGGTCACTTAGGGATTACAAAAACGTATAACCGTATCACCAAGTACTTCTATTGGCCTGGGATTAAATCTAGCGTGTCTCGATTCTGTAAAGCTTGTCACATATGTCAGTTATCTGGTAAGCCCAACCAGAAAGTACCCCCAGCCCCCTTACATCCAGTACCAGCAATGGGAGAACCTTTTGAGAGGTTAGTTCTTGATTGTGTTGGTCCTCTAACCAGGTCCAAAACAGGGCATCAATTATATCTTGACAGTAATGTGCACGGCCACTCGCTTCCCTGAGGCTATTCCTCTGCGTACTCTGAAAGCTAAAACCATAGTTAAAGAGCTCATCAAATTCTTTTCTACTTTTGGGTTGCCGAGAGTCATCCAGACTGACCAAGGGACTAATTTTACTTCAAAGTTGTTTGCACAAGTGTTGAAAGAATTGGGGATCAGTCATGCATTTTCCAGCGCATATCACCCAGAAAGTCAAGGTGTTGTGGAACGTTTCCACCAGACTCTTAAGTCATTGCTGCGTGCATATTGTTTAGAGTCTGGGAAAGAGTGGGTTGACGGTTTACCGCTGCTGATGTTTGCCATCAGAGAAGCAAAACAGGAATCCGTAGGTTTCAGTCCAGCAGAGTTGGTGTTCGGCCATTCCGTGAGGGGCCCTCTTAAACTACTGCAAGAACAACTACTGTCTGTAAACCCAAGTCCGGTGTCTGTGTTGGATTATGTAAGCTGTTTCCGTGAGAGGCTACACAAAGTTCGTAGTTTGGCTAAAAGTCACCTGTTAACTGCTCAGACCAAGATGAAGTCCCGTTTTTATCTTAAGAGCCAAAATCGCAGCTTTCAGCCCGGGGACTCTGTGTTGGTGTTACTTCCCATTCAAACCTCACCTTTGCAGGCTAGATTTGCTGGTCCGTACTCAATTAAGAAAAAACTCAGTGAAACTGACTATGTTGTTAATACCCCTGATCGTAGGAAAAAGACTAGGGTATGCCACATAAACATGCTCAAAGCATATGTTGCACCAAATAAGGTTGTCATTTCCAATAATCCCAGTGTTACCCCTGTTGTCACTGCTACTGTTTACTCTCCTAAACAGGATGGCTTAGGTGTGAATAATGCCAACATATCCTGTGAACGTCTCAGGAACTCTGTTATCCTAAATGGTCTAGAGACTTATCTTGCTCATCTCTCTACAGGTCAACGTGAGGATATGGTATGTCTAATCAGTAGATTCCCCTTGTTGTTTTCTGATGTTCCCAGCCAAACGACTGTCATTTGTCATGACATTGATGTTGGAAACTCCCCACCTGTCAAACAGCATCCTTATAGAGTTAACCAACAAAAGCGTGGGGTAATGAAAGAGGAAGTGAGGTACTTATTACAACATGGTTTTGCTCAGCCTAGTCAAAGCCCCTGGAGCTCACCCTGTCTGCTTGTACCAAAATCTGATGCTACATTTAGATTCTGTACAGACTATCGCAGAGTTAATAGTCTTACCAAACCAGACTCTTTCCCATTGCCGCGGTTAGAGGACTGTATAGACAGAGTTGGTGCAGCCCGTTTTATTACTAAACTGGACTTGTTAAAAGGCTATTGGCAAGTGCCATTGACAGATCGGGCCTCTGAAATATCTGCTTTTGTTACTCCCGATAACTTCCTGCAATATTCTGTAATGGCTTTTGGGATGCGAAATGCACCAGCCACCTTTCAGCGTTTGATGCACAGAGTGCTATCTGGAGTAGAACACTGCGAAGCTTACCTAGATGATGTGGTAGTCTTTTCAGATACATGGGAAAACCATCTAGGCACACTCACAGAAGTCTTTAGCCGCCTGGCTAAAGCTTCGTTGACTTTAAACCTAGCAAAATGTGACTTTGCAAAAGCTGTCGTAATCTACTTGGGTAAGAAAGTTGGTCATGGTCAAATTCGCCCCGTGGAAGCTAAAGTCTCAGCCATTCTAGAATTTCCAGTTCCCTTAAATAAAAGAGAGTTGCGACGGTTTTTGGGAATGGTGGGGTACTACAGAGGATTTTGTGAGAATTTTGCCACTGTAGTCTCTCCATTAACTAACCTCCTGAGTCCTTCTAAGAAGTTTACATGGAGTGCAGAGTGTGCTGATGCTTTTGCCGCTGCAAAGGACATTATGTGTAATGCCCCTGTGCTTCTTGCCCCGAACTTCACCCTGCCTTTTAAATTGCAGATAGATGCCAGTGCAACTGGAGTAGGGGCGGTTCTACTGCAGGAAGATGCCTCTAGAGTAGACCATCCGGTATGTTATTTCTCCAGGAAACTGTCCAGCTGCCAGCAGAATTATAGTACCATAGAGAAAGAAACTTTGGCCCTTCTCTTGGCGCTGCAACATTTTGAAGTTTATGTTGGAGGTAGCTGTACCCCAGTGTTAGTTTATACAGACCACAATCCCCTAACCTTCTTATCGCGAATGTGTAACTCTAATCAACGCTTAATGCGCTGGTCCCTCATTGTGCAAGAGTACAACTTGGAAATCCATCATAAGAAGGGTGTTGAAAACGTCATAGCTGATGCGTTATCCAGAACCAACTGTACGGACAGTTAATCTGTGAATATTTGAAGCCTTGGTACGTGAGTACATTTGTTGAATTATTACAAATTACGGTGGTAATGTGTAATTTATGGGTGGGGGTGTTACGTCCCAGGACGTATGTCATTGACCGATTCTGAGTGTGTGTGTGTGACTTGATGCCCACTGCCTGCTGGGAAGTGTAGTTTTCCTCTGTTTCTCCCTGTCCTCTTCCAGGAGCCTAATTGATGCCACCTGTTCCTTGTTAAAGAACGGAGAGGAACAGGCATTTACATCGAGGAAGCTGGCTGTTCCCCGGAGAGAGTGTGGCCTGTTGCACTTCCAGAACATTTGGTGTTAGCCGTGAAAGCTCCTAATAAGACAAAACCTGTTGTATCTGCTGTTGTGACAGTGTGAAACCCAGTTGTCCTATTATTATTATTATTATTATTATTGTTGTTGTTTTCAGACGCAGTAGGGAGGTGGGTGCCCTTTTGTTTTTCACTAACCGCTGTTTTTCCCTGTTTTTGATTAGCTAGGTAGTAAGGTAAGAGATTTGTTGTTTATTTGATGTTTTGTTTGATAGGTTATTTAGACTCCCTTACTCTAGTTAGCTTGCTCCTTTTGTTTGTTGTTTTGGCTTTAACCCACTCCCGAAGCTGGAAGCGTCTTATTTTTCTTTGACTTGATTTGAGTTCTCTATTGTTTTCCCCGACCTCCTTGAGTGTAAAGGAGACTTTATTTTGAATAAAAACCTTAAAAAAGGGACTACGTTGTGTTTGTGAGTTCTGGGAGTGCGGACAGAACCTACTCTCTCTCATCGTTGACTTTGACCGGGTGTAGTTTTTTTTTATAATTATTCTTATTAATTTCTTATTTATATATATTACACTCCCGCTTCTCCTTGACAAAAAGGGGGCCGTAATAATGCAAAGAACTGTTATGTTCAAGTTCTGACTGAAACAGAAATTAACTTTGATAGTGATTCTGAGGAATACCATACCAGTAGTGACTCTGAGCACGATTAAACAGTATTTTCATGGCCAGAGTCCTTTTTTTTCTGTTGTGTGCTGGGGAGGCAGCATTAAGAAGAGGGCTGTTGGGACAGGCTGGTAAGGAAAGCTGGCTCTGTGTTTGGCATGGAGCTTGAGTTAATCATTTAACAAATTGAGGATAATTTGCAGAAGCAGTCTTCTGCATGCTCAACATTGAGGAGGTTCTTTGTACCCAGGGCTAACCAGCAACTCAATGTCTCACAAAAGGGTAGGGGAGAAATGGACTTTTCAGCATGAGTCTCTCCCTGCCCCAACCATCACATCACTTTGTCTATCGTCTAGTATCCACTCTCCATTGGCTTGTATAAACTTTTTTCTTTTGAATTTAATATATGTGTCTGTTCTACTTATCTTATCTGCTTTGTATTGGTTTTGTTAAGCAATACTATTATGCTCTCTTGTTTTTTCCATAGTCATATTTAATAACATGCACAGCTTTGCACTAGGGCTGTGCGATATTGAAGAAAAGTTGGATAATTCATTAAATAATGCGATATGCGATACGATAATGCTTAAAGTGTGTAAAATAAACTTAAATTATCTTTAAAATATATTTAAAATGATATATCCTACATGTGTTTCACATTCTTTTTATGACAAGAAAACATCCTTATAACTTGTGAAAGTCAACATCAGTGTTTTACTGTAGCATAGGAAGTGTTATTTATACATCAGTGTAAACCACAGGATTTCAGCTTATCCTACATTATTTAATTCAAAATATTGAATCATAAAATGTAAAAATAAAATGTTGCTTAGTTTTCACTGTATGAATTAAATATATCCTGATACTTATCAAAGCTACAAAACTTTTTATTTTGTTCATGACCCCAGTTATTGCAAGCGCGTTATGCATATCGCGATATACAGTATACATTTGCAATATTTCAATAATTTCGATATATTGTCCAGCCCTACTTTGCACTGATTAAATCCCAGCACTGTTAACTTTTGCACTACCACCACTGCAAATCACTACATAGCTGCCCATAATGTATCACAGGGTCAGTCCCTACCAGGCCTTTGTAATCACTTGACATGCTCTTCAATTTTTGTATTTGTCTGAGCTATGTGTGTTGTTTTTGTGGTTGTACAAGCTAATAAATGCCTAAAATGTATCGTGTCATTCATTATTTTAATAATATTATTTTGGTCTTATTACCGTTGAAACATTACAGTATGCTGTAAGACAGAACACTATGATATGGGCCGAGCGGGGCACATGCGAAGCCCATATCCCCACTTATAACGCCAGTATCGCTTCAATGTACACATTTAATCAGTGGTTTTGTCACCAGAAACAACACGTTGTTCCGTTTTGAACTTTTTGAGTGTAGTTGAAGCCCATTCACTGCAGACAGCGTCTTTAGTCGAAGTTGTAGTTTTAAAATATATTGGTATATTTCTCATAATTAGAAGTTGGCAGTGTAGAATTTTGGATACACCATGGGGTTTTTTGGGGATGGGGAACACACTGGTGCCATCAGATTTCAAAAATCAAATTGTTAAATAGGTCAAAATAGCTTATTACCATATTTGACAGTGTTTACAATGGGTCAACTTTGGAGACCATATCTACATGACAGCTAAGGTCCAGAGCTTTCTATAACAGCTGGTGTAGCACCTTCTGTGACTAAATGACAAGCCTTCAAACATGTACTGGGTTCAAGGTTCAGAGGTCAATATTTCAAAGCAGGAGTAATGTATCCTCTTCGGACTGACATACATACTGTCGTGGTTGAGAACTTTCCAACAATGTGTTTGCTAT
The DNA here is from genome assembly GCA_037194245.1 of Opsariichthys bidens. Classification (NCBI taxonomy): domain Eukaryota; kingdom Metazoa; phylum Chordata; class Actinopteri; order Cypriniformes; family Xenocyprididae; genus Opsariichthys; species Opsariichthys bidens. The sequence continues at coordinate 5,084,001 of CM074287.1, read as the reverse complement.
AGTCCTACGACAACATTTTCATTTTTACATATCATGGAGACCACTTTGCAGCGATGGCCTCCTTTATTGTCCCAAGAGGGATATTTGCCTCAAGTTCAAATCCTTTCACACATAACACTTGACATATTTGTTTTATCATACAGCAGACATATACTTACAATAAAAAAACAACATACATAAAGTGATATGTAGCCAGACTGAAGCACATCACAGCCACAATGTATTGCTCATCTTTCACAAACAATGACAAGAGCAACCTACACACAACCCTATATGCATCATATCATGAAGCTATTGCACAACATCTGCAGCCTCAAGCAACATTATTTAAAGTTTTAATTGAGGTAGGTTCAAATTATGCCTATAGTTTAGAAATATACTTCGTTTACATTGGGGTACCCTATATCTTCTGCCAGAGGATAAGAGCTCATACTTGGCATGAAGAATAAAGATAGAGTTAGGGTTAGGGTTAGGATAAGTGGGAACTGATTGTATTTCATGAATAATGCAACACTTTCCTGACAAATCAGACCTGAGGCCTTGATCATGAAGACATTGGCTGGATTAAACAGCACAACAGGCCGCATGTGGCCCACCTTGCACGGCCACGCCTTGGATTTCCCACCACTGTCATAGGCCTTAGTAAACCGCCCACCTGAGTCAAGTCATTCCAGGGTGACCAGATCGATGTCCTCAGTATCCTGGCACATTCCCTATTGTCAGGGAAAACTACCTCTGTCCCTGGTTTTATGAGAAGAAAACATAGACCTTTAAAGTATATTGATGGCCAAGCTGGAAATGTTGCTGGCTTTACCAATTCCTCAGGCTCATGTCTCCGGTTTTGATCTCTGAAGTCTGATCACCTTATGTCATGCACATGTTGATTTGTGAAATTTGACACCAATCTGTCTTTGTATGAGGCAAACAATTGCTTTTCTGAGTGGCGCTTCAGACGCTGTGTGATTTTAATTCACTTTCATATGTTTCATCATATAGTTCTTTCAGAATCATGAGCTTTATTTGCCAAGTGTGCGCAAACACACAATGTATTTGTTGTGGGTTTTTTTACAGGAGCTCTTGGTACATACATACATACATATATGACATGAGAACAGGCATTTCAATGAGACTAAGGAAAAAACATGAATAAAAAAACAATAATAATGATATTGGGTATACATCTGAACAGAGACTTATGTACAGATTTGTTCATTGTGTACTGTGGTGCAGCTGTATAAATGAAATTTCTATATGTATTTACAAAAAAACAAAGCAAACAACAACAAAAAACTCTGATCACTGCTTCTCTCGGATACTGAGAATGAATTATTAACAGGTGTTAATTGCTGCGTTAGCTGTTTAAGCTAGAGATGGCATGGGGGAAAAAACCCCCATGTGCTTAGATGTTCTAGTGCGCATCTGAAGCATCGGCCTGACGGCAGAAGTGCAAACAGTTTGTGGCCGGGGTGAGAAGGGTCTGTGATGATGTTATCTGCCCGTTTCTTCACTCCTGACCTGAAAAATCATTACATGTACCATTGTTGAAAATGTATAAATGTGCCTCTTCTCTTCATTGGGAATGTTTGAAAATGTCTTAAGAACTCTCATAAGTGTTCTGAACAGACAACCATAACAACAAAAATAAACAGTGTTGTGTGCTAAGCGGTCATAGGTCAAAAAGGATGCAGCCTTTCAGTAATACATCCTGACGCAGAAGGCATCTGTCACCAGGGATAGGAGCCTATTTACTTTGCTTCAAAATTACCACAAACAAATACTGACTAAAATGTTCATGATCAGTTGGTATGATGCCAATGTAGTACTTGTTCTGGTTGCTTGGCTTTTGGCTTGCTTAGTTGGGGGCATTTCATATTCAACAATATTATTGATCTGCCTTAAGGTGGACGAGGATGCAATTTTCTTCTACAAACAAACTTTGTTGTATTATTTTCATGTTATCACTGTGAAGCTGCTTTGTATAATTGTATAATCTGGCCTATGGTCTAAGTGGTGTCCACAGAATAATATAGGTTTCATAGACAATTGGAAAAGTTTTTGGGGCAGACCTGACCTGTTGAAAAGAGATGGTATTCATCCCTCCTGGGGTGGTGCCGCTCTTCTCTCTAGTAATATGGCACATAGTCTTAGAGCTCAACCTTGACTAACTGGGGCCCAGGTCAGGAAGCAGACAGACTGGCTAAACCGACCGTCTGCTAGCTGTCTCACGTCACAGAATTCAGATAAATCCCAACACATAGAGACTCGTTCACCTAGATATCATCAGATAGAGACTGTGTCTGTACCCCGAACTAATAAATACAGAAAACTTCCAAACCCATTTACGGGTGATAATTTAATTGATGTTCAACAAGTAGTAAACAGAGATTATAAAGATTTGATCCCTTTCTTCAAAAGCACTTATTGTAAATGATATTATCACAGAAAATAACCTAGATGTGCTGTGTTTGACAGAAACCCGGCTAAAACCAGACAATTACATTACTTTAAATGAGTCTAGCCCTCAAGGTTACTATTATCGACACAAACCTCGTCAGAAAGGTAAAGGGGGAGGTGTTGCTGTAATCTATAGTAATATCTTCAGTATTACTCAAAAGTCTTTCAAATATATCTCTTTTGAAGTGATGGTGCTCTATGTAAGTTTATATAATGTTAGTGACAACTCTCATTTGAAATTTGTGTTGGCTACTGTATACAGGCCACCAGGGTACCATACAGATTTTATCAAAGAATTTGCTGATTTTCTATCGGAGTTAGTACTGGCTGTGGATAAAGTCCTTATTGTTGGTGATTTTAATATACATGTAGATAATGAAAAAGACGCTTTGGGATTGGCATTAACAGATATTCTAAGCTCTATTGGAGTTAGACAACACGTGTCAGGACCAACTCATTGTCGTAATCATACTCTAGATCTAATATTGTCACATGGAATCAATATTGATGCCGTTGAAATTCTGCAGCAGAGCGATGACGTCTCAGATCATTATCTAGTCTCATGCGTGCTACATTTATCCAAGGCTGGAAAACCACCTGTCTGCCATAAATATGTTAGAACCATCACTTCTACCTCTAAAAATTGCTTTATAAATAATCTTCCTGATCAGTTTCATCAACTTAGCAAACCAGACAGCTTAGAAGAACTCGATGTTGCAACAGAAACTATTGACGCTCTCTTTTCGAACACTCTAGACTCTGTCGCTCCTCTGCGTTTAAAAAAGATTAAGGATATTAGTCCAACGCCATGGTATAACGAGCACACTCGGGCCCTTAAGAGAGCAGCCAGAAAACTGGAGCGCAGCTGGAAGAATTCAAAACTAGAAGTTTTTCGGATTGCATGGAGAGAGAAAATGATGGAGTACAGAAAGGCTGTAAAAACCGCTAGATCTGCTTATTTTTCAAATCTTTTAGAAGAAAATAAACACAACCCTAAGTATTTATTTAATACAGTGGCTAAATTAACAAGAAATACAGCCTCGGCTTCCGGTCCGCGTCCCACCGAGAATGGCAGCATAATTTACTTGATCTGGCAATTTGCACTGTTTCCTAGCCCCAAATCAAGATAATCATTATGCTTAAGTGCTGAAAGAGGTATGGAAGGGGCAAACATGGAGAAAAAGGGAAGACAAAGAAAAAACACTACGAAAGATGACGAAATTAACCAAAATGCGTCTGAACAAGTTAGCGCGAGCGGCGACGGAGCACATGGAGGAGAGAAAATTAGCCTGGAGAAGATTCTCAATGAGATCAAGGACTTTCGCAACGATAGTCACAAACAACTTCAGGATATAAAAGAAGAATTGAACAAATCTAACAAAAGAATCGAGGAGGCTGAAAGTAGAATAGGCGACGCGGAGACCCGAATTCAAAACACCGAAGAAGTGCTTGAGGAAATGTTGCGGCTAACCGAACAATTGGAAACCAGGCTAAACGACCAAGAGGGCCGAGCCAGACGGTCAAACATCAGAATTTACGGCGTACCGGAAAGATCTGAAGAAAAATTCTCGGATATGATTACTTTTCTGGAGGATTTCCTCAAAATATCCCTAGACCTAAACTCGGTGGACCTCCAAATTGAAAGGGCCCACAGAGCGCTAGCACCGAAGCCACAAACCTCAGCCAAACCACGATCAATAATTGCTAAGTTTTTGAACTACCGGACAAAGGAGCTGGTAATCAAAACGGCTTGGGAGAAGAAAGTCATTGAGTGGAAAGGCAATAGGGTCTTTTTTGACCATGACTACGCTCCTGATGTGCTCTGGAAGCGGAGGAAGTATCAAGAAGCTAAAAGGGTGCTGAAAGAACATGAAATTAAGTTCCAGTCACGATTCCCAGCAAAACTTAAAGTGTTCTACGCCGAAGGTACTGTTGTTTACAACTCCGCGGAAGAGGCAGTGTCCGAGATGGAAAAAAGAGGACTCCCGATGACGGCAATCGACTCACCCCAGTCTCTGATTGAGCGAGTTCAGCGGCTGACCTGGAGAAAAACCAACAAAGCTCGCGGAGCTCATGCCCATAAGCATCCGTCCTACAAAGACAAACTTATGACTTTCAGACGTTCACAAACAGGCGACTAGTGAGGGTAAGGATGGGAGCCCAAAGTAAAGCAAAAATGAATGCAAGTAACATTACATGATGTTCCCCTTTAAGTACTGACATTTTAACATCCTTTACTTTCTCTCACTTGCTATTGTTGTTTTTTCCCCATATACTTCTGAGTTCAACTTCCCGACTTCAAGAAAAACGTTTTTACTGCAAATTGTGCCAGTATATGAGCAATTTCAAAGACTTTAGGACTTCAAGTGCATGGGCCCTCAGCACAATGCAACTACATGAGGCTAAACCCGTGGGGCATTCTTGTCATCAGTGCCCACTTAAGGGTCGATATAGTACGACCCCTTACCTGGAAGTCTTTGCTTTAATTTTACTCTATTTTTCTATTTTTTTTTCACTTGAAAGTTCTGGTTGTTCATTGCTACATGTTGAGTTCTTGTTCACTACTAGCCCAGAGGGGGGTGTTATTCGTCTAAGGAGATTGAGTCAAAAATACATACAAATAGTAATTTGGGAAATTAAAATAATATGAGTAACTATATAAAAGTAGCGTCATTTAATGTAAATGGTTTACTCAGTCCTGTAAAGAGAAATAAGGTCTTGACCAAACTCAAAAAAGAGAAAATTGAGATAGCAATGCTACAAGAGACACATCTCAATGAAACAGAACATAGTAAATTAAACCGGATGGGATTTAAACTTGTCTTCTCTGCATCATTCGGATCCGGACATAGGAGAGGAGTTGCGGTCTTAATCTCTAATAAAATAGCTTTTGAGCCCTTATCTGAAATAAAAGACAGAGAGGGCAGATACATAATGATAAGAGGTAGTGTCGAGGGGACCCTGATAACTATTCTCAATGTCTATACCCCTCCCAACAGTAAATGCTCCTTTTTTAAGACCTTGATAAACTTAATAGCATCTGAAACACAGGGGATCTTCATAGGTGGTGGCGATTTAAATGTTTTATTGAACCCTAAATTAGATTCTTCTAATGCTTCTGTCCAAACAGCGAGTTCAGTGAGTAAACAATTAAACATAATGTTGAAAGAAATAGGACTGATTGACGTTTGGAGAGATTTCTATCCAGGCCAGAGAGATTATACATTCTTCTCATATCCACATACATCTTATTCAAGAATCGACTACTTCTTTGCGTTTGGAAGAGACAAATTTAGAATCAAGGATTGCGATATAGGTTTAATTGATATTTCTGACCATGCATTAATATCTCTTTCACTAAATTTAGAGAACAAACCAAAAAACACTCTCTGGAGAATGAACTCTGGAATTTTGAATAACCAAGAGATCAAGCAACAACTGATAACAGATATAGATCAGTTTATAGAACAGAATGATAATGGCCTAGTATCCCCATCCATTCTATGGGATGCAGGTAAAGCGGTTCTCAGAGGTAAAATTATTGCCATTACTTCTAAATTAAAGAAAGTAAGGTTACAGAAACTAAATAAACTTAAAAATAATTTAAATCAATTAGAAATTAAAAATAAGAATCATCCTAACAAAAATATGGCTAAGGAAATTAAGAAAATTAAAACCGAATTAGATAATCTATATACACAGGAGGTAGAAAAAAAAATGATGTTCCTAAAGCAGAAATACTATGAATCTGGGGGGAAGGCAATGAAATTATTGGCCAGAAGGTTATGCAAACAGCAGGCAGATTCAACTATTCAGAAGATACAAGACCCTATATCAAAACAGATACTACATAAGTCAGAAGATATCCAGAGAGTGTTCGAAGGCTACTATAAGAAACTTTACACACAAACTCAGGCAGTAGACCCTAAAGAAATCGATGATTTTCTCACACCCCTAAATCTTCCTTTGGTTAGTGATACTCTGAATGCTAAATTATCGGCTGATATAACAGAGGAGGAGATAAATAAAGCAATATCCAGACTTAAAACAAACAAATCTCCAGGCCCAGATGGATATTCATCTGAATTCTACAAGATTTTTAAGCAACAAATTATTCCAATCTTATTGCCAGCTTTTAATTTTGTCCTACAAGGAGGCGAATTGCCGCCCTCGTGGCACGAAGCGGTCATTTCTGTGATTCCAAAAGAGGGGAAAAATAAACAAGATTGTTCAGCCTATAGGCCAATCTCGGTATTGAATGTGGATTATAAGATATTTATGTCAATTTTAGCGAAGAGGCTTGAAATTATAATGCCGGATCTTATCAACCTTGATCAAACTGGTTTTATCCGTGGCAGGCAAACGCAAGACAATATTAGACGAACTATCCATATAATTAACCATATTCGGGATTGTAATTTACAGGCTGTTCTTTTAAGCCTTGATGCCGAAAAGGCTTTTGATTCTGTTAACTGGCTTTTTCTTAAAAACGTCCTTTTAAAATTTAATTTTCACGCAAAGTTTATCCAAGTAATCCAAAACATATATTCTTGCCCCTCTGCAAGAGTTAAAATAAACGGTGATCTGTCAGGGAGCTTCCTGTTGGGAAGAGGTACTAGGCAAGGATGCCCTCTCTCCCCTCTCCTCTTTGCACTATTTATAGAACCCCTGGGACAATGTATTAGACAAAATTTAAAAATTAAAGGTATTGATTTCAAAGATGACGAGCACAAAGCAGCCCTATTTGCAGATGACATACTTGTATACTTACGAAATCCAACTGAGTCATTGGTAGAGCTGATGGAAATGTTAAAACTCTTTGGATCCATCTCGGGATTTAAATTGAATATTTTAAAAACACAAGTATTGTCTTTTGATTATAACCCTCCCGAAGAAATTAAAAAAGGCTATTGTTTAAAATGGAATCTTAATTCCATTAAATACTTAGGAATATATATCCCCAAAGATATAAATGACTTAGAAAGGTTTAATTATGATCCCATTAATAAAAAAATCAAACTGGACATTGCAAGGTGGAATTTATTACCCTTTTTTAATATGAGATCCAGAATTGATTCAATCAAACAGAACATTCTTCCAAGATTACTTTATCTGTTCCAGTCGCTACCCATTGCCTTGTCCAAAAAACAATTTGTAGAATGGGACAAATTGATTTCCAGATTCATATGGCAGGGCAAGAGGCCAAGGGTGAGATTTAAAACCCTGCAGTTGAGAAAAGAAAATGGAGGAGTGGCCCTTCCATGTCTTAAAAAATATTTCATTGCGGCACAACTGAGACCAATAATTTGTTGGTGCAACCCAGAATACCAAGCAAGATGGAAAGAAATTGAGACTAGTTGTTTTGGGGAGATTCCCCTACAAGCGACAATTGCAGATGAGTATTTACACAAAAATAAAAAAGAAAATCAATGTATTAGTACAACTCTAAAAATTTGGCAGGATGTTATCAAGGAATATAAAATAAAGGATCCCGTGAAAGTACTGAAATGGAGTGCCTACGATTCGGACTTTATACCAAATAGGTTAGATTTGCGTTTCAAAGTATGGGCTAAGAAAGGGATTGGGGCCTATGTTTCAATAATGGAAAAAGGTCAGCTACTGGACTTTCAATCGCTGAAAGAAAGATTCGATCTAGAATCTAAGGACTTCTTTAGATACCTTCAACTGCGACACCACTTCATCCAGAAGATTAAGAAAGTGTCAGATGAAGATCCAAATAAGATAGCTCTTGTTAAAATAATCACCTCGGCGTACAATGCTTTACCAATGGAGAAGATTATCACTAAATTATATAAAGCATTGACAGACTTGCAAGGAGACTCGTCCACATATATTAAGGAGAGGTGGGAGAAGGAAAGCAGTTTGACTATAACAACTGAGGATTGGGAAAAAATATGTAAATTACAATGGGCGACTTCCCGCTCAGTATACTGGAGAGAATTTTGTTGGAGAAATATTACCCGCTTTTTTATTACTCCCAAGCAGAAAAATAATTTTTCAGGTAGCGCTAATTGTTGGAGACAGTGTGGCTCCCAGGATGCTAACCATTTTCACATATTTTGGGACTGCCCTAACATCAGAAGTTTTTGGAAAGAAATACACAGTATTCTAGAAAAGATTTTAGGCACTTCAATTGTTTTTAGCTTCGAGGTTCTTTATTTGGGTCTTGTACCGATGACATCCTGGGTAAAGAGGAATAAATACATGTTTAGAATAATTCTTGCATCAAGCAAAAAAGCCATCACTAGATTTTAGTATAAAGCTAACCCTCCACAAATACAGGATTGGATTGATGTTCTTAAAAGTATTTACATTATGGAGAGAATAACATTCCATGTGAATCTCCAGAGGGCTTTGTTTGCAGATTACTGGTCCAAATGGATCGAGTATATAACCCCTATTGAACCTAACACCTTTTTGTTTTAGAATGTTTGTTTCTCTTTTTGTCTTTTCTCATTGTATGATTTGTCTATCTCCCCCCTCTCTTGTAAATAGTTTCTGGTGTGTCAAAACTAAGGATATTTCAAAGAGATACATTTAAGTATATTATATCATGAAGAGTTTAGCACTGCAGAGTTTTGCCATCCCTGAGTAACACATATTTTTATGTAATAAGTGTAAAGCTGCTAAATTGATGTAAGTGAACTGTTGTGAATTGTATCCCTTTTCAATAAAAAACTAAATTTAAAAAAAAAAAAGAAATACAGCCTCAACTTCTGATGTTTCCAAACAGCACAGCAGTAATGACTTTATGAACTTCTTTACCTGCAAGATTGACAACATTAGAGAGAAAATTATAGCCATGCAACTGTCTACAACAGTATCACATCAGACAGTGGGTTGTTGTATCCCTGAGGAAAAATTCCATTCATTCGCTGCTATAGGAAAGGAAGAATTGTCTAAAATCTACAACATGTATGTTAGACCCTATACCGACTAAGCTATTGAAAGAGATGCTTCCAGAGGTCATAGATCCTCTTCTTAAGATCATTAATTCATCTTTATCACTAGGTTACGTACCAAAAAAATTTAAGCAGGCTATTATCAAACCTCTTATTAAAAAACCACAACTTGATCCTGGTGAATTAGTCAATTACAGACCGATTTCCAATCTACCTTTTCTGTCAAAAATACTAGAAAAGGCAGTATCATCTCAGCTTAGTTCCTACTTGGAAAGAAATGGTATTTGTGAGGATTTCCAGTCAGGATTTAGACCGTACCATAGTACTGAGACTGCTCTCATTAGAGTTACAAATGATTTGCTCTTATCATTAGATCATGGTTGTATCTCTCTATTAGTGTTACTAGACCTCAGTGCTGCTGAGACCACAATATTCTTTTGAATAGACTAGAAAATTATGCTGGAATTAGTGGAATTGCATTGGCATGGTTCAAATCATACTTATCTGACTGTTATCAGTTTGTAGTAGTAAACGAAGAGATGTCATTTCGATCACAAGTTAAATATGGAGTACCACAAGGCTCAGTTCTCGGACCGTTGCTTTTCACTCTGTACATGCTACCCTTGGGAGATGTCATTAGGAAGCATGGCATTAGCTTTCACTGTTACGCTGATGATACTCAGCTCTATATTTCCTCGCACCCTGACGAAACCTACCAATTCTCAAAATTAACAGAATGCGTAGCTGATATAAAAAATTGGATGACTAGTAATTTCCTACTACTAAATTCAGAAAAAACAGAGATTCTAATTATTGGACCAAAAACTTCAGCACATAAAAACCTAGAATACTGTCTAACACTTGATGGCTGCTCTGTTAAGTCGTCTTCGTCAGTTAGGAACCTGGGTGTGCCAATATACCAATACCAATCTTTCATTTGAAAGCCACATTTCTAGCATATGTAAAACCGCATTCTTCCATCTTAAAAATATATCTAAATTGCGACATGTGCTCTCAATGACAAATGCGGAACAGCTAGTTCATGCGTTTATGACCTCGAGACTAGATTACTGTAACGCTGTATTGGGTGGTTGCCCTGCTCGCGTGATGAACAAATTACAGCTGGTCCAAAACGTAGCAGCTAGAGTCCTTACTAGAACCAGGAAATATGAACATATTAGCCCGGTTCTGTCAAAACTGCACTGGCTCCCTATTAAACATCGTATAGATTTTAAAATCTTGCTAATTACTTACAAAGCACTAAATGGCTTAGCTCCCCAGTACCTGAGTAAGCTCTTAATGCATTATAGTCCTTCGCGTCTATTACGATCTCAGAATTCTGGCCAGTTGTTAATACCTAGAATATCAAAATCAACTGCAGGCGGTAGATCCTTTTCCTATTTGGCACCTAAACTCTGGAACGATCTTCCTAGCATTGTTCGGGAAGCAGACACACTCTGTCAGTTTAAATCTAGACTAAAAACGCATCTATTTAACCTGGCATACACATGACGCACTATAAACTTTTGTCTTCATATCCGTTAAAGGATTGTTAGGCTACATAGATCAGGTCAGCCGGAACCGGGAACACTTCCTATAACACCAGATGTACTCGGTACGTCAGAAGAAGAATGGCGTCTACGCTAATTTTTTGTCTCTCTGCTTATCCCGAGGTTTACCAATTAACGTGATTGGCTGGATCTGGGCTGTGTCCGGGTCGGACGGGGAACCTGTGCCTGTGTGCGGCAGCAATGTGGCCCTGCGGTGTCGGCGGAGACTGTGTTAACTAGCTCATTCTTTGTTAAGACCTTACCGACTCATCAGCCAGTGGCACATATCCCAACAAACCGTCCCATACCGGCGTGATCAAAAAGATCTTAAACTAGATTAAATATTTTGACTGTTGCGATTCCAAATCGGTTTAATGACCTGTAACTCTGCCTGAGTATCGGACAAGTGTTCACTGTTGGCCAGAAGAGAACTGGCCCCCCGACTAAGCCTGGTTTCCCCCGAGGTTTTTTTCTCCATTTGTTGGAGTTTTGGTTCCTTGTCGCTGTTGCCTTTGGCTTGCTTAAGTTGGGGACGCATTCACATGAGGGGAACATCCTCAAAACTTATAGCCGCCTACCTCGCACTCTCTCCGGCTTGAGCAGAAAAACACACCGCATGGTTGAAACGGAGTAATTTTGACACTTGGTCGTTTTTCTGATTGTGCACCATTTTTCAGAAAAACGACTAAGTGTATCAGCATTAACTCATTCTGCTGTGCATGGAGTTAACATATATGCTATTTTGAAGAGATAATGCAAAATTGCATTGATGCACTTTATTTCGCTGTGCAATGAAGAGAAAACACATGTGCTGTTGCATTGCACAGACCCGAGTAATTTTGACACTTAGTCGTTTTTCTGAGAGTGCACCATTTCTGAGAAAAACGACTAAGTGTATCAGCATTATTCATTCTGCTGTGCATGGAGTTAACATATATGCTATTTTGAAGAGATAATGCAAAATTGCATTGATGCACTTTATTTCGTTGTGCAATGAGGAGAAAACACATGTGCTGTTGCATTGCACAGAACGGAGTAATTTTGACACTTAGTCGTTTTTCTGAGCGTGCACCATTTATGAGAAAAAACGACTAAGTATATCAGCATTATTCATTCTGCTCTGCATGGAGTTAGCCTAAATGCTATTTTGAAGAGATAATGCAAAAATTGCATTGATGCACTTTATTTCGTTGTGCAATGAAGAGAAACACATGTGCTGTTGCATTGCACAGAACGGAGTAATTTTGACACTTAGTCGTTTTTCTGAGCGTGCACCATTTTTGAGAAAAACGACTAAGTGTATCAGCATTAACTCATTCTGCTGTGCATGGAGTTAACATATATGCTATATTGAAGAGATATTGCAAAATTGCATTGATGCACTTTATTTCGCTGTGCAATGAAGAGAAAACACATGTGCTGTTGCATTGCACAGACCCGAGTAATTTTGACACTTAGTCGTTTTTCTGAGAGTGCACCATTTCTGAGAAAAACGACTAAGTGTATCAGCATTATTCATTCTGCTGTGCATGGAGTTAACATATATGCTATTTTGAAGAGATAATGCAAAATTGCATTGATGCACTTTATTTCGTTGTGCAATGAGGAGAAAACACATGTGCTGTTGCATTGCACAGAACGGAGTAATTTTGACACTTAGTCGTTTTTCTGAGCGTGCACCATTTATGAGAAAAACGACTAAGTGTATCAGCATTATTCATTCTGCTCCTGCATGGTTAACATATGTGCTATTTTGAAGAGATAATGCAAAATTGCATTGATGCACTTTATTTCGTTGTGCAATGAAGAGAAAACACATGTGCTGTTGCATTCCACAGAGCAAAATATAAGATATGAACTTTTTGCTTTGCATAGCATATAAAAAATAACTCATTCCATTTCAAACTTACAACTTTCCTCTGTGACTTAGTTTGATGTTACTTTTGCCATAAAGCAGTCAATTGACTGCATGGTTCATTAAGAGGGCATTCACATGAGGGGAACATCCTCAAAACTTATAGCCGCCTACCTCGCACTCTCTCCGGCTTGAGCAGAAAAAACACACCGCATGTTTGAAACGGAGTCATTTTGACACTTAGTCGTTTTTCTGAGCGTGCACCATTTTTCAGAAAAACGGCAAAGTGTACCAGCATTAATTAATTCTGCTGTGCATGGAAATAACATATATGCTATTTTGAAGAGATATGGCAAAATTACATTGATGCACTTTATTTCGTTGTGCAATGAAGAGAAAAACACATGTCGTGTTGCATTACACAGAACGGAGTAATTTTGACACTTAGTCGTTTTTCTGAGCGTGCACCATTTTTGAGAAAAACGACTAAGTGTATCAGCATTATTCATTCTGCTCTGCATGGAGTTAACCTAAATGCTATTTTGAAGAGATAATGCAAAATTGCATTGATGCACTTTATTTCGTTGTGCATTGAAGAGAAACACATGTGCTGTTGCATTGCACAGAACGGAGTAATTTTGACACTTAGTCGTTTTTCTGAGCGTGCACCATTTTTGAGAAAAACGACTAAGTTTATCAGCATTAAATCATTCTGTTGTGCATGGCGTTAAAATATATGCTATTTTGAAGAGATAATGCAAAATTGCATTGATGCACTTTATATCGTTGTGCAATGAAGAGAAAACACATGTGGTGTTGCATTGCACAGAACGGAGTAATTTTGACACTTAGTCGTTTTTCTGAGCGTGCACCATTTTTGAGAAAAACGACTAAGTGTATCAGCATTAACTCATTCTGCTGTGCATGGAGTTAACATATATGCTATATTGAAGAGATATTGCAAAATTGCATTGATGCACTTTATTTCGCTGTGCAATGAAGAGAAAACACATGTGCTGTTGCATTGCACAGACCCGAGTAATTTTGACACTTAGTCGTTTTTCTGAGAGTGCACCATTTCTGAAAAAAACGACTAAGTGAATCAGCATTATTCATTCTGCTGTGCATGGATTTAACATATATGCTATTTTGAAGAGATAATGCAAAATTGCATTGATGCACTTTATTTCGTTGTGCAATGAGGAGAAAACACATGTGCTGTTGCATTGCACAGAACGGAGTAATTGACACTTAGTCGTTTTTCTGAGCGTGCACCATTTTTGAGAAAAACGACTAAGTGTATCAGCATTATTCATTCTGCTCTGCATGGAGTTAACCTAAATGCTATTTTGAAGAGATAATGCAAAATTGCATTGATGCACTTTATTTCGTTGTGCAATGAAGAGAAAACACATGTGCTGTTGCATTGCGAAGAACGGAGTAATTTTGACACTTGGTCGTTTTTCTGAGCGTGCACCATTTTCAGAGAAAAACGACTAAGTGTATCAGCATTATTCATTCTGCTGTGCATGGAGTTAACATATGTGCTATTTTGAAGAGATAATGTAAAATTGCATTGATGCACTTTATTTCGTTGTGCAATGAAGAGAAAACACATGTGCTGTTGCATTGCACTGAGCAAAATATAAGATATGAACTTGTTGCTTTGTATAGCATATAACAAATAACTCATTCCATTTAAAACTTACAACTTTCCTCTGTGACTTGGTTTGATGTTACTTCTCCCATAAAGCAGTCAATTGACTGCATGGTTCATTTGGACCGCATTCACATGAGGGGAACATCCTCATAACTTCATGCCGCCTACCTCGCACTCTCTCCGGCTTGAGCAGAGAAACACACCGCATGGTTGAAACGGAGTCATTTTGACACTTAGTCGTTTTTCTGATTGTGCACCATTTTTCAGAAAAACGGCAAAGTGTACCAGCATTAATTAATTCTGCTGTGCATGGAAATAACATATATGCTATTTTGAAGCGATATGGCAAAATTACATTGATGCACTTTATTTCGTTGTGCAATGAAGAGAAAACACATGTCGTGTTGCATTGCACAGAACGGAGTAATTTTGACACTTAGTCGCTTATCTGAGCGTGCACCATTTTTGAGAAAAACGACTAAGTGTATCTGCATTATTCATTCTGCTGTGCATGGTTAACATATGTGCTATTTTGAAGAGATAATGCAAAATTGCATTGATGCACTTTATTTCGTTGTGCAATGAGGAGAAAACACATGTGCTGTTGCATTGCACAGAACGGAGTAATTGACACTTAGTCGTTTTTCTGAGCGTGCACCATTTATGAGAAAAACGACTAAGTATATCAGCATTATTCATTCTGCTCTGCATGGAGTTAGCCTAAATGCTATTTTGAAGAGATAATGCAAAATTGCATTGATGCACTTTATTTCGTTGTGCAATGAAGAGAAACACATGTGCTGTTGCATTGCACAGAACGGAGTAATTTTGACACTTAGTCGTTTTTCTGAGCGTGCACCATTTTTGAGAAAAACGACTAAGTGTATCAGCATTAACTCATTCTGCTGTGCATGGAGTTAACATATATGCTATATTGAAGAGATATTGCAAAATTGCATTGATGCACTTTATTTCGCTGTGCAATGAAGAGAAAACACATGTGCTGTTGCATTGCACAGACCCGAGTAATTTTGACACTTAGTCGTTTTTCTGAGAGTGCACCATTTCTGAGAAAAACGACTAAGTGTATCAGCATTATTCATTCTGCTGTGCATGGAGTTAACATATATGCTATTTTGAAGAGATAATGCAAAATTGCATTGATGCACTTTATTTCGTTGTGCAATGAGGAGAAAACACATGTGCTGTTGCATTGCACAGAACGGAGTAATTGACACTTAGTCGTTTTTCTGAGCGTGCACCATTTATGAGAAAAACGACTAAGTATATCAGCATTATTCATTCTGCTCTGCATGGAGTTAACCTAAAAGCTATTTTGAAGAGATAATGCAAAATTGCATTGATGCACTTTATTTCGCTGTGCAATGAAGAGAAAACACATGTGCTGTTGCATTGCACAGACCCGAGTAATTTTGACACTTAGTCGTTTTTCTGAGCGTGCACCATTTTTCAGAAAAACGACTAAGTGTATCAGCATTATTCATTCTGCTCCTGCATGGTTAACATATGTGCTATTTTGAAGAGATAATGCAAAATTGCATTGATGCACTTTATTTCGTTGTGCAATGAAGAGAAAACACATGTGCTGTTGCATTCCACAGAGCAAAATATAAGATATGAACTTTTTGCTTTGCATAGCATATAAAAAATAACTCATTCCATTTCAAACTTACAACTTTCCTCTGTGACTTAGTTTGATGTTACTTTTGCCATAAAGCAGTCAATTGACTGCATGGTTCATTAAGAGGGCATTCACATGAAGGGAACATCCTCAAAACTTATAGCCGCCTACCTCGCACTCTCTCCGGCTTGAGCAGAAAAAACACACCGCATGTTTGAAACGGAGTCATTTTGACACTTAGTCGTTTTTCTGAGCGTGCACCATTTTTCAGAAAAACGGCAAAGTGTACCAGCATTATTCATTCTGCTGTGCATGGTTAACATATGTGCTATTTTGAAGAGATAATGCAAAATTGCATTGATGCACTTTATTTCGTTGTGCAATGAAGAGAAAACACATGTGCTGTTGCATTGCACTGAGCAAAAATATAAGATATGAACTTGTTGCTTTGTATAGCATATAACAAATAACTCATTCCATTTAAAACTTACAACTTTCCTCTGTGACTTGGTTTGATGTTACTTCTCCCATAAAGCAGTCAATTGACTGCATGGTTCATTTGGACCGCATTCACATGAGGGGAACATCCTCATAACTTCATGCCGCCTACCTCGCACTCTCTCCGGCTTGAGCAGAGAAACACACCGCATGGTTGAAACGGAGTCATTTTGACACTTAGTCGTTTTTCTGATTGTGCACCATTTTTCAGAAAAACGGCAAAGTGTACCAGCATTAATTAATTCTGCTGTGCATGGAAATAACATATATGCTATTTTGAAGCGATATGGCAAAATTACATTGATGCACTTTATTTCGTTGTGCAATGAAGAGAAAACACATGTCGTGTTGCATTGCACAGAACGGAGTAATTTTGACACTTAGTCGCTTATCTGAGCGTGCACCATTTTTGAGAAAAACGACTAAGTGTATCTGCATTATTCATTCTGCTGTGCATGGTTAACATATGTGCTATTTTGAAGAGATAATGCAAAATTGCATTGATGCACTTTATTTCGTTGTGCAATGAGGAGAAAACACATGTGCTGTTGCATTGCACAGAACGGAGTAATTGACACTTAGTCGTTTTTCTGAGCGTGCACCATTTATGAGAAAAACGACTAAGTATATCAGCATTATTCATTCTGCTCTGCATGGAGTTAGCCTAAATGCTATTTTGAAGAGATAATGCAAAATTGCATTGATGCACTTTATTTCGTTGTGCAATGAAGAGAAACACATGTGCTGTTGCATTGCACAGAACGGAGTAATTTTGACACTTAGTCGTTTTTCTGAGCGTGCACCATTTTTGAGAAAAACGACTAAGTGTATCAGCATTAACTCATTCTGCTGTGCATGGAGTTAACATATATGCTATATTGAAGAGATATTGCAAAATTGCATTGATGCACTTTATTTCGCTGTGCAATGAAGAGAAAACACATGTGCTGTTGCATTGCACAGACCCGAGTAATTTTGACACTTAGTCGTTTTTCTGAGAGTGCACCATTTCTGAGAAAAACGACTAAGTGTATCAGCATTATTCATTCTGCTGTGCATGGAGTTAACATATATGCTATTTTGAAGAGATAATGCAAAATTGCATTGATGCACTTTATTTCGTTGTGCAATGAGGAGAAAACACATGTGCTGTTGCATTGCACAGAACGGAGTAATTGACACTTAGTCGTTTTTCTGAGCGTGCACCATTTATGAGAAAAACGACTAAGTATATCAGCATTATTCATTCTGCTCTGCATGGAGTTAACCTAAAAGCTATTTTGAAGAGATAATGCAAAATTGCATTGATGCACTTTATTTCGCTGTGCAATGAAGAGAAAACACATGTGCTGTTGCATTGCACAGACCCGAGTAATTTTGACACTTAGTCGTTTTTCTGAGCGTGCACCATTTTTCAGAAAAACGACTAAGTGTATCAGCATTATTCATTCTGCTCCTGCATGGTTAACATATGTGCTATTTTGAAGAGATAATGCAAAATTGCATTGATGCACTTTATTTCGTTGTGCAATGAAGAGAAAACACATGTGCTGTTGCATTCCACAGAGCAAAATATAAGATATGAACTTTTTGCTTTGCATAGCATATAAAAAATAACTCATTCCATTTCAAACTTACAACTTTCCTCTGTGACTTAGTTTGATGTTACTTTTGCCATAAAGCAGTCAATTGACTGCATGGTTCATTAAGAGGGCATTCACATGAAGGGAACATCCTCAAAACTTATAGCCGCCTACCTCGCACTCTCTCCGGCTTGAGCAGAAAAACACACCGCATGTTTGAAACGGAGTCATTTTGACACTTAGTCGTTTTTCTGAGCGTGCACCATTTTTCAGAAAAACGGCAAAGTGTACCAGCATTAATTAATTCTGCTGTGCATGGAAATAACATATATGCTATTTTGAAGAGATATGGCAAAATTACATTGATGCACTTTATTTCGTTGTGCAATGAAGAGAAAACACATGTCGTGTTGCATTACACAGAACGGAGTAATTTTGACACTTAGTCGTTTTTCTGAGCGTGCACCATTTTTGAGAAAAACGACTAAGTGTATCAGCATTATTCATTCTGCTCTGCATGGAGTTAACCTAAATGCTATTTTGAAGAGATAATGCAAAATTGCATTGATGCACTTTATTTCGTTGTGCAATGAAGAGAAACACATGTGCTGTTGCATTGCACAGAACGGAGTAATTTTGACACTTAGTCGTTTTTCTGAGCGTGCACCATTTTTGAGAAAAACGACTAAGTTTATCAGCATTAAATCATTCTGTTGTGCATGGCGTTAAAATATATGCTATTTTGAAGAGATAATGCAAAATTGCATTGATGCACTTTATTTCGTTGTGCAATGAAGAGAAAACACATGTGGTGTTGCATTGCACAGAACGGAGTAATTTTGACACTTAGTCGTTTTTCTGAGCGTGCACCATTTTTGAGAAAAAACGACTAAGTGTATCAGCATTAACTCATTCTGCTGTGCATGGAGTTAACATATATGCTATATTGAAGAGATATTGCAAAATTGCATTGATGCACTTTATTTCGCTGTGCAATGAAGAGAAAACACATGTGCTGTTGCATTGCACAGACCCGAGTAATTTTGACACTTAGTCGTTTTTCTGAGAGTGCACCATTTCTGAAAAAAACGACTAAGTGAATCAGCATTATTCATTCTGCTGTGGATGGATTTAACATATATGCTATTTTGAAGAGATAATGCAAAATTGCATTGATGCACTTTATTTCGTTGTGCAATGAGGAGAAAACACATGTGCTGTTGCATTGCACAGAACGGAGTAATTGACACTTAGTCGTTTTTCTGAGCGTGCACCATTTTTGAGAAAAACGACTAAGTGTATCAGCATTATTCATTCTGCTCTGCATGGAGTTAACCTAAATGCTATTTTGAAGAGATAATGCAAAATTGCATTGATGCACTTTATTTCGTTGTGCAATGAAGAGAAAACACATGTGCTGTTGCATTGCGAAGAACGGAGTAATTTTGACACTTGGTCGTTTTTCTGAGCGTGCACCATTTTCAGAAAAACGACTAAGTGTATCAGCATTATTCATTCTGCTGTGCATGGTTAACATATGTGCTATTTTGAAGAGATAATGCAAAATTGCATTGATGCACTTTATTTCGTTGTGCAATGAAGAGAAAACACATGTGCTGTTGCATTGCACTGAGCAAAATATAAGATATGAACTTGTTGCTTTGTATAGCATATAACAAATAACTCATTCCATTTAAAACTTACAACTTTCCTCTGTGACTTGGTTTGATGTTACTTCTCCCATAAAGCAGTCAATTGACTGCATGGTTCATTTGGACCGCATTCACATGAGGGGAACATCCTCATAACTTCATGCCGCCTACCTCGCACTCTCTCCGGCTTGAGCAGAGAAACACACCGCATGGTTGAAACGGAGTCATTTTGACACTTAGTCGTTTTTCTGATTGTGCACCATTTTTCAGAAAAACGGCAAAGTGTACCAGCATTAATTAATTCTGCTGTGCATGGAAATAACATATATGCTATTTTGAAGCGATATGGCAAAATTACATTGATGCACTTTATTTCGTTGTGCAATGAAGAGAAAAACACATGTCGTGTTGCATTGCACAGAACGGAGTAATTTTGACACTTAGTCGCTTATCTGAGCGTGCACCATTTTTGAGAAAAACGACTAAGTGTATCTGCATTATTCATTCTGCTGTGCATGGTTAACATATGTGCTATTTTGAAGAGATAATGCAAAATTGCATTGATGCACTTTATTTCGTTGTGCAATGAAGAGAAACACGTGTGCTATTGCATTGCACAGAACGGAGTAATTTTGACACTTAGTCGATTTTCTGAGCGTGCACCATTTTTCAGAAAAACGGCAAAGTGTACCAGCATTAATTCATTCTGCTGTGCATGGAAATAACATATATGCTATTTTGAAGAGATATGGCAAAATTACATTGATGCACTTTATTTCGTTGTGCAATGAAGAGAAAACACATGTCGTGTTGCATTGCACAGAACGGAGTAATTTTGACACTTAGTCGTTTTTCTGAGCGTGCACCATTTTTGAGAAAAACGACTAAGTGTATCAGCATTATTCATTCTGCTCTGCATGGAGTTAACCTAAATGCTATTTTGAAGAGATAATGCAAAATTGCATTGATGCACTTTATTTCGTTGTGCAATGAAGAGAAAACACATGTGCTGTTGCATTGCACAGAGCAAAATATAAGATATGAACTTTTTGCTTTGCATAGCATATAAAAAATAACTCATTCCATTTCAAACTTACAACTTTCCTCTGTGACTTAGTTTGATGTTACTTTTGCCATAAAGCAGTCAATTGACTGCATGGTTCATTAAGAGGGCATTCACATGAGGGGAACATCCTCAAAACTTATAGCCGCCTACCTCGCACTCTCTCCGGCTTGAGCAGAAAAACACACCGCATGTTTGAAACGGAGTCATTTTGACACTTAGTCGTTTTTCTGAGCGTGCACCATTTTTCAGAAAAACGGCAAAGTGTACCAGCATTAATTAATTCTGCTGTGCATGGAAATAACATATATGCTATTTTGAAGAGATATGGCAAAATTGCATTGATGCACTTTATTTCGTTGTGCAATGAAGAGAAAAACACATGTCGTGTTGCATTGCACAGAACGGAGTAATTTTGACACTTAGTCGTTTTTCTGAGCGTGCACCATTTTTGAGAAAAACGACTAAGTGTATCAGCATTATTCATTCTGCTCTGCATGGAGTTAACATAAATGCTATTTTGAAGAGATAATGCAAAATTGCATTGATGCACTTTATTTCGTTGTGCATTGAAGAGAAACACATGTGCTGTTGCATTGCACAGAACGGAGTAATTTTGACACTTAGTCGTTTTTCTGAGCGTGCACCATTTTTGAGAAAAACGACTAAGTTTATCAGCATTAAATCATTCTGTTGTGCATGGCGTTAAAATATATGCTATTTTGAAGAGATAATGCAAAATTGCATTGATGCACTTTATTTCGTTGTGCAATGAAGAGAAAAACACATGTGGTGTTGCATTGCACAGAACGGAGTAATTTTGACACTTAGTCGTTTTTCTGAGCGTGCACCATTTTTGAGAAAAACGACTAAGTGTATCAGCATTAACTCATTCTGCTGTGCATGGAGTTAACATATATGCTATATTGAAGAGATATTGCAAAATTGCATTGATGCACTTTATTTCGCTGTGCAATGAAGAGAAAACACATGTGCTGTTGCATTGCACAGACCCGAGTAATTTTGACACTTAGTCGTTTTTCTGAGAGTGCACCATTTCTGAAAAAAACGACTAAGTGAATCAGCATTATTCATTCTGCTGTGGATGGATTTAACATATATGCTATTTTGAAGAGATAATGCAAAATTGCATTGATGCACTTTATTTCGTTGTGCAATGAGGAGAAAACACATGTGCTGTTGCATTGCACAGAACGGAGTAATTGACACTTAGTCGTTTTTCTGAGCGTGCACCATTTTTGAGAAAAACGACTAAGTGTATCAGCATTATTCATTCTGCTCTGCATGGAGTTAACCTAAATGCTATTTTGAAGAGATAATGCAAAATTGCATTGATGCACTTTATTTCGTTGTGCAATGAAGAGAAAACACATGTGCTGTTGCATTGCGAAGAACGGAGTAATTTTGACACTTGGTCGTTTTTCTGAGCGTGCACCATTTTCAGAAAAACGACTAAGTGTATCAGCATTATTCATTCTGCTGTGCATGGTTAACATATGTGCTATTTTGAAGAGATAATGCAAAATTGCATTGATGCACTTTATTTCGTTGTGCAATGAAGAGAAAACACATGTGCTGTTGCATTGCACTGAGCAAAATATAAGATATGAACTTGTTGCTTTGTATAGCATATAACAAATAACTCATTCCATTTAAAACTTACAACTTTCCTCTGTGACTTGGTTTGATGTTACTTCTCCCATAAAGCAGTCAATTGACTGCATGGTTCATTTGGACCGCATTCACATGAGGGGAACATCCTCATAACTTCATGCCGCCTACCTCGCACTCTCTCCGGCTTGAGCAGAGAAACACACCGCATGGTTGAAACGGAGTCATTTTGACACTTAGTCGTTTTTCTGATTGTGCACCATTTTTCAGAAAAACGGCAAAGTGTACCAGCATTAATTAATTCTGCTGTGCATGGAAATAACATATATGCTATTTTGAAGAGATATGGCAAAATTACATTGATGCACTTTATTTCGTTGTGCAATGAAGAGAAAACACATGTCGTGTTGCATTGCACAGAACGGAGTAATTTTGACACTTAGTCGTTTTTCTGAGCGTGCACCATTTTTTGAGAAAAACGACTAAGTGTATCAGCATTATTCATTCTGCTGTGCATGGAGTTAACATATATGCTATTTTGAAGAGATATTGCAAAATTGCATTGATGCACTTTATTTCGCTGTGCAATGAAGAGAAAACACATGTGCTGTTGCATTGCACAGAACGGAGTAATTTTGACACTTAGTCGTTTTTCTGAGAGTGCACCATTTCTGAGAAAAACGACTAAGTGTATCAGCATTATTCATTCTGCTGTGCATGGAGTTAACATATATGCTATTTTGAAGAGATAATGCAAAATTGCATTGATGCACTTTATTTCGTTGTGCAATGAGGAGAAAACACATGTGCTGTTGCATTGCACAGAACGGAGTAATTGACACTTAGTCGTTTTTCTGAGCGTGCACCATTTATGAGAAAAACGACTAAGTATATCAGCATTATTCATTCTGCTCTGCATGGAGTTAACCTAAAAGCTATTTTGAAGAGATAATGCAAAATTGCAATGATGCACTTTATTTCGCTGTGCAATGAAGAGAAAACACATGTGCTGTTGCATTGCACAGACCCGAGTAATTTTGACACTTAGTCGTTTTTCTGAGCGTGCACCATTTTTCAGAAAAACGACTAAGTGTATCAGCATTATTCATTCTGCTCCTGCATGGTTAACATATGTGCTATTTTGAAGAGATAATGCAAAATTGCATTGATGCACTTTATTTCGTTGTGCAATGAAGAGAAAACACATGTGCTGTTGCATTCCACAGAGCAAAATATAAGATATGAACTTTTTGCTTTGCATAGCATATAAAAAATAACTCATTCCATTTCAAACTTACAACTTTCCTCTGTGACTTAGTTTGATGTTACTTTTGCCATAAAGCAGTCAATTGACTGCATGGTTCATTAAGAGGGCATTCACATGAGGGGAACATCCTCAAAACTTATAGCCGCCTACCTCGCACTCTCTCCGGCTTGAGCAGAAAAACACACCGCATGGTTGAAACGGAGTCATTTTGACACTTAGTCGTTTTTCTGAGCGTGCACCATTTTTCAGAAAAACGGCAAAGTGTACCAGCATTAATTAATTCTGCTGTGCATGGAAATAACATATATGCTATTTTGAAGAGATATGGCAAAATTACATTGATGCACTTTATTTCGTTGTGCAATGAAGAGAAAACACATGTCGTGTTGCATTACACAGAACGGAGTAATTTTGACACTTAGTCGTTTTTCTGAGCGTGCACCATTTTTGAGAAAAAACGACTAAGTGTATCAGCATTATTCATTCTGCTCTGCATGGAGTTAACCTAAATGCTATTTTGAAGAGATAATGCAAAATTGCATTGATGCACTTTATTTCGTTGTGCAATGAAGAGAAACACATGTGCTGTTGCATTGCACAGAACGGAGTAATTTTGACACTTAGTCGTTTTTCTGAGCGTGCACCATTTTTGAGAAAAACGACTAAGTGTATCAGCATTAACTCATTCTGCTGTGCATGGAGTTAACATATATGCTATATTGAAGAGATATTGCAAAATTGCATTGATGCACTTTATTTCGCTGTGCAATGAAGAGAAAACACATGTGCTGTTGCATTGCACAGACCCGAGTAATTTTGACACTTAGTCGTTTTTCTGAGAGTGCACCATTTCTGAGAAAAACGACTAAGTGTATCAGCATTATTCATTCTGCTGTGCATGGAGTTAACATATATGCTATTTTGAAGAGATAATGCAAAATTGCATTGATGCACTTTATTTCGTTGTGCAATGAGGAGAAAACACATGTGCTGTTGCATTGCACAGAACGGAGTAATTTTGACACTTAGTCGTTTTTCTGAGCGTGCACCATTTATGAGAAAAACGACTAAGTATATCAGCATTATTCATTCTGCTCTGCATGGAGTTAACCTAAAAGCTATTTTGAAGAGATAATGCAAAATTGCATTGATGCACTTTATTTCGCTGTGCAATGAAGAGAAAACACATGTGCTGTTGCATTGCACAGACCCGAGTAATTTTGACACTTAGTCGTTTTTCTGAGCGTGCACCATTTTTCAGAAAAACGACTAAGTGTATCAGCATTATTCATTCTGCTCCTGCATGGTTAACATATGTGCTATTTTGAAGAGATAATGCAAAATTGCATTGATGCACTTTATTTCGTTGTGCAATGAAGAGAAAACACATGTGCTGTTGCATTCCACAGAGCAAAATATAAGATATGAACTTTTTGCTTTGCATAGCATATAAAAAATAACTCATTACATTTCAAACTTACAACTTTCCTCTGTGACTTAGTTTGATGTTACTTTTGCCATAAAGCAGTCAATTGACTGCATGGTTCATTAAGAGGGCATTCACATGAGGGGAACATCCTCAAAACTTATAGCCGCCTACCTCGCACTCTCTCCGGCTTGAGCAGAAAAACACACCGCATGTTTGAAACGGAGTCATTTTGACACTTAGTCGTTTTTCTGAGCGTGCACCATTTTTCAGAAAAACGGCAAAGTGTACCAGCATTAATTAATTCTGCTGTGCATGGAAATAACATATATGCTATTTTGAAGAGATATGGCAAAATTACATTGATGCACTTTATTTCGTTGTGCAATGTAGAGAAAACACATGTCGTGTTGCATTACACAGAACGGAGTAATTTTGACACTTAGTCGTTTTTCTGAGCGTGCACCATTTTTGAGAAAAACGACTAAGTGTATCAGCATTATTCATTCTGCTCTGCATGGAGTTAACCTAAATGCTATTTTGAAGAGATAATGCAAAATTGCATTGATGCACTTTATTTCGTTGTGCATTGAAGAGAAACACATGTGCTGTTGCATTGCACAGAACGGAGTAATTTTGACACTTAGTCGTTTTTCTGAGCGTGCACCATTTTTGAGAAAAACGACTAAGTTTATCAGCATTAAATCATTCTGTTGTGCATGGCGTTAAAATATATGCTATTTTGAAGAGATAATGCAAAATTGCATTGATGCACTTTATTTCGTTGTGCAATGAAGAGAAAACACATGTGGTGTTGCATTGCACAGAACGGAGTAATTTTGACACTTAGTCGTTTTTCTGAGCGTGCACCATTTTTGAGAAAAACGACTAAGTGTATCAGCATTAACTCATTCTGCTGTGCATGGAGTTAACATATATGCTATATTGAAGAGATATTGCAAAATTGCATTGATGCACTTTATTTCGCTGTGCAATGAAGAGAAAACACATGTGCTGTTGCATTGCACAGACCCGAGTAATTTTGACACTTAGTCGTTTTTCTGAGAGTGCACCATTTCTGAAAAAAACGACTAAGTGAATCAGCATTATTCATTCTGCTGTGCATGGATTTAACATATATGCTATTTTGAAGAGATAATGCAAAATTGGATTGATGCACTTTATTTCGTTGTGCAATGAGGAGAAAACACATGTGCTGTTGCATTGCACAGAACGGAGTAATTGACACTTAGTCGTTTTTCTGAGCGTGCACCATTTTTGAGAAAAACGACTAAGTGTATCAGCATTATTCATTCTGCTCTGCATGGAGTTAACCTAAATGCTATTTTGAAGAGATAATGCAAAATTGCATTGATGCACTTTATTTCGTTGTGCAATGAAGAGAAAACACATGTGTTGTTGCATTGCGAAGAACGGAGTAATTTTGACACTTGGTTGTTTTTCTGAGCGTGCACCATTTTCAGAAAAACGACTAAGTGTATCAGCATTATTCATTCTGCTGTGCATGGTTAACATATGTGCTATTTTGAAGAGATAATGCAAAATTGCATTGATGCACTTTATTTCGTTGTGCAATGAAGAGAAAACACATGTGCTGTTGCATTGCACTGAGCAAAATATAAGATATGAACTTGTTGCTTTGTATAGCATATAACAAATAACTCATTCCATTTAAAACTTACAACTTTCCTCTGTGACTTGGTTTGATGTTACTTCTCCCATAAAGCAGTCAATTGACTGCATGGTTCATTTGGACCGCATTCACATGAGGGGAACATCCTCATAACTTCATGCCGCCTACCTCGCACTCTCTCCGGCTTGAGCAGAGAAACACACCGCATGGTTGAAACGGAGTCATTTTGACACTTAGTCGTTTTTCTGAGCGTGCACCATTTTTCAGAAAAACGGCAAAGTGTACCAGCATTAATTAATTCTGCTGTGCATGGAAATAACATATATGCTATTTTGAAGCGATATGGCAAAATTACATTGATGCACTTTATTTCGTTGTGCAATGAAGAGAAAAACACGTCGTGTTGCATTGCACAGAACGGAGTAATTTTGACACTTAGTCGCTTATCTGAGCGTGCACCATTTTTGAGAAAAACGACTAAGTGTATCTGCATTATTCATTCTGCTGTGCATGGTTAACATATGTGCTATTTTGAAGAGATAATGCAAAATTGCATTGATGCACTTTATTTCGTTTTGCAATGAAGAGAAACACATGTGCTATTGCATTGCACAGAACGGAGTAATTTTGACACTTAGTCGATTTTCTGAGCGTGCACCATTTTTCAGAAAAACGGCAAAGTGTACCAGCATTAATTAATTCTACTGTGCATGGAAATAACATATATGCTATTTTGAAGAGATATGGCAAAATTACATTGATGCACTTTATTTCGTTGTGCAATGAAGAGAAAACACATGTCTTGTTGCATTACACAGAACGGAGTAATTTTGACACTTAGTCGTTTTTCTGAGCGTGCACCATTTTTGAGAAAAACGACTAAGTTTATCAGCATTAAATCATTCTGTTGTGCATGGCGTTAAAATATATGCTATTTTGAAGAGATAATGCAAAATTGCATTGATGCACTTTATTTCGTTGTGCAATGAAGAGAAAACACATGTGGTGTTGCATTGCACAGAACGGAGTAATTTTGACACTTAGTCGTTTTTCTGAGCGTGCACCATTTTTGAGAAAAACGACTAAGTGTATCAGCATTAACTCATTCTGCTGTGCATGGAGTTAACATATATGCTATATTGAAGAGATATTGCAAAATTGCATTGATGCACTTTATTTCGCTGTGCAATGAAGAGAAAACACATGTGCTGTTGCATTGCACAGACCCGAGTAATTTTGACACTTAGTCGTTTTTCTGAGAGTGCACCATTTCTGAAAAAAACGACTAAGTGAATCAGCATTATTCATTCTGCTGTGGATGGATTTAACATATATGCTATTTTGAAGAGATAATGCAAAATTGCATTGATGCACTTTATTTCGTTGTGCAATGAGGAGAAAACACATGTGCTGTTGCATTGCACAGAACGGAGTAATTGACACTTAGTCGTTTTTCTGAGCGTGCACCATTTTTGAGAAAAACGACTAAGTGTATCAGCATTATTCATTCTGCTCTGCATGGAGTTAACCTAAATGCTATTTTGAAGAGATAATGCAAAATTGCATTGATGCACTTTATTTCGTTGTGCAATGAAGAGAAAACACATGTGCTGTTGCATTGCACAGAACGGAGTAATTTTGACACTTGGTCGTTTTTCTGAGCGTGCACCATTTTCAGAAAAACGACTAAGTGTATCAGCATTATTCATTCTGCTGTGCATGGAGTTAACATATGTGCTATTTTGAAGAGATAATGCAAAATTGCATTGATGCACTTTATTTCGTTGTGCAATGAAGAGAAAACACATGTGCTGTTGCATTGCACTGAGCAAAATATAAGATATGAACTTGTTGCTTTGTATAGCATATAACAAATAACTCATTCCATTTAAAACTTACAACTTTCCTCTGTGACTTGGTTTGATGTTACTTCTCCCATAAAGCAGTCAATTGACTGCATGGTTCATTTGGACCGCATTCACATGAGGGGAACATCCTCATAACTTCATGCCGCCTACCTCGCACTCTCTCCGGCTTGAGCAGAGAAACACACCGCATGGTTGAAACGGAGTCATTTTGACACTTAGTCGTTTTTCTGATTGTGCACCATTTTTCAGAAAAACGGCAAAGTGTACCAGCATTAATTAATTCTGCTGTGCATGGAAATAACATATATGCTATTTTGAAGAGATATGGCAAAATTACATTGATGCACTTTATTTCGTTGTGCAATGAAGAGAAAACACATGTCGTGTTGCATTGCACAGAACGGAGTAATTTTGACACTTAGTCGCTTTTCTGAGCGTGCACCATTTTTGAGAAAAACGACTAAGTGTATCTGCATTATTCATTCTGCTGTGCATGGAGTTAACATATGTGCTATTTTGAAGAGATAATGCAAAATTGCATTGATGCACTTTATTTCGTTGTGCAATGAAGAGAAAACACATGTGCTGTTGCATTGCACAGAACGGAGTAATTTTGACACTTAGTCGTTTTTCTGAGCGTGCACCATTTTTGAGAAAAACGACTAAGTATATCAGCATTATTCATTCTGCTCTGCATGGAGTTAACCTAAATGCTATTTTGAAGAGATAATGCAAAATTGCATTGATGCACTTTATTTCGTTGTGCAATGAAGAGAAAACACATGTGCTGTTGCATTGCACAGAACGGAGTAATTTTGACACTTAGTCGTTTTTCTGAGCGTGCACCATTTTTGAGAAAAACGACTAAGTGTATCAGCATTAACTCATTCTGCTGTGCATGGAGTTAACATATATGCTATTTTGAAGAGATATTGCAAAATTGCATTGATGCACTTTATTTCGCTGTGCAATGAAGAGAAAACACATGTGCTGTTGCATTGCACAGACCCGAGTAATTTTGACACTTAGTCGTTTTTCTGAGCGTGCACCATTTCTGAGAAAAACGACTAAGTGTATCAGCATTATTCATTCTGCTGTGCATGGAGTTAACATATATGCTATTTTGAAGAGATAATGCAAAATTGCATTGATGCACTTTATTTCGTTGTGCAATGAGGAGAAAACACATGTGCTGTTGCATTGCACAGAACGGAGTAATTGACACTTAGTCGTTTTTCTGAGCGTGCACCATTTATGAGAAAAACGACTAAGTATATCAGCATTATTCATTCTGCTCTGCATGGAGTTAACCTAAAAGCTATTTTGAAGAGATAATGCAAAATTGCATTGATGCACTTTATTTCGCTGTGCAATGAAGAGAAAACACATGTGCTGTTGCATTGCACAGACCCGAGTAATTTTGACACTTAGTCGTTTTTCTGAGCGTGCACCATTTTTCAGAAAAACGACTAAGTGTATCAGCATTATTCATTCTGCTCCTGCATGGTTAACATATGTGCTATTTTGAAGAGATAATGCAAAATTGCATTGATGCACTTTATTTCGTTGTGCAATGAAGAGAAAACACATGTGCTGTTGCATTCCACAGAGCAAAATATAAGATATGAACTTTTTGCTTTGCATAGCATATAAAAAATAACTCATTCCATTTCAAACTTACAACTTTCCTCTGTGACTTAGTTTGATGTTACTTTTGCCATAAAGCAGTCAATTGACTGCATGGTTCATTAAGAGGGCATTCACATGAGGGGAACATCCTCAAAACTTATAGCCGCCTACCTCGCACTCTCTCCGGCTTGAGCAGAAAAACACACCGCATGTTTGAAACGGAGTCATTTTGACACTTAGTCGTTTTTCTGAGCGTGCACCATTTTTCAGAAAAACGGCAAAGTGTACCAGCATTAATTAATTCTGCTGTGCATGGAAATAACATATATGCTATTTTGAAGAGATATGGCAAAATTACATTGATGCACTTTATTTCGTTGTGCAATGAAGAGAAAACACATGTCGTGTTGCATTACACAGAACGGAGTAATTTTGACACTTAGTCGTTTTTCTGAGCGTGCACCATTTTTGAGAAAAACGACTAAGTGTATCAGCATTATTCATTCTGCTCTGCATGGAGTTAACCTAAATGCTATTTTGAAGAGATAATGCAAAATTGCATTGATGCACTTTATTTCGTTGTGCAATGAAGAGAAACACATGTGCTGTTGCATTGCACAGAACGGAGTAATTTTGACACTTAGTCGTTTTTCTGAGCGTGCACCATTTTTGAGAAAAACGACTAAGTGTATCAGCATTAACTCATTCTGCTGTGCATGGAGTTAACATATATGCTATATTGAAGAGATATTGCAAAATTGCATTGATGCACTTTATTTCGCTGTGCAATGAAGAGAAAACACATGTGCTGTTGCATTGCACAGACCCGAGTAATTTTGACACTTAGTCGTTTTTCTGAGAGTGCACCATTTCTGAGAAAAACGACTAAGTGTATCAGCATTATTCATTCTGCTGTGCATGGAGTTAACATATATGCTATTTTGAAGAGATAATGCAAAATTGCATTGATGCACTTTATTTCGTTGTGCAATGAGGAGAAAACACATGTGCTGTTGCATTGCACAGAACGGAGTAATTGACACTTAGTCGTTTTTCTGAGCGTGCACCATTTATGAGAAAAACGACTAAGTATATCAGCATTATTCATTCTGCTCTGCATGGAGTTAACCTAAAAGCTATTTTGAAGAGATAATGCAAAATTGCATTGATGCACTTTATTTCGCTGTGCAATGAAGAGAAAACACATGTGCTGTTGCATTGCACAGAACCGAGTAATTTTGACACTTAGTCGTTTTTCTGAGCGTGCACCATTTTTCAGAAAAACGACTAAGTGTATCAGCATTATTCATTCTGCTCCTGCATGGTTAACATATGTGCTATTTTGAAGAGATAATGCAAAATTGCATTGATGCACTTTATTTCGTTGTGCAATGAAGAGAAAACACATGTGCGGTTGCATTCCACAGAGCAAAATATAAGATATGAACTTTTTGCTTTGCATAGCATATAAAAAATAACTCATTCCATTTCAAACTTACAACTTTCCTCTGTGACTTAGTTTGATGTTACTTTTGCCATAAAGCAGTCAATTGACTGCATGGTTCATTAAGAGGGCATTCACATGAGGGGAACATCCTCAAAACTTATAGCCGCCTACCTCGCACTCTCTCCGGCTTGAGCAGAAAAACACACCGCATGTTTGAAACGGAGTCATTTTGACACTTAGTCGTTTTTCTGAGCGTGCACCATTTTTCAGAAAAACGGCAAAGTGTACCAGCATTAATTAATTCTGCTGTGCATGGAAATAACATATATGCTATTTTGAAGAGATATGGCAAAATTACATTGATGCACTTTATTTCGTTGTGCAATGAAGAGAAAACACATGTCGTGTTGCATTACACAGAACGGAGTAATTTTGACACTTAGTCGTTTTTCTGAGCGTGCACCATTTTTCAGAAAAACGGCAAAGTGTACCAGCATTAATTAATTCTGCTGTGCATGGAAATAACATATATGCTATTTTGAAAAGATATGGCAAAATTACATTGATGCACTTTATTTCGTTGTGCAATGAAGAGAAAACACATGTCGTGTTGCATTGCACAGAACGGAGTAATTTTGACACTTAGTCGTTTTTCTGAGCGTGCACCATTTTTGAGAAAAACGACTAAGTGTATCAGCATTATTCATTCTGCTCTGCATGGAGTTAACCTAAATGCTATTTTGAAGAGATAATGCAAAATTGCATTGATGCACTTTATTTCGTTGTGCAATGAAGAGAAAACACATGTGCTGTTGCATTGCACAGAACGGAGTAATTTTGACACTTAGTCGTTTTTCTGAGCGTGCACCATTTTTGAGAAAAACGACTAAGTGTATCAGCATTATTCATTCTGCTCTGAATGGAGTTAACCTAAATGCTATTTTGAAGAGATAATGCAAAATTGCATTGATGCACTTTATTTCGTTGTGCAATGAAGAGAAAACACATGTGCTGTTGCATTGCACAGAGCAAAATATAAGATATGAACTTGTTGCTTTGTATAGCATATAACAAATAACTCATTCCATTTAAAACTTACAACTTTCCTCTGTGACTTGATTTGATGTTATTTCTGCCATAAACTATTCAATTGACTGCATGGTTTATTTGGAGCGCATTCACATGAGGGGAACATCCTCAAAACTTATAGCCGCCTACCTCGCACTCTCTCCGGCTTGAGCAGAAAAACACACCGCATGGTTGAAACGGACTCATATTGACACAGTCGTTTTTCTGAGCGTGCACCATTTTTCAGAAAAACGACTAAGTGTATCAGCATTATTCATTCTGCTGTGCATGGAGTTAACCTAAATGCTATTTTGAAGAGATAATGCAAAATTGCATTGATGCACTTTATTTCGTTGTGCAATGAAGAGAAAACACATGTGCTGTTGCATTGCACAGAGCAAAATATAAGATATGAACTTGTTGCTTTGTATAGCATATAACAAATAACTCTTTCCATTTAAAACTTACAACTTTCCTCTGTGACTTGGTTTGATGTTACTTCTCCCATAAAGCAGTCAATTGACTGCATGGTTCATTTGGACCGCATTCACATGAGGGGAACATCCTCATAACTTCAAGCCGCCTACCTCGCACTCTCTCCGGCTTGAGCAGAGAAACACACCGCATGGTTGAAACGGAGTAATTTTGACACTTAGTCGTTTTTCTGAGCGTGCACCATTTTTCAGAAAAACGGCAAAGTGTACCAGCATTAATTCATTCTGCTGTGCATGGAGTTAACATATATGCTATTTTGAAGAGATAATGCAAAATTGCATTGATGCACTTTATTTCGTTGTGCAA
This sequence comes from Opsariichthys bidens, assembly GCA_037194245.1. Taxonomy (NCBI): domain Eukaryota; kingdom Metazoa; phylum Chordata; class Actinopteri; order Cypriniformes; family Xenocyprididae; genus Opsariichthys; species Opsariichthys bidens. The sequence goes on along the minus strand of CM074287.1, from coordinate 5,050,329 downwards.
TGAAGAGAAAACACATGTGCTGTTGCATTGCACAGAACGGAGTAATTTTGACACTTAGTCGTTTTTCTGAGCGTGCACCATTTTTGAGAAAAACGACTAAGTGTATCAGCATTATTCATTCTGCTCTGAATGGAGTTAACCTAAATGCTATTTTGAAGAGATAATGCAAAATTGCATTGATGCACTTTATTTCGTTGTGCAATGCAGAAAAAACACATGTGCTGTTGCATTGCACAGAGCAAAATATAAGATATGAACTTGTTGCTTTGTATAGCATATAACAAATAACTCATTCCATTTAAAACTTACAACTTTCCTCTGTGACTTGATTTGATGTTATTTCTGCCATAAACTATTCAATTGACTGCATGGTTTATTTGGAGAGCATTCACATGAGGGGAACATCCTCAAAACTTATAGCCGCCTACCTCGCACTCTCTCCGGCTTGAGCAGAAAAACACACCGCATGGTTGAAACGGACTCATATTGACACAGTAGTTTTTCTGAGCGTGCACCATTTTTCAGAAAAAACGGCTAAGTGTACCAGCATTAATTAATTCTGCTGTGCATGGAAATAACATATATGCTATTTTGAAGAGATAATGCAAAATTGCATTGATGCACTTTATTTCGTTGTGCAATGAAGAGAAAACACATGTGCTGTTGCATTGCACAGAACGGAGTAATTTTGACACTTGGTCGTTTTTCTGAGCGTGCACCATTTCTGAAAAAAACGACTAAGTGTATCAGCATTATTCATTCCGCTGTGCATGGAGTTAACATATATGCTATTTTGAAGAGATAATGCAAAATTGCATTGATGCACTTTATTTCGTTGTGCAATGAAGAGAAAACACATGTGCTGTTGCATTGCACAGAACGGAGTAATTTTGACACTTAGTCGTTTTTCTGAGCGTGCACCATTTTTGAGAAAAACGACTAAGTTTATCAGCATTAAATCATTCTGTTGTGCATGGCGTTAAAATATATGCTATTTTGAAGAGATAATGCAAAATTGCATTGATGCACTTTATTTCGTTGTGCATTGAAGAGAAAACACATGTGGTGTTGCATTGCACAGAACGGAGTAATTTTGACACTTAGTCGTTTTTCTGAGCGTGCACCATTTCTGAAAAAAACGACTAAGTGTATCAGCATTATTCATTCTGCTCTGCATAGAGTTAACATATATGCTATTTTGAAGAGATAATGCAAAATTGCATTGATGCACGTTATTTCGTTGTGCAATGAGGAGAAAACACATGTGCTGTTGCATTGCACAGAACGGAGTAATTGACACTTAGTCGTTTTTCTGAGCGTGCACCATTTTTCAGAAAAACGACTAAGTGTATCAGCATTATTCATTCTGCTCTTCATGGAGTTAACCTAAATGCTATTTTGAAGAGATAATGCAAAATTGCATTGATGCACTTCATTTCGTTGTGCAATGAAGAGAAAACACATGTGCTGTTGCATTGCACAGACCGGAGTAATTTTGACACTTGGTCGTTTTTCTGAGCGTGCACCATTTTTCAGAAAAACGACTAAGTGTATCAGCATTATTCATTCTGCTGTGCATGGTTAACATATGTGCTATTTTGAAGAGATAATCAAAAATTGCATTGATGCACTTTATTTCGTTGTGCAATGAAGAGAAAACACATGTGCTGTTGCATTGCACAGAACGGAGTAATTTTGACACTTAGTCGTTTTTCTGAGCGTGCACCATTTTTGAGAAAAACGACTAAGTGTATCAGCATTATTCATTCTGCTCTGCATGGAGTTAACCTAAATGCTATTTTGAAGAGATAATGCAAAATTGCATTGATGCACTTTATTTCGTTGTGCAATGAAGAGAAAACACATGTGCTGTTGCATTGCACAGACCCGAGTAATTTTGACACTTAGTCGTTTTTCTGAGCGTGCACCATTTCTGAAAAAAACGACTAAGTGTATCAGCATTATTCATTCTGCTGTGCATGGAGTTAACATATATGCTATTTTGAAGAGATAATGCAAAATTGCATTGATGCACTTTATTTCGTTGTGCAATGAGGAGAAAACACATGTGCTGTTGCATTGCACAGAACGGAGTAATTGACACTTAGTCGTTTTTCTGAGCGTGCACCATTTTTGAGAAAAACGACTAAGTGTATCAGCATTATTCATTCTGCTCTGCATGTAGTTAACCTAAATGCTATTTTGAAGAGATAATGCAAAATTGCATTGATGCACTTTATTTCGTTGTGCAATGAAGAGAAAACACATGTGCTGTTGCATTGCACAGACCGGAGTAATTTTGACACTTGGTCGTTTTTCTGAGCGTGCACCATTTTCAGAAAAACGACTAAGTGTATCAGCATTATTCATTCTGCTGTGCATGGTTAACATATGTGCTATTTTGAAGAGATAATGCAAAATTGCATTGATGCACTTTATTTCGTTGTGCAATGAAGAGAAAACACATGTGCTGTTGCATTGCACAGACCCGAGTAATTTTGACACTTAGTCGTTTTTCTTAGCGTGCACCATTTTTCAGAAAAACGGCAAAGTGTACCAGCATTAATTCATTCTGCTGTGCATGGAGTTAACATATATGCTATTTTGAAGAGATAATGCAAAATTGCATTGATGCACTTTATTTCGTTGTGCAATGAGGAGAAAACACATGTGCTGTTGCATTGCACAGAACGGAGTAATTTTGACACTTGATCGTTTTTCTGAGTGTACACCATTTTTCAGAAACACGATTAAGTGTATCAGCATTATTCATTCTGCTCTGCATGGAGTTAACCTAAATGCTATTTTGAAGAGATAATGCAAAATTGCATTGATGCACTTTATTTCGTTGTGCAATGTAGAGAAAACACATGTGGTGTTGCATTGCACAGAACGGAGTAATTTTGACACTTAGTCGTTTTTCTGAGCGTGCACCATTTTTGAGAAAAACGACTAAGTGTATCAGCATTATTCATTCTGCTCTGAATGGAGTTAACCTAAATGCTATTTTGAAGAGATAATGCAAAATTGCATTGATGCACTTTATTTCGTTGTGCAATGAAGAGAAAACACATGTGCTGTTGCATTGCACAGAGCAAAATATAAGATATGAACTTGTTGCTTTGTATAGCATATAACAAATAACTCATTCCATTTAAAACTTACAACTTTCCTCTGTGACTTGATTTGATGTTATTTCTGCCATAAACTATTCAATTGACTGCATGGTTTATTTGGAGCGCATTCACATGAGGGGAACATCCTCAAAACTTATAGCCGCCTACCTCGCACTCTCTCCGGCTTGAGCAGAAAAACACACCGCATGGTTGAAACGGACTCATATTGACACAGTAGTTTTTCTGAGCGTGCACCATTTTTCAGAAAAAACGGCTAAGTGTACCAGCATTAATTAATTCTGCTGTGCATGGAAATAACATATATGCTATTTTGAAGAGATAATGCAAAATTGCATTGATGCACTTTATTTCGTTGTGCAATGAAGAGAAAACACATGTGCTGTTGCATTGCACAGAACGGAGTAATTTTGACACTTGGTCGTTTTTCTGAGCGTGCACCATTTCTGAAAAAAACGACTAAGTGTATCAGCATTATTCATTCTGCTGTGCATGGAGTTAACATAAATGCTATTTTGAAGAGATAATGCAAAATTGCATTGATGCACTTTATTTCGTTGTGCAATGAAGAGAAAACACATGTGCTGTTACATTGCACAGAGCAAAATATAAGATATGAACTTTTTGCTTTGCATAGCATATAACAAATAACTCATTCCATTTAAAACTTACAACTTTCCTCTGTGACTTGGTTTGATGTTTCTTCTCCCATAAAGCAGTCAATTGACTGCATGGTTCATTTGGACCGCATTCACATGAGGGGAACATCCTCATAACTTCAAGCCGCCTACCTCGCACTCTCTCCGGCTTGAGCAGAGAAACACACCGCATGGTTGAAACGGAGTCATTTTGACACAGTCATTTTTCTTAGCGTGCACCATTTTTCAGAAAAACGGCAAAGTGTACCAGCATTAATTCATTCTGCTGTGCATGGAGTTAACATATATGCTATATTGAAGAGATATTGCAAAATTGCATTGATGCACTTTATTTCGCTGTGCAATGAAGAGAAAACACATATGCTGTTGCATTGCACAGACCCGAGTAATTTTGACACTTAGTCGTTTTTCTTAGCGTGCACCATTTTTCAGAAAAACGGCAAAGTGTACCAGCATTAATTCATTCTGCTGTGCATGGAGTTAACATATATGCTATTTTGAAGAGATAATGCAAAATTGCATTGATGCACTTTATTTCGTTGTGCAATGAGGAGAAAACACATGTGCTGTTGCATTGCACAGAACGGAGTAATTGACACTTAGTCGTTTTTCTGAGCGTGCACCATTTTTGAGAAAAACGACTAAGTGTATCAGCATTATTCATTCTGCTCTGCATGGAGTTAACCTAAATGCTATTTTGAAGAGATAATGCAAAATTGCATTGATGCACTTTATTTCGTTGTGCAATGAAGAGAAAACACATGTGGTGTTGCATTGCACAGAACGGAGTAATTTTGACACTTAGTCGTTTTTCTGAGCGTGCACCATTTTTGAGAAAAACGACTAAGTGTATCAGCATTATTCATTCTGCTCTGAATGGAGTTAACCTAAATGCTATTTTGAAGAGATAATGCAAAATTGCATTGATGCACTTTATTTCGTTGTGCAATGAAGAGAAAACACATGTGCTGTTGCATTGCACAGAGCAAAATATAAGATATGAACTTGTTGCTTTGTATAGCATATAACAAATAACTCATTCCATTTAAAACTTACAACTTTCCTCTGTGACTTGATTTGATGTTATTTCTGCCATAAACTATTCAATTGACTGCATGGTTTATTTGGAGCGCATTCACATGAGGGGAACATCCTCAAAACTTATAGCCGCCTACCTCGCACTCTCTCCGGCTTGAGCAGAAAAACACACCGCATGGTTGAAACGGACTCATATTGACACAGTCGTTTTTCTGAGCGTGCACCATTTTTCAGAAAAAAACGGCTAAGTGTATCAGCATTATTCATTCTGCTCTTCATGGAGTTAACCTAAATGCTATTTTGAAGAGATAATGCAAAATTGCATTGATGCACTTCATTTCGTTGTGCAATGAAGAGAAAACACATGTGCTGTTGCATTGCACAGACCGGAGTAATTTTGACACTTGGTCGTTTTTCTGAGCGTGCACCATTTTCAGAAAAACGACTAAGTGTATCAGCATTATTCATTCTGCTGTGCATGGTTAACATATGTGCTATTTTGAAGAGATAATCAAAATTGCATTGATGCACTTTATTTCGTTGTGCAATGAAGAGAAAACACATGTGCTGTTGCATTGCACAGAACGGAGTAATTTTGACAGTCGTTTTTCTGAGCGTGCACCATTTTTGAGAAAAACGACTAAGTGTATCAGCATTATTCATTCTGCTCTGCATGGAGTTAACCTAAATGCTATTTTGAAGAGATAATGCAAAATTGCATTGATGCACTTTATTTCGTTGTGCAATGAAGAGAAAACACATGTGCTGTTGCATTGCACAGACCCGAGTAATTTTGACACTTAGTCGTTTTTCTGAGCGTGCACCATTTCTGAAAAAACGACTAAGTGTATCAGCATTATTCATTCTGCTGTGCATGGAGTTAACATATATGCTATTTTGAAGAGATAATGCAAAATTGCATTGATGCACTTTATTTCGTTGTGCAATGAGAGAAAACACATGTGCTGTTGCATTGCACAGAACGGAGTAATTGACACTTAGTCGTTTTTCTGAGCGTGCACCATTTTGAGAAAAAACGACTAAGTGTATCAGCATTATTCATTCTGCTCTGCATGTAGTTAACCTAAATGCTATTTTGAAGAGATAATGCAAAATTGCATTGATGCACTTTATTTCGTTGTGCAATGAAGAGAAAACACATGTGCTGTTGCATTGCACAGACCGGAGTAATTTTGACACTTGGTCGTTTTTGTGAGCGTGCACCATTTTCAGAAAAACGACTAAGTGTATCAGCATTATTCATTCTGCTGTGCATGGTTAACATATGTGCTATTTTGAAGAGATAATCAAAAATTGCATTGATGCACTTTATTTCGTTGTGCAATGAAGAGAAAACACATGTGCTGTTGCATTGCACAGAACGGAGTAATTTTGACAGTCGTTTTTCTGAGCGTGCACCATTTTTGAGAAAAACGACTAAGTGTATCAGCATTATTCATTCTGCTCTGCATGGAGTTAACCTAAATGCTATTTTGAAGAGATAATGCAAAATTGCATTGATGCACTTTATTTCGTTGTGCAATGAAGCGAAAACACATGTGCTGTTGCATTGCACAGAACGGAGTAATTTTGACACTTGGTCGTTTTTCTGAGCGTGCACCATTTCTGAAAAACGACTAAGTGTATCAGCATTATTCATTCTGCTGTGCATGGAGTTAACATATATGCTATTTTGAAGAGATAATGCAAAATTGCATTGATGCACTTTATTTCGCTGTGCAATGAAGAGAAAACACATGTGCTGTTGCATTGCACAGAACGGAGTAATTTTGACACTTAGTCGTTTTTCTGAGCGTGCACCATTTTTGAGAAAAACGACTAAGTGTATCAGCATTATTCATTCTGCTCTGCACGGAGTTAACCTAAATGCTATTTTGAAGAGATAATGCAAAATTGCATTGATGCACTTTATTTCGTTGTGCAATGAAGAGAAAACACATGTGCTGTTGCATTGCACAGAGCAAAATATAAGATATGAACTTGTTGCTTTGTATAGCATATAACAAATAACTCATTCCATTTAAAACTTACAACTTTCCTCTGTGACTTAATTTGATGTTATTTCTGCCATAAACTATTCAATTGACTGCATGGTTTATTTGGAGCGCATTCACATGAGGGGAACATCCTCAAAACTTATAGCCGCCTACCTCGCACTCTCTCCGGCTTGAGCAGAAAAACACACCGCATGGTTGAAACGGAGTCATATTGACACAGTAGTTTTTCTGAGCGTGCACCATTTTTCAGAAAAACGGCTGAGTGTACCAGCATTAATTAATTCTGCTGTGCATGGAAATAACATATATGCTATTTTGAAGAGATAATGCAAAATTGCATTGATGCACTTTATTTCGTTGTGCAATGAAGAGAAAACACATGTGCTGTTGCATTGCACAGAACGGAGTAATTTTGACACTTGGTCGTTTTTCTGAGCGTGCACCATTTCTGAAAAAAACGACTAAGTGTATCAGCATTATTCATTCTGCTGTGCATGGAGTTAACATAAATGCTATTTTGAAGAGATAATGCAAAATTGCATTGATGCACTTTATTTCGTTGTGCAATGAAGAGAAAACACATGTGCTGTTACATTGCATAGAGCAAAATATAAGATATGAACTTTTTGCTTTGCATAGCATATAACAAATAACTCATTCCATTTAAAACTTACAACTTTCCTCTGTGACTTGGTTTGATGTTACTTCTCCCATAAAGCAGTCAATTGACTGCATGGTTAATTTGGACCGCATTCACATGAGGGGAACATCCTAATAACTTCAAGCCGCCTACCTCGCACTCTCTCCGGCTTGAGCAGAGAAACACACCGCATGGTTGAAACGGAGTCATTTTGACACAGTCATTTTTCTTAGCGTGCACCATTTTTCAGAAAAACGGCAAAGTGTACCAGCATTAATTCATTCTGCTGTGCATGGAGTTAACATATATGCTATATTGAAGAGATATTGCAAAATTGCATTGATGCACTTTATTTCGCTGTGCAATGAAGAGAAAACACATGTGCTGTTGCATTGCACAGACCCGAGTAATTTTGACACTTAGTCGTTTTTCTTAGCGTGCACCATTTTTCAGAAAAACGGCAAAGTGTACCAGCATTAATTCATTCTGCTGTGCATGGAGTTAACATATATGCTATTTTGAAGAGATAATGCAAAATTGCATTGATGCACTTTATTTCGTTGTGCAATGAGGAGAAAACACATGTGCTGTTGCATTGCACAGAACGGAGTAATTTTGACACTTGATCGTTTTTCTGAGTGTACACCATTTTTCAGAAACACGATTAAGTGTATCAGCATTATTCATTCTGCTGTGCATGGAGTTAACATATATGCTATTTTGAAGAGATAATGCAAAATTGCATTGATGCACTTTATTTCGTTGTGCAATGAAGAGAAAACACATGTGCTGTTGCATTGCACAGAACGGAGTAATTGACACTTAGTCGTTTTTCTGAGCGTGCACCATTTTTGAGAAAAACGACTAAGTGTATCAGCATTATTCATTCTGCTCTGCATGGAGTTAACCTAAATGCTATTTTGAAGAGATAATGCAAAATTGCATTGATGCACTTTATTTCGTTGTGCAATGAAGAGAAAACACATGTGGTGTTGCATTGCACAGAACGGAGTAATTTTGACACTTAGTCGTTTTTCTGAGCGTGCACCATTTTTGAGAAAAACGACTAAGTGTATCAGCATTATTCATTCTGCTCTGAATGGAGTTAACCTAAATGCTATTTTGAAGAGATAATGCAAAATTGCATTGATGCACTTTATTTCGTTGTGCAATGAAGAGAAAACACATGTGCTGTTGCATTGCACAGAGCAAAATATAAGATATGAACTTGTTGCTTTGTATAGCATATAACAAATAACTCATTCCATTTAAAACTTACAACTTTCCTCTGTGACTTGATTTGATGTTATTTCTGCCATAAACTATTCAATTGACTGCATGGTTTATTTGGAGCGCATTCACATGAGGGGAACATCCTCAAAACTTATAGCCGCCTACCTCGCACTCTCTCCGGCTTGAGCAGAAAAACACACCGCATGGTTGAAACGGACTCATATTGACACAGTCGTTTTTCTGAGCGTGCACCATTTTTCAGAAAAAACGGCTAAGTGTACCAGCATTAATTAATTCTGCTGTGCATGGAAATAACATATATGCTATTTTGAAGAGATAATGCAAAATTGCATTGATGCACTTTATTTCGTTGTGCAATGAAGAGAAAACACATGTGCTGTTGCATTGCACAGACCCGAGTAATTTTGACACTTAGTCGTTTTTCTGAGCGTGCACCATTTCTGAAAAAAACGACTAAGTGTATCAGCATTATTCATTCCGCTGTGCAGGGAGTTAACATATGCTATTTTGAAGAGATAATGCAAAATTGCATTGATGCACTTTATTTCGTTGTGCAATGAAGAGAAAACACATGTGCTGTTGCATTGCACAGAACGGAGTAATTTTGACACTTAGTCGTTTTTCTGAGCGTGCACCATTTTTCAGAAAAACGACTAAGTGTATCAGCATTATTCATTCTGCTGTGCATGGAGTTAACCTAAATGCTATTTTGAAGAGATAATGCAAAATTGCATTGATGCACTTTATTTCGTTGTGCAATGAAGAGAAAACACATGTGCTGTTGCATTGCACAGAGCAAAATATAAGATATGAACTTGTTGCTTTGTATAGCATATAACAAATAACTCTTTCCATTTAAAACTTACAACTTTCCTCTGTGACTTGGTTTGATGTTACTTCTCCCATAAAGCAGTCAATTGACTGCATGGTTCATTTGGACCGCATTCACATGAGGGGAACATCCTCATAACTTCAAGCCGCCTACCTCGCACTCTCTCCGGCTTGAGCAGAGAAACACACCGCATGGTTGAAACGGAGTAATTTTGACACTTAGTCGTTTTTCTGAGCGTGCACCATTTTTCAGAAAAACGGCAAAGTGTACCAGCATTAATTCATTCTGCTGTGCATGGAGTTAACATATATGCTATTTTGAAGAGATAATGCAAAATTGCATTGATGCACTTTATTTCGTTGTGCAATGAAGAGAAAACACATGTGCTGTTGCAGTGCAGATAAAAAAAAATACATTTGTGCAAAATTTACTTCATTTGTTTAATATATGCTTTTTTGGAAATGTTCTAGATTTCTAAGAAATGTGTGTTTGCACTATCGTAAAACATTTCTTGAATAAAAAAAAAGAGAAAAAATACATAATTCGTAATATTGATTTTTTAGTCTAACGTTGTATTTGAGGATTTAAATAATAAAGATAACAATAATAACAACATAACTTTTGTATTTGTCTCATGTATTGTGTGCTCGTCGGCCGGCTGCAATCTGAAATGGAATGAAACCCATTCACGGCCATAGTTACTATGATTCACTGCAGACAGCAGAACAGGAGTCGAACATGTGGGGAACACACTGGTGTCATCAGATTTTAAAAATTAATCGTTAAATAGGTGAAAATAGCTTATTACCATATTTGACAGTGAGTGGGTAAACTCTGGTGACAAAATCTAATCTACATGACAGCAGAGGCCCAGAGCTTTCTATAACTGCTGGTCTTATGTGTTTAGCACCTTCTGTTGCTAAATGACAAGCCTTCAAAGATGGACTGGGTTCAAGGTTCAGAGGTCAATATTTCAAAGCAGGAGTAATGTATCCTCTTCAGACTGACATTATGTTATTCTCCAGGTTGAGACCTCCAACGATGTCTTTGCTAGTCCTACGACAACGTTTTAATTTTTACTTATCATGGTTTGCAGATGATCCACTTTGGGCGATAGCCTCCTTTATTGTCCCCAGAGAGATATCTGCCTTGAGTTCCAATGCTTCACACATAACACTTGACATATTGCTTAATCATACAGCTGACATATACTTACAATAAAAACAATAAAGTGATATGTAGTCAGACTGACCCTAACCCTAACCATAACCCTAACCCTAACCCAGACTGCATATCACACAGCAACTATTGCTCTATTTTTGCAACATATCTATTGCTCATCTTTCACAAACAGTGACAAGAGCAGCACACAACTATTTGCATTATATCATGAAGCTATTGCACAACCAGCCTCAAACAACATTATTAAAATTTTTAATTGAGGTAGGTCCAAATAGGCCTATAGATTAGAAATGTTAAGTTTAGATTGGGGTACCCATATCTTCTGCCAGGATAAGAGCTCATACTTGGTATGGAGAATAAAGATGGATCAGACCACATTCTTTGTGCTTGCCTGGAGAGACTGGTTTCTATTCCTCTCCACAACGTTCATGACAGTCATATCAAAATACTCTGTAATGCAGCCTTGTATAACATAAACCCTCTGATTCACCGTGTTTGCTCTAAATGATTACACCCACTTTCAACACGGGCCTTCCAGCCAAAGGTATTGTCCATATACACACCAATGTGCCTATAGGAGCAGAGCTGATGGATTGGTTCATCATTTATGACCTCTGATACATTCTGACCCATGTCACGACCCTTTCATCAGCGTGTGAAATGGTTGAATGAGATATGTGACTTGTGTCTGAATGCAGTGGGCTGAGGAAGAAGTGTGCCAACATACCAAAACACATGTTGTATGTACACCAACCCTAACCCATAACGGTGACATCAGCGTTATTAATTTAGAGGATTTAATAAAACAAATAAATAAATAAAAACTGATTAATTGAACACAATCGTAGCATATTATATATATTTATTAAAATCAACAAACCTCCGATAAAAATACGTTATCCAGCATGCTATAATTAAAGCATGCAGTGTCCTAAAGAAAACGCTTAAACTGCTTACTTGCACGCGCCTTGGAGCGTTGTTAAACTCACCTTTTAATGCCGTTTTACCTGCAGTTGAGCGTTGCTTTGGTCAAAACTCACCTCTGAATGCCGTTTTACCATGCAGATGAGTGTTGTTAAACTCACCGCTGAATGTGGTTGTACACCATGTGCGTTGTTAAACTCACCGCTGATGAACGCGCACCGCTGATCTTTGCGCAGAGGGCACTTTGATATCAGATTGCGAGGGTTTTTAAACATCAAAAACCATTTGGAGGGCCAGATAAAAATCAATTGGGGTGCTGCCATTTGACTCGCCCTGGCATAGATCATTTTTTGTAGCCTATTCCTATTTATTTGTTTTTATTGTAGTCTCGACCCATACAAGGCAGCCAACGGGTTGCGGTGTGCTGACCCCAAGACGTCAAATTTGAACGCTGTTGAGTTCTATAGAAGTCTATCGGACTACCCTGCACGTTGAAAAATGACGCCAAAGGTATACCCAGTGCGTTAAAAAGTGACGCCAGTGTCCCTTGTCCATGCGTCAGACATTTGACGAGTACGGAGTGACTGTGTTGCTGCCATACAGCAGTCAATTGACTGCATGGTTCATAAGGAGCGCATTCACAAGAGGGGAACATCCTTATAACTTCAAGCCGCCTACCTCACACTCTCTCCGCCTTGAGCAGAGAAACACACCGCATGGTTCACACGGAGTAATTTTGACACTTAGTCGTTTTTCTGAGCGTGCACCATTTCTCGCACTGTATGTATGTATATATATATATATATATATATATATATATATATATATATATATACAGAGAGAGAGAGAGAGAGAGAGAGAGCAGTTACATATAATACAAAAACTATTTAAAAGAATCATGAATCAAGCTAGCACGTTTACATGTCTGATTGTATAGATTTATTTTGTTCTAACTTTTTATTATTATTTTAATTTTAAAAGCCATTGGATGTCAAACCCTAATTGAGAACTGACAGTCTGCTGTGACTCCCACCCCTCCCCCCCAGCCTCTGATTGCTCTCGCCCAGCCCGCCCTTCCCCCACGCCTTACTGAGATCGCCCTTCCCCCACAGCAGAGCGGAGACTTCAGTGGAGTGAGATGAACTCCAGACTGACAGATAGATAGAGAGTTAATCAGAAGTGCTTCTCCAATGATGTATAAATCTGTTGTGGCCATGCCTTTTTTAAAACACTTTTACAAGGTCTAGCAGCTTTATATTTATGTGTGATTATATGTGTGATTTATATTTATATATTTGTGTGATATGTGACAGGAAAGTAACCTTGCTGTGTATTTAAGCACACCCAGACAGAGCGAGTGTTTTCTTGACGCAAGAAACTCTTAAAATGTGTTCTCATCTTGTGCAGAAGTGGTACAGTCAAGATGCTGCTTCTGTAACTGCATGAGAGAATATGAGTCTGTAAGTTTCCTGCTGAAATTCTGGAGATAGAGGACAGTTACAGCAAATATTATGAGAGAGAGAGAGAGAGCGAGCAAGAGAGCAGTTACATATAGTACAAAAAGTGTTTAAAAGAATCATGAATCAAGCTAGCACGTTTACATGTCTGATTGTACAGATTTATTTTGTTCTAACTTTGATTTTAAAAGCCATTGGATGTCAAACCCTAATTGAGAACTGACAGTCTGCTGTGACTCGCACCCCTCCCCCCCAGCCTCTGATCGCTCTCGCTCAGCCCGCCCTTCCCCCGCCGCCTGACTGAGATCGCCCTTCCCCCACAGCAGCGCGGAGACTTCATTGGAGTGAGATGAACTCCAGACTGACAGATAGATAGAGAGTTAATCACAAGTGTTTCTCCAATGATGTATAAATCTGTTGTGGCCTTGCGTTTTTAAAACACTTTTACAAGGTCTAGCAGCTTTATATTTATGTGTGATTATATGTGTGATTTATATTTATATATTTGTGTGATATGTGACAGGAAAGTATCCTTGCTGCGTATTTAAGCACATCCAGACAGAGCGAGTGTTTTCTTGACCCAAGAAACTCTTAAAATGTGTTCTCATCTCGTGCAGAAGTGGTACAGTCAAAATGCTGCTTCTGTAACTGCATGAGAGAATGAGTCTGTAAGTTTCCTGCTGAAATTCTGGAGATAGAGGGGGACAGTTACAGCAAATATTATGAGTGAGAGAGAGAGAGAGAGAGCGAGCAAGAGAGCAGTTACATACAGTGGTGGTTCTACACGGAGGCCTAGGGAGGCCCGTGCCTCTGTAGAAATTTCCATGGCCACCCCTGTGGCCCCCCCTGTGCTGACCAAAAAATAAAAATAAAAAATGAATTATGACTTCATTATGATTTTACATGTGAGCGCCAAAAGCGGAACTAACGTGACGGAACGTTCTACACGGGTAAATTAGAGCGGGCGCCGGCCGCGTAAGTGACTCGTATCTCGTAAGTAACTGCTTGTTCCTGCACAATGTTGTGATGTTAACCACGTAACTTCATCTGTCTTGGCTGTTGCATTGCGATAACATAAATTTGAGTAAAGTAATCAACAGGTTATTATTGCCCGTGTTAAGTAGGGAGGGATGGTTAGGCAATGAAATGTAATGCACGTTTTTTTTTTCTTCCGATAGTTATCTTGAAACGAGGAAAGGACATAGCGTCCTTTTTCGTTAACAAAATCAATATTGTCAATATGGATCTAATGTTTCTTTTTTTAAAGTAAATTCTAGGCCTACATTTTTGAAATACATGCAATACATGCAGATATGCTCTACCAATCAAAAGTTTGGAAACGGTACTATTTTGGTTGTTTTTGAAAGAAGTCTCTTCTGCTCACCAGTGGCGGTTCTACACGGAGGCCTAGGGAGGCCCGTGCCTCTGTAGAAATTTCCATGGCCACCCCTGTGGCCCCCCCTGTGCTGACCAAAAAAAAAAAAAAAAAAATGAATTATGACTTTATTATGATTTTACACGCGAGCGCCAAAAGCGGAACTAACGTGACGGAACGTTCTACACGGGTAAATTAGAGCGGCGCCGGCCGCGTAAGTGACTCGTATCTCGTAAGTAACTGGTTGTTCCTGCACAATGTTGTGATGTTAACCACGTAACTTCATCTGTCTTGGCTGTTGCATTGCGATAACATACATTTGAGTAAAGTAATCAACAGGTTATTATTGCCCGTGTTAAGTAGAGAGGGATGGTCAGGCAACGAAATGTAATGCACGTTTTTTTTCTTCCGATAGTTATCTTGAAACGAGGAAAGGACATAGCGTCCTTTTTTGTTTACAAAATCAATATTGTCAATATGGATCTAATGTTTCTTTTTTTAAAGTAAATTCTAGGCCTACATTTTTTAAATACATGCAATACATGCAGATATGCTCTACCAATCAAAAGTTTGGAAACGGTACTATTTTGGTTGTTTTTGAAAGAAGTCTCTTCTGCTCACCAAGGCTGCATTTATGTTATTATAAATACAAAAAAGCTCTAAAATTGTGAGATATTATTAAAATGTAAAATAACAGTTTTTTATGTGAATATATAGTAAAGTGTAATTGTGATCAAAGCTGAATTTATCATCATTACTCCAGTCTTCAGTGTCACATCATCCTTCACAAATCATTGATAATAATCATCAACATTAATAAACCTACCTTTTTTGCACCTGCACTCACTCTTGTACAAATGTTGTACAATGTTGTAATAAATGTTTATATGATTGTAAAGTAAAGAAGTTAATAATCTTTAAATATAATTTGTTACCATTTTTAATGTGCCCCTCTGGTTAAACACTGGCCCCCCCTTGGCCCCCCTAGTAAAAATTGTCTAGAACCGCCACTGCTGCTCACCAAGGCTGCATTTATGTTATTATAAATACAAAAAAGCTCTAAAATTGTGAGATATTATTAAAATGTAAAATAACTGTTTTTTATGTGAATATATAGTAAAGTGTAATTGTGATCAAAGCTGAATTTATCATCATTACTCCAGTCTTCAGTGTCACATCATCCTTCACAAATCCTTCACAAATCATTGATAATAATCATCAACATTAATAAACCTACCTTTTTTGCACCTGCACTCACTCTTGTACAAATGTTGTACAATGTTGTAATAAATGTTTATATGATTGTAAAGTAAAGAAGTTAATAATCTTTAAATATAATTTGTTACCATTTTTAATGTGCCCCTCTGGTTAAACACTGGCCCCCCCTTGGCCCCCCTAGTAAAAATTGTCTAGAACCGCCACTGGTTACATATAGTACAAAAAGTGTTTAAAAGAATCATGAATCAAGCTAGTACGTTTACATGTCTGATTGTACAGATTTATTTTGTTCTAACTTTGATTTTAAAAGCCATTGGATGTCAAACCCTAATTGAGAACTGACAGTCTGCTGTCACTCGCACCCCTCCCCCCCAGCCTCTGATCGCTCTCGCTCAGCCCGCCCTTCCCCCACCGCCTGATTGAGATCGCCCTTCCCCCACAGCAGCGCGGAGACTTCAGTGGAGTGAGATGAACTCCAGAATGACAGATAGATAGAGAGTTAATCACAAGTGCTTCTCCAATAATGTATAAATCTGTTGTGGCCATGCCTTTTTTGAAACACTTTTACAAGGTCAAGAAGCTTTATATTTATGTGTGATTATATGTGTGATTTATATTTATATATTTGTGTGACAGGAAAGTATCCTTGCTGCGTATTTAAGCACATCCAGACAGAGCGAGTGTTTTCTTGACCCAAGAAACTCTTAAAATGTGTTCTCATCTCGTGCAGAAGTGGTACAGTCAAAATGCTGCTTCTGTAACTGCATGAGAGAATATGAGTCTGTAAGTTTCCTGCTGAAATTCTGGAGATAGAGGAGGACAGTTACAGGAAATATTATGAGAGAGAGAGAGAGAGAGAGAGAGAGAGCGAGCAAGAGAGCAGTTACATATAGTACAAAAAGTGTTTAAAAGAATCATGAATCAAGCTAGCACGTTTACATGTCAAACCCTAATTGAGAACTGACAGTCTGCTGTGACTCGCACCCCTCCCCCCGAGCCTCTGATCGCTCTTGCTCAGACCGCCCTTCCCCCACCGCCTTACTGAGATCACCCTTCCCCCACAGCAGCGCGGAGACTTCAGTGGAGTGAGATGAACTCCAGACTGACAGATAGATAGAGAGTTAATCAGAAGTGCTTCTCCAATGATGTATAAATCTGTTGTGGCCATGCGTTTTTAAAACACTTTTACAAGGTCTAGCAGCTTTATATTTATGTGTGATTATATGTGTGATTTATATTTATATATTTGTGTGATATGTGACAGGAAAGTATCCTTGCTGCGTATTTAAGCACATCCAGACAGAGCGAGTGTTTTCTTCACCCAAGAAACTCTTAAAATGTGTTCTCATCTCGTGCAGAAGTGGTACAGTCAAAATGCTGCTTCTGTAACTGCATGAGAGAATATGAGTCTGTAAGTTTCCTGCTGAAATTCTGGAGATAGAGGAGGACAGTTACAGCAAATATTATGAGTGAGAGAGAGAGAGAGAGAGCGAGCAAGAGAGCAGTTACATATAGTACAAAAAGTGTTTAAAAGAATCATGAATCAAGCTAGCACGTTTACATGTCTGATTGTACAGATTTATTTTGTTCTAACTTTGATTTCCTTCCCCCACCGCCTGACTGAGATCGCCCTTCCCCCACAGCAGCGCGGAGACTTCAGTGGAGTGAGATGAACTCCAGACTGACAGATAGATAGAGTGTTAATCAGAAGTGCTTCTCCAATGATGTATAAATCTGTTGTGGCCATGCGTTTTTAAAACACATTTACAAGGTCTAGCAGCTTTATATTTATGTGTGATTATATGTGTGATTTATATTTATATATTTGTGTGATATGTGACAGGAAAGTATCCTTGCTGCGTATTTAAGCACATCCAGACAGAGTGAGTGTTTTTTTGACCCAAGAAACTCTTAAAATGTGTTCTCATCTTGTGTAGAAGTGGTACAGTCAAGATGCTGCTTCTGTAACTGCATGAGAGAATATGAGTCTGTAAGTTTCCTGCTGAAATTCTGGAGATAGAGGAGGACAGTTACAGCAAATATTATGAGAGAGAGAGAGAGCGAGCAAGAGAGCAGTTACATATAGAGCGTTTGCACTTACGTCACGGTTTGGTCGGTTACCCGGATGTGCGGCCATATTGGAGATACTCGGACGTAAACAACAGCATGCATTGCACGGTAAATTTAGTACATAAGACGTAGTTATACTAATTTATGATGTCTAAAATACAGAAAAAAACGTGTGGAAGCTGCTAAAACATATAGAGAAGGACTTGGTAAGCAGGAACGGGCTTGATATTTTGACAAATTAAGGTTAATCGTTATTAAAGATCCATACGAGCTGGCTCCTTTGTCGTGGACTGACGATCCAACAATCCTGCCTAACATTTCTTATCCCGATATTGTGTACTTGGTTTTTTCACCGAGCCCATACACAGCTGAGGACCTTAAATGTTACAAAGGTTTGGAGGCCTATAACCAGATGGTGTGTGGAAGGGTGAGAGAGGCACAGCATCAACTCATCAATGACATGTGTATTGTGATATGCATGGCTGTACAAGTGCAGATTTTTCCTTAAGCACTTTATGTTTAAAATAAGCTCAAAGTTTTAATGTAATATTTATTTTATCTATTTCCTTTTGAAAATTTAATGTGTGTTATTTGGGCAATTCATACTGAATTTTTTTGTTACAAAAAAAAAGCTTTATTTCTGAATCGAGTACATTTGTACATCACACAAAAAATTAAAAAGTTGTTGCATAACCAACTGTTCTTTTGGTCTTTTAATATATTTGTGTTTTTCTAATGACAGTGGTGTAGTACAAACACACCGTATACAACAAAACTATTTACATATTTACAATGAAATCACAAGGATTATTTTTACCAACATTCTCTAAAACAACTTCAGTCAAAATGAACAACTGATGGACAAAGGTTCACCAGAGCACAACAGACAAGTCCGATCTTGTCTATTGTACAAAAATTATCCTCTTTTCTCATCAAAAAGTCAATTGGCAATGTCCCCCCCAATATACAATATTTCTGGCGCACACTACCAATCACACGTTCAACGTGAATCCTAACATGAGCGATTTTCCTTGTGGTTTCTAAGTCAAATGGAGCTAGCTGCGACTTCCCACGGGTAAAGGCAGGCATTTTTACCTGAGCCATAATGCAACCTAAAGTGTCCTGAATATCAAAGCCACGGTCAGCAAGAACTAAATCACCAGGTAAAATGTTGTCCAGAAAGCCACAGTTTTCGGTAATGTGCTTATCACTTACTCTACCTCCCCATGCATTTGATATGTAAGAGACTGTGCCCTGTGGTGTAATACCAATCAAGAACTTGACTGTGTTATGGTGCTTGTAGGATGACCATGTTTCTGCTCTGGCTATAAGATTAGGTGGACGATCTATAAAGACCTCAAAGCAGTCGATAATAGCAACGCATTTTTTCCCAAATTGTTTTCTGAATTGCATTGGCATGGTTTTTACCAACTGTTCTCTTTCTTCCCAAATAACAAGTGGTTTCACCTGACAAGAAATGATTAGAACAAACACGAATGTTGTCAAGATTTTTGACCTGGAAATCCTGGTTCAGTTTGGCCAACCACAAACGCCTTCTTTCCTCAGATAGTTTTTTGCACTCTTCTCCTTGATTTGTTATTATTTTTGACAGTCTATAGTACTCCAGATGTTTTTCCCGGTCCGACCGATTAGTACAGCCCAAAACACGACAGTAATTGACCATTTTCAGCAGAAATAATCAGCGAAACTTGTGAGCTCCGCTCGTTTCAATGGTATTGTTTACGTTCAGTACCGCCAGAATGGCCGACTTCCGGATTGATGACGTGTCGTGAAAACCCTCTATAGTACAAAAAGTGTTTAAAAGAATCATGAATCAAGCTAGCACGTTTACATGTCTGATTGTACAGATTTATTTTGTTCTAACTTTGATTTTAAAAGCCATTGGATGTCAAACCCTAATTGAGAACTGACAGTCTGCTGTGACTCGCACCCCTCCCCCCCAGCCTCTGATCGCTCTCGCTCAGCCCGCCCTTCCCCCTACGCGTGACTGAGATCGCCCTTCCCCCACAGCAGCGCGGAGACTTCAGTGGAGTGAGATGAACTCCAGACTGACAGATAGATAGAGAGTTAATCACAAGTGCTTCTCCAATGATGTATAAATCTGTTGTGGCCTTGCGTTTTTAAAACACTTTTACAAGGTCTAGCAGCTTTATATTTATGTGTGATTATATGTGTGATTTATATTTATATATTTGTGTGATATGTGACAGGAAAGTATCCTTGCTGCGTATTTAAGCACATCCAGACAGAGCGAGTGTTTTCTTGACCCAAGAAACTCTTAAAATGTGTTCTCATCTCGTGCAGAAGTGGTACAGTCAAAATGCTGCTTCTGTAACTGCATGAGAGAATATGAGTCTGTAAGTTTCCTGCTGAAATTCTGGAGATAGAGGGGGACAGTTACAGCAAATATTATGAGTGAGAGAGAGAGAGAGAGCGAGCAAGAGAGCAGTTACATACAGTGGCGGTTCTACACGGAGGCCTAGGGAGGCCCGTGCCTCTGTAGAAATTTCCATGGCCACCCCTGTGGCCCCCCCTGTGCTGACCAAAAAATAAAAATAAAAAATGAATTATGACTTCATTATGATTTTACACGTGAGCGTCAAAAGCGGAACTAACGTGATGGAACGTTCTACACGGGTAAATTAGAGCGGCGCCGGCCGCGTAAGTGACTCATATCTCGTAAGTAACTGGTTGTTCCTGCACAATGTTGTGATGTTAACCACGTAACTTCATCTGTCTTGGCTGTTGCATTGCGATAACATAAATTTGAGTAAAGTAATCAACAGGTTATTATTGCCCGTGTTAAGAAAGGGAGGGATGGTTAGGCAATGAAATGTAATGCACGTTTTTTTTTCTTCCGATAGTTATCTTGAAACGAGGAAAGGACATAGCGTCCTTTTTCGTTAACAAAATCAATATTGTCAATATGGATCTAATGTTTCTTTTTTTAAAGTAAATTCTAGGCCTACATTTTTGAAATACATGCAATACATGCAGATATGCTCTACCAATCAAAAGTTTGGAAACGGTACTATTTTGGTTGTTTTTGAAAGAAGTCTCTTCTGCTCACCAAGGCTGCATTTATGTTATTATAAATACAAAAAAGCTCTAAAATTGTGAGATATTATTAAAATGTAAAATAACAGTTTTTTATGTGAATATATAGTAAAGTGTAATTGTGATCAAAGCTGAATTTATCATCATTACTCCAGTCTTCAGTGTCACATCATCCTTCACAAATCATTGATAATAATCATCAACATTAATAAACCTACCTTTTTTGCACCTGCACTCACTCTTGTACAAATGTTGTACAATGTTGTAATAAATGTTTATATGATTGTAAAGTAAAGAAGTTAATAATCTTTAAATATAATTTGTTACCATTTTTAATGTGCCCCTCTGGTTCAACACTGGCCCCCCCTTGGCCCCCCTAGTAAAAATTGTCTAGAACCGCCACTGGTTACATATAGTACAAAAAGTGTTTAAAAGAATCATGAATCAAGCTAGTACGTTTACATGTCTGATTGTACAGATTTATTTTGTTCTAACTTTGATTTTAAAAGCCATTGGATGTCAAACCCTAATTGAGAACTGACAGTCTGCTGTGACTCGCACCCCTCCCCCCCAGCCTCTGATCGCTCTCGCTCAGCCCGCCCTTCCCCCACAGCAGCGCGGAGACTTCAGTGGAGTGAGATGAACTCCAGACTGACAGATAGATAGAGAGTTAATCAGAAGTGCTTCTCCAATGATGTATAAATCTGTTGTGGCCATGCCTTTTTTAAAACACTTTTACAAGGTCTAGAAGCTTTATATTTATGTGTGATTATATGTGTGATTTATATTTATATATTTGTGTGATATGTGACAGGAAAGTATCCTTGCTGCGTATTTAAGCACATCCAGACAGAGCGAGTGTTTTCTTGACCCAAGAAACTCTTAAAATGTGTTCTCATCTCGTGCAGAAGTGGTACAGTCAAAATGCTGCTTCTGTAACTGCATGAGAGAATATGAGTCTGTAAGTTTCCTGCTGAAATTCTGGAGATAGAGGAGGACAGTTACAGCAAATATTATGAGTGAGAGAGAGAGAGAGAGAGAGAGAGAGAGAGAGAGAGAGCAAGAGAGCAGTTACATATAGTACAAAAAGTGTTTAAAAGAATCATGAATCAAGCTAGCACGTTTACATGTCTGATTGTACAGATTTATTTTGTTCTAACTTTGATTTTAAAAGCCATTGGATGTCAAACCCTAATTGAGAACTGACAGTCTGCTGTGACTCGCACCCCTCCCCCCCAGCCTCTGATCGCTCTCGCTCAGCCCGCCCTTCCCCCACCGCCTGACTGAGATCGCCCTTCCCCCACAGCAGCGCGGAGACTTCAGTGGAGTGAGATGAACTCCAGAGACTGACAGATAGATAGAGAGTTAATCAGAAGTGCTTCTCCAATGATGTATAAATCTGTTGTGGCCATGCGTTTTTAAAACACTTTTACAAGGTCAAGCAGCCCGCCCTTCCCCCACCGCCTGACTGAGATCGCCCTTCCCCCACATGGTACCCCTCTTCGTCGCGTTGCACCGTGGAGGGGCCTCCAACAGATTTGAATACAAGTCCCTCATGTCTTCATTTAGGTGAGATATTTTATAATTGTACTTTTTTCCTTTCTTTTTTTATTTGGTTGCGTCTCTCATCCATATAGCAACCGTCGCTATGGGTAAACAACACCAGGACTCTGTCCTAGAATTCTGTATGGATATTATGACTATTATACTATATGGATATTTCTTTCTCAGTACTGATTATGAAGTTGTGATAAATTAAATAGCATACTGCAGAAATGTTTGTATTAATATTATATGGTCATCCGCAGCCTGGCAAAGAGGTGGATGCATCCTGGGAAGTGATGTGTTTTAATGTAATGGCTACATATTCCCGTGTTTCCTTAACTCAGACATTCATGCTGATTCTTTTAAATGTTCGAGCAAGGATATAAAATATTAAGACTGTACTTTTTCATTATGATTGATATTTTGCCGCAATTTTGTGCAATGCGTCACACTGTGTGCGACGATCCCAGAAACCATCGTGATTCCACCACGGTAAGTAGCCTACAACAGTCAAATAAGGTTTTTAACGGTTTTAAGTCTGGCAAGTCAAAGTTTACAAGTACCCTGATCACGTTTTTCCTGTTTGTTTATCAATTTGAATTAAGTCAGAACAAAAGGATGTGTTAAAAATATAATGATAGAAGAACCCTTGCTCACACAATGACTTCTTTTTAAAGTCATTCATTTTTTATGATATTGTGATTGCATGAATAAATAAGAGGAGCATTAGACATTATTATTATATATATTATATATATATTATTATATTAGATGTCTTAGCCTAGTAATTATTTATATTGTAATATGTAGTTTGTTGATCTATTCTATTTTGGTTTGTTGTTCTCTTTCTCTGCATGTTCCTTAATCTCATCTTATCCCTCATCTTAATACTTATTAGCAGCAACTTATTTTTGTATTTTTTTTAAAAAGGCTCTTTTAAGAGCCACATTTGTCTTGTTACTTTCTCTACTGTTGTATTGTGTTTTTTCTCTCTCTCTTGAGGTTTTACTGTCTCTCCTCCCTCCCCTTTGAGTGGTGTTTTTGTTTGTTTTCGTTTGTCCCTGTGTATTTATAGTGTGTTTATATTGTGTGCCGTGTCCGATCCTGAGATGGACCATCGCCAGAAGGAGATTAGTGACCTTGTCAATCAGGCTGCATATCAGGCTCACCTCCGAGAGCTTGAACAGCACATTAGCATGCACCAGAAAGCAGAACCATCCACCACTCAGCCTTCCATCAGTCATCTATCCACCAGCCAGCCATCAAACAGGAAGCAAGAGGTTAAGTGGATTAAGAGGGACAGTGATGGAAACATTATTTACGGCAGGCCCAGATCATCCCGAAAACGAGGAGGTCAGATTTTTTTTTACATTCATGTTTATTAAATTGTAGACTTTATCTCCAGATCTAGTTTTGCATCGTGAAATGGTATACAAAATGATCACAAGTCATAGGTCTGAATTAGAACATATCTGAGGTTATTATTACATACCTGTGCCTAGCTTCAGGTAAAGTTTGTTTCATTGAGTGTAAAAAGCAACAGCATTTTTGCTACAGCAGGTCCCAGTCTCAGCCAGAGTCGGAAGACAGGTGTCTCTCATGTCAGGGCTCCGGAAACCAGTGGGGAAGTGACCAGTGACTTTCCTTCCGTTACTGCAGGTGTGTTCTTTATTTTGACTACACTGGTTCAAAACAATATGTTCATTTAGTATGTTAATATTTATTATTACTACAGTTTTTCAATATTGTGCATTGTTTTAACAGAGTCCTTCCTTCAAGAGCTTAAATGCTCACTGGGTAAGGACATACATGAGGATGAAATACCACCTCAAACCTCAACAGACTGGTCGACCCGAAAGAGCCTCATATCAGGGTGGTGGGAGAAAGAGAGACCCCGACTGGTCAACACCATGGTGGCTGGACATCATGCGGCAACTCGGATCTGCCAACATTGTGGAAACGGTCCAGCCGTTATCCGTTGTTGTGACTGCCGACCACACCCATTCCTCTGTGGCCAGTGTGATGTCAGGGTCCACCAAGGTCAAGTGTTTCACAACAGGGATTCAATGACACTTGGATTTTTTCATCCGTTGCCTCCCACAACTTGTGTTGTGGAGAGGGTTCTAACCCAGTGTGGTAAGTTGTAGTTTTTGAAAGTCACATAAATAAATATGTTATTCTTTAATTCTCATCCATGTTGTTGTTTTTTTCAAGAGCGTCTTGTACCTTTGGAGATGCCAGAGACAATATGCGGTTGTCTACAAGGATCGTCCAGTGTCATCGCAGGACAGTCCATAGTTGTGGTTACAATGAATGGTAAGAAGAACTTTATGGGTGGGGTGGGGGTCACTTCTGTAGAAGTGTCTACAGAATTTCAGCCACAGGTATTTGCTGATCACACCTCGTATATACTCCCTCTCACTTTGTCACAACTATGAACATATAAAAATCATGATTATGTTACATTCATACATGTTACATTGTGGAACACATATCCAGAAATTTTCTTTATCATGGCTGGAAATCCAATTCAATAGGTTGTGTGTTGATTAGATTGTCTGGGCCCACCTATGTGGAGGAAAACAGTTAACCTTTGTTTGAATGGGGATAGTTAATTTGCCTGACAAAAGTGTGACTTCCAATAGAGTGCCTTACAACATGTTTGTAGAAGTGTCCTCCTGGTCCATCCTTAGTCAAAGGTTCCCATATCAGTTGTCAGAATGACACAGTTTGCGTCTGTCAAAATGAACTGTGAGTATATATTTCCTTCTTTTTCCAGGGCGATATAATCTCAGATTGCCTCAGATTAGATGCAAGGCATGTGAAGCCACTTGGAGTCCTGGAGTGGATGGCCTGATCAGTAATCACTACTGGCCTGCCACTTCTCACCATTCAACTGTGTACTCAACAGATGTCCTTTTTTCTTTTGAAGAGCTGAAGATGGCAGCACCAGGGATGTCTAGCCAAGCATTTCTTAGAATGCTGGATCAACGCACTGTTCGCTTTGGCCGTGTACGTATTTGTGGTAATAACTGTGTAACTCAATAAATAATACTATGAGGGCATGATGATGATGATGATTGAAAGTACACATGAACATTTGGACTGTTTAGGAAAAAAGTTGTTAAATTTAGACCCTTTATAAACAACCATAAACTCATGTTCTCTCATCAGTCTTGCAGTTTGCACTGAAACATTTATGAAAAAACAGGTCATTCTGAAGATCTCAACTTCAACTCCATTGGCTACAGACTTTGACATCTTCTCCCCAATATCATGTATTTACATTCCGAAATGTATCCATTTAGAGCATTTTACTTCAGTGCAGTACATATTTAATTTGATCTGTTTTACTGTTCTCTTTTACTGAACTCTTTTGCTGAACTCTTTTGAAACAGAGCGGTAACATCACAGCAGACAGCTTCCGGAAAAGCTTCTTGGAGTGGGAAGCTGTCCGATTCGAAGTGGAAAAATTATGCCAGGAGGACCACTTTGACTGCCCAGCATGCAGCCCAGACATGCTTGCAGTTTCTGTTGATGGAAACCGCAAGCACTACAGATTCAAGAGTGAAGCAAGGTATTTACAAAATCCTGTGTGTGCATTGACGGTTCATTACTTTGAAAGCAACTGCTGTGAATTGAAAATCATATGAATATTTAAAGTTAATATGTATCTCTTTTATTTAGATCGGAGGAACAGGCCATCTTTGATGGCGTGTTCATCGCGAATGATGATGACGTCGCAAGATTTGTGGACCATGTCCATACCTCAACCAGTCATGTAAACTTGCACAACTACATTATATATACCTATAAAACACCACGTCCTATAGAGTACTTTGTTTGAACAAGTTTGGACTATTAACCATCTTCCATGTTTTAGGTCTCTGGAAGAGGTGTCTGTGGAGGCCAGTGGTCAGCGGCACGCGAAACGTCTCAGAAGTCCTCAGGAAAAACAGACGAGGAGGGCCTGGAACTCGCTGTATGTCGTCATGGGGTTCTCCTTCGTGCCCTCAATATGTTCAGGGGGGAGATTTTTGCCTACCCCCTGTACCTCCAAAAGCAAATGAGCTGTAAGCAAGTGACATTTTTCGCCATGGATGTGGCATGCAAGTACTGGCCTTACCTCCGGAGAGTGACAGAGAAATGCCCTGAGCTTCAGGATCTCCTCACCATGAGGCCATTTCTTTCTGTTTTTCATGCCAAAGCTCATGATTTCAAATGTGAGGTGAGAAAAAAGGATTGTCCATGACATTTTCTTTCCCTGAAAACCCTGCATAAGATTGTTGCCACTTAGGTTTTGTTTTTTGTTTTATTTTTTAAAGGTAAAATGGAGTGGAGCGTATCAGGAGGGGGCTGGTTCGACTCTTGGGGAAGAGGTGGAGCAGTGCAACGCCTTCCTCTCAAGGATTGCTGTTACCACAAAGCACATGTCAAAAGCAGGTAAGGTAACCAGTACATTTTGATCCTGATGACAATGGTGAGCCACTTTGAGCTCATGCATATATGCTGACTCTGAAAATATAAAGCTCAGAATATTCAACACAAATGGATGGATCGATTATAATACCATCATCCTATTTTATTTGAAGGGAGGATAATAAGGAGGGGCAGTGTGATTAAAAAAAAAAATACACAGTACCATTCACCTACTGTCCTGCCATAGTGCTCTTTGCCATTTGCCTACTGTCCTGCGCCATTGTTAAGTTGGCTTGAAAGAGCCAACTTACTGATATTGTACTTAAGCTTATTAAGTTGGCTTGAAAGAGCCAACTTACTGATATTGTACTTAAGCTTATTATTAATGGTGCTTGCCTAAGCAAGCATCATTCATACTCTTCTAAATCCTTATTATTATTATTATTATTATTGGTGCTTGCCTAAGGCAAGCATCAATCTTACTATTGTGCCGGACAAAACTTCGGCGCGTAACTCGTCCCGCACCGTTTGTCCTAGACCCATGAATGAGGTGTCAAATGGACCGGCTCATTGAGGAGAGGTGTGCTATGACTTTTATAAGCGATCGGACCAACGACGTTCGTACAGCGGACGAAAAAAGCGTCGAAAAAAAGTCCCATTGACTTTGCATTGAAAAATAGATGAGATGGATTTAAGTGAATCAAAACATCATTGAGACACGCGACAATGGCATTTTTGATTTGGACACACATGCAGTCTATTAGTTTAAGCCTGTTAACTGCCTATCCATTCCCTAGCAACCATTTAGAGCACCCTAGCAACAAAAGCCCCATTGACTTCCATTGAAAAATAGATGAGATGGATTTAAATGATTCAGAACATCATAGAGACACGTGAGTACGGCTCTTTTGATTTGGGCACACATGCAGTCTATTAGTTTAAGCCTGTTAACTGCCTAGCCATTCCCTAGCAACCATTTAGTGCACCCTAGCAACCAAACCCAAAGAGAGATATTTTCAAACCTGAACATCATAGGGTTGGTTTATATCATTCATACTGGAAGGCAGCCTTAGGAGGATCATCACTGGCAGCTGCCAAGCCACTCCCTAGCAACCAAACAAAATACCCTAGCAACTGTTTAGCAAGACCTATATCTCTGCATCGGAACATCGTACAGACATGGTTGCTGGGTCTTTTGACTCATGCTTGCAAACTGGACTTCCAACATGCTACACATGCTAGCAGTGAAGAGCTACATGCTAATACTCAATAGCTAAGTGCTAAAGTGGGCTGAGAACATGCCAAGAACTCTATAAAAACTCCATAGAAACTATCTGTGACAACTACCAACCACATAGTAACACCCTAGCAACCGAGGGCCGAATTTTGCCACTGCAAGCACCAATCACATTTCCTTCAGGAAATGTACGTTCTAGTTAATGGTGCTTGCCTAAGCAAGCATCATTCATACTCTTCTAAATCCTTATTATTAATGGTGCTTGCCTAAGCAAGCATCATTCATACTCTTCTAAATCCTTATTATTATTAATGGTGCTTGCCTAAGCAAGCATCATTCATACTCTTCTAAATCCTTATTATTATTAATGGTGCTTGCCTAAGCAAGCATCATTCATACTCTTCTAAATCCTTATTATTATTAATGGTGCTTGCCTAAGGCAAGCATCATTCCTACTCTTCTGCATACTTATTATTATTATTATTATTATTATTATTCTTATTCCGGACAAAACTTCGGCGCGTAACTCGTCCCGCACCGTTTGTCCTAGACCCATGAATGAGGTGTCAAATCGACCGGCTTATTGAGGAGAGGTGTGCTATGACTTTTATAAGCGATCGTACCGACAACGTTCGTACAACGTTCGAAAAAGCGGCGAAAAAAGTCCCATTGACTTTACATTGAAAACTCGATGAAATGGATTTAAGTGAATCAAAACATCGTTGAGACACGCCACAATGGCATTTTTGATTTGGCCACACATGCACTCTATTAGTTTAAGCCTGTTAACGGCCTAACCATGCCCTAGCAACCATTTAGAGCACCCTAGCAACCAAAGTCCCATTGACTCCCATTGAAAAATATATGAAATGGATTTCAATGGATGAAAGCATCATAGAGACACGCAAGTATGGCATTTTTGATATGGGCACACATGCAGTCTATTAGTTAAAGCCTGTCAGCTGCCAAGCCACTCCCTAGCAACCAAACAAAGTACCCTAGCAACTGATTAGCAAGACCTATATCTCTGCATCCGAACATCGTACAGACATGGTTGTTGGGTCTTTTGACTCATGCTAGCAAACTGGACTTTGAAAATGCTACACATGCTAGCGGTGAATAACTACATGCTAATACTGATTAGCTAAGACCTAAAGTGGGCTGACAACATGCTACGAAGCCTATATAACTCCATAGCAACTATCTGTGACAACTACCAACCACCCCGGTTACCATAGCAACCACCTAGCAACCACCCAGATCACCCTAGCAACTGCCTAGCAACACTGTGGTGACCACCCAAAGTACCTTAGCAACTGCCTAGCAACACCCTAGCAACCACCCTGGTTACCATAGCAACCACCTAGCAACCACCCAGAACACCTTAGCAACCGCCTAGCAACATCTTAGCAACCACCCCAAGTACCTTAGCAACTGCTTAGCAACACCCTAGCAACCCCCCCCCGGTTACCATAGCAACCGCCTAGCAACCACCTAAAACACCCTAGCAACCGCCTAGCAACATCTTAGCAACCACCCTAGGTACCTTAGCAACTGCCTAGCAACACCCTAGCAACCACCCTGGTTACCATAGCAACCGCCTAGCAACCACCTAGCAACCACCCAGAACACCTTAGCAACCACCTAGCAACATCTTAGCAACCACCCCTATTACCTTAGCAACTGCCTAGCAACCGCCTAGCAACCACCCAGGTTACAATAGCAACCGCCTAGCAACCACCTAGCAACCACCCAGAACACCTTAGCAACTGCCTAGCAACCGTCTAGCAACCACGCAGAACACCTTAGAAACTGCCTAGAAACACCCTAGCAACCGAGTGACGAATTTTGCCACTGCAAGCACCATTCACATTTCCTTCAGGAAATGTACGTTCTAGTTATTATTATTATTCTTCCGGACAAAACTTTGGCACGTAACTCGTCCCGCACCGTTTGTCCTAGCCCCATGAATGAGGTGTCAAATCGACCGGCTCATTGAGGAGAGGTGTGCTATGACTTTTATAAGCGATCGGACCGACAACGTTCGTACAGCGGACAAAAAAGCGGCGAAAAAACTCCCATAGACTTTGCATTGAAAAATTCAAATTCACGAACATTCCGTGAATCTCAACTGTCACTTTCTCACTCACAGACACACACGCAGGGCCCGAGGAACCCTTTCTCTCTCACTCTCTCTCACTCATTTGACATCTGATCAAGTAGCCAATCAGCAATGACCTAAAATCTTCATTATATCCACACCATAGCAACCACTTAGAGCACCCTAGCAACCACCTCAAAGACTTCCATTGAAAAATATATGAAATGGATTTAAATGGATGAAAGCATCAAAGAGACACGCGAGTATGGCATTTTTGATATGGGCACACATGCAGTCTATTAGTTTAAGCCTGTCAGCTGCCAAGCCACTCCCTAGCAACCAAACAAAGTACCCTAGCAACTGATTAGCAAGACCTATATCTCAGCATCAGAACATCGTACAGACATGGTTGTTGGATCTTTTGACTCATGCTAGCAAACTGGACTTTCAACATGCTACACATGCTAGCGGTGAATAGCTACATGCTAATACTGATTAGCTAAGACCTAAAGTGGGCTGATATCAAGCTAAGAACCCTATATAACTCCATAGTAACTATCTGTGACAACTACCAACCACCAAGTAACACCCTAGCAACCACCCAAGTTACCATAGCAACCACCCTGGTTACCATAGCAACCGCCTAGCAACCACCTAAAACACCCTAGCAACCGCCTAGCAACTTCTTAGCAACCACCCTAGGTACCTTAGCAACTGCCTAGCAACACCCTAGCAACCACCCCGGTTACCATAGCAACCGCCTAGCAACCACCCAGAACACCCTAGCAACCGCCTAGCAACACTGTGGTGACCACCCAAAGTACCTTAGCAACTGCCTAGCAACACCCTAGCAACCACCCTGGTTACCATAGCAACTGCCTAGCAACCACCTAGTAACCACCCAGAACACCTCTTAGCAACCGCCTAGCTACATCTTAGCAACCACCCCAAATACCTTAGCAACTGCCTAGCAACACCCTAGCAACCACCCCGGTTACCATAGCAACCGCCTAGCAACCACCCAGAACACCCTAGCAACCGCCTAGCAACACTGTGGTGACCACCCAAAGTACCTTAGCAACTGCCTAGCAATACCCTAGCAACCACCCTGGTTACCATAGCAACCACCTAGCAACCACCCAGAACACCTTAGCAACCGCCTAGCAACATCTTAGCAACCACTCCAAGTACCTTAGCAACTGCCTAGCAACCGCCTAGCAACCACCCAGAACACCCTAGCAACCGGCTAGCAACATCTTAGCAACCACCCCTAACACCTTAGCAACTGCCTAGCAACCGTCTAGCAACCACGTAGAACACCTTAGAAACTGCCTAGAAACACCCTAGCAACCGAGTGACGAATTTTGCCACTGCAAGCACCATTCACATTTCCTTCAGGAAATGTACGTTCTAGTTAATGGTGCTTGCCTAAGGCAAGCATCATTCATACTCTTCTGCATACTTATTATTATTATTATTATTATTATTATTCTTATTCTGGACAAAACTTCGGCGCGTAACTCGTCCCGCACCGTTTGTCCTAGACCCATGAATGAGGTGTCAAATCGACCGGCTTATTGAGGAGAGGTGTGCTATGACTTTTATAAGCGATCGTACCGACAACGTTCGTACAACGTTCGAAAAAGCGGCGAAAAAAGTCCCATTGACTTTACATTGAAAACTCGATGAAATGGATTTAAGTGAATCAAAACATCGTTGAGACACGCCACAATGGCATTTTTGATTTGGCCACACATGCACTCTATTAGTTTAAGCCTGTTAACGGCCTATACATGCCCTAGCAACCATTTAGAGCACCCTAGCAACCAAAGTCCCATTGACTCCCATTGAAAAATATATGAAATGGATTTCAATGGATGAAAGCATCATAGAGACATGCAAGTATGGCATTTTTGATATGGGCACACATGCAGTCTATTAGTTTAAGCCTGTCAGCTGTCTAGCCACTCCCTAGCAACCAAACAAAGTACCCTAGCAACTGATTAGCAAGACCTATATCTCTGCATTGGAACATCGTACAGACATGGTTGTTGGGTCTTTTGACTCATGCTAGCAAACTGGACTTTCAACATGCTACACATGCTAGCGGTGAATAGCTACATGCTAATACTGATTAGCTAAGACCTAAAGTGGGCTGATATCATGCTAAGAACCCTATATAACTCCATAGTAACTATCTGTGACAACTACCAACCACTAAGTAACACCCTAGCAACCACCCAGGTTACCATAGCAACCACCCTGGTTACCATAGCAACCGCCTAGCAACCACCCAGAACACCCTAGCAACCACCTAGCAACACTGTGGTGACCACCCAAAGTACCTTAGCAACTGCCTAGCAACACCCTAGCAACCACCCCGGTTACCATAGCAACCACCTAGCAACCACCCAGAACACCTTAGCAACCGCCTAGCAACATCTTAGCAACCACTCAAAGTACCTTAGCAACTGCCTAGCAACCGCCTAGCAACCACCCAGGTTACCATAGCAACCGCCTAGCAACCACCCAGAACACCTTAGCAACCGCCTAGCAATATCTTAGCAACCACCCCAAGTACCTTAGCAACTGCCTAGCAACCGCCTAGCAACCGAGTGACGAATTTTGCCACTGCAAGCACCATTCACATTTCCTTCAGGAAATGTACGTTCTAGTTATTATTATTATTCTTCCGGACAAAACTTTGTCACGTAACTCGTCCCGCACCGTTTGTCCTAGCCCCATGAATGAGGTGTCAAATCGACCGGCTCATTGAGGAGAGGTGTGCTATGACTTTTATAAGCGATCGGACCGACAACGTTCGTACAGCGGACAAAAAAGCGGCGAAAAAACTCCCATAGACTTTGCATTGAAAAATTCAAATTCACGAACATTCCGTGAATCTCAACTGTCACTTTCTCACTCACAGACACACACGCAGGGCCCGAGGAACCCTTTCTCTCTCACTCTCTCTCACTCATTTGACATCTGATCAAGTAGCCAATCAGCAATGACCTAAAATCTTCATTATAGCCACACCATAGCAACCACTTAGAGCACCCTAGCAACCACCTCAAAGACTTCCATTGAAAAATATATGAAATGGATTTAAATGGATGAAAGCATCAAAGAGACACGCGAGTATGGCATTTTTGATATGGGCACACATGCAGTCTATTAGTTTAAGCCTGTCAGCTGCCAAGCCACTCCCTAGCAACCAAACAAAGTACCCTAGCAACTGATTAGCAAGACCTATATCTCAGCATCAGAACATCGTACAGACATGGTTGTTGGATCTTTTGACTCATGCTAGCAAACTGGACTTTCAACATGCTACACATGCTAGCGGTGAATAGCTACATGCTAATACTGATTAGCTAAGACCTAAAGTGGGCTGATATCAAGCTAAGAACCCTATATAACTCCATAGTAACTATCTGTGACAACTACCAACCACCAAGTAACACCCTAGCAACCACCCAAGTTACCATAGCAACCACCCTGGTTACCATAGCAACCGCCTAGCAACCACCTAAAACACCCTAGCAACCGCGCCTAGCAACTTCTTAGCAACCACCCCGGTTACCATAGCAACCGCCTAGCAACCACCCAGAACACCCTAGCAACCGCCTAGCAACACTGTGGTGACCACCCAAAGTACCTTAGCAACTGCCTAGCAACACCCTAGCAACCACCCCGGTTACCATAGCAACTGCCTAGCAACCACCTAGTAACCACCCAGAACACCTTAGCAACCGCCTAGCTACATCTTAGCAACCACCCCAAATACCTTAGCAACTGCCTAGCAACACCCTAGCAACCACCCCGGTTACCATAGCAACCGCCTAGCAACCACCTAAAACACCCTAGCAACCGCCTAGCTACATCTTAGCCACCACCCCAAATACCTTAGCAACTGCCTAGCAACACCCTAGCAACCACCCCGGTTACCATAGCAACCGCCTAGCAACCACCCAGAACACCCTAGTAACCGCCTAGCAACATTGTGGTGATCACCCAAAGTACCTTAGCAACTAGCAACACCCTAGCAACCACCCTGGTTACCATAGCAACCACCTAGCAACCACCCAGAACACCTTAGCAACCGCCTAGCAACATCTTAGCAACCACCCCAAGTACCTTAGCAACTGCCTAGCAACCACCTAGCAACCACCCAGGTTACCATAGCAACCGCCTAGCAACCACCTAGCAACCACCCAGAACACCTTAGCAGCCGCCTAGCAACATCTTAGCAACCACACCTATTACCTTAGCAACTGCCTAGCAACCGTCTAGCAACCACGCAGAACACCTTAGAAACTGCCTAGAAACACCCTAGCAACCGAGTGACGAATTTTGCCACTGCAAGCACCATTCACATTTCCTTCAGGAAATGTACGTTCTAGTTATTGGTGCTTGCCTAAGGCAAGCATCAATCTTACTATTGTGCCGGACAAAACTTCGGCGCGTAACTCGTCCCGCACCGTTTGTCCTAGACCCATGAATGAGGTGTCAAATCGACCGGCTCATTTAGGAGAGGTGTGCTATGACTTTTATAAGCGATCGGACCAACGACGTTCGTACAGCGGACGAAAAAAGCCGCGAAAAAAAGTCCCATTGACTTTGCTTTGAAAAATAGATGAGATGGATTTAAGTGAATAAAAACATCATTGAGACACGCGACAATGGCATTTTTGATTTGGACACACATGCAGTCTATTAGTTTAAGCCTGTTAACTGCCAAGCCACTCCCTAGCAACCAAACAAAGTACCCTAGCAACTGATTAGCAAGACCTATATCTCTGCATCAGAACATAGTACAGACATGGTTGTTGGGTCTTTTGACTCATGCTAGCAAACTGGACTTGCAACATGCTACACATGCTATCAGTGAATAGCTACATGCTAATTCTCATTAGCTAAGTGTTAAAGTGGGCTGAGAACATGCCAAGAACTCTATAAAAACTCCATAGTAACTATCTGTAACAACAACCAACCGCCTAGAAACACCCTAGCGACCAAGTGACGAATTTTGCCACTGCAAGCACCATTCACATTTCCTTCAGGAAATGTACGTTCTAGTTAATGGTGCTTGCCTAAGGCAAGCATCATTCATACTCTTCTGCATACTTATTATTATTATTATTATTAATGGTGCTTGCCTAAGCAAGCATCATTCATACTCTTCTAAATCCTTATTATTATTATTATTCTTCCGGACAAAACTTTGGCACGTAACTCGTCCCGCACCGTTTGTCCTAGCCCCATGAATGAGGTGTCAAATCGACCGGCTCATTGAGGAGAGGTGTGCTATGACTTTTATAAGCGATCGGACCGACAACGTTCGTACAGCGGACAAAAAAGCGGCGAAAAAAAACTCCCATAGACTTTGCATTGAAAAATTCAAATTCACGAACATTCCGTGAATCTCAACTGTCACTTTCTCACTCACAGACACACACGCAGGGCCCGAGGAACCCTTTCTCTCTCACTCTCTCTCACTCATTTGACATCTGATCAAGTAGCCAATCAGCAATGACCTAAAATCTTCATTATATCCACACCATAGCAACCACTTAGAGCACCCTAGCAACCACCTCAAAGACTTCCATTGAAAAATATATGAAATGGATTTAAATGGATGAAAGCATCAAAGAGACACGCGAGTATGGCATTTTTGATATGGGCACACATGCAGTCTATTAGTTTAAGCCTGTCAGCTGCCAAGCCACTCCCTAGCAACCAAACAAAGTACCCTAGCAACTGATTAGCAAGACCTATATCTCAGCATCAGAACATCGTACAGACATGGTTGTTGGATCTTTTGACTCATGCTAGCAAACTGGACTTTCAACATGCTACACATGCTAGCGGTGAATAGCTACATGCTAATACTGATTAGCTAAGACCTAAAGTGGGCTGATATCAAGCTAAGAACCCTATATAACTCCATAGTAACTATCTGTGACAACTACCAACCACCAAGTAACACCCTAGCAACCACCCAAGTTACCATAGCAACCACCCTGGTTACCATAGCAACCGCCTAGCAACCACCTAAAACACCCTAGCAACCGCCTAGCAACTTCTTAGCAACCACCCTAGGTACCTTAGCAACTGCCTAGCAACACCCTAGCAACCACCCCGGTTACCATAGCAACCGCCTAGCAACCACCCAGAACACCCTAGCAACCGCCTAGCAACACTGTGGTGACCACCCAAAGTACCTTAGCAACTGCCTAGCAACACCCTAGCAACCACCCCGGTTACCATAGCAACTGCCTAGCAACCACCTAGTAACCACCCAGAACACCTTAGCAACCGCCTAGCTACATCTTAGCAACCACCCCAAATACCTTAGCAACTGCCTAGCAACACCCTAGCAACCACCCCGGTTACCATAGCAACCGCCTAGCAACCACCTAAAACACCCTAGCAACCGCCTAGCAACTTCTTAGCAACCACCCTAGGTACCTTAGCAACTGCCTAGCAACACCCTAGCAACCACCCCGGTTACCATAGCAACCGCCTAGCAACCACCCAGAACACCCTAGCAACCGCCTAGCAACACTGTGGTGACCACCCAAAGTACCTTAGCAACTGCCTAGCAACACCCTAGCAACCACCCTGGTTACCATAGCAACTGCCTAGCAACCACCTAGTAACCACCCAGAACACCTTAGCAACCGCCTAGCTACATCTTAGCAACCACCCCAAATACCTTAGCAACTGCCTAGCAACACCCTAGCAACCACCCCGGTTACCATAGCAACCGCCTAGCAACCACCCAGAACACCCTAGCAACCGCCTAGCAACACTGTGGTGACCACCCAAAGTACCTTAGCAACTGCCTAGCAATACCCTAGCAACCACCCTGGTTACCATAGCAACCACCTAGCAACCACCCAGAACACCTTAGCAACCGCCTAGCAACATCTTAGCAACCACTCCAAGTACCTTAGCAACTGCCTAGCAACCGCCTAGCAACCACCCAGAACACCTTAGCAACCGCCTAGCAGCATCTTAGCAACCACCCCTATTACCTTAGCAACTGCCTAGCAACCGTCTAGCAACCACGCAGAACACCTTAGAAACTGCCTAGAAACACCCTAGCAACCGAGTGACGAATTTTGCCACTGCAAGCACCATTCACATTTCCTTCAGGAAATGTACGTTCTAGTTATTATTATTCTTATTCCGGACAAAACTTCGGCGCGTAACTCGTCCCGCACCGTTTGTCCTAGACCCATGAATGAGGTGTCAAATCGACCGGCTTATTGAGGAGAGGTGTGCTATGACTTTTATAAGCGATCGTAAAAACGTCGTTCGTACAACGTACGAAAAAGCGGCGAAAAAAGTCCCATTGACTTTACATTGAAAAATCGATGAAATGGATTTAAGTGAGTCAAAACATCATCGAGACGCGTGACAATGGCATTTTTGATTTGGCCACACATGCAGTCTATTAGTTTAAGCCTGTTAACGGCCTAACCATACCCTAGCAACCATTTAGAGCACCCTAGCAACCAAAGTCCCATTGACTTCCATTGAAAAATATATGAAATTGATATAAATGGATGAAAGCATCATAGAGGCACGCGAGTATGGCATTTTTGATATGGGCACACATGCAGTCTATTAGTTTAAGCCTGTCAGCTGTCTAGCCACTCCCTAGCAACCAAACAAAGTACCCTAGCAACTGATTAGCAAGACCTATATCTCTGCATTGGAACATCGTACAGACATGGTTGTTGGGTCTTTTGACTCATGCTAGCAAACTGGACTTTCAACATGCTACACATGCTAGCGGTGAATAGCTACATGCTAATACTGATTAGCTAAGACCTAAAGTGGGCTGATATCATGCTAAGAACCCTATATAACTCCATAGTAACTATCTGTGACAACTACCAACCACTAAGTAACACCCTAGCAACCACCCAGGTTACCATAGCAACCACCCTGGTTACCATAGCAACCGCCTAGCAACCACCCAGAACACCCTAGCAACCACCTAGCAACACTGTGGTGACCACCCAAAGTACCTTAGCAACTGCCTAGCAACACCCTAGCAACCACCCCGGTTACCATAGCAACCGCCTAGCAACCACCGAGAGCTCCTTAGCAACCGCCTAGCAACATCTGAGCAACCACCCCAAGTACCTTAGCAACTGCCTAGCAACACCCTAGCAACCACCCTGGTTACCATAGCAACCGCCTAGAAACCATCCCGGTTACCATAGCAACCACCTAGCAACCACCTAAAACACCCTAGCAACCGCCTAGCAACATCTTAGCAACCACCCCAAGTACCTTAGCAACTGCCTAGCAACACCCTAGCAACCACCCCGGTTACCATAGCAACCGCCTAGCAACCACCCAGAACACCCTAGCAACCGCCTACCAACACTGTGGTGACCACCCAAAGTACCTTAGAAACTGCCTAGCAACACCCTAGCAACCACCCTGGTTACCATAGCAACCGCCTAGCAACCACCTAGCAACCACCCAGAACACCTTAGCAACCGCCTAGCAATATCTTAGCAACCACCCTAGCTACCTTAGCAACTGCCTAGCAACACCCTAGCAACCACCCCGGTTACCATAGCAACCGCCTAGCAACCACCGAGAGCTCCTTAGCAACCGCCTAGCAACATCTTAGCAACCACCCCAAGTACCTTAGCAACTGCCTAGCAACACCCTAGCAACCACCCTGGTTACCATAGCAACCGCCTAGCAACCATCCCGGTTACCATAGCAACCACCTAGCAACCACCTAAAACACCCTAGCAACCGCCTAGCAACATCTTAGCAACCACCCCAAGTACCTTAGCAACTGCCTAGCAACACCCTAGCAACCACGCTGGTTACCATAGCAACCACCTAGCAACCACCCAGAACACCTTAGCAACTGCCTAGCAACCGTCTAGCAACCACGCAGAACACCTTAGAAACTGCCTAGAAACACCCTAGCAACCGAGTGACGAATTTTGCCACTGCAAGCACCATTCACATTTCCTTCAGGAAATGTACGTTCTAGTTATTATTATTATTCTTCCGGACAAAACTTTGTCACGTAACTCGTCCCGCACCGTTTGTCCTAGCCCCATGAATGAGGTGTCAAATCGACCGGCTCATTGAGGAGAGGTGTGCTATGACTTTTATAAGCGATCGGACCGACAACGTTCGTACAGCGGACAAAAAAGCGGCGAAAAAACTCCCATAGACTTTGCATTGAAAAATTCAAATTCACGAACATTCCGTGAATCTCAACTGTCACTTTCTCACACACACACACACGCAGGGCCTGAGGAACCCCTTCTCTCTCACTGCCTCTCACTCATTTGACATCTGATCAAGTAGCCAATCAGCAATGACCTAAAATCTTCATTATAGCCACACCATAGCAACCACTTAGAGCACCCTAGCAACCACCTCAAAGACTTCCATTGAAAAATATATGAAATGGATTTAAATGGATGAAAGCATCAAAGAGACACGCGAGTATGGCATTTTTGATATGGGCACACATGCAGTCTATTAGTTTAAGCCTGTCAGCTGCCAAGCCACTCCCTAGCAACCAAACAAAGTACCCTAGCAACTGATTAGCAAGACCTATATCTCAGCATCAGAACATCGTACAGACATGGTTGTTGGATCTTTTGACTCATGCTAGCAAACTGGACTTTCAACATGCTACACATGCTAGCGGTGAATAGCTACATGCTAATACTGATTAGCTAAGACCTAAAGTGGGCTGATATCAAGCTAAGAACCCTATATAACTCCATAGTAACTATCTGTGACAACTACCAACCACCAAGTAACACCCTAGCAACCACCCAAGTTACCATAGCAACCACCCTGGTTACCATAGCAACCGCCTAGCAACCACCTAAAACACCCTAGCAACCGCCTAGCAACTTCTTAGCAACCACCCTAGGTACCTTAGCAACTGCCTAGCAACACCCTAGCAACCACCCCGGTTACCATAGCAACCGCCTAGCAACCACCCAGAACACCCTAGCAACCGCCTAGCAACACTGTGGTGACCACCCAAAGTACCTTAGCAACTGCCTAGCAACACCCTAGCAACCACCCCGGTTACCATAGCAACTGCCTAGCAACCACCTAGTAACCACCCAGAACACCTTAGCAACCGCCTAGCTACATCTTAGCAACCACCCCAAATACCTTAGCAACTGCCTAGCAACACCCTAGCAACCACCCCGGTTACCATAGCAACCGCCTAGCAACCACCTAAAACACCCTAGCAACCGCCTAGCTACATCTTAGCCACCACCCCAAATACCTTAGCAACTGCCTAGCAACACCCTAGCAACCACCCCGGTTACCATAGCAACCGCCTAGCAACCACCCAGAACACCCTAGTAACCGCCTAGCAACATTGTGGTGACCACCCAAAGTACCTTAGCAACTGCCTAGCAACACCCTAGCAACCACCCTGGTTACCATAGCAACCACCTAGCAACCACCCAGAACACCTTAGCAACCGCCTAGCAACATCTTAGCAACCACCCCAAGTACCTTAGCAACTGCCTAGCAACCACCTAGCAACCACCCAGGTTACCATAGCAACCGCCTAGCAACCACCTAGCAACCACCCAGAACACCTTAGCAGCCGCCTAGCAACATCTTAGCAACCACACCTATTACCTTAGCAACTGCCTAGCAACCGTCTAGCAACCACGCAGAACACCTTAGAAACTGCCTAGAAACACCCTAGCAACCGAGTGCCGAATTTTGCCACTGCAAGCACCATTCACATTTCCTTCAGGAAATGTACGTTCTAGTATTACTATTACTATTCTTCAGGACAAAATTTCGGCGCGTAACTCGTCCCGCACCGTTTGTCCTAAACCCATGAATGAGGTGTCAAATCGACCGGCTCAATGAGGAGAGGTGTGCTATGACTTTTATAAGCGATCGGACAAACGACGTTCGTACAGCGGACGAAAAAAGCGGCGAAAAAAGTCCCATTGTCTTTGCATTGAAAAATCGATGAGATGGATTTAAATAAATCAAAACATCATAGAGACACGCAAGTACAGCATTTTTGATATGGGCACACATGCAGTCTATTAGTTTAAGCCTGTAAACTGCCTAGCCATTCCCTAGCAACCATTTAGTGCACCCTAGCAACCAAACCCAAAGAGGGATATTTTCAAACCTGAACATCATAGGGTTGCTTTACATCATTCATACTGGAAGGCAGCCTTTGGAGGATCATCACTGGCAGCTGCCAAGCCACTCCCTAGCAACCAAACAAAGTACCCTAGCAACTGATTAGCAAGACCTATATCTCTGCATCAGAACATCGTACAGACATGATTGTTGGGTCTTTTGACTCATGCTAGCAAACTGGACTTTCAACATGCTACACATGCTAGCAGTGAATAGCTACATGCTAATACTGATTAGCTAAGACCTAAAGTGGGCTGAGAACATGCCAAGAACCCTATAAAACGCCATTGTAACTATCTGTGACAACAACCAACCGCCTAGAAACACCCTAGCAACCGAGGGCCGAATTTTGCCACTGCAAGCACCATTCACATTTCCTTCAGGAAATGTACATTCTAGTTATTGGTGCTTGCCTAAGGCAAGCATCAATCTTACTATTGTGCCGGACAAAACTTCGGCGCGTAACTCGTCTCGCACCGTTTGTCCTAGACCCATGAATGAGGTGTCAAATCGACCGGTTCATTGAGGAGAGGTGTGCTATGACTTTTATAAGCGATCGGACCAACGACGTTCGTACAGCGGACGAAAAAAGCGTCGAAAAAAAGTCCCATTGACTTTGCATTGAAAAATAGATGAGATGGATTTAAGTGAATCAAAACATCATTGAGACACGCGACAATGGCATTTTTGATTTGGACACACATGCAGTCTATTAGTTTAAGCCTGTTAACTGCCTAGCCATACCCTAGCAACCATTTAGAGCACCCTAGCAACAAAAGTCCCATTGACTTCCATTGAAATATAGATGAGATGGATTTAAATGAATCAAAACATCATAGAGACACGCAAGTATGGCATTTTTGATATGGGCACACATGCAGTCTATTAGTTTAAGCCTGTTAACTGCCTAGCCATTCCCTAGCAACCATTTAGTGCACCCTAGCAACCAAACCCAAAGAGAGATATTTTCAAACCTGAACATCATAGGGTTGGTTTATATCATTTATACTGGAAGGCAGCCTTTGGAGGATCATCACTGGCAGCTGCCAAGCCACTCCCTAGCAACCAAACAAAGTACCCTAGCAACTGTTTAGCAAGACCTATATCTCTGCATCAGAACATCGTACAGACATGGTTGTTGGGTCTTTTGACTCATGCTAGCAAACTGGACTTGCAACATGCTACACATGCTAGCAGTGAATAGCTACATGCTAATACTCATTAGCTGAGTGTTAAAGTGGGCTGAGAACATGCCAAGAACTCTAGAAAAACTCCATAGTAACTATCTGTAACAACAACCAACCGCCTAGAAACACCCTAGCAACCGAGTGACGAATTTTGCCACTGCAAGCACCATTCACATTTCCTTCAGGAAATGTACGTTCTAGTATTACTATTACTATTCTTCCGGACAAAACTTCGGCGCGTAACTCGTCCCGCACCGTTTGTCCTAAACCCATGAATGAGGTGTCAAATCGACCGGCTCAATGAGGAGAGGTGTGCTATGACTTTTATAAGCGATCAGACAAACAACGTTTGTACAACGTACGAAAAAGCGGCGAAAAAAGTCCCATTGACTTTACATTGAAAAATCGATGAGATGGATTTAAATGAATCAAAACATCACAGAGACACGCGAGTATGGCTTTTTTGATATGGGCACACATGCAGTGTATTAGTTTAAGCCTGTTAACTGCCAAGCCACTCCCTAGCAACCAAACAAAGTACCCTAGCAACTGATTAGCAAGACCTATATCTCTGCATCAGAACATCGTACAGACATGGTTGTTGGGTCTTTTGACTCATGCTAGCAAACTGGACTTGCAACATGCCACACATGCTAGCAGTGAATAGCTACATGCTAATTCTCATTAGTCATAGTAACTATCTGTGACAACAACCAACCGCCTAGAAACACCCTAGCAACCGAGTGACGAATTTTGCCACTGCAAGCACCATTCACATTTCCTTCAGGAAATGTACGTTCTAGTTAATGGTGCTTGCCTAAGCAAGCATCATTCATACTCTTCTAAATCCTTATTATTATTATTCTTCCGGACAAAACTTTGGCACGTAACTCGTCCCGCACCGTTTGTCCTAGCCCCATGAATGAGGTGTCAAATCGACCGGCTCATTGAGGAGAGGTGTGCTATGACTTTTATAAGCGATCGGACCGACAACGTTCGTACAGCGGACAAAAAAGCGGCGAAAAAACTCCCATAGACTTTGCATTGAAAAATTCAAATTCACGAACATTCCGTGAATCTCAACTGTCACTTTCTCACTCACAGACACACACGCAGGGCCCGAGGAACCCTTTCTCTCTCACTCTCTCTCACTCATTTGACATCTGATCAAGTAGCCAATCAGCAATGACCTAAAATCTTCATTATATCCACACCATAGCAACCACTTAGAGCACCCTAGCAACCACCTCAAAGACTTCCATTGAAAAATATATGAAATGGATTTAAATGGATGAAAGCATCAAAGAGACACGCGAGTATGGCATTATTGATATGGGCACACATGCAGTCTATTAGTTTAAGCCTGTCAGCTGCCAAGCCACTCCCTAGCAACCAAACAAAGTACCCTAGCAACTGATTAGCAAGACCTATATCTCAGCATCAGAACATCGTACAGACATGGTTGTTGGATCTTTTGACTCATGCTAGCAAACTGGACTTTCAACATGCTACACATGCTAGCGGTGAATAGCTACATGCTAATACTGATTAGCTAAGACCTAAAGTGGGCTGATATCAAGCTAAGAACCCTATATAACTCCATAGTAACTATCTGTGACAACTACCAACCACCAAGTAACACCCTAGCAACCACCCAAGTTACCATAGCAACCACCCTGGTTACCATAGCAACCGCCTAGCAACCACCTAAAACACCCTAGCAACCGCCTAGCAACTTCTTAGCAACCACCCTAGGTACCTTAGCAACTGCCTAGCAACACCCTAGCAACCACCCCGGTTACCATAGCAACCGCCTAGCAACCACCCAGAACACCCTAGCAACCGCCTAGCAACACTGTGGTGACCACCCAAAGTACCTTAGCAACTGCCTAGCAACACCCTAGCAACCACCCCGGTTACCATAGCAACTGCCTAGCAACCACCTAGTAACCACCCAGAACACCTTAGCAACCGCCTAGCTACATCTTAGCAACCACCCCAAATACCTTAGCAACTGCCTAGCAACACCCTAGCAACCACCCCGGTTACCATAGCAACCGCCTAGCAACCACCTAAAACACCCTAGCAACCGCCTAGCTACATCTTAGCCACCACCCCAAATACCTTAGCAACTGCCTAGCAACACCCTAGCAACCACCCCGGTTACCATAGCAACCGCCTAGCAACCACCCAGAACACCCTAGTAACCGCCTAGCAACATTGTGGTGATCACCCAAAGTACCTTAGCAACTAGCAAC
Organism: Opsariichthys bidens; assembly: GCA_037194245.1. Classification (NCBI taxonomy): domain Eukaryota; kingdom Metazoa; phylum Chordata; class Actinopteri; order Cypriniformes; family Xenocyprididae; genus Opsariichthys; species Opsariichthys bidens. The sequence goes on along the minus strand of CM074287.1, from coordinate 5,005,498 downwards.
ACCCTAGCAACCACCCTGGTTACCATAGCAACCACCTAGCAACCACCCAGAACACCTTAGCAACCGCCTAGCAACATCTTAGCAACCACCCCAAGTACCTTAGCAACTGCCTAGCAACCACCCAGGTTACCATAGCAACCGCCTAGCAACCACCTAGCAACCACCCAGAACACCTTAGCAGCCGCCTAGCAACATCTTAGCAACCACACCTATTACACCTTACACGCAGAACACCTTAGAAACTGCCTAGAAACACCCTAGCAACCGAGTGCCGAATTTTGCCACTGCAAGCACCATTCACATTTCCTTCAGGAAATGTACGTTCTAGTTAATGGTGCTTGCCTAAGCAAGCATCATTCATACTCTTCTAAATCCTTATTATTATTATTATTATTATTCTTCCGGACAAAACTTTGGCACGTAACTCGTCCCGCACCGTTTGTCCTAGCCCCATGAATGAGGTGTCAAATCGACCGGCTCATTGAGGAGAGGTGTGCTATGACTTTTATAAGCGATCGGACCGACAACGTTCGTACAGCGGACAAAAAAGCGGCGAAAAAACTCCCATAGACTTTGCATTGAAAAATTCAAATTCACGAACATTCCGTGAATCTCAACTGTCACTTTCTCACTCACAGACACACACGCAGGGCCCGAGGAACCTTTCTCTCTCACTCTCTCTCACTCATTTGACATCTGATCAAGTAGCCAATCAGCAATGACCTAAAATCTTCATTATATCCACACCATAGCAACCACTTAGAGCACCCTAGCAACCACCTCAAAGACTTCCATTGAAAAATATATGAAATGGATTTAAATGGATGAAAGCATCAAAGAGACACGCGAGTATGGCATTTTTGATATGGGCACACATGCAGTCTATTAGTTTAAGCCTGTCAGCTGCCAAGCCACTCCCTAGCAACCAAACAAAGTACCCTAGCAACTGATTAGCAAGACCTATATCTCAGCATCAGAACATCGTACAGACATGGTTGTTGGATCTTTTGACTCATGCTAGCAAACTGGACTTTCAACATGCTACACATGCTAGCGGTGAATTAGTCACATGCTAATACTGATTAGCTAAGACCTAAAGTGGGCTGATATCAAGCTAAGAACCCTATATAACTCCATAGTAACTATCTGTGACAACTACCAACCACCAAGTAACACCCTAGCAACCACCCAAGTTACCATAGCAACCACCCTGGTTACCATAGCAACCGCCTAGCAACCACCTAAAACACCCTAGCAACCGCCTAGCAACTTCTTAGCAACCACCCTAGGTACCTTAGCAACTGCCTAGCAACACCCTAGCAACCACCCCGGTTACCATAGCAACCGCCTAGCAACCACCCAGAACACCCTAGCAACCGCCTAGCAACACTGTGGTGACCACCCAAAGTACCTTAGCAACTGCCTAGCAACACCCTAGCAACCACCCTGGTTACCATAGCAACTGCCTAGCAACCACCTAGTAACCACCCAGAACACCTTAGCAACCGCCTAGCTACATCTTAGCAACCACCCCAAATACCTTAGCAACTGCCTAGCAACACCCTAGCAACCACCCCGGTTACCATAGCAACCGCCTAGCAACCACCCAGAACACCCTAGCAACCGCCTAGCAACACTGTGGTGACCACCCAAAGTACCTTAGCAACTGCCTAGCAATACCCTAGCAACCACCCTGGTTACCATAGCAACCACCTAGCAACCACCCAGAACACCTTAGCAACCGCCTAGCAACATCTTAGCAACCACTCCAAGTACCTTAGCAACTGCCTAGCAACCGCCTAGCAACCACCCAGAACACCCTAGCAACCGGCTAGCAACATCTTAGCAACCACCCCTAACACCTTAGCAACTGCCTAGCAACCGTCTAGCAACCACGTAGAACACCTTAGAAACTGCCTAGAAACACCCTAGCAACCGAGTGACGAATTTTGCCACTGCAAGCACCATTCACATTTCCTTCAGGAAATGTACGTTCTAGTTATTATTATTATTCTTCCGGACAAAACTTTGTCACGTAACTCGTCCCGCACCGTTTGTCCTAGCCCCATGAATGAGGTGTCAAATCGACCGGCTCATTGAGGAGAGGTGTGCTATGACTTTTATAAGCGATCGGACCGACAACGTTCGTACAGCGGACAAAAAAAGCGGCGAAAAAACTCCCATAGACTTTGCATTGAAAAATTCAAATTCACGAACATTCCGTGAATCTCAACTGTCACTTTCTCACTCACAGACACACACGCAGGGCCCGAGGAACCCTTTCTCTCTCACTCTCTCTCACTCATTTGACATCTGATCAAGTAGCCAATCAGCAATGACCTAAAATCTTCATTATAGCCACACCATAGCAACCACTTAGAGCACCCTAGCAACCACCTCAAAGACTTCCATTGAAAAATATATGAAATGGATTTAAATGGATGAAAGCATCAAAGAGACACGCGAGTATGGCATTTTTGATATGGGCACACATGCAGTCTATTAGTTTAAGCCTGTCAGCTGCCAAGCCACTCCCTAGCAACCAAACAAAGTACCCTAGCAACTGATTAGCAAGACCTATATCTCAGCATCAGAACATCGTACAGACATGGTTGTTGGATCTTTTGACTCATGCTAGCAAACTGGACTTTCAACATGCTACACATGCTAGCGGTGAATAGCTACATGCTAATACTGATTAGCTAAGACCTAAAGTGGGCTGATATCAAGCTAAGAACCCTATATAACTCCATAGTAACTATCTGTGACAACTACCAACCACCAAGTAACACCCTAGCAACCACCCAAGTTACCATAGCAACCACCCTGGTTACCATAGCAACCGCCTAGCAACCACCTAAAACACCCTAGCAACCGCCTAGCAACTTCTTAGCAACCACCCCGGTTACCATAGCAACCGCCTAGCAACCACCCAGAACACCCTAGCAACCGCCTAGCAACACTGTGGTGACCACCCAAAGTACCTTAGCAACTGCCTAGCAACACCCTAGCAACCACCCCGGTTACCATAGCAACTGCCTAGCAACCACCTAGTAACCACCCAGAACACCTTAGCAACCGCCTAGCTACATCTTAGCAACCACCCCAAATACCTTAGCAACTGCCTAGCAACACCCTAGCAACCACCCCGGTTACCATAGCAACCGCCTAGCAACCACCTAAAACACCCTAGCAACCGCCTAGCTACATCTTAGCCACCACCCCAAATACCTTAGCAACTGCCTAGCAACACCCTAGCAACCACCCCGGTTACCATAGCAACCGCCTAGCAACCACCCAGAACACCCTAGTAACCGCCTAGCAACATTGTGGTGATCACCCAAAGTACCTTAGCAACTAGCAACACCCTAGCAACCACCCTGGTTACCATAGCAACCACCTAGCAACCACCCAGAACACCTTAGCAACCGCCTAGCAACATCTTAGCAACCACCCCAAGTACCTTAGCAACTGCCTAGCAACCACCTAGCAACCACCCAGGTTACCATAGCAACCGCCTAGCAACCACCTAGCAACCACCCAGAACACCTTAGCAGCCGCCTAGCAACATCTTAGCAACCACACCTATTACCTTAGCAACTGCCTAGCAACCGTCTAGCAACCACGCAGAACACCTTAGAAACTGCCTAGAAACACCCTAGCAACCGAGTGACGAATTTTGCCACTGCAAGCACCATTCACATTTCCTTCAGGAAATGTACGTTCTAGTTATTATTATTATTCTTCCGGACAAAACTTTGGCACGTAACTCGTCCCGCACCGTTTGTCCTAGCCCCATGAATGAGGTGTCAAATCGACCGGCTCATTGAGGAGAGGTGTGCTATGACTTTTATAAGCGATCGGACCGACAACGTTCGTACAGCGGACAAAAAAGCGGCGAAAAAACTCCCATAGACTTTGCATTGAAAAATTCAAATTCACGAACATTCCGTGAATCTCAACTGTCACTTTCTCACTCACAGACACACACGCAGGGCCCGAGGAACCCTTTCTCTCTCACTCTCTCTCACTCATTTGACATCTGATCAAGTAGCCAATCAGCAATGACCTAAAATCTTCATTATATCCACACCATAGCAACCACTTAGAGCACCCTAGCAACCACCTCAAAGACTTCCATTGAAAAATATATGAAATGGATTTAAATGGATGAAAGCATCAAAGAGACACGCGAGTATGGCATTTTTGATTTGGGCACACATGCAGTCTATTAGTTTAAGCCTGTCAGCTGCCAAGCCACTCCCTAGCAACCAAACAAAGTACCCTAGCAACTGATTAGCAAGACCTATATCTCAGCATCAGAACATCGTACAGACATGGTTGTTGGATCTTTTGACTCATGCTAGCAAACTGGACTTTCAACATGCTACACATGCTAGCGGTGAATAGCTACATGCTAATACTGATTAGCTAAGACCTAAAGTGGGCTGATATCAAGCTAAGAACCCTATATAACTCCATAGTAACTATCTGTGACAACTACCAACCACCAAGTAACACCCTAGCAACCACCCAAGTTACCATAGCAACCACCCTGGTTACCATAGCAACCGCCTAGCAACCACCTAAAACACCCTAGCAACCGCCTAGCAACTTCTTAGCAACCACCCTAGGTACCTTAGCAACTGCCTAGCAACACCCTAGCAACCACCCCGGTTACCATAGCAACCGCCTAGCAACCACCCAGAACACCCTAGCAACCGCCTAGCAACACTGTGGTGACCACCCAAAGTACCTTAGCAACTGCCTAGCAACACCCTAGCAACCACCCTGGTTACCATAGCAACTGCCTAGCAACCACCTAGTAACCACCCAGAACACCTTAGCAACCGCCTAGCTACATCTTAGCAACCACCCCAAATACCTTAGCAACTGCCTAGCAACACCCTAGCAACCACCCCGGTTACCATAGCAAACCGCCTAGCAACCACCCAGAACACCCTAGCAACCGCCTAGCAACACTGTGGTGACCACCCAAAGTACCTTAGCAACTGCCTAGCAATACCCTAGCAACCACCCTGGTTACCATAGCAACCACCTAGCAACCACCCAGAACACCTTAGCAACCGCCTAGCAACATCTTAGCAACCACTCCAAGTACCTTAGCAACTGCCTAGCAACCGCCTAGCAACCACCCAGAACACCCTAGCAACCGGCTAGCAACATCTTAGCAACCACCCCTAACACCTTAGCAACTGCCTAGCAACCGTCTAGCAACCACGTAGAACACCTTAGAAACTGCCTAGAAACACCCTAGCAACCGAGTGACGAATTTTGCCACTGCAAGCACCATTCACATTTCCTTCAGGAAATGTACGTTCTAGTTAATGGTGCTTGCCTAAGGCAAGCATCATTCCTACTCTTCTGCATACTTATTATTATTATTATTATTATTATTATTATTCTTATTCCGGACAAAACTTCGGCGCGTAACTCGTCCCGCACCGTTTGTCCTAGACCCATGAATGAGGTGTCAAATCGACCGGCTTATTGAGGAGAGGTGTGCTATGACTTTTATAAGCGATCGTACCGACAACGTTCGTACAACGTTCGAAAAAGCGGCGAAAAAAGTCCCATTGACTTTACATTGAAAACTCGATGAAATGGATTTAAGTGAATCAAAACATCATTGAGACACGCCACAATGGCATTTTTGATTTGGCCACACATGCACTCTATTAGTTTAAGCCTGTTAACGGCCTAACCATGCCCTAGCAACCATTTAGAGCACCCTAGCAACCAAAGTCCCATTGACTCCCATTGAAAAATATATGAAATGGATTTCAATGGATGAAAGCATCATAGAGACACGCAAGTATGGCATTTTTGATATGGGCACACATGCAGTCTATTAGTTAAAGCCTGTCAGCTGCCAAGCCACTCCCTAGCAACCAAACAAAGTACCCTAGCAACTGATTAGCAAGACCTATATCTCTGCATCCGAACATCGTACAGACATGGTTGTTGGGTCTTTTGACTCATGCTAGCAAACTGGACTTTGAAAATGCTACACATGCTAGCGGTGAATAGCTACATGCTAATACTGATTAGCTAAGACCTAAAGTGGGCTGACAACATGCTACGAAGCCTATATAACTCCATAGCAACTATCTGTGACAACTACCAACCACCAAGTAACACCCTAGCAACCACCCAGGTTACCATAGCAACCACCCCGGTTACCATAGCAACCACCTAGCAACCACCCAGATCACCCTAGCAACTGCCTAGCAACACTGTGGTGACCACCCAAAGTACCTTAGCAACTGCCTAGCAACACCCTAGCAACCACCCTGGTTACCATAGCAACCACCTAGCAACCACCCAGAACACCTTAGCAACCGCCTAGCAACATCTTAGCAACCACCCCAAGTACCTTAGCAACTGCCTAGCAACACCCTAGCAACCACCCCGGTTACCATAGCAACCGCCTAGCAACCACCTAAAACACCCTAGCAACCGCCTAGCTACATCTTAGCCACCACCCCAAATACCTTAGCAACTGCCTAGCAACACCCTAGCAACCACCCCGGTTACCATAGCAACCGCCTAGCAACCACCCAGAACACCCTAGTAACCGCCTAGCAACATTGTGGTGATCACCCAAAGTACCTTAGCAACTAGCAACACCCTAGCAACCACCCTGGTTACCATAGCAACCACCTAGCAACCACCCAGAACACCTTAGCAACCGCCTAGCAACATCTTAGCAACCACCCCAAGTACCTTAGCAACTGCCTAGCAACCACCCAGGTTACCATAGCAACCGCCTAGCAACCACCTAGCAACCACCCAGAACACCTTAGCAGCCGCCTAGCAACATCTTAGCAACCACACCTATTACCTTAGCAACTGCCTAGCAACCGTCTAGCAACCACGCAGAACACCTTAGAAACTGCCTAGAAACACCCTAGCAACCGAGTGCCGAATTTTGCCACTGCAAGCACCATTCACATTTCCTTCAGGAAATGTACGTTCTAGTTAATGGTGCTTGCCTAAGGCAAGCATCATTCCTACTCTTCTGCATACTTATTATTATTATTATTATTATTATTATTCTTATTCCGGACAAAACTTCGGCGCGTAACTCGTCCCGCACCGTTTGTCCTAGACCCATGAATGAGGTGTCAAATCGACCGGCTTATTGAGGAGAGGTGTGCTATGACTTTTATAAGCGATCGTACCGACAACGTTCGTACAACGTTCGAAAAAGCGGCGAAAAAAGTCCCATTGACTTTACATTGAAAACTCGATGAAATGGATTTAAGTGAATCAAAACATCGTTGAGACACGCCACAATGGCATTTTTTGATTTGGCCACACATGCACTCTATTAGTTTAAGCCTGTTAACGGCCTAACCATGCCCTAGCAACCATTTAGAGCACCCTAGCAACCAAAGTCCCATTGACTCCCATTGAAAAATATATGAAATGGATTTCAATGGATGAAAGCATCATAGAGACACGCAAGTATGGCATTTTTGATATGGGCACACATGCAGTCTATTAGTTAAAGCCTGTCAGCTGCCAAGCCACTCCCTAGCAACCAAACAAAGTACCCTAGCAACTGATTAGCAAGACCTATATCTCTGCATCCGAACATCGTACAGACATGGTTGTTGGGTCTTTTGACTCATGCTAGCAAACTGGACTTTGAAAATGCTACACATGCTAGCGGTGAATAGCTACATGCTAATACTGATTAGCTAAGACCTAAAGTGGGCTGACAACATGCTACGAAGCCTATATAACTCCATAGCAACTATCTGTGACAACTACCAACCACCCGGTTACCATAGCAACCACCTAGCAACCACCCAGATCACCCTAGCAACTGCCTAGCAACACTGTGTGGTGACCACCCAAAGTACCTTAGCAACTGCCTAGCAACACCCTAGCAACCACCCTGGTTACCATAGCAACCACCTAGCAACCACCCAGAACACCTTAGCAACCGCCTAGCAACATCTTAGCAACCACCCCAAGTACCTTAGCAACTGCTTAGCAACACCCTAGCAACCCCCCCCCGGTTACCATAGCAACCGCCTAGCAACCACCTAAAACACCCTAGCAACCGCCTAGCAACATCTTAGCAACCACCCTAGGTACCTTAGCAACTGCCTAGCAACACCCTAGCAACCACCCTGGTTACCATAGCAACCGCCTAGCAACCACCTAGCAACCACCCAGAACACCTTAGCAACCACCTAGCAACATCTTAGCAACCACCCCTATTACCTTAGCAACTGCCTAGCAACCGCCTAGCAACCACCCAGGTTACAATAGCAACCGCCTAGCAACCACCTAGCAACCACCCAGAACACCTTAGCAACTGCCTAGCAACCGTCTAGCAACCACGCAGAACACCTTAGAAACTGCCTAGAAACACCCTAGCAACCGAGTGACGAATTTTGCCACTGCAAGCACCATTCACATTTCCTTCAGGAAATGTACGTTCTAGTTATTATTATTATTCTTCCGGACAAAACTTTGGCACGTAACTCGTCCCGCACCGTTTGTCCTAGCCCCATGAATGAGGTGTCAAATCGACCGGCTCATTGAGGAGAGGTGTGCTATGACTTTTATAAGCGATCGGACCGACAACGTTCGTACAGCGGACAAAAAAGCGGCGAAAAAACTCCCATAGACTTTGCATTGAAAAATTCAAATTCACGAACATTCCGTGAATCTCAACTGTCACTTTCTCACTCACAGACACACACGCAGGGCCCGAGGAACCCTTTCTCTCTCACTCTCTCTCACTCATTTGACATCTGATCAAGTAGCCAATCAGCAATGACCTAAAATCTTCATTATATCCACACCATAGCAACCACTTAGAGCACCCTAGCAACCACCTCAAAGACTTCCATTGAAAAATATATGAAATGGATTTAAATGGATGAAAGCATCAAAGAGACACGCGAGTATGGCATTTTTGATATGGGCACACATGCAGTCTATTAGTTTAAGCCTGTCAGCTGCCAAGCCACTCCCTAGCAACCAAACAAAGTACCCTAGCAACTGATTAGCAAGACCTATATCTCAGCATCAGAACATCGTACAGACATGGTTGTTGGATCTTTTGACTCATGCTAGCAAACTGGACTTTCAACATGCTACACATGCTAGCGGTGAATAGCTACATGCTAATACTGATTAGCTAAGACCTAAAGTGGGCTGATATCAAGCTAAGAACCCTATATAACTCCATAGTAACTATCTGTGACAACTACCAACCACCAAGTAACACCCTAGCAACCACCCAAGTTACCATAGCAACCACCCTGGTTACCATAGCAACCGCCTAGCAACCACACCTAAAACACCCTAGCAACCGCCTAGCAACTTCTTAGCAACCACCCTAGGTACCTTAGCAACTGCCTAGCAACACCCTAGCAACCACCCCGGTTACCATAGCAACCGCCTAGCAACCACCCAGAACACCCTAGCAACCGCCTAGCAACACTGTGGTGACCACCCAAAGTACCTTAGCAACTGCCTAGCAACACCCTAGCAACCACCTGGTTACCATAGCAACTGCCTAGCAACCACCTAGTAACCACCCAGAACACCTTAGCAACCGCCTAGCTACATCTTAGCAACCACCCCAAATACCTTAGCAACTGCCTAGCAACACCCTAGCAACCACCCCGGTTACCATAGCAACCGCCTAGCAACCACCCAGAACACCCTAGCAACCGCCTAGCAACACTGTGGTGACCACCCAAAGTACCTTAGCAACTGCCTAGCAATACCCTAGCAACCACCCTGGTTACCATAGCAACCACCTAGCAACCACCCAGAACACCTTAGCAACCGCCTAGCAACATCTTAGCAACCACTCCAAGTACCTTAGCAACTGCCTAGCAACCGCCTAGCAACCACCCAGAACACCCTAGCAACCGGCTAGCAACATCTTAGCAACCACCCCTAACACCTTAGCAACTGCCTAGCAACCGTCTAGCAACCACGTAGAACACCTTAGAAACTGCCTAGAAACACCCTAGCAACCGAGTGACGAATTTTGCCACTGCAAGCACCATTCACATTTCCTTCAGGAAATGTACGTTCTAGTTATTATTATTATTCTTCTTAGTCAAATTTCTAAACGCTACTCCTCCTAGACCATCTAAGCTACAACCACCAAACTCGGACCAGATGTTCAGACTATTCTGACTCGGGTTGCTATATCTTTTCAGACTGGTCTGACTTACGGTTTTCCTAAAAATCCTGATCAAACCTCGGAAAAATCCCATTGACTTCTATTGACGGAATGTTCAGATGAGCCAAGACTGTTCAAACTCCAACTGTCAAAATTCAAATTTAAACTGCCAATTAGACTCAATGAAGCTGCCATTCTATGTACTATTTCTAATCCATTTAAACTCATTCAAACTCAAAATCTTTCTATCATCTGACTTTCTTTCTATCATCTGACTATTTCTTTCTTTCTATCTATCATCTGACTATTCTATCTTTCTATCATCTGACTATTTCTATCTTTCTATCTATCATCTGACTATTCTATCTTTCTATCATCTGACTATTCTATCTTTCTATCTATCATCTGACTATTTCTTTCTTTCTATCTATCATCTGACTATTCTATCTTTCTATCTATCATCTGACTATTCTATCTTTCTATCATCTGACTATTTCTATCTTTCTATCTATCATCTGACTATTCTATCTTTCTATCTATCATCTGACTATTTCTTTCTTTCTATCTATCATCTGACTATTTCTTTCTTTCTATCTATCATCTGACTATTCTATCTTTCTATCATCTGACTATTTCTATCTTTCTATCTATCATCTGACTATTCTATCTTTCTATCATCTGACTATTCTATCTTTCTATCTATCATCTGACTATTTCTTTCTTTCTATCTATCATCTGACTATTCTATCTTTCTATCTATCATCTGACTATTCTATCTTTCTATCATCTGACTATTTCTTTCTTTCTATCTATCATCTGACTATTCTATCTTTCTATCTATCATCTGACTATTCTATCTTTCTATCATCTGACTATTTCTATCTTTCTATCTATCATCTGACTATTCTATCTTTCTATCATCTGACTATTTCTATCTTTCTATCTATCATCTGACTATTTCTATCTATCTATCTATCTATCTATCTATCTATCTATCTATCATTTGACCACATCTATCTATCTATCTATCTATCTATCTATCTATCTATCTATCTATCTATCTATCATTTGACCACATCTATCTATCTATCTATCTATCTATCTATCTATCTATCTATCTATCTATCTATCTATCTATCTATCATTTGACCACGTCTATCTATCTATCTATCTATCAATCTATCTATCTATCTATCTATCTATCTATCTATCTATCTATCTATCTATCTATCTATCTATCTATCTATCATTTGACCACATCTATCTATCTATCTATCAATCAATCAATCAATCAATCAATCTATCTATCTATCTATCTATCTATCTATCTATCTATCTATCTATCTATCTATCTATCTATCTATCTATCTATCTATCTATCTATCTATCTATCTAACCACAACCATCTATCTATCTATCTATCTATCTATCTATCTATCTATCTATCTATCTATCTATCTATCTATCTATCTATCTATCTATCTATCGACCACAACTATCTATCTATCTATCTATCTATCTATCTATC